>JAEIFZ010000231.1:0-600000 GCA_018904035.1 Zaprionus ornatus | reverse complement strand
ATAATGTTAACAGCTGTTTTAAATCAGCAATAAAGGTGTCAGGATCAATAAAAAAATTATTTTCTACTTTCACGATCCTTAAGCGCACTCTTCAACAATATTATCTTGTAATAATAATCATATATATTAAACATAAAAACAAAGAAAAAAAACAGATCCATGAGTGCCCCTTGTAAACTTAAACTATAGACATTGTAAGCCTCATTTTTTTTTTTAAATTCCTTTCAACAAAAAGTTGAAAGAAATGAATGCTACATGGAAATTTAAATTATGTAAATTGAAAGCCTCATTTTTTTAAAAAAATCATTTCCACAAAAAGCTGTCAACAATGAATGCTACCTGTACCCTTAGCCTATATAAATTGTAAGCCTAATTGAAAAATCATTTGCACACCAAAACTGTAATCAATGAGTGCCACATAAGGAAAACAAAAATTAAATTAACCAAACTATGAGAAGCAAATTCAGCTGCATAATTTTATACGAACATCCAACCCCTTTGATTTCGAAACAAACATAAGAAATTAAGAAAACACATATACATAAATTCGTATCCAATTGAAACATGTTCTCTTTATGAAGAGTTATGAAACTTATTGTACACGATGAAATATCTACCGGGATAATATTATTATAGATTATTATGTCAATCCAATTTCTGCCTCTTTACGCTAGGAATAAAATATGAACATCGCAACGAATACAATGATGTGCTAAATTTTTCTTTTCTCTGGATAGACATGGCAACATAAGTTAATAGTCGGACTGTTATAGGGAATCTTCGGATACAATAATTTTTTTTTTTGAAGATTATGGTAGGGTGGGTAAAGACAGCGAGGTCGCACAACACCTTTGAACCCCGCAAACTTTATATCTTGCAGTCCGAATTTTTTTTTATTTAACCTTCAATCGTTTTCGTTAGTTACACCCGCTGGTTTTGTATTTTTCTTGGAGAACGCCTCCCTTTTTAGTTTCTGTTAGGAATCCTAAATAATAAAGTTGTGTAGATGTGGAGAAGGAATATGGCAAAAACCCACCCCACGCCGAAGAGCTAAGGCACAAAAGGATTCCGTCCGCTATCATTCCTGATCCGACTTTCGGATATTGAAGATGTTGGTTCAGCACTACTTCATTATTCGTACCTCGACCATTACATAATTTTTGGCGCCCAAACGTGGGGCTACGTATAGCTAACCAACGGATAAATTGTTAATCTCGGTTGAACACTGTTAATACCTTTCGGTGTTCAATGTGTGTAGCTGCGATTAGTTTAACCTAGGGATAACAACATCTGATCTCCATACTGAATTGTTGCTTCTAATTTTTCATTTGTTACTAAGCAACAGGCTTGTTTTGGATGCTTAAGGTTGCAAGAAGGGTGACGGCCTGTCTCACATGCAATTTTGAATGGAAAGCATTGCTTAGGGCAACAAACAGTCGTTTTGCAAAGTAACTTAGGGATGTATTTAGACTACACTGAAAAAAAAACGTATGATATTTTAGAAGCGGAAATGAAGTATGACCGTACGCACCCCAACACTATTTTTAAGTATGTTTTTTTTTCCAATTTTGTATAATATCTGTGAAGTAACTTTAGACAGACAAAGTCTTATTACCACTTATATAATGCTAGGAATTGAAATACTATATCAGGCCTACGAATTTGAATTATTCAGATAAGAATAACAGACGAGACCCTGAATAGTACTGATAGCCAGGAAAAAGGAGCATATTAAATTCTATGTTCGATGTAGAAAATGAATTATCTACTCAAAAATAAAAATTACATGCTCGTTTGTTTTCGTGTTATGACTAGACTCCGCCAAGTTGTAGGAAGATAGAAATATTGTTTTCGTAAAATAATTTTGTAGAATACTGCGCATTCGGCCAGTACTCGATTATTTGGCGGGATGGTATTTTCCTAGTTTTTTCAACCGATGAGACTATATCATTATCATATATATGGATGGATGGACATTATGACTTGATTATTAATTGCAATTTAGACTGTTGTTTGGAACTCGTTTAAGTGCTATTTGGCCTGGCTTGCCGATCTGCAGTCTAAAGACTGTAAAATCAATGTAACGAACACCATCTTTTGTTTAGTATCAATAGCCCGGAAAATAAATTAATAATTATTAAAAAAAAAAAATATATTTATAAAGATAAATAAAAAAAATTGGATACTGCAAGATATAGTTAGTTACCCGACTGTTTTCTTTTGTTGCCAATATACGTCTAATCCCGAAATAATTTTTATGAATAAATACTTACAAAATGCCAGTCGTTAATACTCCTCCTCATGCCTCATCGGCACGAGCAGTCAATCTTTGTGCACTATGTTTAACGGTTATGGATAACACGCATCCTTGTTATTTACTTTCATGTAAACATGTTTTCCATAAGAACTGCATAGATGCATGGTTGACCGAAAATTCTGAATGTTTTACATGCAGAGTTGGTATAAATAGAGAGGAACTTCGAGTGGTGGTAGGCAATTGTTCCCCAGCTAGATCTCAGCCAGCTCCTTCGAACTCTAAAGCTGTGCCAGCTGCTCGTGGTATGACCACCCGAAATCTGGCGAAAACCATGGCGATGGCTGAGCAGCAAAATCCAAAATTAAAAATTAACTAAAATTGTTGAGTGTGTGCTAGGGATAAAACAAAAGTACAAAATATAAGTATATAAAAGAAAACACTTGTACAAGAAAAAAAAAACAGTTAGATTGCTAACCAATGTATTGCTAACCATTGTAACATCGTTCAAGAGAATTTAACAATTACCTAATGTATCAAGCTTTAGTTCCAATAACGATCTGCATCACCACTACGCTGGAAGGCCTTTCAACGCTGGAGAAATTCAATTGTGAGTACTAAACAACAACTGTGCATGTCCTAGGCTTGTGATATATGTGATTTTGTTTTATTCTCTTGAATGCTCTGTTGCTTTGATCACGCAAACCATCTTTGTAAAAAAAAAACAGAAAAAGAACAATAACAAACAAAATAAAAGAAGAAAAGAAAAAGCAAACAAAGAACAAAGAATGACACCACTAATGAAATAATGTTAACAGCTGTTTTAAATCAGCAATAAAGGTGTCAGGATCAATAAAAAAATTATTTTCTACTTTCACGATCCTTAAGCGCACTCTTCAACAATATTATCTTGTAATAATAATCATATATATTAAACATAAAAACAAAGAAAAAAAACAGATCCATGAGTGCCCCTTGTAAACTTAAACTATAGACATTGTAAGCCTCATTTTTTTTTTTTAAATTCCTTTCAACAAAAAGTTGAAAGAAATGAATGCTACATGGAAATTTAAATTATGTAAATTGAAAGCCTCATTTTTTTAAAAAAATCATTTCCACAAAAAGCTGTCAACAATGAATGCTACCTGTACCCTTAGCCTATATAAATTGTAAGCCTAATTGAAAAATCATTCGCACACCAAAACTGTAATCAATGAGTGCCACATAAGGAAAACAAAAATTAAATTAACCAAACTATGAGAAGCAAATTCAGCTGCATAATTTTATACGAACATCCAACCCCTTTGAAACATAAGAAATTAAGAAAACACATATACATAAATTCGTATCCAATTGAAACATGTTCTCTTTATGAAGAGTTATGAAACTTATTGTACACGATGAAATATCTACCGGGATAATATTATTATAGATTATTATGTCAATCCAATTTCTGCCTCTTTACGCTAGGAATAAAATATGAACATCGCAACGAATACAATGATGTGCTAAATTTTTCTTTTCTCTGGATAGACATGGCAATTTAAGTTAATAGTCGGACTGTTATAGGGAATCTTCGGATACAATAATTTTTTTTTTTGAAGATTATGGTCGGGTGGGTAAAGACAGCGAGGTCGCACAACACCTTTGAACCCCGCAAACTTTATATCTTGCAGTCCGAATTTTTTTTTATTTAACCTTCAATCGTTTTCGTTAGTTACACCCGCTGGTTTTGTATTTTTCTTGGAAAACGCCTCCCTTTTTAGTTTCTGTTAGGAATCCTAAATAATAAAGTTGTGTAGATGTGGAGAAGGAATATGGCAAAAACCCACCCCACGTCGAAGAGCTAAGGCACAAAAGGATTCCGTACGCTATCATTCCTGATCCGACTGTCGGATATTGAAGATGTTGGTTCAACACTACTTCATTATTCGTACCTCGACCACTACATAATTTTTGGCGCCCAAACGTGGGGCAACGTATAGCTAACCAACGGATAAATTGTTAATCTCGGTTGAACACTGTTAATACCTTTCGGTGTTCAACGTGTGTAGCTGCGATTAGTTTAACCTAGGGATAACAACATCTGATCTCCATACTGAATTGTTGCTTCTAATTTTTCATTTGTTACTAAGCAACAGGCTTGTTTTGGATGCTTAAGGTTGCAAGAAGGGTGACGGCCTGTCTCACATGCAATTTTGAAAGGAAAGCATTGCTTAGGGCAACAAACAGTCGTTTTGCAAAGTAACTTAGGGATGTATTTAGACTACACTGAAAAAAAACGTATGATATTTTAGAAGCGGAAATGAAGTATGACCGTACGCACCCCAACACTATTTTTAAGTATTTTTTTTTTTCCAATTTTGTATAATATCTGTGAAGTAACTTTAGACAGACCAAGTCTTATTACCACTTATATAATGCTAGGAATTGAAGATCTATATCAGGCCTACGAATCTGAATTATTCAGATAAGAATAACAGACGAGACCCTGAATAGTACTGATAGCCAGGAAAAAGGAGCATATTAAATTCTATGTTCGATGTAGAAAATGAATTATCTACTCAAAAATAAAAATTACATGCTCGTTTGTTTTCGTGTTATGAATAGACTCCGCGAAGTTGTAGGAAGATAGAAATATTGTTTTCGTAAAATAATTTTGTAGAATACTGCGCATTCGGCCAGTACTCGATTATTTGGCGGGATGGTATTTTCCTAGTTTTTGCAACCGATGAGACTATTTCATTATCATATATATGGATGGATGGACATTATGACTTGGTTATTAATTGCAATTTAGACTGTTGTTTGGAACTCGTTTAAGTGCTATTTGGCCTTGCTTGCCGATCTGCAGTCTAAAGACTGTAAAATCAATGTAACGAACACCATCTTTTGTTTAGTATCAATAGCCCGGAAAATAAATTAATAATTATTAAAAAAAAAAAATATATTTATAAAGATAAATAAAAAAAATTGGATACTGCAAGATATAGTTAGTTACCCGACTGTTTTCTTTTGTTGCCAATATACGTCTAATCCCGAAATAATTTTTATGAATAAATACTTACAAAATGCCAGTCGTTAATACTCCTCCTCATGCCTCATCGGCACGAGCAGTCAATCTTTGTGCACTATGTTTAACGGTTATGGATAATACGCATCCTTGTTATTTACTTTCATGTAAACATGTTTTCCATAAGAACTGCACAGATGCATGGTTGACCGAAAATTCTGAATGTTTTACATGCAGAGTTGGTATAAATAGAGAGGAACTTCGAGTGGTGGTAGGCAATTGTTCCCCAGATAGATCTCAGCCAGCTCCTTCGAACTCTAAAGCTGTGCCAGCTGCTCGTGGTATGACCACCCGAAATCTGGCGAAAGCCATGGCGATGGCTGAGCAGCAAAATCCAAATCGACACCCAGAGCCTCCATTGGAGAATCCAATTGGAGCAAATTCGTCGGCATTAGACGCTAGCCAAAGCACCAATCAAGGTGAAGCAGTTGCTGAGAGGCCTGCTAGAGGAAGACCAACCCGATCCACCAGACCCATCCGTTCAACAAATAATCGTCGTACCCAGCCTGTTGACTACAATGTTATACAAGGGATGATTGAGTAAATGGTCACAAGGGTCATGTCAGAGTTGATAATTAATGCACAACCTCATCAACGCGAACCGCCAGTAACTTCCATTCTACGGGAAACTCCCACATCAAATGTTTCTTCCTTGCAGTCTCGTCAGACAGTCGACATAATGCAGAAATGGGGAGTCCATTTTGATGGATCCGTTGAGGGATTGGGAGTAGAAGAGTTCATCTATCGAGTCACCTCACTCACTAATGAAACGTTAGACAGTGGGTTTTCAGTTATGTGCAGGCATATTCATGTTTTGTTCACAAGGAAAGCTCGATCATGGTACTGGAGATACCATAAGCAGGTTGATCATATTGGTTGGACCAAAATGTGTGCATCCCTGCGTCAACAGTACCAAGACTATCGCTCCGACTTTATGAGCATGGAGCTGATTCGAGCCCGTAAACAAAAGACAAATGAATAATTTTCGTCCTTTTATGAAGCAATGGCTACCTTGATCGACAAGGCCTCCATTCGAGTGGAAGATGAGGAGCTAGTTGAAATTTTAAAAAGTAATCTTCTACCAGAAACTCGTCAGAAATTGTTATTTCATCCAGTCCATTCGGTAGGTCACTTACGTCGGTTGGTTCAAATGAGTGAAAATCTGGCATATGAAATCAGCTGCCGTTATGTATCCAAGCCGAATGTACCTGTGTCTCGTCGACAAGTTTGCACAGTAGAACAGGAAAATTCAGAGGTAGAAGTCAACTTAGAGGAAGCTGCCGAGATCCACGCTTTGCAATCTTCTCAAGGAAAATTTAAATGCTGGAATTGTGAAGAAGTCGGACATGTTTGGGAGAACTGCTTAGCCGCACGTCGCGTCAAATATTTATAAGCCTCAATGCCAAAATTGCATAAGCAAG
The DNA here is from genome assembly GCA_018904035.1 of Zaprionus ornatus. NCBI lineage: Eukaryota > Metazoa > Arthropoda > Insecta > Diptera > Drosophilidae > Zaprionus > Zaprionus ornatus. The sequence continues at coordinate 593,252 of JAEIFZ010000231.1, read as the reverse complement.
AAATCGGTAAACCGACGTGCCTGGGCTTCCCACAACAACCGGAGTCCCCCAACACCATAAATCTAAATATAAATCAGGTGGAGGATAACGTTTCTGCACCTATCCCTTCCTCTATTCCAGTGCAGGTAGAACCACCTTCATCTAATATAGACCCTTAATGGAGACGTTCGTATCAAGAGCGTTTAGAACATTATAATAACGTAAGAAATCGTATTTTTAATAACAGTGAAAATAGACCTAGTAAACATACATTAAGACTTAAGAAGTACTATTTTGAAATTAAGACAAATCGAAAAATGTAAATTTCTTCAATTTTTAATTGCTCTAAGGATCTGCGTAGTTATGCGGAAGTATCCTTTTTAGAGTTTACAGAGCAAGGTTTGTTGGACACCGGTGCAAATATAAGCTACCTAGGTGCTGAGCTGGCGCTACAAGATTTTTCTGATAGTCCCTATTATAAACCTATCCGATCCAGTGCAAAAACTGCGGGTGGGGAAATTCAGCCAATTATAGGTGTTCTTAATATTGAAATGAGTTACAAAGGTGTCAAACGCTTTATTAAGTTGTATATTATTCCGAGCATTAAGCAAAGATTGATATTAGGCCTCGACTTTTGGAAAACATTCGCGCTTGCTCCTCACATTATCAGTTCGTTAGATTCATCACTGGTGCAAGAAGAATCAACAGTATAAAACGCATATGCCTTGAGTCCTTGTCAGATTCAGCAATTAGAAATTATTAAAGATCTGTTCCCGAAAGTATCTGAAACACTAGGGCGTACCACGTTAATTGAGCACCATGTTGGCGTTGGTAACGCGAAACCCTGTAAACAGCGATTTTATCCTGTCAGTCCGACCGTAGAGAAACTTCTTTATCAAGAAATTGATCGGATGCTGAGCTTGGACGTAATTGAACCTTCGTCAAGTCCTTGGAGTTCTCCCATGCGGATGGTTGTAAAACCAAAAAGAGTCCGTCTTTGTTAAGATGCTCGTAAACTGAACGACGCCACTAAAAAGGATGCCTATCCTTTACCAAGCATCGATGGTATATTTGCTCGACTCCCCAAAGCGAACATCATTTCTAAATTAGATCTTAAAGATGCCTACTGGCAAATACCGCTTAGTAAGACTAGCCGAACAATTTCGGAAAGCTAAAATTCAATTCTGTGTGACTAGCATTACATATTTAGGGTATGTTATTGGTAGTGGTGGCATCTGCAATGACCCTGCCAAAGTGTCTTGTATTGAAAATTGGCTTCCGCCAAGGAACTTAAAGCAAATTCGTGGGTTTTTAGGAGTTTGTGGGTGGTACCGTCGGTTCACTCCAAACTTCTCGGATTTAACTTGTCCAATTACGAATTTGTTAACCAAGAAAAGGAAATTTGCCTGGACGACGGAAGTTCAAGAAGCGATGGACAAACTGAAAAAGATTTTAACATCTGCGCCGATTCTTACGAACCCCGATTTTGGCAAAAAGTTCTTTTTACATAGCGATGCTAGCGACTTTGGAATAGGTGCAGTTTTAGTGCAGCTACCAGACGATCAATCAGAAAGGCCGAATGCGTATATGTCCAAAAAGTTAAGTAGAGCTCAGAGAAATTACAGCGTTACGGAACGAGAATGCTTATCTGTCATTTTGGCTATTGAGAAATTTCGGTGTTATCTGGAATTGCAAGAATTTGAGGTTGTCACCGATCATTCTAGCCTTCTCTGGCTGATGCGACAGCAAAACATTGCAGGTAGACTAGCAAGATGGATCTTTCGGTTACAACAATTTAAGTTTACTATACGTTTTCGCATAGGAAAGGAAAAGATCATGTAGTACCAGACGCTTTGTCCAGACTTCAAGATGCTGAGATTGCTGAGTTAGACATGAGTCCTGTGATTGATATGCAATCAGAAGCGTTTTCTGAGGAGTCATATGTTGCGTTAAAGACTAGATATATTGCAAATCAGTCTAAGTTCCCGGATATGAAGTTGGTGGATAAATATTTATACATCCGTACAAAACATGCTGAAGGAGACGAGGCGCAGGAAAAACTTTCCTGGAAGTTATGGGTCCCCGACAGTCTTCGCACCGATACTCTTAGGCAAGCCCATGATAGTCTTACTTCCGCTCATTCTGGCATGCAAAAGACAATAGAGAAATTGCGTGATCATCTTTTTTGGCCCGGTCTATCCAAAGATGCTCGAGACTGTATTCGTGTGATGTGTGTAAACAGAGCAAAGCACCTTCGTCCACCTATGGGAGCTCATGTACCTTCGTGTCGACCTTTTCAAAGACTATATATTGATCTTCTAGGACCATATCCTAGAAGTAAACAAGGTCATGTGGGCTTACTGATTGTTCTAGATCATTTTAGCAAGTCTCACTGGTTGCATCCTCTGAAGAAATGTACTTCGTTGGCCGTACAAGAGTATCTGTTGCATAAAATTTTTCATTATTTTGGAGTTCCCGAAATTATCGTAAGTGATAATGGCAGCCAATTTAAGGCTGCCGATTTTAATGCATTTTTGACAGAACTCGGTATTAAACATGTCTATAAAGCCCTTTACTCACCGCAGAGTAATGCGGCAGAGCGAGTTAATCGATCCTTACTGGCTGCTGTTAGATCCTAATTAAAATATGATCAACGGGAGTGGGATGTGCATCTCACAAGCATTTCGTGCTCGCTCAGATCTGCATTGCACCAATCTCTAGGTTGTTCCCCATATCGTGCCTTATTTGGCCTTGATATGATAACTCATGAATCCGATTATAAGCTGTTAAAAGAATTGTTACTGCTGGAAGAGCCAATAGTACCCATGTCAAGAGATGATAATTTAGCACTTTTAAGGAAGGACATACAAGCTAATATCGGCCCGCATATGAGCGAAATGTCACTCAATACAATTTAAGAGCGAAACCTGGCTCTTTTAAAGAAGGACAGGAAGTATATTGCCGTAGCTTTGCGCAAAGCAAGTTTTCACAAAACTTTAATGCGAAACTGGGACCGCAGTTTGTTAACTGTCGAGTTCGCCAAAAGCTAGGAAATTGTTATTATCAGCTAGAGAATTTACAAGGGAAAGAAATTGGTACGTTTCATGCTAAAGACATAAGCAGCTAATTCCCGCTAATATTACATTTTAAAAAAAAGGAATATTATCGGGTGGTGTAATGGCCCGCGCTTTGCAATGCGTCCCATTACTGTTTTATTTTTTTCAATAACGAAAATAATACCTTCGGCTTTGTGGTAGCCAAAGGTAAAGCAGTGCAACGCTAACATTAGTAAACAACATGCACTGTTGATAACATCGGCTATTATCAGAGCATACTTCTAAGCTTATCTTAGAAAGCCATGCAAATTTTCTGATAAGTCCCAAGGTGTTAAGCTGACCTTGCAAGCAGTGCAACTGTTATCATTCCACCTGCCCAGCTAATTAGTGGCTACTTCGAGGCTGCAAGTGAGCAAGTGACCTTACAAAGGAGTATTGGGGGATTCGGAGGGTGCTCCCCATATAAGTGACCTTTGGCTGGCAGCGGCATTTGGCACCCCAAAGTTCAACGACTGCATCGCTGCATACAGATATCAACATATAGGTAAAAACTATCTACATTGCTCGTCGCCCACACCAATGCAAGTCCATTTTCTCAGTTCTTCCCGTATAAAGAGATCCCTGCTAAGCCGGTGCAACAACGCATCGCATTGCTGAAGCTCAACGGCGCTGCGTGACCTCTGCACGGTATTGCCTGATCTCTACGCAGCCGTGCCTTTTTATTCTGCAAAGAATCCATTACAATCTTGTCTGCTTTTGGAAGGCATTGCCTATTCACATCTTGGAGTTGCACCGTCGGATACAAATGCTCCCACCCTGTCATCATCTGGTGCTGCTTTCTACAATTCACTTGGCCACAGATCAAGGAGCTAGCTTATGTTTTTTTTTTCTTTGAGTCTTTGTTAAAACTGCACGAGTGCAAATTAAATTTTAAAAATTAACTAAAATTGTTGAGTGTGTTCTAGGGATAAAACAAAAGTACAAAATATAAGTATATAAAAGAAAACACGTGTACAAGAAAAAAAAACAGTTAGATTGCTAACCAATGTAACATCGTTGAAGAGAATTTAACAATTACCTAATGTATCAAGCTTTAGTTCCCATAAGGATCTGCATCACCACTACGCTGGAAGGCCTTTCAACGCTAGAGAAATTCAATTGTGAGTACTAAACAATAACTGTGCATGTCCTAGGCTTGTGATATATGTGATTTTGTTTTATTCTCTTGAATGCTCTGTTGCCTTTTGATCACGCAAACCATCTTTGTAAAAAAAAAACAGAAAAAGAACAATAACAAACAAAATAAAAGAAGAAAAGAAAAAGCAAACAAAGAACAAAGAACGACACCACTAATGAAATAATGTTAACAGCTGTTTTAAATCAGCAATAAAGGTGTCAGGATCAATAAAAAAATTATTTTCTACTTTCACGATCCTTAAGCGCACTCTTCAACATTATTATCTTGTAATAATAATCATATATATTAAACATAAAAACAAAGAAAAAAAACAGATCCATGAGTGCCCCTTATAAACTTAAACTACAGACATTGTAAGCCTCATTTTTTTTTTAAATTCCTTTCAACAAAAAGTTGAAAGAAATGAATGCTACATGGAAATTTTTATTATATATAAATTGAAGGCCTCATTTTTTTAAAAAAATCATTTCCACAAAAAGCTGTCAGCAATGAATGCTACCTGTACCCTTAGCCTATATAAATTGTAAGCCTAATTGAAAAATCATTTGCACACCAAAACTGTAATCAATGAGTGCCACATAAGGAAAACAAAAATTAAATTAACCAAACTATGAGAAGCAAATTCAGCTGCATAATGTTATACGAACATCCAACCCCTTTGATTTCGAAACAAACATAAGAAATTAAGAAAACACATATACATTCGTATCCAATTGAAACATGTTCTCTTTATGAAGAGTTATGAAACTTATTGTACACGATGAAATATCTACCGGGATAATATTATTATAGATTATTATGTCAATCCAATTTCTGCCTCTTTACGTTAGGAATAAAATATGAACATCGCAACGAATACAATGATGTGCTAAATTTTTCTTTTCTCTGGATTAACATGGCAACATAAGTTAATAGTCGGACTGTTATAGGGTATCGTCGGATACAATAATTTTTTTTTTTTAAGATTATGGTCGGGTGGGTAAAGACAGCGAGGTCGCACAACACCTTTGAACCCCGCAAACTTTATATCTTGCAGTCCGAATTTTTTTTTATTTAACCTTCAATCGTTTTTGTTAGTTACACCCGCTGGTTTTGTATTTTTCTTGGAGAACGCCTCCCTTTTTAGTTTCTGTTAGGAATCCTAAATAATAAAGTTGTGTAGATGTGTAGAAGGAATATGGCAAAAACCCACCCCACGCCAAAGAGCTAAGGCACAAGAGGATTCCGTCCGCTATCATTCCTGATCCGACTGTCGGATATTGAAGATGTTGGTTTTGCACTACTTCATTATTCGCACCTCGACCATTACATGGCAGCAGTGACAATTGCTAGAGAGGTCACTGCACTTGTTATTGAAGTGTTACATTTACCCAGAATGGTGGTTTGACGCTGCGAGGGGAGCGGGTTAGGAGAGGTGGTTTCTTCGCTCCACGACTTGTGTGCCGAAGAAGGCAGAGAGGGAGAGCAAGAACGCGGTTGGTCGTTCGCAGAGGGCACAAGTTTATTTTTCGAGTTAGTTGAAGGTGAGGGTGCTCAATCGTCGATTTGCGGCGAAACGAAAGCAAAGTATGCATTGTTGCGTTGTAAAGAGAGCCGGCGTCTTGTTCACATTGTCGCTGAGTGCGTATGTCGTTTTGATTCATTGATCTAAGTCTAAATATAACAATTACCAGAACAAAATGGAATAATTATTTATTTTAGTAAATAATTATTATAGTCAATAATTGTTAGTTGTGCGAACTGCACTTTGCACTTTATGTTTAACTTTCACTATACTGTTGTAGTTTTAGAACTTGCTATTCGTAGCTAAAAAAAGGAACACGTCTGCACTCGCCGACATTCGATTGCTTCATCAAGAAAATAAAAATAAACAAAGTGTGGAAAAAAGAAGAAATATAAATCAACGAAATAATAAATTAAACCTGCGTGCAATTCCAGCGAAAATTCCAATTTGAATCGCGGAAACGAACCGATACCGATATTCACGCACAATCACACACACTTAAAAGAGTCTATATACACATATATGTACGCATGCACAAAAATACATTACGCTGTGTACCGCACTTTTCTAAAATTGCGCGCCACGTTCCGGGAAGAGCGCAAACATTCATACACATAAAAAATGTTCCGTTCAAACATAACACTCCCACACGAGGATTTACTTATTATATACTCGACTTATATTAATTTGCAATAAGAGTTAAATGCATCACGAACACGCGCATTAATTATATATTATTTTATATATAATATCGAAAATACCAATGTTAATCGACAATCGACGACGACACCGAACACGCCAAGGTCCAAGGGTATAAAATTAATAATAATTATCAAACCAATTTCAATGATTTCACTATTAAATAATTAAATTAAAGTATTATTAAAATATTCCTACATACATATTTACATTTATCCTGGCATTTAGATATCTAACCTATTCCAAACATTACAAACTCATGCTATCCCGAATACTCCCATTGTGATGGCTATGCAACACCTCAAAAGTCCTAGCACTTATCTTTTCATTATCTAATACGAGGGTCGTTTGATAAGTCCGTGACTTTTTGAATAAAATATATTTTTTTCGTCAAAGAAGCGTTTTATTTCTCAACATAATCTCCTTTTAGCTCTATACATTTAGTCCAGCGTTTTTCCAATTTTTTTATTCCTTCCAAATAATAGGTTTTCTCAAGGCCCTCAAAATAGTCGTTTGTTTCTGTGATGACCTCTTCATTTGACCCGAATCTCTTACCGCCGAGCCATTTCTTCATGTTTGGAAACAAAAATAGTCACAGGGGGCTAAATCTGGAGAATATGCTGGATGGGGTAGCAGTTCGTAGCCCAATTTATGAAATTTTGCCATGCTGACTACACACGTGTGCACCCGTGCATTGTCCTGATGGAACAGCACTTTTTTTTCGCCAAATGCGGTCGTTTCTGCTTCAAATCAATATCGAATCTGTCCAAAAGCTCTGAATAATATTCGCCGGTGATCGTTTTACCCTTTTCAAGGTAATCGATGTGAATGATACCTTGTGCATCCCAAAAAACTGTGGCCATGACCTTGTTGGCGGACAGACCCACCTTGGCCTTCTTTGGTGCACGTTCACCCGGAGAAACCCACTGTCTTGATTGTTCTTTGGTCTCTGGTGTGGTGTGGTGGATCCATGTTTCGTCTACGGTAACGAAACGGCGCAAAAATTCGTTTGGATTGCGGTTGAACATCGCCAAACACTCCTTTGAAATGGTCACACGGTTGCGCTTATGGTCGTGTGTGAGCAATCGCGGCACCCATCGCGCGGAAAGCTTTTTCATGTCCAAATATTCATGTAAAATGTGATGTACCCGTTCAGTTGAGATGCCTACAGCCTCAGCTACCTCACGCACTTTCATTCTCCGATCATCCAATATCATTCCATGGATTTTGTCGACGATTTCTGGCATGACGACCTCTTTTGGGCGACCTGAACGTTCGGCATCACTTGTACTGGTACGACCACAACGGAACTCAGTAAACCATTTCTTAACCATTGAAATTGATGGTGCAGAGTCCCCATAATATTTATCAAGTCTTTCCTTGGTTTCGGTGATGGATTTTTTACGCAAAAAATAATGCTTAATTAGCACACGAAATTCACTTTTTTCCATTTTCGTTAAAATTCACGAGATCGTCTGCTTTCAATGCCTATAAAACGCAAACTAAGAAACGCAGCTTTCTCAAAATTTTACAGTCAGCTGTTAATCGATAACTGCTGACAGGAGCAGTGTTGTATTTAGAGCAGGTGCGCGGCAAATACAAAAAGTCACGGACTTATCAAGCGACCCTCGTATATTTGAAAACGCCCAATCAATATGTGTATCCATATTGGTAGTGGACGTTTCCCATAAAGTATATATAATTAAGTATTTAGGTGTTCATCAAAATAAAAAAAATATTATATTTTTTATTTTATAATTTTTATTTGATGGATTCGTTACTTATTACACCAGAGTTACTCATAAACTAACTGACAGAATTATTTTTATGGACCAGCAAACCTTAAAGTTCTACAGAGCTTTACATCTCTGTTTAGCAGTGACTTAAGCTTCTTATCGTTTGGTGTCTTGAAAGAACTTTTATGAAGAGGCTTTTGAAGAGTGAAGCTTTCCAAAAGATCGGTTTAAGTTTTCGTATGGAGAATGAACTGAGGCTTTTGAAGAGTGAAGCTTTTCAAAAGATTGGTTTAAGTTATGAAGAATGAAGTTTAAATAATTCATATGGAGAATGAATATGTCACTCCCCCACCTTTTAGATTTTAGCTTGTCCTCAAGCCTTTACTTCTGGATATAATTGTGGAATTGCATTTTCAGTTTTTACTATTTCAGTATTATTTTCTTTAACTGTTTCAATATTTTTGTCAACTGATTTGTTTGCTTTAGGTCTTAGATATGATATTACAATATTATGAGGTGCTGTTTTACATTTAATGTATAGGTAAAATATAGATATTATAGCTAATACAAACATGAGGATTATTAATATATTTTTATAGATTGTATAATTCTTATTGTTTAGCATAATCATTTCTTTTATTTCAATATGTGACATAGGTTCAACTTTTGTGACATTATGCTCGGTGAATATTAGATTTGTATATTGATGCATATTATTTGATATTGAAAATTCTTTTAACTCTGCTGTACAATTAAATATTTTTATAATTTTGTTATTTTCAATATAAATTTCATGATTGTTACAATTTTGGTTAAGTTTTTCTCTGGTCATGTTCCATGTAATTAGTATGTTTGGCTTAATGTGTTGGATGAAAAATGGCTTACGGTATTTTTGGAAAGTACACGTTGGTGTTTCGTGTTTGATTATACTAGCAATACAATGGTCTTTAATAATATTTTTTGTTTGTGTATTTATAACATTATTATTGTGTAGATAGAATTTGCCTTCTAAATTTTCGTTAATAGTTTGTCCATTATTGTCTGGGTAAGGGGTGATAAGGAAAGTAGGCTGTTCAACTGTGTTTGTGGGGATATGAGACATTATCAAAATTTCGTTAGTACCTGTATTATACCAGGCAGAAGTTTTTATGTCCATTAAATTTTTGTAGTTAACGTTACCAAGGTTGTCGTGCTTAAGAAGTTTTGGATTGAATATTCCTAATCGAGTTAATTGTGAACCCATTTCGATGTCTTCAATGTACTCAGTAAAGTGTTCGATATTAAATATTAAAAGGGATATTTTTGTTCTTTTTTTATAGATTCTGAGTGGGTGTTTATCATTTGAATACCGTTATTAAGGTTATCAATAACGTGATTTAGACTGCTAATCTGAACAGTGCTTTGGGATAGGGATGAAATTTGGTGTTCAAAATTTTGTCTGTCGTCTTCGTCTAGTGTACCGAAAAGGTATTTGTAAGTAGAGCCTACAAAGTTGAACAGTCCTCGTTTATTGCGTTTTGTTATACGTATTCCGTTCATTTCCCTTTTCATTTTTTCAATTAGGTAATTTATTTGTGTTATGTTATGAAATTTCTGGCTTTCTTTAAAAAGAGTGCTAAATGTTTCTTCAATTTGTGTTATGTTAACTGTAAGACAGTGGTGCTTGAAAGTAATAGCGAGTTGTATCGTTCCTGATTCAAATAGAATGAATCCCTGATTGTTTTCAATAGGGTTTACTTCGATTGTTCCTGCTGTAGTTTGTGTCATCATAAGAGTCATTATAATAATTATGAGTCCGATGATTGGGTGTCGGTCGGCTGTAAATATTTGCTGTTATTAACATTTTTTTTTTTTTTTGAATTTACTTTTATAGTGTGTAACATTTTGGCCTCGATTATTTTCGTTGTAATGTTTTTCGTCTAGTTGTTCAATTCTGCCTGTTTTCCTAAAGGGGTTTTTGGATTTCGAGCGCGTTATAGGGGCTTGTCTATACTTTGTGTCAACTTCGTAAATTTGTCGGTTCTCATTAAGCTTGTTAATTTTGTTTTCTTTAATTTTCTGAGAGTCATAGGTAGGTGTGCCTGCGTAGAGTTGTATGTAAGCTGGTATTTGTCCGGTTGTATTGTGTTTGGTTTTATGGTTGTATGTGTATAAAATTGTTTCTATTCTTGTTTCCCTATTTTCTCTATTATTTTCAGTGTTAATAATGCGAATCTTTTCATTTATTGTTTTGTGAAGACGTTCTACATCTGCTATCCCTGTTTTGCTTGTGGTGATATCTAATTGTATTTCTTCGTTATTTAGCCAAATCTTTAGAGAGTTGCTCATGAATGCTGAGTCTTTGTCTGCTTTAATTTTTTGTGGTTTTCCCATGTCGTTAAATAGTCTAGTAAGGGCTCTTTTGGCTTCTAGCCAATCTCTACTATTTGTTTTTATAAGTGATGCGAATTTTGAATAAACGTCAATACAGGATAAATATTGCTCATTGTCAATAGCATAAAAGTCAATTACGTAAAGTTCTCTTGGGTTATTTGTCTCTGGGGTTATCTCAAAAACAAGTTTTGTTGGTCTGTGTTCTGTTTTTGCGAGATTGTAGACTTCGCAATCATTAATGATATTTTGAATTAATTTATTATAGTCAGGAAAATAGTGAGTTTCTTTAAAGAGTCGTGTCATTTTTTCGATACCAGGGTGCAGTAATTTCAGGTGTTGAGAAATATTGAATTCCTTGAATTCAGCGTAAGAGTTAATGTCCTTTAGTTTAATTATACTTTTTAAGATTTTTACGTTACTATGTGGGTTAATAGTTTCATGGTATGCATTTTGAAGAACGGAAAAATCACTGTCATTGTCTATGTAAATTACGCTAGTATGGTTAAGAAAGTATTTTATTAAGAAGTCTTTTGCTATTGGGAGAGTCATTTCAGTATATTTTATGGTGATTTTAGTTTTAGTGAAATATTTTGATATGTCTACTTGGTCTATGGAATCTTTTATAAATTCTATTTGTCTAGTGAAATAGTTTATGGGTTTCTCAGTGATTTGAATATAAGTTTCGTTACTTTCGAATGCACTATGTATTGTTGCTGCTGTTGAAATATCTTCTTCTTCACCTCCCATATTTTCTTCAATTTTAACTCGAGATAAAGCATCTGCTACCTGATTTAGTTTTCCTTCCAAATATTTTATTTTAAAATTGTATTCACTAAGTTTGATTCGCCAACGTTGTAATTTCATATTGGGTTCTTTTATATTATTTAGCCAGACAAGGGGTTTATGATCACTTAATATTTCAAAAGGGACTCCATATAAATATGGGCGGAAGTATTTGGTTGCCCAAACAATTGCCAATAATTCTTTTTCTATTGTACTGTAATTCTGTTCGTTGTCGTTTAATGTTCTGCTTGCGAAACTAATTGGTTTATTATCTTGTGATAACACGGCTCCAATGGCGAAATTGCTGGCGTCAGTAGTAACTTGAAATGTTTTTGTAAAGTCAGGGCAAATGAGGATGGGGTCGTTCATGATAAGGGTTTTTAACTTTTCGAAAGATTTAATATACGCTTCGTCTTTTGTATTTATTTTGGCTCCTTTTTTTAAAAATAGGGTGAGAGGCTTTGCGATTTTGGCAAAATCTGGAATGAACTTGCGGTAATATCCGCATAAGCCTATAAATGATTTAATTTATTTAGAGGTTTTTGGAATAGGAAATATTTCAATCGCTTTTACTTTTCCTTTGTTGGGTCGTATACCATCTGGACTTATGGTATGACCTAGGAATGTTGTTTGTTGTTTTAAAAACTCGCATTTTTCTAACTGGAGCTTAAGATTTGCCTCTTTAAGTTTCTGAAAAACTTTCTTCAGTGAGTTCAGGTGTTCAGTAAGGGATGTTGAGTAGATGATAACATCATCTAAATATACGAGGCAATGTTTGTTAATGACGTCTTTCAGAACGAAGTTCATGAAACGTTGGAATGTTGCTGGGGCATTTTTCAAACCAAATGGCATGCGAGTATACTCGTAGTGACCGTGTTTAGTTGAGAATGCAGTTTTTGGTATGGATTTAGGGTCCATTTCAATTTGGTGAAAACCCTTCGCTAAGTCGATTGTTGTGAAGTATTGACATTTTCCTAACTTGCCTAATATTTCATCCATGTTCGGGATTGGGAATTTATCGTTAATAGTTATTTCATTTAGGTTTCGATAGTCGACGACTAACCTGAATTTTGGTTTGCCAGATGCGTCTATCTTTTTGGGAAAAAATCCATAAGGGACTGCAATAGGGAGAGTCGCTTTCGCGTATAATGCCTTGTTGTAGCATTTCCTCAATTTGTTTGTTAACTTCTGCTTCATAAGCAAAAGGATATGAATAGGGTCTTTTATACACTGGGTTTTCGTGAACTGTTTTGATTTCATGGCGTATGATGCTTGTAAAAGTTAGGTTTTCCTTATCAGAATACTGGATGTCTTTGAATTCTTTTAGTAATTGTGTTAGTCTATGTTTTTCTTCATTGTTTAAATGGTCTAGTCGGTATGTGTAGTCTGAGTTTATATCATTGTCCAATGCATAGTTTATTTCGGCTGTATAGTGGTTTTCTTGTAAAATTGCTTCAAAATTTTTTGACGAATTTCCGTCAGAAAGTTCAAGTTCTTTATGAAGGAATGACCTTCCATTGATAATTGTTTCTTTTCTAAAATAATCTATACAACCGTTGTTTTCCATTAGTACTTTCCTTCCTAATAGAATGTCATAAAATGGTGAAAATGAATGAATGTAAAATTTCTGCGATTGCTGAAAAAGCCCATTGGCCGGAAGATTTACGAATTTATTTAGTTTTGAATAGCCTGTCATACTTCTGACAACTATTTGTTTATCATGAACTTGAAGATTGAAAAAGTTTGAATTCATCATGTTTATTGATGAACGAGTGTCGACTATGCATCGGTATCTATGATTATTAAACATGATCTCTTTGTATTGGTGGGTTCCCAGGCTGGTATTGGAAAATTTTCGGCTTGTTGAATTTGCTGATTTGTATACGTCTCGTTTTGTGTGTCTTGTAATTGATCGTCGTGGAACTGTTCGTCGTTGTTATTATCTTGGTCAGCAATGTTATTGTAATCTAACACGTATTGATGGTGACTTTCATCTGTCTCCATACGTGATTGTCCGCTGCCTTCTTTAAAACGCTTATTCGGCACTCTTGGTTGTTGGGGGACTGATAATAGTTTCGGGTGTCGTTCTGTCGGTCGCGAATTAAGTCTGCTCTGAGTTCATTAAACAATGGTCTGTTCTGATCGAATTGTTGTTGTCTAGACGGAAAAGCTTGTTTATGAGGGGTTTGGTTGTTTACATTTGGGTTTTGGATCTGCGTGGGATTTATTAATGGGTTGAAGGGGGTCGCGAATTGTTGATTGATATGAGAGTTTTTGTTTTTATTTGTGTTGGTATTAGTGTTTAAATTTAGTGAGTTTGTATTAAGTTTTGGACAGTAATCTGATTTCTTAGAAATTGGGTCTTCGTAAAGACCTTCTTGTTGGGCAATTTGTCTTAACTTTTGGATAGTTGAAATGTCATGCCTCGCTAGGGTCATGAACAGCCTATCAGGGAGTGAGCGTTGAATAGTATTTTTTATTGTAGTTGCCATTGCTTGTGAATAAACTAATGTGTTATTTTGGTTGTTTTCTAAGGCTAACTTATTAATAATAATAGTTGACTTATTTTCTAATTCTTCACAAAATTGTCGTAAATTACCTTTGTAGGGCGTGCAATACAAACGTCGCAAAAGTTCCTCCAGGGGGTTTGAGTTTTAAATTCGACGATCAGAGCTTCCTTTAGGGTTGACCATTCGTTGTGAAATCCGAGTTGGCAGACCTTCTCAGCATCTCCGATGACCTGTAGTTCGATGGCTCCATATATGATGGCTTTCTGAAGAGGGTCATTCGTCGGGTATAAGTTGAGCAGGTATTCAATTCGTCTGATAAACGAACTGAGGCTGTTTGGCTCTCCACAGAACTGCGGCACTTGACGTATTTGTCGTAGCAGTTGCGATAGATTATCATTTGATAATGCCATTTTTGATTAATTTTCTTTTTGAACGTTTTTTGTTTTGTAGCGGTCACACTTGTTTTGTTTAAGCGGGCTACTGTTCTTGTTCACTTCACAATTTGTGGGGTTGGATTTATGTAGCGGTCACACTTGTTTTGTTTAAGCGGGCTACTGTTCCTGTTCACTTCACTGATTGTTGGATTTAACTTATGTAGCGGTCACACCTGTATTTGTTTAAGTGGGCTACTGTTTAAGTTTTATATTTTTTTTTTTTTCACAATCACTTCTCGGCTTGAACACTGTTGGGTTTATACTTTCAACTAATGTCACTGAAGTTGCCGTCGTGATTCACGTGAGTTCTTTTGCGGATGACAGTTAAAGACTTGGATTAATTTTTGCCTCATCAATAACTAACATCCTACCGGCTGCGCCAATTAAGTATTTAGGTGTTCATCAAAATAAAAAAAATATGGATTCGTTACTTATTACACCAGAGTTACTCATAAACTAACTGACAGAATTATTTTTATGGACCAGCAAACCTTAAAGTTCTACAGAGCTTTACATCTTTGTTTATCAGTGACTTAAGCTTCTTATCGTTTGGTGTCTTGAGAGAACTTTTATGATGAGGCTTTTGAAGAGTGAAGCTTTCCAAAAGATCGGTTTAAGTTTTCATATGGAGAATGAACTGAGGCTTTTGAAGAGTGAAGCTTTTTAAAAGATTGGTTTAAGTTATGAAGAATGAAGTTTAAATAATTCATATGGAGAATGAATATGTCACTATATATTCTTGCTCAGGATCACTAGCCGAGTCGATTGAGTCATGTCCGTCCGTCTGTCTGTCTGTCCGTCTGTCTGTCTGTCTGGATGAACACGCCGATTTCAGCTATTACAAAAGCTGTATACCATACGCAGATTAAGTTTATTTTCAATTTGGAATAACACGCCTACCACCCCCGCAAACCGCCAATTTTGATTTACATGGCGATTTACTCATTTCTTAACGTTCTGCTTTAGTATATATGTATATAGATAAATACTATATGAACATATCCTCCAAATTGCAATCCGATCAGACAATAAACACTAAAGTTATTAGATAAACCATTTTGACCCTTTGACCAGCAAAGAAGTTGTCGATGACGTTGGAACCAATTTACTTGCGTAGTAAAGAAGAGGACAAACGATGCGAGCGAGTTACCACTTGCACCCTTCCCCCGATCAGCATTGTACCCCCTCCTAAGCCGAAGCGGGGGAACAACAGCTTGGGTACAAAGTAACTCAAGTGCATACTCGGCATACTAACATTTATATTTTATTAGCTTATAAGAAACCCAAACTTATATATATATAAAGTACATTGCCCCACTTGTACAAATAAACAAGAAAGGGACAAATGCCGACTGGGCATTTCGCAACATTGTAATTATAAACAGGAAAGGGACAAATGCCGACTGGGCATTTTTTGTAACATAGTAGTTCTAAGAATCATTGTAGTTCTAAGAATCAAAAGCCCATGTACCCATGAAGTATGTTTGAAGAGAAGAATAAATTCATTCCGATTGTATCAACAGTAAAGAGCAGACGTGTTTAATTGAATATCTACTCCAAATATATACAAAACCCCAAAAGTGAAAACAAATAAAAGAATCACCTTCAAGGTTGTGAAGAAAATCAAGGACCCCTGTTCCGCAAACTCCCTCCAACACTCAGTTTTGGATCTCTCGTGGAACTATAACTGGCGCAGCCGGACCTAAAGAACTATGCAGTGGACTCCCGCATATTGGTTATACATGTAAAACAGCAACGGTAGTAGTGAAAAATAAAATATTAACTAATAAAAATTATAATGCAAAGTGACACAAGCAATCTCAGTACGAAAATCACAATGCAGTGTCAGCAAAACCCGCTGTTCGCACTTGACGGCCGCAGCCACGTATCAGATTGCATATATTCAAGCAAGCGAGTACGTGGCAGCATAAGTCCATAGTGAGTAGCGTTCGGTTTTGTGATGTATGCATGCGATGTACATACGAATACCCAGATTCATAAAAAGCAAAAAGGCTTACGCAATAAGGCGACACGATAAGGTGTTCTGGTGTATATCAAGAGATAAAGCAATAAGGCTTACAAAAAGAATGTGTATAAAATATATGAAAAAAAAAACCCAAGCAATAAGGCTTCCGCAAATAAGTGCGAGATATATTAAGAAGAAAGAAATAAGGCTTAATCTGAGGAGGCACCACCTGAATGATGAGGACGGGAAATAGTTCAATTACCATAACATTCAGAGTTGCAGGGCGCAAAGCTGTATGTTGTTTTCGAATGTACCCGAATTCATTGTTTAAAGGGACGCAAGCTGATGATTAAGCCCACTTAAAGTAATATGAGAATTAACAAAGTCGAAACAAAAACAAATAAACTACCGATTGCACAAGATTTATAACTTTACACATGGACATCAAAACTAAAAAATCCTTCATTACAGGAAGTTTTAGAAGACATCATTACAGCAACACACACCACAACACAACGCATCAAGACACACAAATAAAATAAGTTAATTAAGAATAACATTAATACACACATACACTATAAATTAAGAGAACAACACACATTAGAACCTAAGATATCAACACACATTAAAAATTAAGATAACTACACACAAACACACATCGTTATAGAATACTAATCAAATCACATGAATTATATAGGAAGAGACGAGTAAATAGAAATTCACAGGACATAATTGAAATACTATAATAGGCCCGATAGAATTTACAGTCGTATAGAGAGAGTTCATGTCGAATATCAAGAGATTGTTTCCGAACACCAGAAGTAGAAGTAGAGCTGAAAGAGAAGAATTAGCATCAAGGTCTTTAGAATCCATTGAAGAAGATTTTATCTTAGGTAGTGGAACAGTCCCGACAATAATGACTTCCAACGCTCCGCCAACATCGGCACTCCAAACGCCGCCACCAACGGTGAACACCAGCCCCAACGACATATTTAACACCTTACGGATTCCAGACGCAATTAGATTTCTGCCGACCTATGACGGGAATTTTAAGACCCTTAACGACTTCATTAGGAACGTCGAAGAAATTCTGATGATGATCAGGGGAGCAGATCAAACTCCTTATGGTCATCTATTAATGAGAACTATAAGAAACAAGATAGAAGGGCGAGCAAACGAAGTCTTAATTGCAGAAGGAATCCCTCTTAATTGGGACACTATTAGAGACACACTTCGCGCTAACTTTACGGACAAAAGAGAGGAATCTTCCTTATTACAGGAAATTCATCTAATTAAGATGAAAGATCTTTCTTTAACTAGACTATACGAACAGATATCGGAAGTTAAACTGGCATTGTTTAATGTCATAGAGACTAAAGAAAGGGAACAATCAGTAGTGAAAGCAAAAAAAGAATCATACACAAAGTTATGTCTAGACGCATTTATAACGTGAGTAAGGGGGCCGCTAGGTGCCTTTATAAGGGCCCTAACACCCAGAACACTGACCGAAGCCTATGAAGAGGCACTAAAAGAAAGGGAATTATATTTCCAGGAGAGAAAAAGAAAACAATTTGGTCAGAAAGATTCAGGACAGGAGAAAAGGAGAAATAACACAGATCAGGGTCAAGTAATTCAAGCATCGACCAGCAAAAACGGAAATAGAAACTTTAACAACCGTTTTGGATCCAATCAGACTCCACAACAGTATAGCTCCAACAATAGTACTAGGACAAACAATTATAACAGAAACAACCAATCAAATACACGGGCAATAATGGCCAAACCAGAAAGACCAGACTATATGAGCGGACAGACACAAATGAGTTCCTCTAACCGTTCGGGGCAATCATATAACATCAACGGACAAAGTAAAAACGATGAGCAGACACAGGACACCCAACAAAATTTTCAAGAATTAGCCTCGGAAGACATACGGGATATATAGATAGTCACCATGGTTCGACTCTTCCATATGTGACAATAGACTCACCGTTTGGAAGACAACTAAAATTTTTACTAGACACAGGGGCTACCCATTCATTCTTAGACCCCATATTTACCACGAGCTCCAATAGAATTAGATTAAAGACAGGTTTTAAAATCAAAACAGTTCTGAACGAACACACTTTAAAGGAAAAAGCAGAGTTCAAAGGCTTTAAAAAATTTAAGACAAATATAACATTTACATTTCTGTTGTTCAAATTTCATGACTACTTTGATGGGTTAATAGGCATAGATTTGTTGTCACAACTCAAAGCAAATATCGACTTGAAAAATCTGGTGTTACGCACCGAGTCCGCTCAAATACCAATTATATTAAAACAGAATAGGACAACGCAAGTTTATCTGCTAGAGCCACAAGCAAAAACAGTGGTAGCTCTCCCGGTTAACATAAAAGAAGGGGAATTTAGTTGTAAAGAAGTCGAAATACTCGAAAATGTGGTAGTGACAGAAGGATTATATAAAGCAAAGGATAATGTTAGTTACATGGAAGTAGTCAACTATTCAAACAAAGAACAGAAGATTTACTTAGATTCACCATTGACAGTAGAAAAATGGAAAAACGAAGAATTTGTAGAAGTTAATGTGACTACATTAATAACGGACGAACAAACAAATAATAAGATAGATTTAAACCAATTACGCATTGAACATTTAAATAAGGAAGAGGAAGTTGAATTGAAAAAACTACTTTGCCAATTCCCAAAGATTTTTCACAAAGAAACGGACAGACTATCATTTTCATTTATCATTTATTAGGGATTTCGCCAGAATTACGAAACCACTAACTAAACAATTAAAAGGGAAACAAAAAACCATAAAGATAGATAGCGAGTATATAGACACATTTGAGAGTTGCAAAATGCTTTTGTGTAATGACCCGATACTACAGTATCCAGATTTTTCCAAACAGTTTATTTTGACCACTGACGCTAGTAACGTCGCAATAGGCGCAGTATTGTCACAAGGTACATTAGGAAAAGGTAAACCAGTATCTTTTGCTAGTCGGACGCTTTCAGATACAGAATTAGACTATTCTACAGTAGAAAAAGAAATGTTGGCTATTATTTGGGCCACAAAATATTATAGACCTTACCTATACGGACAAAAATTCAAAATAGTTACAGATCACAAACCACTTACGTGGTTGATGAGTTTTAATGAACCAAACTCAAAGCTAGTTCGTTGGAAATTACAACTTTTAGAATATGATTATGAGGTGATCTATAAAAAAGGATCCCAAAACATAGTCGCAGACGCACTAAGCCGAGTGCAAATAGAAGTTAATTATAATGACAATATATCGGTAATAGCATCAGCAGGGGACACGATACATTCGAGTTTCGAAAATCTTGATGAAAACTTGTTTATCTCGGAAAAACCCTTAAATGATTACAACATACAACTTATATTTGAAACCGGCTTAAACTCAAAAGCCGTGGCAACCACCCCCTTTAGAAACAAAATCAGACGAATAATTTATGAACCTGACTTTACGGACGACACAGTAAACAGACTATTAAAGAACTACCTTAGACCAAATAAAACTTGCGCAATTTTTGCACCAGACCCCATTTTTAAGAAAATTCAAAAATCGTACTCTAAATATTTCGCACATAGCAAAGTTTATAAAGCGATAAGATGACACAGACGAATAAGAAAAGAAAATTATAGAACAGCATGAAAATTCCAATCACAGAGGCATAGATGAGGTAAACGCCCAATTGAAAAGAAAATACTATTTCCCAAATATGAAACAAATAATTATAAAGACCATCAATAACTGTGACATTTGTAAAATACTAAAGTATGACCGATCGCCACCCAAAATTAAATATCTAGAGACAGAAACCCCCTCAACTCCTATGCAAATTATACACACGGACTTATATACAATCAACGGAAACTATGTAATGACTATAATTGACAAATTCTCGAAATTCGCTGCGGCTTATACGATCCCCACTAGAAACAGTATAAACATTGTAAAATAAATGCAACAGTTCATACAATATTTCGGTATTCCAAGCAAGATAGTTTGCGACCAAGGAGCCGAATATAATTCGAACTTGTTCAAAGATTTTTGCAAACAATACGGAATCCAATTGCACATGACATCTTTCCAACAGTCATCTAGCAATGCACCAGTAGGTTACATTCAACTTTAACAGAAATTTATAGAATTATCGTAGAAAAGAAAAAGGCAGAAAATTTACAAATAGAACATGACAATATTTTGACTGAAACGTTAATTACCTACAATAATGCTATTCATTCAGCAACAAAACTCACACCTTTCGAATTATTCTCAGGCAGAACCCACTCCTTTTATAAGAATATCGACTTTAACGACCAACATGACTACCTCAAGCAATTAAACGACTTTAGAGAAAAACTTTACCCGGATATAGCAAAGCAAATGAGTTTGAATAAAAGTCAAAATATAGAAAAATTAAACAAAGATAGAGAAGACCCACAACAATTGGAAATAGGAGAAACAATATTTAGAAAAGAAAACAGAAGGAATAAGTTAACTCAAAGATTTACTAAACACAAAGTACTAGAAGATAGAGGACATACATCAACCTCAAACAAAAAACAGAAGTTACATAAGTCAAAATTAAGAAAAGGCACAAAAAAGTAACTATACAAATTGATTATAAAACAATAACATTAAAAATACCCCATGAAAATATTTACAGGTTTGCCCTAGCAGAGGGTCAATTCGTACTTAAAAAAAAAACTTAACCAGGTTAAAGAAAAAATTAATATTTTAACTCCAAGAAAGAGACAAAAACGAGGAGCAATTAATGGATTAGGAAGTATAATTAAAACAATAACAGGAAATATGGATGCAGAAGATTCTAATAGGATAAAAGACGAGTAATATTCAAAATATACATAATGGCTTAGGCGAATTAGCATCAGAAATTAATAACGAAAATCAAGTTATAGTAAGATTCCAAAACATAACTAAACACATAAACCAAGAACAAATAGTAATAAGCAATTTTATGAGGAATTTTAAAAACGAAATTTTTAAACACTTAACACAAGAACATAATGAAATTCATGCCCTACAATATACAAACAGATTAGGCTATAACATTGATATATTATATAATCACATTTCAAACATATTAGAAAGCATATTGTTAACTAAATTAAGAATAATACCTAAATTTATATTGTCAACCGAAGAAACAAATAAAATTATGGACATATTTACAGAACAAAATGTTAAAGTATTGTAGAATCCCAAGAACATCTATACAGATTATAAGAAATGGATACATTTATTAACAAAACAAATGTTATTTTTTATATAAAAGTAAGTTTTCGAACTTGAAAATTATAAACTCGCTCACACTATCCCAATACCCTTAAATAAGACAAAATATCTGCAAATTCCAAATTATACAATATTTTATTTAAAAAAGATGTCCTAAAGTCTGTAAAAGAAAAATGCGACAAAGTTCACGAACAATATATTTGTAAATCTAAAGTAGAAGATACCCCCAATGGAGACGAAAGGTGCCGTCGATCAATCGCTAACGCGGATTTGGCGGTCTGTGACGCAGTTGAAGTCGACGACAAGGAACGTATCTTGGAACCTGAAAAAGGAACAATTTTGGTATTAAATGGAATTCGAACACAAATACATTCAAATTGCTAGAGGCCATTCCAAGTATCGGGAAATGCCATCATTACCTGCAAAGCCTGCAACCTGACTATTAATGGATTTACCTACGGGAATGCAGAGATAAAGATCGACGACTCAATAAAGCTTGTGATTCCCCTGTACAACAGGGTGGAAATCAATAACACAATAGAAGATCTAAACCTCCCAAAGCTGCACTTGGAAAACGCAAATAACCGGAATAAGTTGGTTTATATCCAAAACATGACGCGAACCCACTTCGCAGCTATTTACATCGTTCTGGCCATACTAGCAGGAACCATCTTAACGATAGTGATGGTAAGGCGGAGAGCGGCTATATTCACTCCATCACCGACTCCAGCACAGTTCGTTCCGTCACTTCCTTCGATGTGGCCGTCACTTCAATCCCGGGGGGGAGGAGTTACCACATGCACCCTTACCCCGATCAGCATTGTACCCCCTCCTAAGCCGAAGCGGGGGAACAACAGCTTGGGTACAAAGTAACTCAAGTGCATACTCGGCATACTAACATTTATATTAGCTTATAAGAAACCCAAACTTATATATATATAAAGTACATTGCCCCACTTGTACAAATAAACAAGAAAGGGACAAATGCCGACTGGGCATTTCGCAACATTGTAATTATAAACAGGAAAGGGACAAATGCCGACTGGGCATTTTTTGTAACATAGTAGTTCTAAGAATCATTGTAGTTCTAAGAATCAAAAGCCCATGTACCCATGAAGTATGTTTGAAGAGAAGAATAAATTCATTCCGATTGTATCAACAGTAAAGAGCAGACGTGTTTAATTGAATATCTACTCCAAATATATACAAAACCCCAAAAGTGAAAACAAATAAAAGAATCACCTTCAAGGTTGTGAAGAAAATCAAGGACCCCTGTTCCGCAAACTCCCTCCAACACTCAGTTTTGGATCTCTCGTGGAACTATAACTAGCGCGAAGCGCGAGCTGTTTCTCGACTCTTCTTTTCCATGCACATGTCAATTACCGACAATACTTGTGCATAAATATATACTAATACTCAACCAATAGGTGGCGTGGTAAATGAATATGAATGTATGCAAGTATTTACATGCTTGTGTACATATTCATAATATTCATAATATGCTTACGTGCACATATGATTATTATTTAATAATTCATATTTTAGGGTCAGTAGAAAATACAAAACTATAAAATGCAATTAAATAAATATTAATTTTGATTACTCTATATATTGCAAGTTGTCAATATTGGCCAATTCAAAATTTATAAAGAAATACCGATATATACTGCTCAAACCGCTTTTTGCAGTCTTGCGCAAGGAAAATTGCGGCGATAAATTATTGACAACGTATCGAAATTGATGCAAGGTGGCAGCGCACTGCAGTGTTATGATTAATTTGTAGCTTGCGATTAGTATTATACAATTAGATACTTTTTATGGCAACATACGTCCAAGGGTATCCCACTGTCGCGTGCCGCTCGACTGTTGCTCTCGTTTTTGTGTTGTACTTTGGTGTCGTAATTTAAAATCACATTTGTGTTGTGTTAATCTTGTATTCAATTTTAGTTTTGTCGTTCCTACGTATACACCATTGCATGTTTCCGTACTGTTGCCACTGCAAGGAATTTTATAAATTACATTGTTTTTGTCTTGTGGATCTATTTTGGACTTAGTATTATTGTAGAAAAGTTTAAGGTAAAGGTGACCTGCTTGCATTTTTGTACATTTATTGAAATTCTCCAGTCGGCAGTCCATCGTTCTGCAGATGTTAAGTGTCGGGATATGAGTGCCGTGGCATTTGTTGGGCATTTGGAGTGACTGATTATCGTATTATTATCAGCGAACGTAGAGGTTGTTAGATTGTAGTCTGTGGGGAAATCCGCCGTATACAGGGTTCTTAGGATTGTACCCAGAACACTGCCTTGTGGCACTCCAACTTCGATTGCACAATCGCGTGAGTTATTATATTTATTATTATTATAAAAGAGGGAGTCTCCCAGCGGAGAAGGCGCGAGGCACTGCGACCATGAAGATCTTTTGTACCTAGAATGCTCTCCCTATAATGACAAAAGCTGTTCTGCCTCCCTAATGAAGCATAACAGGTCTTTCGTCCAGGAACGGACAATATGCTCGGGACTTGCGAATTCCACGTGCAGATGTTTCCTCCTAGTCCATACCAAGGCCGGACAGTCACATAGAATGTGTTTAGTGGACTCGTCGTCCTCTTTGCAGAGCCTGCACTCCGCATCCGAGGACAGGCGCATTTTGGTAAGGTGATAGTTCACCAAGTTGTGGCCACTAAGGTAGCCAACAAGTAGGTAAAGGTCTCTCCTAGAGAGTAGCTTGGTCCTTCGATCAACTTTAGGATTGGTGAGCTCTTTAGCCTGCCGCATCCCTGGTTGGAAGAACCAGTAGCGTTCAGTCAATCTTCCAGCCCAGGTTTTACCAGGGAGGAGATAGTTGACCACCCCACGCAACAGAAGAGTTCGGGGCCAAGCATGGGGGCTGATGACCCAGCCCTCGCTAGTTCGTCCGCCTGCTCGTTGCCCTGGAAACCAGAATGTCCAGGTACCCAAATTAGAGTAACTTTGTTCTTATTTGATACCCGCTGGAGACAGTTCCAGCAGTCAGCCACCATACGCGAGCCTACTCTTTTTGTGGAGAGGGTCAGTATGGCCGCTTGGCTGTCCGAGAAGATGTATATGTTCGCTCCTCTGATCCCCTTCTCAAGGATAAGACGGCAGCAGAACTCGATGGCGTGAACCTCTGATTGGAAGACTGTAGGCCAATTGCCCATAGCAATCGAGTTTTTGGAGTTGGGACCAAATATCCCAGCTCCAACCCCCTGATCAGTCTTTGACCCGTCGGTATACCAATGTATACCATTGGGGTCTCTGATGGGGTTGCTAGCATCCCTACAGTCCGGGATGAGGGTTCTGAATTTTGCACCAAAGAAGAGTTCCTTGGTCATAGAATCTGATCTGGTGCAGATCTCTAGGCCAGGAATATCTTTGATTAGGCTAGCATGCCCTGATTCGGTAGCTAGAAGCCCAGATTGAATCTTAATTCTAAGAAGGCTCATAGCAGCAACTTCTTTAATGCGGATGTGCAGCGGAGTCACATTCAAAATTGATTCCATTGCTGCGGTGGGACAGGTGCGAAGTGCACCCGTCAAGGAGAGGCACAGCAGCCTATGCAGTTTCGTGCATTTGTTGATGGCAGTGACCTGCGTAACCTTTGGCCACAGAGTAACGCTTAGTGTAGGGAACAATGATTGCCTTTTGTGGGTTGATGCTAAGACCTACATCTTCACACCACCTACTGACCGTGTTCAGAGCTGATTGCATTAACTCTGTCACGGTGTTGGCAAAGTTCCCGTTCACTACGAGAGTCAGGGCATCGGCATAGCCAATCGCTTCCACGCCCTGTTCTGCAAGTATGATTAGTAGTTCGTCGACTACTAGGGACCAGAGCAAAGGGGATAGGACCCCTCCCTGGGGACACCCTTTAACCGCACTGATATGGGCGGTCGTCGTGTCCAGGGTAGAGGAGATAGTCCGGCATGAGTAGCCTTTGATAGAGTGCTATGTGGGTGGGAGTTCCAGTTTAGTCGTTTATCAAGGGTTACCCCTAGATATTTGACTTCATTGGAAAGGTCCATGGGAGAGCCGCCAATGTATAATTGACCAATGTCAACAGAGTAACGCTTAGTGAAGGGAACAATGATTGCCTTTTGTGGGTTGATGCTAAGACCTACATCTTCACACCACCTACTGACCGTGTTCAGAGCTGATTGCATCAACTCTGTCATGGTGTTGGCAAAGTTCCCGTTCACTACGAGAGCCAGGTCGTCGGCATAGCCAATCGCTTCCACGCTCTGTTCTGCAAGTATGATTAGTAGTTCGTCGACTACTAGGGACCAGAGCAAAGGGGATGGGACCCCTCTCTGGGGACACCCTTTAACTGCACTGGTATGGGCGGTCGTCGTGTCCAGGGTAGAGGAGATAGTCCGGTGTTTGAGCATGGCGTTAATCCACCGGATTATGGGATGGGCGATATTCCTGCGCTCAAGCGCAGCAGAGATAGACCCGTAGCCGGTGTTATCGAAAGCACCCTCTATATAAAGAAAAGAGCACAAAGCAATGTTCTTTGATACGAAGGCTTTTTCAATTTTTCCCACTAATTTGTGGAGAGCTACCTCTGTCGATCTACCGGCTATATACGCGAACTGCGTGGGGTGCAGTGGGTTGTTTTTCTGCAGAGAGCACCGAATGTGCATGTCTAAGAGCCTTTCCACAGTCTTAAGCAGAAAGGAGGTAAGGCTGATCGGCCGATATGACTTAGGCTGGTCAAGAGGACGATTTCCCTGTTTGGGAATGAATACCACATTGACTCTCCTCCAAGAGTTGGGTATGTGTCCCCACGTGAGACTAGCTCTAAGTAGGCCGACCAGTGGATCGAGGATATGATCCAGGCTGTTTTGAAGAAGGGCTGGATAGATTTTATCACCCCCTGGGGCTTTAAAGGGAGCGAAAGAATCTACAGCCCATTTGACCTTTTCAGGGCCGAAAATGGTTCCAGATAGGCTGGATCTACGTGAGTCAGGTGACAAGATGGCGTCAACGTGACTGAAAAGATCTGGGTTCGCCACGGAACCTGGGAAGTGAACTTGCAATAAAAGCTCAAGTGCTTCCCTGCGATCTTGAGTGAAAGAGCCATCTGCTCTTTTAAGAAGCCCTATACCATTAGACGACCCTTTGGCTAATGCTTTGTGGAGTCTCGCTGCCTCTGGCAGCGATTCTATGCTACCACAGTAGCTGCGCCACGTATCGCGTTTGGAGCGTCTAATGTTCTTGTTATAGTGTGTGAGAGCGTCCCTATAAACGTCCCAACCTATGCGGTTAGATCTGGCCTTGTTGAAGGGCTTCTAACCTTCCTTCTTTGTGCTGCCAGCTCTACATTCCACCAAGGAACTTTACAGTTGACCATTAAAGTCTTCCGAACTGAGCTGACTTCAAAGGACGTAATAAGCACATCTTGGAGCAGGTTGGCAGCAAGTTCTATCTCACTGATAGAGTTAGGATTGCTGATCAACAGGTCTGCTTTCAAAGCCACAGAGGCTTTGAAGAGTTCCCAGTTTGTCTTCTTGGGACAAAAGGAGTTTTGGCGGATATCGACTTGGCCAGGAAGGTCGAACCTGATGTGCTGATGGTCCGACAGGGTGGCTTCGTCAGTGACCCGCCAGTTAACAAGCGAACTCGCAATTGAGTTGCTGACTAGGGTGAGATCTAAAACCTCTTCCCTAATGGAGTTTATAAACGTGGGTTTACACCCTACGTTGGCTATATCTAAATGACAACACATTAGATAATCTAAGAGAGACTCGCCACGTTTATTGATATCGCTGCTCCCCCAGATTGTGTGGTGGGCGTTGGGGTCACAGCCGATCACAAGCGGCTTGTTGTGGAGGCGGCAGAAGTCCACAAGCCGCTGAACCTCTGCGGGGGGTGCATCATCCACATCGCCCGGGAAGTAAGCCATATGCCTTGCCACCCCGAGAGTCGTTGCCACGAATGCCCTTCGGCACTTTGGCGGAGCTGTTCGGCGGAGGTCGCCTAGCGACCCCAGTCGCGGGAGGTACCCTTGCGAGTAGCTTGCGCCAGCGCTTATTGTAGGTCGGGCAGGGGCCAGGAGGCGCCCGGCAAGGACGGCACGTACCTTAGCCAAAGCTAGGGTTACATGTAGTTTCCCTTGCTGCCTCTGACGACTGACGGCCATCGCGTGAGTTGCTTTTATTGCATCTTATTGCACTAGTATTGCGTGCCTTGTAATGGTCGAGGTGCGAATAAGGAAGTAGGGCTGAGCCACACATCTTCAATATCCGACAGTCGGATCAGGAATGATAGCGGACGGAATCCTCTTGTGCCTTAGCTCTTCGGCGTGGGGTGGGTTTTTGCCATATTCCTTCTCCACATCTACACAACTTTATTATTTAGGATTCCTAACAGAAACTAAAAAGGGAGGCGTTCTCCAAGAAAAATACAAAACCAGCGGGTGTAACTAACAAAAACGATTGAAGGTTAAATAAAAAAAAATTCGGACTGCAAGATATGAAGTTTGCGGGGTTCAAAGGTGTTGTGCGACCTCGCTGTCTTTACCCACCCGACCATAATCTTCAAAAAAATTATTGTATCCGAACATACCCTAAAACAGTCCGACTATTAACTTATATTGCCATGTCTATCCGGAGAAAAGAAAAATTTGGCACATCATTGTATTTGTTGCGATGTTCATATTTTATTCTTAACGTAAAGAGGCAGAAATTGGATTGATTAATAATCTATAATAATATTATCCAGGTAGATATTTCACCGTGTACAATAAGTTTCATAACTCTTCATAAAGAAAACATGATTAGATTGGTTATTAAATTATGTATATGTGTTTTTTAATTTTCTATGTTTGTTTCGAAATCAAAGGGGTTGGATGTTCGTATATCATTATTCAGCTGAATTTGTTTCTCATAGTTTTGTTAATTTAATTTTGGTTTTTCTTATGTGGCACTCATTGATTACAGTTTTGGTGTGCAAATGATTTTTCAATTAGGCTTACAATTTATATAGGTTAAGGGTACAGGTAGCATTCATTGCTGACAGCTTTTTGTGGAAATGATTTTTAACAAAAATGAGACCTTCAATTTATATAATTTAAATTTCCATGTAACATTCATTTCTTTGAACTTTTTGTTGAAAGAAATTTACAAAAAAAAAAATAAGGCTTACAATGTCTATAGTTTAAGTTTACAAGGGGCACTCATGGATCTGTTTTTTTTCTTTGTTTTTCTGTTTAATATATATGATTATTATTACAAGATAATATTGTTGAAAAGTGCGCTTAAGGATCGTGAAAGTAGAAAATAATTTTTTCATTGATCCTGACACTTTTATTGCTGATTTTAAACAGCTGTTAATATTATTTCATTAGTGGTGTCATTTTTTGTTCTTTGTTTTGTTTTTTTTCTTCTGTTTAATATATTTGGTATTGTTCTTTTTCTCTGTTTTTTTTTTAAAGTTTGCGTGATCGAAAGGGTCAACAGAGCCTTCAAGAGAATAAAAAAATCACATATATCACAAGCCTAGGACATGCACAGTTGCTGTTTAGTATTCACAATTGAATTTCTCCAGCGTTGAAAGGCCTTCCAGCGTAGTGGTGATGCAGATCCTTATTGGAACTAAAGCTTGATACATAAGGTAATTGTTAAATGCTCTTGAACGATTTTACAATGGTTAGCAATCTAACTTATTTTTTTTTTTCTTTTACAAGTGTTTTCTTTTATATATTTATATTTTGTTCTTTTGTTTTATCCCTAGCACACACTCAACAATTTAAGTTAATTTTGAAAAGTTAATTTGCACTCGTGCTGTTTAAACAAGGACTCAAAGAAAAAAACACAAGCTAGCTCCTTGATCTGTGGCCAAGTGAATTGTAGAAAACATCGCCAGATGATGACAGGGTGGGAGCAATTGTATCCCACGGTGCAACTCCAAGATAAGAATAGGCAATGCCTTCCAAAAGCAAGATTGCAATGGATTCTTTGCAGAAAAAAAGGCACGGCTGAGAAGCTCTGCCCTGAGCACGGCGCTAGCCAGACAAAGTTGTTGCACCGGCTTAACTCCTCCGAATCCTCCAATACTCCTTTGTAAGGTCACTTGCGGAAAATTTTTTTAAAATTTTTTTTTTTTTTTTTTTTATAAACGCACTTCGGTACGTTTCTGTTTTCTGTTTAATTTTTTTAATTAACCAAGAAAATAAAAAGGGTCACTGCAGCCGCGTGTGGACCTTAAATAGTGAAAATTTCCAGCCATCACTAGCTTTTTGGAAGGTATTCGGAGTTGGTGAAGTTGGCTGTGATCGCAGTCCAGCTGATTAGTTAAAGCTTTAAGTATTTTGACAGCAGCCTCGAAGTAGGCACTAATTAGCTGGGCAGGTGGAATGATAGCAGTTGCACTGCTTGCAAGGTCAGCTTAACACCTTGGGACTTATCAGAAAATTTGCATTGCTTTCTAAGATAAGCTTAGAAGTATACCCTGATAAGAACCGGTGTTATCAACAGTGCATGTTGTTTACTAATGTTAGCGTTGCACTGCTTTACCTTGAGCTACCACAAAGCCGAAGGAATTATTTTCGTTATTGAAAAGAATAAAACAATAATGGGACGCATTGCAAAGCGCGGGCCATTACACCACCCGATAATATTCCTTCTGTTTAGATGTAATATTAGCGGGAATTAGCTGCGTATGTCTTTAGCATGAAATGTCCCAATTTCTTTCCCTTGTAAATTCTCTAGCTGATAATAACAATTTCCTAGCTTTTGGCGAGCTCGACATTTAACAAACTCCCTCCTCAAAAGTGCTAAATTATCATCTCTTGACATTGTTGGCTCTTCCAGCAGTAACAATTCTTTTAACAGCTTATAATCGGATTCATGAGTTATCATATCAAGGCCAAATAAGGCACGATATGGGGAACAACCTAGAGATTGGTGCAATGCAGATCTGAGCGAGCACGAAATGCTTGTGAGATGCACATCCCACTCCCGTTGATCATGTTTTAATTAGGATCTAACAGCAGCCAGTAAGGATCGATTAACTCGCTCTGCCGCATTACTCTGCGGTGAGTAAAGGGCTTTATAGACATGTTTAATACCGAGTTCTGTCAAAAATGCATTAAAATCGGCAGCCTTAAATTGGCTGCCATTATCACTTACGATAATTTCGGGAACTCCAAAATAATGAAAAATTTTATGCAACAGATACTCTTGTACGGCCAACGAAGTATATTTCTTCAGAGGATGCAACCAGTGAAACTTGCTAAAATGATCTAGAACAATCAGTAAGCCCACATGACCTTGTTTACTTCTAGGATATGGTCCTAGAAGATCAATATATAGTCTTTGAAAAGGTCGACACGAAGGTACATGAGCTCCCATAGGTGGACGAAGGTGCTTTGCTCTGTTTACACACATCACACGAATACAGTCTCGAGCATCTTTGGATAGACCGGGCCAAAAAAGATGATCACGCAATTTCTCTATTGTCTTTTGCATGCCAGAATGTGCAGAAGTAAGACTATCATGGGCTTGCCTAAGAGTATCGGTGCGAAGACTGTCGGGGACCCATAACTTCCAGGAAAGTTTTTCCTGCGCCTCGTCTCCTTCAGCATGTTTTGTACGGATGTATAAAAATTTATCCACCAACTTCATATCCGGGAACTTAGACTGATTTGCAATATATCTAGTCTTTAACGCAACATATGACTCCTCAGAAAACGCTTCTGATTGCAGATCAATCACAGGACTCATGTCTAACTCAGCAATCTCAGCATCATGAAGTCTGGACAAAGCGTCTGGTACTACATGATCTTTTCCTTTCCTACGCGAAAAAGTATAGTAAACTTAAATTGTTGTAACCGAAAGATCCATCTTGCTAGTCTACCTGCAATGTTTTGCTGTCGCATCAGCCAGAGAAGGCTAGAATGATCGGTGACAACCTCAAATTCTTGCAATTCCAGATAACACCGAAATTTCTCAATAGCCAAAATGATAGATAAGCATTCTCGTTCCGTAACGCTGTAATTTCTCTGAGCTCTACTTAACTTTTTGGACATATACGCAATCGGCCTTTCTGATTGATCGTCTGCTAGCTGCACTAAAACTGCACCCATTCCAAAGTCACTAGCATCGCAATGTAAAAAGAACTTTTTGCCAAAATCGGGGTTCGTAAGAATCGGCGCAGATGTTAAAATCTTTTTCAGTTTGTCCATCGCTTCTTGAACTTCCGTCGTCCAGGCAAATTTCCTTTTCTTGGTTAACAAATTCGTAATTGGACAAGTTAAATCCGAGAAGTTTGGAGTGAACCGACGGTACCACCCACAAACTCCTAAAAACCCACGAATTTGCTTTAAGTTCCTTGGCGGAGGCCAATTTTCAATACAAGACACTTTGGCAGGGTCATTGCAGATGCCACCACTACCAATAACATACCCTAAATATGTAATGCTAGTCACACAGAATTGAATTTTAGCTTTCCGAAATTGTTCGGCTAGTCTTACTAAAATTGCAAGGTGAGTTGCAAAATCTTTGGACACAACACACAGATCATCCAAATAACCGAAGACACAATAACGAAGGTCAGGCGGTATGATCTGATCCATTAATCGACAAATGGTTGACGGCGCGTTGCACAACCCAAAGGGCTTCACCTTAAATTTGTATAAAGGACGGCCAGGAACGGTAAATGCAGTTAATGGTTTAGATCGCTAAGCGGTATTTGCCAGTAGGCATCTTTAAGATCTAATTTAGAAATGATGTTCGCTTTGGGGAGTCGAGCAAATATACCATCGATGCTTGGTAAAGGATAGGCATCCTTTTTAGTGGCGTCGTTCAGTTTACGAGCATCTTAACAAAGACGGACTCTTTTTGGTTTTACAACCATCCGCATGGGAGAACTCCAAGGACTTGACGAAGGTTCAATTACGTCCAAGCTCAGCATCCGATCAATTTCTTGATAAAGAAGTTTCTCTACGGCCGGACTGACAGAATAAAATCGCTGTTTACAGGGTTTCGCGTTACCAACGCCAACATGGTGCTCAATTAACGTGGTACGCCCTAGTGTTTCAGATACTTTCGGGAACAGATCTTTAATAATTTCTAATTGCTGAATCCGACAAGGACTCAAGGCATATGCGTTTTATACTGTTGATTCTTCTTGCAACATTGATGAATCTAACGAACTTATAATGTGAGGAGTGTTGGAGCATCAGTTGGAGCTTGCATTTGCACCGGTGTCCAACAAACCTTGCTCTGTAAACTCTAAAAAGGATACTTCCGCATAACTACGCAGATCCTTAGAGCAATTAAAAATTGAAGAAACTTGCATTTTTCGATTTGTCTTAATTTCAAAATAGTACTTCTTATGTCTTAATGTTTGTTTACTAGGTCTATTTTCACTATTATTAAAAATACGATTTCTTACGTTATTATAATGTTCTAAACGCTCTTGATACGAACGTCTCCATAAAGGGTCTATATTAGATGAAGGTGGTTCTACCTGCACTGGAATAGAGGAAGGGATAGGTGCAGAAACGTTATCCTCCACCTGATTTATATTTAGATTTACGGTGTTGGGGTACTCCGGTTGTTGTGGGAAGCCCCCGCACGTCCGTTTTCCGATTTCTTGCTTATGCAATTTTGGCATTGAGGCTTATAAATATTTGGCCGGCCACAGCCGTAGCAAAAGACGCGACGTGCGGCTAAGCAGTTCTCCCAAACATGTCCGACTTCTTCACAATTCCAGCATTTAAATTTTCCATGAGAAGATTGCAAAGCGTGGATCTCGGCTGCTTCCTCTAAGTTGACTTCTACCTCGGAATTTTCCTGTTCTACTGTGCAAACTTGTCGACGAGACACAGGTACATTCGGCTTGGATTCATAACGGCAGCTGATTTCATATGCCAGATTTTCACTCATTTTAACCAACCGACGTAAGTGACCTACCGAACCGGTTGAAATAACAATTTCTGACGAGTTTCTGGTAGAATATTACTTTTTAAAATTTCAACTAGCTCCTCATCTTCCACTCGAATGGAGGCCTTGTCGATCAAGGTTGCCACTGCTTCTTAAAAGGACGAAAATGATTCATTTGTCTTTTGTTTACGGGCTCGAATCAGCTCCATGCTCATAAAGTCGGAGCGATAGTCTTGGTACTGTTGACGCAGGGATGCACACCTATTGGTCCCACCAATATGATCAACCTGCTTATGGTATCTCCAGTACCATGATCGAGCTTTCCCCGTGAACAAAACATGAATATGCCTGCACATAACTGAAAAATCACTGTCTAATGTTTCATTAGTGAGTGAGGTGACTCGATAAATGAACTCTTCTACTCCCAATCCCTCAACGGATCCATCAAAATGGACTCCCCATTTCTGCATTATGTCGACTGTCTGACGAGACTGCAAGGAAGAAACATTTGATGCGGGAGTTTCCCGTAGAATGGAAATAGCTGGCGGTTCTCGTTGATGAGGTTGTGCATTAATTGCCAAAGCTGACATAACCCTTGTGACCGTTTGCTCAATCATTCCTTGTATAACATTGTAGTCTACAGGCTGGGTACGACGATTATTTGTAGAACGAATGGGTGAGGTGGATTGGGTTGGTCTTCCTCTAGCAGGTCTCACAGCAACTGCTTCACCTTGATTGGTGCTTTGGCTAGCGTCTAAGGCCGACGAATTTGCTCCAATTGGATTCTCCAATGGAGGCTCTGGTTGTCGAATTGGATTTTGCTGCTCAGCCATCGCCATGGCTTTCGCCAGATTTCGGGTGGTCATACCACGAGCCGCTGGCACAGCTTTAGAGTTTGAAGGAGCTGGCTGAGAACTAACTGGAGAACAATTGCCTACCACAACTCGAAGTTCCTCTCAAAAACATTCCGAATTTTCGGTCAACCATGCATCTATGCAGTTCTTATGGAAAACATGTTTACATGAAAGTAAATAACAAGGATGCGTGTTATCCATAACTGTTGAACATAGTGCACAAAGATTGTCTGCTCGTGCCGATGAGGCATGAGGAGGGGTATTAACGACTGGCATTTTGTAAGTATTTATTCATAAAAATTATTTCTGGATTAGACGTATATTGGCAACAAAAGAAAACAGTCGGGTAACTAACTATATCTTGCAGTATCCAATTTTTTTTATTTATCTTTAGAAATATATTTTTTTTTTTTAATATTAATTAATTTATTTTCCGGGCTATTGATACTAAACTAAAGATGGTGTTCGTTACGTTTATTTTACAGTCTTTAGACTGCAGATCGGCAAGCAAGGCCAAATAGCATTTAATAATCAAGTCATAATGTCCATCCATCCATATATATGATAATGAAATAGTCTCATCAGTTGCAAAAACTAGGAAAATACGATCCCGCCAAATAATCGAGTACTGGCAGCTGTGCTTATGCGAATGCGCACTATTCTACAAAATTATTTTACGAAAACAATATTTCTATCTTCCTACAACTTCACAGAGTCTATTCATAACACGAAAACAAACGAGCATGTTATTTTTATTTTTGAGTAGAGAATTCATTTTCTACATCGAACATAGAATTTAATATGCTCCTTTTTCCTGGCTATCAGTACTATTCAGGGTCTCGTCTGTTATTCTTAACTGAATAATTCAGATTCGTAGGCCTGATATAGATCTTCAATTCCTAGCATCATATAAGTGGTAATAAGACTTTAACCGTCTAAAGTTACTTCACAGATCCTATACAAAATTGCAAAAAAAAAACTTACTCAAAAATAATGTTGGGGTGCATACAGTCATACTTCATTTTCACTTCTAAAATATCATGCGTTTTTTTTTTTTTAGTGTAGTCTTCACAGATATTACATCCCTAAGTTACTTTGCAAAACGACTGTTTGTTGCCCTAAGCAATGCTTTCCTTTCCAAATTGCATGTGAGACAGGCCGTCACCCTTCTTGCAACCTTAAGCATCCAAAACAAGCCTCTTGCTTGGTAACAAATGAAAAATTAGAAGCAACAATTCAGTATGGAGATCAGATGTTGTTATCCATAAGTTAAACTACCATAACCGTAGCTATACACTTTCAACCCCGAAAGGTATTAAAAGCGTTCAACCGAGATTAACAATTTATCATTCGGTTAGCTATACGTAGCCCCACGTTTGGGCGCCTAAAATTATGTAATGGTCGAGGTGCGAATATGGAAGTAGTGCTGAACCACACATCTTCAATATCCGACAGTCGGATCAGGAATGCTAGCGGACGGAATCCTCTTGTGCCTTAGCTATTCGGCGTGGGATGGGTTTTTGCCCTATTCGTTCTCCACATCTACACAACTTTATTATTTAGGATTCCTAACAGAAACTAAAAGGGAGGCGTTCTCCAAGAAAAATACAAAACCAGCGGGTGTAACTAACGAAAAACGATTGAAGGTTAAATAAAAAAAATTCGGACTGAAAGATATAAAGTTTGCGGGGTTCAAAGGTGTTGTGCGACCTCGTTACCCACGCGACCATAATCTTCAAAAAAATTATTGTATCCGAACATACCCTAAAACAGTCCGACTATTAACTTATGTTGCCATGTCTATCCGGAGAAAAGAAAAATTTGGCACATCATTGTATTCGTTGCGATGTTCATATTTTATTCTTAACGTAAAGAGGCAGAAATTGGATTGATTAATAATCTATAATAATAGTACTCATAGTACTCGATACTTACTCGTGGTGGTTGGACGTGTTTCGCTTTTGCTCCCTGTGTTTCTTAATAATTCTGTTTAATTTATTTGCTTATGTGCTTTCATTAAAACTGCCGTATCTAACTAGTGCTAACCCTGTGAGTAAAAGCTTAAAGTAGCATACTAATCCTGCCTTATTAGTGAATTCGCTTACAAAAATTTTAATTCTTTTCACTTGCGCGTCTTGGCGTTAAGTTTTTTTGTATTTGTTTTTACTAATATTCGCACACTGTCCTGCTCTGCCGCTCTCCCGCTCACGAAAGTAAATTTCGCTCTCTGAGTAAGTTGTGTAGTGCTTTTGTTATAGACGTAACAGCTGCTGTTGTTTTGTTTACCTCGAGTGCTCGCTATATTTGTTTTTTTATTTTCGTTCTCGCTTGCTTGCCTGTTTTCGGCGCTGTAACTGTTTCTTGCTCTCTCAAGAAATTTGTCTTAATATTCTATTGCTCTCTTCGTTGTCCCCTACTATTCGAAGGCATATTTATTTTATTAACATGGTGTCGTGCTCTGCAGCAAATTGCAAATGCTCTTCAGATGCTAATGCGGACTACATTGGTTGCTGGCTCTGTGACAATTTTAGTCACTTAAAATGCTGTGGCCTAACTGTGCGGGTTAGAGATGCCCACAACGCCAATGTAGGCCATAAATGGTCGTGTGAAGCGTGCCGTGTGGGTGAATCCGATCTACGGAAAATCCACAATAAAACCAAACTTGGGTTTTATCGGATACGCACAGCTTTCTCTAATCTCCAATCTGAATTTTTGGAGATGGAGACCCAATTTAACGCCTTTACGGCTCTTAGTAAGCCACCTGCTCCTCTTAATATTCCTCTAGATTCAGTTACTACGAATCTAAAGACCACCAATCTACCTTCTTCCAAGGCTTCTTCTTCTGATCTTCTAAGTCTAATTTCCCCTATACCGTCTTGCTCTTCTAGTTGCACAAAAAAAAAAAACTAGCAGCAATGTTACCGCACCGAAACCTCTTGCTGCCCCTCTTGTGCCTACTCCCATTACGAACAATGATAACAACGTAACGGGTAATGTTCCCGCAATCATGCCTGCTAGTCAGGCACCGAGTATAAAACCTCTGATTGCGATTAAACCCAAAAAATCGGTGTTTATCTCTCGCTTGGCTCCAGACACAACCATAGAAGATGTACAATCGTACATTCTCGAAAGGATGCCTGTAAATGATTTGATAGTTAAAAAATTCAACTTCAAATTAAAGCGCGACATTTCTTCTTTCAAAATTATTCTCCCTGCAGAACAGTTTAAAGACGTTTGCGCAGCTTCTTTCTGGCCGCCCGACCTTATTGTTAAGGAGTTCACTCCAAAACAAAAAAGCCGAACGACCGTCACTCTTCCCACATTGGCCGTTACATCGCCAAGTGGACCTACAACAAGTGCAAAGTCCTCAAAAAACTGAAGTTCTCTTCTCTTCATGCCTTTGAAAATGCTAGGGGACACACAAATATTCTTTCTTCCTTAATTCTTTCCTATCAAAATGTTAGAGGCCTCTGTAGTAAAATCTCTAGTCTTTATCTTTATAGTCTTGCCTTTACTTCCCAAATTATTGCCTTTACCGAAGCCTGGTTAAAACCAGAGATTCTAAGCTCTGAAGTCTTTCCAGATAGGTATACAACTTACAGGCTTGATCGACCTGACCGACGGGGTGGTGGAGTACTGATTGCAGTAGACTCCTCCATTATGTCGGACCTCTTACAGCCGGAGTTTCAATTCGACATCGAATTAATCTGTGTAAAACTACACTTTCCCGGTTTTTTCTTGTATATAACCTGCTCCTATATTTCGCCGTCATCGGAATTATCAGTCTACTCGCAACATTTGTCTGCAATTAAGACTATTTTTAATCTGTTATCAGACAGAGATCATTTCATAGTCCTGGGTGACTTTAATATCCCGGAATGTAATTGGACATCCATTGCGGAGGGAAACTTCCTTCTGCCCTCCCGGCAACATGATCTGTTTGACGGTTTGTTTGACATGTCTTTGTCGCAGGTTAATCACGTCAAAAACACTTTAAACAGATCGCTTGATCTATGTTTCGTCTCAGATCCTTCCAGGGTGATTTTAGACAGGGCACAACCTCTTTCCCTACCTGAAGATCCTTATCATCCCACTTTCGAAGTGAATCTCGACTTGGCTATTAGCTTTGTGGATAAAAGTGTAAAGCCGTGCAATCGCGTGCGCTGCTTTAAGAAAGCAGACTTTGAATACTTAAATTATTTAATTTCATATTGTGATTGGTCTGACTTTTATCTATCAACTGATATGTCAGTGGCTATTAATATATTTTATAAAACCCTTAACTCTGCTTTTGATATCTGTGTTCCGTTTTTCTATCCGACAAGCTCAAGTAGGCCTCCTTGGTTTACAAAAGAGTTGTCTCGCTTAAAAAACTTCAAGAGTAGCTTATTTAATAAATACAAGCTGAAAAACTCACCGCTTGTCTTTTCCCGCTACCTAACTGCTCGGGCAAATTTTACCGTGCTTAACGCGAAGTGTTATAAAAACTATTTGACAAGATGTAGGATTCAGTTCTTTCAGAATCCTAAACAGTTTTATAGTTTTGTTAACATGAAGCGTAGGTCAGCGGGCTTTCCTTCTAAACTTATGTTCGATAACGCTGAGGCGAACACAGATCAGGCCATTGCTGATATATTTGCCAAGTTTTTTCAAACAACTTATTCTTCCTCTACGCCAAACATTCACTCCTATCCATATAGCGTACCAAGCTCGAATGGCATCTTCACACCTTTACTGAATGAAAGTTCACTTATTAGGGATCTTCGATTGGTTAAACCAGTCTTCTCACCAGGTCCCGATGGTATCCCCGCCTGTGTACTTCGATACTGTGCCAACTCCTTATGTAAGCCATTGCTCAAACTATTTTCGCTGTCCTTAGTAACTGCCTCGTTTCCATCCATATGGAAGGAATCCTTTATCATCCCTTTACATAAAAAGGGCAGCAAGTCTGATGCAAGCAATTATAGAGGTATCTCTAAATTGTCGGCTATACCGAAATTCTTCGAGAATGTTATTACTCCTCACTTGCAGCATTTTAGTAGATCCGTTATATCCCCTTTTCAACACGGATTTGTGAAGCGTCGTTCTACCACGACAAATCTGCTTGAGCTGACATCCTTTGTGGTAAAAGGATTTCAGGAAAATCTTCAAACTGATGTCATTTATACTGATTTCAGTAAGGCATTTGACTCAGTCAACCATTCCCTTCTTGCACATAAACTAAATCTTCTCGGTTTCTCACCAAAACTTCTTAGTTGGATTGTGAGCTATTTGGGTGACAGAACCCAACGAGTCCTCTTTAAAAATACTCATTCCTATCCCGTTCATGCCACATCTGGTGTTCCTCAGGGAAGCCACTTAGGTCCCCTGGTTTTTACACTTTTCATCAATGACCTCCAAACGGTCATACTTAACTCACGTACTCTCATGTACGCAGATGATGTCAAGCTCTGTTTTCAATTTAAAGACGACTCCTGTCATTCTCGCCTTCAATCTGACCTAGATTGTTTCTTTTCTTGGTGTCGTGCAAATCTCCTTAATCTGAACAGCTCAAAATGCAAGCTGATGACATTCTCACGTGCCTGCCCAAAGTACGTATCATACTCTCTTTGTGGTTGTACCTTGGAAAGAATTTCCCTGGGTGATGATCTAGGTGTCCGTTTGGACCGAAAACTCAAGTTTTCCGAACATATATCATCAATGGTTAATAAAGCTATGGGTGTATTCGGCTTTATTAAGAGATGGTCCAAGGAGTTTGACGATCCTTACTTAACTAAGACTCTCTTTACTTCGCTTGTTCGTCCAATTCTCGAGTACGGATCATGTGTCTGGAACCCTCAGTACACAGTTCATAGAGACCGCATTGAATCCGTACAGAAAAACTTCTTAATGTTTGCCTTGCGAGGCCTTAACTGGGATGTAAATTCAAGACTTCCTTCCTATCCTAGTAGACTTTTGTTACTTAATCTGCCTTCTCTAGCCAATCGTAGAACCATGCTTGGTGTTATATTTATTAAAAACCTTATCCAAAGTGACATAGATAGTAGCGACTTACTTAGTAGACTATACTTTTCTGTCCCTGTTAGAATCACCCGTAATTACCTTCCTCTAAAACTTCCCAATTGTAGCTCGAACTATGCCCTGCATGAGCCATTCAGGGTATTATGTTCGGACTATAATAAACTATACTTCATTGTAGCTAACAATAACAACTTGATATCTAGCTTAAAATTACAACTCCTCGCCCACTTATCTAGAATTTAGTCAAATACATAATTGTCTTCTTTGTATTCATAGTAGTACTTTCAACATACTGCATGCTTTAACACTCTTACATTTGGTTACTAACACTAACTCTCCTGATCTGATTGGGTTTTTCTGGGTTTTCCCCAATCCTCTGCAACAAATGTTGGATCGGCTTTTCTTTATCCCAGTTTGCACATTAGCACAATTTTTAATTTATTCTTTTTTTTTTACATTTTAGGTTTTACCCTTAATTTAAAATTACCTCTAGTTTAATATTACAACTTAAATAATTTAAATCTAATTTTAATTGTTTCTTTACTTTTAAAACAAGTCGACTGATCATAGTTCGACTATAAACTAAACTAAATAAAAAAAATATTATCCAGGTAGATATTTCACCGTGTACAATAAGTTTCATAACTCTTCATAAAGAGAACATGTTTAGATTGGTTACGAATTTAAGTATATGTGTTTTTTTAATTTTTTATGTTTGTTTCGAAATCAAAGGGGTTGGATGTTCGTATAAAATTATGCAGCTGAATTTGCTTCTAATAGTTTGGTTAATTTAATTTTTATTTTCCTTATGTGGCACTCATTGATTACAGTTTTGGTGTGCAAATGATTTTTCAATTAGGCTTACAATTTATATAGGCTAAGGGTATAGGTAGCATTCGTTGCTGACAGCATTTTGTGGAAATGATTTTTAACAAAAATGAGGCCTTCAATTTATATAATTTAAATTTCCATATAGCATTCATTTCTTTGAACTTTTTGTTGAAAGGAATTTTTTTACAAAAAAAATGAGGCTTACAATGTCTGTAGTTTAAGTTTACAAGGGGCACTCATAGATCTGTTTTTTTTCTTTTTTTTTATGGTTAATATATATGATTATTGTTACAAGATAATATTGTTGAAAAGTGCGCATAAGGATCGTGAAAGTAGAAAATAATTTTTTTTTATTGATTCTGACACCTTTATTGCTGATTTTAAACAGCTGTTAACATTATTTCATTAGTGGTGTCATTTTTTGTTCTTTGTTTTGTTTTTTTCCTTGTGTTTAATTTGTTTGTTATTGTTCTTTTTTTCTTTTTTTTTTAAAGTTGGTTTGCGTGATCAGAAGGATCAACAGAGCATTCAAGAGAATAAAAAAAGCACATATATCACAAGCCTAGGACATGCACAGTTGCTGTTTAGTATTCACAATTGAATTTCTCCAGCGTTGAAAGGCCTTCCAGCGTAGTGGTGATGCAGATCGTTATTGGAACTAAAGCTTGATACATTATGTAATTGTTAAATTCTCTTGAACGATTTTACAATGGTTAGCAATCCAACTCTTTTTTTTTCTTTTACAAGTGTTTTCTTTTATATATTTATATTTTGTTCTTTTGTTTTATCCCTAGCACACACTCAACAATTTAAGTTAATTTTGAAAAGTTAATTTGCACTCGTGCAGTTTAAACAAGGACTCAAAGAAAAAAACACAAGCTAGCTCCTTGATCTGTGGCCAAGTGAATTGTAGAAAGCATCGCCAGATGATGACAGGGTGGGAGCAATTGTATCCTACGGTGCAACTCTAAGATATGAATAGGCAATGCCTTCCAAAAGCAGACAAGATTGTTATGGATTCTTTGCAGAATAAAAAGGCACGGCTGCGTAGAGATCACGCAATACCGTGCAGAGGTCACGCAGCACCGTTGAGCTTCAGCAATGCGATGCGAAATTGCGAAGCTATGCCCTGAGCACGGCGCTGGCCAGACAGCGTTGTTGCACCGGTTTAACAGGGATCTCTTTATACGGGAAGAACTGAAAAAATGGACTTGCATTGGTGTGGGCGACAAGCAATGTAGATGGTTTTTACCTATCTTGTGATATCTGTATGCAGCGTATGCAAATGCCCCTGCCAGCCAAAGGTCACTTATATGGGGAGCCCTCCTCCGCATCCTCCAATACTCCTTTGGTTTTTTACAAACGCACTTCGGTACGTTTCGGTTTTCTGTTTAAATTTTTTAATTAACCAAGGAAATA
This sequence comes from Zaprionus ornatus, assembly GCA_018904035.1. Classification (NCBI taxonomy): domain Eukaryota; kingdom Metazoa; phylum Arthropoda; class Insecta; order Diptera; family Drosophilidae; genus Zaprionus; species Zaprionus ornatus. The sequence goes on along the minus strand of JAEIFZ010000231.1, from coordinate 550,691 downwards.
AAAAGGGTCACTGCAACCGCGTGTGGACCTTAAATAGTGAAAATTTCCAGCCATCACTAGCTTTTTGGAAGGTATTCGGAGTTGGTGAAGTTGGCTGTGATCGCAGTCCAGCTGATTAGTTAAAGCTTTAAGTATTTTGACAGCAGCCTCGAAGTAGGCACTAATTAGCTGGGCAGGTGGAATGATAACAGTTGCACTGCTTGCAAGGTCAGCTTAACACCTTGGGACTTATCAGAAAATTTGCATTGCTTTCTAAGATAAGCTTAGAAGTATGCCCTGATAAGAACCGGTGTTATCAACAGTGCATGTTGTTTACTAATGTAAGCGTTGCACTGCTTTACCTTGGGCTACCACAAAGCCGAAGGTATTATTTTCGTTATTGAAAAGAATAAAACAATAATGGGACGCATTGCAAACCGCGCGCAATTACAGCCTGCTCAACAATCCTGCGAATAGGATTGTTTCTAACCGGAGACCTTTGACTTCTATCTATTGCACTTTCTAAAATTCGCGTCTCCTGATTTTGTCGCTGAATCGACTTTCTAACAACATCTCGTCCGCTTTCGTTGGACCTGAATTGTGGACATTGCCTGCGCCTCGATCGACGCAAAGTATTCGCAAGTTGTTCGGCATTTCTAGTTGAATGATGAACTGCATCCTGACTTCTTTCCTGAGATCGAATCTCAGCATCTTGCCTACGCCTCGATCGACACGAAGTGTTGGCAAGTTGTTCGTCTGTTTTAATTTCAGAATCACTGCGACGTACACGGCGACGAACTGCATCCTGACCTATTCAAATGATTTCTTTTTCGCTGTTTTTGACTCCTATTGCAAGCTGACTTCCTCTTAAGTCTAGGCATCTTCTAATATATAAGTTTTAAAATAATATATATGTTAAAGATAAAATTCTTATTAATAAATTTAATTTGAATATATATGCATTTTAACAGTTTTTCCTGCCTATTGTTTTGTATAGCTTTACACGCTATACCTCTAATCGAGCGGAGATGGTTCCGCATAATTTTACAAATTAATTATATGAATTAATTAATTATAATTATATAAATAAAAATTAAAAAAAATGATGTCTGTTGCTCCATGCTCCATCATCGTCGCCGGTGGGGCTGCGCTGACGCTCCCTCGTAGGCGAAAGTGGCGGAGTGCGAAAGTGGCGGAGTGCCCCTCTCGCTGTTGTTGTTACTGCTGCTGATGTCCGGGGCCTATTGATTAGGCGGGGCAGGCGCTGGTCTTCGCACTGGTATTTAGTTTTAAGCATGTGGATACGCATGTAGGAGCGTACAATGGTCCAGGGCAGTCGTTCGGGCAGACTATAGTTCTTTTCGGCAACGGCTTGGGAGATGGTGGTTCTTTAATTAATTTTTCGTTTATAATTTTTATATTTGATGAGTGAGTTGAGGTATTTGGCTTTCTTTGCAGGAGGTTTTCTTTCAGAAAATCAAGTTCGGCAGTTAATTTCTGTGCCGTTGCCCATGGGGGCAGCGTTTTATTAGTATATAATAGCCACTTGATAAGTGCTATTCTTTTACCATATTTATTTTATTTTTAAGACCTCCGCGTTTGCCCATTGCCTCACTCTACTCACTCAGTATTCATTGGTTTTCTCCAGTCTCCGGTTTTTCTCTCACGCTTGTTTTTGCTGTTGTTGTTGTTGCTGCTGATCTCCCGCGCACGTGCTGCTGCTGCTGCTGCGTGGGCTGCGGATGCTGGCCGTGCTGCTGCTGCTGCGTGTGCTGCGGATGCTGGCCGTGCTGCTGCTGCTGGTCGTAATGCTCACTGTTTGTTGAAAAAAATTTTTTTTATGTATATATATAAATACGAGGGTCGTTTGATAAGTCCGTGACTTTTTGTATTTGCCGCGCACCTGCTCTAAATACAACACTGCTCCTGTCAGCAGTTATCGATTAACAGCTGACTGTAAAATTTTGAGAAAGCTGCGTTTCTTAGTTTGCGTTTTATAGGCATTGAAAGCAGACGATCTCGTGAATTTTAACGAAAATGGAAAATGAATTTCGTGTGCTAATTAAGCATTATTTTTTGCGTAAAAAATCCATCACCGAAACCAAGGAAAGACTTGATAAATATTATGGGGACTCTGCACCATCAATTTCAATGGTTAAGAAATGGTTTACTGAGTTCCGTTGTGGTCGTACCAGTACAAGTGATGCCGAACGTTCAGGTCGCCCAAAAGAGGTCGTCATGCCAGAAATCGTCGACAAAATCCATGGAATGATATTGGATGATCGGAGAATGAAAGTGCGTGAGGTAGCTGAGGCTGTAGGCATCTCAACTGAACGGGTACATCACATTTTACATGAATATTTGGACATGAAAAAGCTTTCCGCGCGATGGGTGCCGCGATTGCTCACACACGACCATAAGCGCAACCGTGTGACCATTTCAAAGGAGTGTTTGGCGATGTTCAACCGCAATCCAAACGAATTTTTGCGCCGTTTCGTTACCGTAGACGAAACATGGATCCACCACACCACACCAGAGACCAAAGAACAATCAAGACAGTGGGTTTCTCCGGGTGAACGTGCACCAAAGAAGGCCAAGGTGGGTCTGTCGGCCAACAAGGTCATGGCCACAGTTTTTTGGGATGCACAAGGTATCATTCACATCGATTACCTTGAAAAGGGTAAAACGATCACCGGCGAATATTATTCAGAGCTTTTGGACAGATTCGATATTGATTTGAAGCAGAAACGACCGCATTTGGCGAAAAAAAGTGCTGTTCCATCAGGACAATGCACGGGTGCACACGTGTGTAGTCAGCATGGCAAAATTTCATAAATTGGGCTACGAACTGCTACCCCATCCAGCATATTCTCCAGATTTAGCCCCCTGTGACTATTTTTTGTTTCCAAACATGAAGAAATGGCTCGGCGGTAAGAGATTCGGGTCAAATGAAGAGGTCATCACAGAAACAAACGACTATTTTGAGGGCCTTGAGAAAACCTATTATTTGGAAGGAATAAAAAAATTGGAAAAACGCTGGACTAAATGTATAGAGCTAAAAGGAGATTATGTTGAGAAATAAAACGCTTCTTTGACGAAAAAAATATATTTTATTCAAAAAGTCACGGACTTATCAAACGACCCTCGTATATATATATATATATATATACATATATGTTGTAGTAATATATAGTACGTGTAGTTATAATTAGTATGTAAGATTCTGTGTAATTGTATGTATCGTTTAGTTTGTCGATCATGGCTCAACGCCATCTATTGTAACTATTGTAGGTTAAACAGTTGTAATTCACTAAGCGGCCTCTAGCGAGAACAAGAGGAGTAGAGAGAGAAGAAGAGCGCCTAACGACGGAATAACGGAACAGGCAGACGACGAAAACAGCGAGATGGCAACAGCGAGCAGTGTTGACGACGTCAATACACTTCGTGATGAAATTGAAATTCAACAAGCTGGCAACGATCACCTAATGTGTGAAGCTGGCAACACTGAAGAAATCGCTCACGGTACAAGTTCATTTGTGAACAATACGTTGGATGCTGTTCGTTTTCGCAAAGCAAATGAAAATAATAATGTAAAAGCAACAACACAACCTAGCAATGTTGATTTCAACACTGTCAATGAGTGGTTGACAGTGGCTAAAAATGTGCGAGCGGTATTCAATATCAGTGACGATATTATGCGCCCGCTTATTTGTGCTCAGGCCAAAGGAAAAGCAAACTATTGGCTGTTGTCACAACCCTCACTGTTGTCAGGTGACATAGATGACATTTTTTCACAAATGCAAATCAGATTCGGAACGAACGGCAATCTTGTAGAGCTACGTCAAACTTAGAAAAACGCTATTATTATGAAAAACTGATGTTGGCAAACAAGTTAAACATTACCGATGACGAAATGGTGCAGTATATACTGGAGGGTATACCGAATGTTGAACTCAGAAACCAAGGCAAGTTACAACGTTTTGCTACACCAGCTGCAGTTCTGGATGCGTTCCGTGATATTGGGATGCCACGTCCTACTGGAGGAAAAAGTCACTCTGGAGCTGTACCAAAGACTTCGACCAGAGGGTAGTTAAATGTTAAACTATACCAAACCAAAACGACAAGTTCAAAGGAAGCAATTGAAGCTTTACCAGGTGTACAAGTATGAAATGTCGGTTCGAACATATTGATGTCTCGATTTTTATAAAACTTTGACCATGTGAAGTGTCAACCTTGACTATCGAACCACCATAGTTTTGCGCAAATCGAACGTCATTATCGTTTACTCTCAGTGCAGTCAACATGTCGAGTTTCGTGCCGAATAAAGAGCAAACGCGGACAGTGTTAATTTTCTGTTTTCATTTGAAGAAAACAGCTGCGGAATCACACCGAATGCTTGTTGAAGCCTTTGGCGAACAAGTACCAACTGTGAAAACGTGTGAACGGTGGTTTCACAAGCATTATTGGATGAAGACGATGCTCAAACGCAAAAACAACTCGCAGAGCAGTTAGAAGTATGTCAACAAGCAGTTTCCAATCGCTTGCGAGAGATGGGAAAGATTCAGAAGATCGGTAGATGGGTTCCACATGAGTTGAACGAGAGGCAGATGGAGAGGCGCAAAAACACATGAGAAATTTTGCTTTCACGATACAAAAGGAAGTTGTTTTTGCATCGTATCGTTACTGGCGACGAAAAATGGATCTTTTTTGTTAATCCTAAACGTAAAAAATCATACGTTAATCCTGGACAACCGGCCACATCGACTGCTCGACCGAATCGCTTTGGCAAGAAGACGATGCTCTGCGTTTGGTGGGATCAGAGCGGTGTCATCTACTATGAGCTCTTGAAACCCGGCGAAACGGTGAATACGGCACGCTACCAACAACAATTGATCAATTTGAACCGTGCGCTTCAGAGAAAACGACCGGAATATCAAAAAAGACAACACAAGGGCATTTTTCTCCATGACAACGCTCCATCACATACGGCAAGAGAGGTTCGCGACACGTTGGAAACACTCAATTGGGAAGTGCTTCCGCATGCGGCTTACTCACCAGACCTGGCCCCATCCGATTACCACCTATTCGCTTCGATGGGACACGCACTCGCTGAGCAGCGCTTCGATTCTTACGAAAGTGTGAAAAAATGGCTCGATGAATGGTTCGCCGCAAAAGACGATGAGTTCTACTGGCGTGGAATCCACAAATTGCCCGAGAGATGGGAAAAATGTGTAGCTAGCGACGGCAAATACTTTGAATAAATGATTTTTCTTTTTCCACAAAATTTAAAGTGTTTTTTGATAAAAAAAAAACGACATTTCATACTTGTACACCTGGTAAATAACTATTTTATTTTATTGCATATAGTTGTTTCACTTCTAACGAATTCGAAGACTTTCTAAAAGAAAATAACGTTAATCACATTAAAGTAGCTACAGCATCTCCACAAGCTAATGGACAAGTAGAAAGAGTATGGTAAATAGGGATTTAGGTCCGATGATGGCTAAAATAATAGATACAGAAAATAACGAGGCGTGGCATAAAGTTCTGTACAAAGTGGAGTACACAATGAACAATACAAGAAATAGACGTACAAATGAATGTCCAAGCGTAATGCTTTTTGGGGTAAAACAGAAAGGAAGCAGTGTCGATAGTCTGAAAGAAAACGTCATAGATCCAAATAACCAAACGATAAGGAACTTAGAAGAATTTAGACGAAATGCACAGATAAGCCAAGAAAAGGCTCAAGCATATAATAATACATATGTAAATGCAAAACGCCAAAAACTTAAAGTCTGCGCTAGGCGATTATGTAGAAGTAAAAAATTTTAATTCCTTGCAAGGCGCATCTAGTAAACTTATACCAAAATTTAAAGGACCATACGTAGTGTCAAAAGTCTTAGACAATAATCGATACTTAATTGAAGACGTGGAAAATTTTCAACAGTCACAAATACCGTATTCAGGAATATGGGCTATACATAATCTTAAACAATGGATCAATTCAAAAAGTTTTGCAATGTCTGAAAATGAGCTAATTGAAGAAAGTGATGAGGACAACGAAGAAAATATCGATATACGTAAATAAAGAAAGTGATAATTTAAATTTAAATGATAATGTAAGTGTAGAAAAAGATAAAAATAAACTTGTAAATAATAGAATTATAAAAAGGTATGGTCAAAGCAATATTGTAACAGGAAGCAAATTAGCGAGTATCAGGAGATCCTCAATGTCAGAACGGCCGAGTTGTAGTAATATCTAGTACGTGTAGTTATAATTAGTATGTAAGACTCTGTGTAATTGTATGTATCGTTTAGTTTGTCGATCATGGCTCAACGCCATCTATTGTAGCTATTGTAGGTTAAACAGTTCTAATTCACTAAGCGGCCTCTAGCGAGAACAAGAGGAGTAGAGAGAGAAGAGAAGCGACGCACTGGAGTTTTCCATGCAACTGCAGATTTGTACGGACGCGGATTGTGAAGTTAAAATAATCGAGCCTAAAATAAAAACTTTAATTGATTTCTAACTAAAAAAAAAGGCTATCCGACTACTCTATCTACTAAAATGTGGCTGGTCCTGTCACGGTCGCCATGTAATAACAGCGCTATGTAACAGAATGCAGACACGTGCACATTCTGTGAGCACGCCGATCGACTCTCTTTATGTAAACATTGTAACATTGTAACGGTGTGTTCACTCTTGGTACAGTAGATATTTAATATGTATGCATACTACACTATAGGGTGGGTCGACTGTGGGGGGCGATTTATCATATTTAGAAGAACAGGTGAAGAACAGGCCTACCCGGGGATACATAGTCTAGCTTGTTTTTCGGCTTCGAAAGCGCTTTGTACAACTGCTTACCCTTCGGCTTCACAAGTCGAGATCTCCAATGGGTGTGCTTGGCGTTATAGTCACCCGCTGATTTGAATCTGTCACCTAGTGTGTTAAAGAATTCCACGAATTGATCCTCAGAGATTGGAAAGCGTGGTGGGCAGTAGACTGCGGCTAGAGTCATTGAACCATTGTTGAGTTGTAAGGCTATGGACGTAGACTGAAAGTGGTTTTTGTTAAAATTGTTTAAATGGTGGTGTTTTATGCGATTTCTGATGAGTATTCCAGTGCCTCCATGAGCTTTACCATCTGGATGATTTGTCCCATAGAACAAGTATCCGGGTATATGAAAATTGTATTTATTTATTATGGGGATTTTGAAGATACAAGAAGTTGTATCAGGATATTTTGGTTTTTCATGAGCTCTTGCAAAGTATTTTGCATAAACGTCACGAAGTCATTCATGCTTTGCTGTAGGGATAGCATCATAGCTTCGATGCCTCTTTGTTGAGTCTGTTGGATATTTTTCAATGTATATTCGGAATGAGCAGTTCTTGTCGGTGGGGCGGGGACTTCTAGTCCGGATTTTAAGGCGCTAGCGAAAGAAATTCCAGGAGTAGTGCTTGGGCCAGTTAAGGTTGGTTGAAACATCGGTTGAGGAGAGTAGAAATTGACTTTGTTGTATGTATGTGCTGTGGCGATACGTTTGTTTAGGCGGCTCTTCAATTCTTTGTAAACCACACAGCCTCTGCAGTTTGCGGTATGTTTTTCCCCGCAGTTACTGTATTTCTTCACAGACCTATCTTCCTTATTTTTAGGGCAGTAAGTGATAGTATGAGGTTCGCTACAGACAACACATATGGACTTAATTAGTACATTGAACTGGATTGATACGTTTGTGCGGCTCCTCCACGGTGATCCTCCGATGTATCAAGTACTGTAGATTGTATATTGGATGCACTTCGTTTTTCTTTAGTGTTCGAGTTCGATTTTAAATAGTAGCTGCGGAACTTTGTCTTTGTTTAAAATATGAACAGCGGTTTTTGAAGAAAAGTTTTTGACCTTCAGAGGCTCAATTATTTCGGCAGGTGTCACTGTTGCTTCAATGCCCTTAAGTACTACCTGTAGCCCTTTGCAACTTTTTAATTGGTAGGTGTAGTAGTTTTTACCAGCTTCATTTAGGTATTTAATCACTATACGGTGGTCTGTTTTTATTTGAATCTGTAGTTTTGTTTCATGGATATTTCCTTTTTTAAGCGGGATAATGTGGAATTTGCTATCCCCAACCAATGTAACGAGTTTATTTACAAGTGCATTTGTACTCTGTTCTCGTATGAATATAGGTGGAGGCCTGGTCTTTTTCGTTGGTCTTTCGTTGGGTTGTTCGGTCGCAGAATCAGCCAAGATAGCATATCGGTTTAAATTGTTTACTGCAGAGTTTTCATTGCCGTTGTTGGCTCGATTGATTTTGGGTTGATTACCCGCTTTATTGTTTTGCGGGCTGAGTTTTCTCTTGATTTGGATGTAGCGATCCATGCCAGTCTGCACAGTCGAAATCGTCTTCTGCTTTTGTATTGATTCTTCTTTGCGTGCATTATTGTTGTTGCCAATGGTCGGTGTAGCTGAATTATTTAGAGCTGGCACAGCTATAATTAGTTGGGCCGCTGGCGAAATTGTTATTGTGGCAGCAGTGACAGTTGCTAGAGAGGTCACTGCACTTGTTATTGCAGTGTTACATTTACCCGGAATGGTGGTTTGGCACTGCGAGGGTTAGGAGAGGTGGTCTCTTCGACTTGTGTGCCGAAGCAGGCAGAGAGGGAGAGCAAGAACGCGGTTGGTCGTTCGCAGAGGGCACAAGTTTATTTTTCAAGTTAGTTGAAGCTGAGGGTGCTCAATCGTCGATTTGCGGCGAGACGAAAGCAAAGTATGCATTGTTGCGTTGTAAAGAGAGCCGGCGCACGTCTTGTTTACATTGTCGCTGAGTGCGTATGTCGTTTTGATTCATTGGTCTAAGTCTAAATATAACAATTACCAGAACAAAATGAAATAATTATTTATTTTAGTAAATAATTAGTATAGTCAATAATTGTTAGTTGTGCGAACTGTACTTTGCACTTTATGTTTAACTTTCACTATACTGTTGTAGTTTTAGAACTTGCTATTCGTAGCTAAAAAAGGGAACACGTCTGCAATCGCCGACGTTCGATTGCTTCATTAAGAAAATAGAAATAAACAAAGTGTGGAAAAAAGAAGAAACACAAATCAACGAAATAATAAATTAAACCTGCAAGCAATTCCAGCAAAAATTCCAATTTGAATCGCGGAAACGAGCCGATACCGATATTCACGCACAATTACACACACTTCAAAAGAGTCTATACACACATATATGTACGCATGTACAAAAATACGTTACGCTGTGTACCGCACTTCTTTAAAATTGCGCGCCACGTTCCGGGCAGAGCGCAATCAGTCATACACATAAAAAATGTTCCGTTAAAGCATAACACTCACACACGAGGATTTACTTATTATATACTCGACTTATATTGATTAGCATTAATTGTTAAATGCACCACGAACACGCGAATTAATTATATATTATTTTATATTTAATATCGAAAATACAAATGTTAATCGACAATCGACGACGACACCGAACACGCCAATCGCAAAACTACAAACTAACATAACACTGAAGCGCGCTGCCACCTTGCAACAATTTTGATACGTTGCCAATAATTTATCGCCGCAATAAAAAAGTACGCGAAACCTTATATTTAAAATAATGATCGAAAGAATCTAATATATGTGTAATATACATATATTAAAAAAAACAAAGTAGATAAAATGTTAGTAAATTTTTTTCAAACATAGACTCAATAGACGTGCGGAGATAATATAATTTACACATTTTAATATAATTTATATGCAAAACATATAAAAAAACGAGAGCAACAGGCGAGCGGCACGCGAGAGTGGGATACCCTTGGACGTATGTTGCCATAATAAGAATTTAATTGTATAATACTAATCGCAAGCTATAAATTAATAATAATACTGCAGTGCGCTGTCACCTTGCTTCAATTTCGTTATTTTGCCAATAATTTATCTCCGCGATTTCCTAAAGCGGTGTGAGCAGTATATATCGGTATTTCTTTATAAATTTTAAATTGGCCAATATCGATAACAAGGTCCGAGGGTATAAAAATAATAATAATTATCAAACCAATTTTCCATTCAATGGTTATACTTCACTATTAAATAATTAAATTAAAGTATTATTAAAATATTCCTACATACATATTTACATATATCCTGTCAACCTATTCCAAACATTACAAACTCATGCTATCCCGAATACTAACAGATATCCCATTGTGATGGCTATGCAAAACCTCAAAAGTCCTAGCACTAATCTTTTCATTATCTAATATATTTGAAAACGCCCAATCAATATGTGTATCCATATTGGTAGTGGACGTTTCCCATAAAGTATATATATTCTTGCTCAGGATCACTAGCCGAGTCGATTGAGTCATGTCCGTCCGTCTGTCTGTCTGTCCGTCTGTCTGTCTGTCTGTCTGGATGAACACGCCGATTTCAGCTATTACAAAAGCAAGGGACACCAAATTTAGCACGATGATTCCTGTATACCATACGCTGATCAAATTTATTTTCAATTTCGAATAACACGGGCGATTTACTCATTTCTTAACGTTCTTCTTTAGTATATATATAGATAACTTATCCTCCAAATTGGAATCCGATCAGACAATAAACACTGAATTTATTAGATAAACCATTTCGAACCTTCTATCAGCAAAGAAGTTGCCGATGACGTTAGAACTAATTTACTTGCGTAGTAAAGAAGAGGACAAACGATGCGAGCGCGAAGCGCGAGCTGTTTCTCAATTCTTCTTTTCCATGCACATGTCAATTACCAAAAATATATGTGCATAAATATATACTAATACTCAACCAATAGGTGGCGTGGTAAATGAATATGAATGTATGCAAGTATTTACATGCTTGTGTACATATTCATAATATGCTTACGTGCACATATGATTATTATTTAATAATTCATATTTTAGGGTCAGTAAAAAATACAAAACTATAAAATGCAATTAAATAAATATTAATTTTGACCAGGAAAATTGCGGCGATAAATTATTGACAACGTATCGAAATTGATGCAAGGTGGCAGCGCACTGCAGTGTTTTGATTAATTTGTAGCTTGCGATTAGTATTATACAATTAGATACTTTTTATGGCAACATACGTCCAAAGGTATCCCACTGTTGCGTGCCGCTCGACGGTTGCTCTCGTTTTTGTGTTGTACTTTGGTGTCGTAATTTAAAATCACATTTGTGTTGTGTTAATCTTATTTTCAATTTTAGTTTTGTCGTTCCTACGTATACACCATTACATGTTTCCGTACTGTTGCCACTGCAAGGAATTTTATAAATTACATTGTTTTTGTCTTGTGGATCTATTTTGGAGTTAGTATTATTGTAGAAAAGTTTAAGGTAAAGGTGACCTGCTTGCATTTTTGTACATTTATTGAAATTCTCCAGTCGGCAGTCCATCGTTCAACAGATGTTAAGTGTCGGGATATGAGTGCCGTGGCTTTTGTTGGGCATTTGGAGCGACTGATTATCGCGGTATCATCAGCGAACGTAGAGGTTGTTAGATTGTAGTCTGTGGGGAATTCCGCCGTATACAGGGTGTTTAGGATTGGACCCAGAACACTGCCTTGTGGCACTCCAGCTTCGATTGCACAATCGCGTGAGTTGCTTGTATTGCATCTTATTGCAAACACTCTGTTGTATAAGTACGACTTCTTTAGCTTATGTGTGTTTTGGGGCAACAGCTTGGTTATTTTAAACAAAAGTCCATCCAGCCACACTCTGTCAAATGCCTGCGCGACATCTAGAAAAATGGCTGTGCAATATTCTCGATGTTCAAAAGCAGAACGATTTTCTGACGTGATTCGATTGACCTGTTCGATGGTTCCATGTTTTTCTTTGAAGCCAAATTGATGTGTTGGAAGTGTGTTTTTTGTTTTAAGATGAGGGCTTATTCGCAGGAGTAGCATTTTTTTAAACAACTTCGAGAGACAAATTAGTAAGCTTATCGGCCTATATGATGTTGGCAGCGTTTTATCTTTTCCTGGCTTTGGAATCATTACTATGGTCGACTTTTTCCATTTTTGAGGGAAGTATCCAAGCTTGGCGATTGCGTTGAAAAACAAGCAGATGTGCATAATAGCACACTTTGGGAGTTCAATGAGCATTTTTGAAGTTATTAAGTCGAAGCCAGGCGATTTTCTTGGCTTTAGTTGCTCTTTGATAACCTTTTCCAATTCACATGGTCGGAATTCAATGGGTTCTTGAGGTTCTAAAGTTGCTGCCACGACTTCGTAGTGGCATAATTGACTCTATTGGAGTCTTTAGGTTTCTGTGAGCTCCACAAAAGGTGCTTAGTGCTGGTGGGAGAGAGTTGCTCGATATATGAACGTTGGCTGTTTCCTTCGTCTTTTTTAAGAGCTTTGGTAAGCCTGCGTGTGGCTTTTTTAAGCATGTGCCTTTTAGTTGGTAATCTATTGGACTGCCACTCCCTTCGTAGGCGTCGTTTACCTAATACCAGCTGCTCGATTTCTCGGTTAGTTCTGATGTAGTTTGGTTTTGCATACGTCACTGGCGGGGTTGAAGCCTTTGCAGCCGAAACTAGAATATTTTCAAGAGTGTCCGTTGACTTGTCTATATCCTCCTCAGTAGATAATGCCGGCGTTAGTTCTATGTAGGGTCCGGTAACTCTATTTATCAAGCGGACAAAATTAATTTTTCTCGTATAGACAAGCCCACAATGTGGCATAAATTGTAAATATTTACACCTCACGTCAATATAGTGAAGTGAATTTAGAAATATCAACGTGGATCGGTTTATTTTCACGCAATACAAATAGAGTTCATTTCTTGAAAGTGGGGCTCCGCTGCCCAGCGACCACGTGCTTGCAAGTGCCGGCTAAAAACAATTGTGTGACCAGAAGCAAACTTAAGTATTCGAAAAAAAAAGATTTGATCCATTACTCCAACCATTCATAGGATTGACAAACTGTTGCATATTTTAGGGAGATCTATATCATTCGGTCTGAAGAGCTGCACAGTCTTTGCCTATTAAGATGGATTATACATGTGGAACTGCCGCGGCTGATGAATCATTGGCTACTGCGGTTCCCCCGAGCTCCCAATGTGCTGCCCCGCATCGGTTTCAAAAAATCAGGCGAAAGTTTCGTGTTTCTCATGAGACTGACGGGAAAAAATCAAATACAAATATCGGCAAACAAGGTGAAAGCTCATCGTCAACACAACCTATCTATGGCGGCAACTCGAACCGTTTTGGTTTACTGGCGCAACTCTCAGCCGATAAAGAAGTAGGCAACGATATTGGTGATCTGTGTGACCAGCCCAGCACCAGTCATCAAGCTGCGATTGCTGCCGCTAAGCGGGATGCAGCCTCCGCTGGTATCATCAGCTCACTCAACAAGGCGCAGTCCAAGCCACCTCCTATAGTAATGGAGGGAGTAGACAACGTAAGCCTGATGATGCAAAGCATCGGAAAAATCGTAGACATTAAAAAGGTTGATGCCAGGGCGTCAATGGGCGGTGTCCTGAGGCTCTACGCGGCTGACGCCAACACTTTTCGCAGTATAGTCAACTGGCTCGAGAACGAAGAGTATGAGTTCCACTGTTATCAGCTAAAAGAAGACAGGCCTTGCAGGGTATGCGTGAAAGGCCTGCATCACAGTACGTTACATTACCAGATCAAGGAAGAGCTAGAAAAAATTGGTCACAAGGTGCTCGACATACATACACCGCTAAGGCGAAATGAACCAGGAACCTCAGAAGCGTTGCCAGTCAACATGTTCTTCCTGAACATTGCTGCTGCGGCAAACAACAAGGAGATCCTGGCAGTAAAGACACTTTGCCATATGAGAGTAATTATTGAGCCTCTCCGCAAGCGTAACGCTATAGTGCAATGCCATCGTTGTCAGCAGTTTGGCCACACAGCCAAATACTGCCGTAAGGCCCACATTTCTGTGAAATGTGCCGGCGAACACCCAGCCAAGGACTGTACTAGGCCACGCATCGAGCTGTGCACTTGCTGCAATTGTGGTGGACAGCATCCTGCAAATTATAAAGGTTGCACCAAAATACAAGCGTTCATGCAGCGATCTAGACCCAGAAGTAAAGCGGCTGGAAAAACCGAGGTAAACGAGCGACCAACTACACAGGGCATATCTGGAGGAAGGGAGATCCCCTCTTCTCGAGGCGGTATATCGTATGCAGATGTTGCTAAAGGGTCCGTTCACCACAAGCAACCACTGAGCCTAACGCACCAACAACATAGTCAACAACAACAGCCCAAGGATAGAAGCCTTAGTCGTCAAAGGAGCCGCAGCCGGATAAGGTCGTCTAGGGGTACACTTCAGCGCCCGACGGATCCTAGCAGCAGCATTGAAGCCATCCTGCAGACGCTGAACGAAAATATTAATTCTTTGCGCTCGATTTAAGAAAAGCAGATGGAATTAATGATGATGGTGATGAAACAACAGCAACAACCGTCACAACAGCAGGGGCAGATCATCAATCTGCTCACTGCTCTCCAAACGCGTCAAGCGCCATAATGATGCCGCTGCGCATCTTAGTGTGGAACGCCAATGGCGTGTCTACGAAGCTGCCCGAAGTGAAATGCTTTGTGCGGCGCTACGTGATCGATGTCCTGCTGCTCAGCGAGACTCATTGCAAGGAAGCGCAGGCACCCAAAATATTTGGATTTGATTCCTACACTGCCAACGACCCGAGCGACGGTAACGCCAAAGGTGGTGCAGCCATCCTGGTCAAATCCAGCCTAGTCCACTTCCCTCTTACACCAATAGCCACTGACAAGGTGCCACTCGCGTCTGCAGCCATCGAGACGGGTCATGGCCCTGTCAATTTTGGTGCGATATACTGCCCTCCGAGGTTCATATGGGATACGAACGAATTTAAATGCATTCTGGATCAACAATGTTCCAAGCTCCTCGTCGCGGGCGATTGGAATGCCCCCTGGCTATGGGGAGCGGGGAGATGCAACCGAAGAGGGCGTGCGCTAGCGAATCTGGTCCTAAGCTCAGATATGAGCTTCCTAGCAACCGGAGGTCCTACAATATTTCCGTACGGCAGTAGAGGCTCCCCAGGCTATATTGATTTTGCTGTCAGCAGGGGCATACTGGATATGCATGCTGAGATACGGTCGGTTGCTGAGCTGAACTCCGACCACCTACCGCTTATAATTAAACTAGATGCAACAGCTACAGCTTATCCTAAGATGGAGCGGCTAATCGCTAGGCACACTGGCCTGGAACGATTCCATGAGCATCTCAGTCCTCTCTGAACCTGAGTGCGGCGATAAACTCAGAAAGGGACATAGAAGAAGCTGTTGACACTCTCACCCATAATATCAAGGCTGCAGCCAGACTGGCAACTCCTAACCCGGTGCAGAGGCCCACAGCAGCTAAAATCCCGACCACCAGAGAGATTCTGCTGAGAAGAGGCGTTTACGAAAAAGATGGATGAGGTCTCGCCACCCGCTGGACAAAGCGGATTGGAACAAAGCAAAGTGTGTGCTACATCGCGCCCTGGTCGAACATAAATCAGCTTGGTTCGACGACAGGCTTGCTAACACTGGTAGCGAATGCGATGCGACGCACTCGCTATGGAATGGTACGCGCGCTATTAAAAGGCGCTGACAGTAGTGGTGCATGGTGCCGGACTGATTTGGAGCAAGCCGAAGTGTTTGCTGTTCACCTTGCTGAGCGTTTCCAACCACTGAACCTCGCCAGTCCGCAGGATTTTTACGACACTAATGACCAGCTGTCCCAAGCGCTCCAAATGGACCTGCCGATACAACCGATCACCCCAAGCGAAATTGTTGACGTCATCGCAACACAAAATCCCAAAAAAACTCCAAGGCATGATAATATCTGCAACTCCACTCTAAAGGCACTACCTAGATGTGCAATCGTCTACATTACGTTGGTATTCAACGCTATGGTGAGGCTGCAATACTTCCCTACACAAGCCTGGAAAGCCTGAAAAGAACCCTGGGTCCTACCGGCCAATCAGTCTCCACCCTTCGATGTCGAAGGTGTTTGAAAGACTGATTGCCGTCCGGATGGTCAGGATTATGGAAGCGAAGGGTATCCTGCCCGAGCATCAGTTTGGTTTTCGTGCTGGACACTGTACGGTAGAACAACTATACCTAGTGGTCGAGGAAATCCTAACGGCTTTCGAAAACAAGGAGTACTGCAACGCACTCTTCCTGGATGTACGTGAGGCGTTCGATCGGGTGTGGCACTCCGGTATCCTGCTAAAAATTAAGAACACGCTGCCTGCACCATACTTCGACCTCCTGAGGTCGTATCTCGAAATGAGAAGATTTGCGGTACGATTTCACTCGGCTCTCTCAAACTAGCATAATGTGGAAGCCGGGGTACCACAGGGAAGTGTACTTGGTCCTCTGATTTACTGCTTGTACAGCTACGACATGCCACGGCCAGACGTAAGCCTACCCGGGACGTCAATGTTGGCCACATTTGCTGACGATGTGTGCGAGCATGATGCTGCCGACGGCATCCAGCACTTCGCATCAACATTTGCGGAATGGGCAAAACGCTGAAACATTGGCATTAATGGTGACAAATCAGCGAATGTGTGCTACACGCTGAAACGGAGAACACCACCGGCTGGGCTCATCGATGGTACCCCTGTCCCCCAGTCAAATTCAGCCAAATATCTTGGTGTAATTCTGGATCTCAGACTTAACTTCTCGAAGCAAGTGAGTGCGATGAGAGTGCGTATATGTGCAGCAGCGTCAAAGCACTTTTGGCTCATAAATTCGCGAAGTAAATTGTCACTCTCCAAAAAGGTGACAATTTACAAGCAAATCATAGCTCCAATATGGAAGTATTGCTGCCAGATTTGGGGCTTGGCTTGCCACAGTCAAATTCGTCGCATTCAGGTTGCCCAAAATAAAATCGTCAGGATGATTACCGGCTGCGAATGGTACGTTCGGAACACAACCTTGCACAAAGATCTCAAGCTAGCCACTGTCTTTGAGGCAATAAACATGTACTACAGCCGGTACCACAACAGGCTAGAGCGCCACAGAAATCGCCTAGCCAAGGCACTGTTCAGAGTTCGCCCACCAAGAAGGCTCCACAGGAGACAGCCGAAGGACCTCATCCTACGGTCCCCCTTGACGAGAGCCAGGAGATGAAGATGATCTCATAATTGTTATTTTGTAAATTGTTATTTTTGTATTTTTTGTTACAGCCAACCTTTGTTAGCCGGCGCGTGCAAGGGCTGAATTAATAGCGACCAAGGTGACAAAGGGGTTCTCAGCTACCCCGTATGCCTTACTAAAGTTAAAAAAGAAAAGTTCTATGTGTGAACAGACATACTTTTTATATCTTGGCCATTTTGTTCTAAAATTTGTGAGTCTATAGGGTGGGTCGACTGTGTGGGGGCGATTTAGCATATTTAGAAGAACAGGTGAGTGATCCGATGATAAATCTGCTAGTGCTTCGGCGGTGACCATATTGCGGGGGACTTGATTAGTAATTGCAAAATCGATCAGGTCGGGATTTTTCTTGTCGAGATCTCCAATGGGCGTGCTTGGCGTTATAGTCACCCGCTGCGATGAATCTGTCACCTAGTGTGTTAAAGAATTCCACGAATTGATCCTCAGAGATTGGAAAGCGTGGTGGGCAGTAGACTGCGGCTAGAGTCATTGAACCATTGTTGAGTTGTAAGGCTATGGACGTAGACTGTAAGTGGTTCTTTCTTTAGTGCCTGAAACTCTGGTTCGAGTTCGATTTTAAACAGTGGCTGCAGAACTTTGTCTTTGTTTAAAATATGAATAGCGGTTTTTGCTGAAAAGTTTTTGACCTTCAGGGGCTCAATTATTTCGGCAGGTGTCACTATTGCTTCAATGCCTTTAAGTACTACCTGTAGCCCTTTGCAACTTTTTAATTGGTAGGTGTAGTAGTTTTCACCAGCTTCATTTAAGTATTTAGTCACTATACGGTGGTCTGTTTCTGTTTGAATCTGTAGTTTTGTTTCATGGATATTTCCTTTTTTAAGCGGGATAATGTGGAATTTGCTATCCCCAACCAATGCAACGAGTTTATTTACAAGTGCATTTGTACTCTGTTCTCGTATGAATATAGGTGGAGGCCTGGTCTTTTTTGGTTCCCCTGCCGTTCTTTCGTTAAAGCTGGCACAGCGATAATTAGTTGGGCCGCTGGCGAAATTGTTGTTGTGGCAGCAGTGACAGTTGCTAGAGAGGTCACTGCACTTGTTATTGCAGTGTTACATTTACCCGGAATGGTGGTTTGGTGCTGCGAGGGGAGCGGGTTAGGAGAGGTGGTTTCTTCGCTCCACGACTTGTGTGCCGAAGCAGGCAGAGAAGGAGAGCAAGAACGCGGTCTGTCGTTCGCAGAGGGCACAAGTTTATTTTTCGAGTTAGTTGAAGGTGAGAGTGCTCAATCGTCGATTTGCGAGACGAAAGCAAAGTATGCATTGTTGCGTTGTAAAGAGAGCCGGCGCTCGTCTTGTTCACATTGTCGCTGAATGCGTATGTCGTTTTGATTCATTGGTCTAAGTCTAAATATAACAATTACCAGAACAAAATGAAATAATTATTTATTTTAGTAAATAATTAGTATAGTCAATAATTGTTAGTTGTGCGAACTGCACTTTGCACTTTGTGTTTAACTTTCACTATACTATTGTAGTTTAAGAACTTGCTATTCGTAGTTAAAAAAGGATCACGTCTGCACTCGCCGACGTTCGATTGCTTCATCAAGAAAATAAAAATAAACAAAGTGTGCAAAAAGAAGAAATATAAATCAAAGAAATAAGAAATTAAACCTGCGAGTTATTCCAGCGAAAATTCCAATTTGAATCGCGGAAACGAACCGATAGCGATATTCACGCACAATCACACACACTTCAAAAGAGTCTATACACACATATATGTACGCATGCACAAAAATACGTTACGCTGTGTACCGCACTTCTCTAAAATTGCGCGCCACGTTCCGGGCAGAGCGCAATCAGTCATACACATAAAAAATGTTCCGTTAAAGCATAACACTCACACACGAGGATTTACTTATTATATACTCGACTTATATTAATTTGCATTAAATGTTAAATGCACCACGAACACGCGAATTAATTATATATTATTTTATATTTAATATCGAAAATACAAATATTAATCGACAATCAACGACGACACCGAACACGCCAATCGCAAACTACAAATTAACATAACACTGAAGCGCGCTGCCCCCTTGCAACAATTTTGATACGTTGCAAATAATTTATCGCCGCAATTAAAAAGTACGCGAAACCTTAAATTTAAAATAATGATCGAAAGAATCTAATATATATGTAATATACATATGTATATTAAAAAAAAAAAGTAGATAAAATGTTAGTAAATTTTTTTCAAACATAGGCTCAATAGACGTGCGGAGATAATATAATTTACACATTTTAATATAATTTGTATGCAAAACCTATAACAAAACGAATGCAAAAGTCGAGCGGAACGCGAGAGTGGGATACCCTTGGGCGTATGTTGCCATAAAAAGAATTTAATTGTATAATACGTATCGCAAGCTATAAATTAATAATAATACTGCAGTGCCCTGCCACCTTGCTTCAATTTCGATATTTTGACAATAATTTATCTCCGCGATTTCCTAGAGCGGTGTGAGCAGTATATATCGGTGTTTCTTTATAAATTTTAAATTGGCCAATATCGATAACAAGGTCCAAGGGTATAAAAATAATAAAAATAATTATAATTATCAAACCAATTTTCCATTCAATGGCTATACTTCACTATTAAATAATTAAATTAAAGTATTATTAAAATATTCCTACATACATATTTACATATATCCTGTCATTTAGATTTCTTAATTTCTAACCTATTCCAAACATTACAAACTCATGCTATCCCGAATACTAACAGATATTCCATTGTGATGGCTATGCAAAACCCTCAAAAGTCCTAGCACTAATCTTTTCATTATCTAATATATTTGAAAACGCCCAATCAATATGTGTATCCATATTGGTAGTGGACGTTTTCAAATCCAACAAATTCCTAAATCCTTTGCTAATCAAAGAATTATAAATACTCCTACACCTGTTAAAGGTTTTAAGGCACAAATTAAAGTCTCATAAAATTAGCAAGTTATCCCCTAAATTACCTAAACGAGAAAATTGCTGAATTATCTCCTCAAATTCTATTTTAAATGCGGACAGAGGAAACTCTGGACTTTTATATAATATAAGAAAACTTATGGCATCAAACCTAAATATGCCTAACTCAAAAACTACTGAGCCAAAAGTTTTTCTACTGCTAAAGGTATGGAAACTCTATCTACTAGCTCGTTCTTTACATAAATTATGATGCCTGTTAAAGCCCTAATTGATTCAAGTTGAACCACAATAGTGAACCGAGGTATTTCTACAGTTTCATTACTTATAGAAGTTTTCACGAAGCATAATATTGATGAGTGAAGCATCAGCCTGTCCGATCGAATATCTTCAAGATGGGAATTCAAGCTCTGAGTACTATGGAAGAAAATGTTAAGGGCAGAACTGTTAAATTAATGATCGTAATGAGTACACTGTAGTTTTTCAGTCCGCAATTTCTTCAATTGGGCTTTCACTTTATCATTATTTTGGGGAGACTTAGGAGGCACCAAGTTCCCAATAATGAATAATCCTATAGCAGTAGTTGCTCTACTGCAAGCTACGTATAATGCAACTTGCTGCATTCTGGAATTAGCATGGACTACCACTTTGCCATACGTAGCACCCTGACTCTTATGAATTGTGATGCCTTCAGCAGGCACAATTGGAAACTGCAAACGGTCAATGTTAATTTGTGCGTTATTTGAATATTGAAAACTGCGAACAATCTGAATAGGAGTCCATGAAGGATTTGTACGATGTGTACACTTCGAAAGCGCAGATTCTACTACAGTTTCCTCTGTACAGTTTCCTCATCAACAACAGAAGATTTGTATTGGTGATCGGCTGTGTTTTTGTTTTGCTCCGCTTATTTTATTTTTTAAACTAGAAACTAACGGGATTTGCTTTATTCATTGTGTTTTAAATTTTTTGTACAGTGTCTGTGCTAACAAGTGAGATTCACGGGAGTCTGGCCTCTCGGGGCTATCTCTTTATCAAATAAATACTGTTCCTAATTGTAGTGGTAGAATGCTTGATTTAATTTTCTCTTCTGACATTATACTAAACACTATCAATAGAATGAATCCCTTAGTTCTTCCTGAAGATCCCTATCATCCTACATTGGACCTGGTTCTAACTCTGCCAACTTCTATGCAAACTGCAACTGTTTCCCCCTATATTAAAACCACGTTGTTTTCGTAGGACCGAATTCCAAAAATTGAATTGTTTAATTTTGGAACATGATTGGTCATTTATTATTCATGTTCTGATCTAAATAAATGCATTTCATTTTTTTATTCCTCTATGAACTCATTTTTTGATCAATGTGTTCCTGTTACTTTTCCTGTAAAGTCAAAAAGGCCTCTTTGGTTTTCACGTGAGGTAGTAAGGCTAAAAAATTTGAAATCGCGGTATTTTAAAAAGTTTAAACTAACTCGTAATCCTTCCGATTTTACACGTTATATTGCTGCAAGAGCAAACTTTATTGCTCTGAACGCAAATTGTTACAAAAAGTATTTGCGGCGCTGCCGTTTGCAGTTTGCTCAGGACCCAAAGCAGTTTTATAACTTTGTTAACTTAAAACGTAAATCAAGTAGATTTCCTCCCTCTCTATCATACGAAAATAAGGAAGCAACTAATGATCAGTCAGCTGCCGATTTGTTTGCAGACTTTTTTCAATCAACTTATTTAACAGAACCTTATAGTTCCGCTTTACATCCATACCCTAATAGTATAGAAAATTTTAACACTGTCTTCTGTCCTTCTATCGTCAAAACCTCTCTACTAATTGATCTTAAATCGATAAAACCCGTTTTTTCTCCTGGCCCTGACGGAATTCCAGCATGCGTACTTAGATTTTGTGCTGATTCGATTTTGAATCCAATTCATAAGCTATTTGACTTGTCACTATCCAATAGTTATTTCCCACCTATTTGGAAAACTCTTTTTCCAATCCTCTTCACAAAAGTGGTTCTAACCATGATGTGAAGAACTATAGATGTATTTCCAAGTTATCCAGTTAACTTTTATGTGTAAATCTATAATTTCACCCCATCAACATGGGTTTATAAAGGCAAGATCAACAGCTACTAATCTTTTAGAATTCTCATCTCACATCAATCTAGGATTTCGGAACAAAATGCAAACTGATGTGGTCTATACTGACTTCAGTAAAGCATTTGACTCCGTAAATCATAATCTCTTAATTCATAAGTTAAATTTGATTGGTTTTCCTCAAAAGCTCCTTCTGTGGATATCCGATTATTTAAATAACAGGTCTCAACGAGTTCTTTTTAAAGAATGTCTCTCTAAGCCGATCTTAGTTACTTCTGGTGTTCCTCAGGGCAGCCACCTTGGACCATTGCTAATTAACCTTTTTATTAACGATCTTCCTTCAATACTCCTTCACTCTAACATTCTTATGTATGCTGATGATGTGAAACTCTGTTTGACACACAATGATCCAGCAAATAACCTTCTTCAAACAGATCTTGATTTGTTTTTTGAATGGTGCAGTCATAATCTGCTGCATCTTAACTGTTTGAAGTGCAAGGTTATGTCATTTTACAGATGTAACTATCATGTCATCGATTACAATCTTAACCTAACCCCACTCTTAAGAATATCTGAAGTAGCTGATTTAGGTATCCTCTTTGATCATAAATTGAAATTTGATCGTCACATTACACAAATTGTCAATAAGGCATTTCGACTACTCGGGTTCATCAAAAGATGGGCCAAAGAATTCGAGGATCCTTACACAACAAAGTTGCTTTACACTTCTCTTGTTCGTCCAACTCTTGAATATGGGTCTTGCATGTGGTCGCCGCAATACCATATTCACCAAGATAGAATTGAGTCTGTTCAAAAGCAGTTTCTACTCTTCGCCTTGCGCAGTTTTAATTGGGTTCCGGGTGTAGACTCTAGTAGACTCCTTCTAATTAACCTACCTTCTTTAATTAACCGTCGTATTATGTTAGGCGTTATGTTTATTGTAAAGCTAATAAAGTACAATATAGATTCCCCTACTCTGCTTACTCAACTTAATTTCTGTATTCCTTCTAGAGTTACTCGTAATTTTATGCCACTATCCTTGGCCTTTTGTAATACTAACTATAGCTTGCATGATCCCTTCCGAGTTCTCTGTGCTGACTACAACAGACTGTCTAGAGTTTTCAACTCCGAGTCCTCCCTTTACTCTGTTAAACTGTCTATCCTCAATCAATTAACACTACATGCTAACAACTAATATTAATCTACCGATCTGATTGGGTTTTACTGGGTTTTCCCCAATCCTTTGCAGCAAATGTTGGATCGAGAATTCTTGTTTTGTTATCCCCAGCCTAAATTTAAAAATACATATATACTCTTAATTAATTTTAATTCTTGACTTATTGCAAAATTTTAATTTCAAATTCTAAATTATTTTATTTTTTTTTTTTTTAAATCTTCAATTTTAATTTGATGTAATCTAATTTTTAATTTTAATTTTAAGTCGACTGTTTTAGTTGACGTTAAATACATAAATAAATAAATACATAAATAAATAAATTTCATCCATAAAATGTTGGAAGTGTTGGATGTATTGAAATCTATTTGCATCAACACACCTAGATTGGAAAAAGACAATATAATCGGATGTCATACAACCCGATGCCATATTATTTAAGGCAGAAGCGAAAAGCTGATCGTCACGTTGACGCATTATCTCTGTGAGCTCAAAATACAAAAAAAGGTCCCAGAGATATGTACCAAATATTTCATGGCAAGGGTCAGTGGTATTTGGATCGAAAATGCAACTACCTCCTACCGGCTGCAACTGTCTAAGATCACCGAATACGATGATAGAAATACCACCAAAGGAGAATTATTTTTGAAAATTTGCTTCAAACGGGAATCTTAATATGAAAACAGAGTGCTAACCATTCCTATTTCATCAATAATAATTAATTTAAGATCGATTAACCTTGAATGAACAAAGATATTCGTGGCTTAGAGATCTGCACCAGATCAGATTCTATGACCAAGGAACTTTTCTTTGGTGCAAAATTTAGAACCCTCATCCCAGACCGTAGGGATTGGGATGCTGGCAACCCCATCAGAGATCCCAATGGTATACATTGGTACACCGACGGGTCAAAGACTGATACGGGGGTTGGAGCTGGGATATATGGTCCTAACTCCAAAACCTCGATTGCTATGGGCAACTGGGCCACAGTTTTCCAATCAGTGGTTCGCGCCATTGAGTTCTGCTGCCGTCTTTTCCTTGAGAAGGGGATTAGAGGGGTAAATATATACATCTTCTCGGACAACCAAGCGGCCATACTAGCCCTCTCTTCAAAAAGTGTAGGCTCTCGTATGATGGCTGACTGCTGGAACTGTCTCCAGAGGCTGTCGAAAAAGAATAACGTTACCCTAATTTGGGTGCCTGGACACTCTGGCTTCCAGGGTAACGAGCTGGCGGACGAACTAGTGAGAGCTAGGTCATCAGCTCCCCTGCTTGGCCCCGAACTCTTCTGTGGCGTGGGGTGGTCAACTATCTCCTCCTTGGTGAAAACCTGGGCTGGAAGATTGACCGACCGCTACTGGTTCTTCCAACCAGAGATGCGGCAGGCTAAAGAGCTTATCAATCCCACAGTTGATCGGAGGACTAAGCTACTCTCTAGGAGAGACCTCTACCTCCTTGTTGGCTACCTTAGTGGCCACCACTTGCTGAACTATGACCTTACTAAAATGCGCTTGTCCTCGGATGCGGAGTGTAGGCTCTGCAAAGAGGACGATGAAACTACCAAACACATTTTATGTGACTGTCAGGCCTTGGTATGGACAAGGAGGAAACATCTGCACGTGGAAATCGGAAGTCCCGAGCATATTGTCCGTTCCCCAACAAAAGACCTGTTATGCTTCATTAGGGAAGCAGAACAGCTTTTGTCATGATAGGGAGAGCCTACTAGGTACAAAAGATCATCATGGCCGCAGTGCCCTGCGCTTTCTCCGCTGGGAGACTCCCTCTTTTATAATAATAAATAATAATAACCTTGAATGAAGGGTATTAACTAAATCATGGCTTAAGGCCCTTAGAGGTGCAGAGCAAGATTGATTAACAGGAAGTGAAAACATGGTATGCAGTGTCGAACCACTAATTCCGAATGCTGCTTTTCCTGTTGGTGCACATAAGAGGATTTTAATAGATGTCGGATCAGCTCCTGGTATACTGTTATACATTACGGATAATGACTGAAAAAAAAAACAAAGACTGTATTGATTTTGGCATTTGTAGTATGCGCGTTGAAAGGTCTTTCACCGAGTATTACGTAGAAACACTCGGGCCTTTCTTCGTGCACTTCTTGCTCCGGGCTTTAATCTCGTCCTACGGCCTCATAAAAACAAAGATTAATAACACTTCTACTTCTACCTACACAGAACGATTTTCTGACGTGATTCGATTGACCTGTTCGATGGTTTCATGTTTTTCTTTGAAGCCAAATTGATGTGTTGGAAGTGTGTTTTTTGTTTTAAGATGAGGGCTTATTCGCAGGAGTAGCATTTTTTTAAACAACTTCGAGAGACAAATTAGTAAGCTTATCGGCCTATATGATGTTGGCAGCGTTTTATCTTTTCCTGGCTTTGGAATCATTACTATGGTCGACTTTTTCCATTTTTGAGGGAAGTATCCAAGCTTGGCGATTGCGTTGAAAAACAAGCAGATGTGCATAATAGCACACTTTGGGAGTTCAATGAGCATTTTTGAAGTTATTAAGTCGAAGCCAGGCGATTTTCTTGGCTTTAGTTGCTCTTTGATAACCTTTTCCAATTCACATGGTCGGAATTCAATGGGTTCTTGAGGTTCTAAAGTTGCTGCCACGACTTCGTAGTGGCATAATTGACTCTATTGGAGTCTTTAGGTTTCTGTGAGCTCCACAAAAGGTGCTTAGTGCTGGTGGGAGAGAGTTGCTCGATATATGAACGTTGGCTGTTTCCTTCGTCTTTTTAAGAGCTTTGGTAAGCCTGCGTGTGGCTTTTTTAAGCATGTGCCTTTTAGTTGGTAATCTATTGGACTGCCACTCCCTTCGTAGGCGTCGTTTACCTAATACCAGCTGCTCGATTTCTCGGTTAGTTCTGATGTAGTTTGGTTTTGCATACGTCACTGGCGGGGTTGAAGCCTTTGCAGCCGAAACTAGAATATTTTCAAGAGTGTCCGTTGACTTGTCTATATCCTCCTCAGTAGATAATGCCGGCGTTAGTTCTATGTAGGGTCCGGTAACTCTATTTATCAAGCGGACAAAATTAATTTTTCTCGTATAGACAAGCCCACAATGTGGCATAAATTGTAAATATTTACACCTCACGTCAATATAGTGAAGTGAATTTAGAAATATCAACGTGGATCGGTTTATTTTCACGCAATACAAATAGAGTTCATTTCTTGAAAGTGGGGCTCCGCTGCCCAGCGACCACGTGCTTGCAAGTGCCGGCTAAAAACAATTGTGTGACCAGAAGCAAACTTAAGTATTCGAAAAAAAAGATTTGATCCATTACTCCAACCATTCATAGGATTGACAAACTGTTGCATATTTTAGGGAGATCTATATCATTCGGTCTGAAGAGCTGCACAGTCTTTGCCTATTAAGATGGATTATACATGTGGAACTGCCGCGGCTGATGAATCATTGGCTACTGCGGTTCCCCCGAGCTCCCAATGTGCTGCCCCGCATCGGTTTCAAAAAATCAGGCGAAAGTTTCGTGTTTCTCATGAGACTGACGGGAAAAAATCAAATACAAATATCGGCAAACAAGGTGAAAGCTCATCGTCAACACAACCTATCTATGGCGGCAACTCGAACCGTTTTGGTTTACTGGCGCAACTCTCAGCCGATAAAGAAGTAGGCAACGATATTGGTGATCTGTGTGACCAGCCCAGCACCAGTCATCAAGCTGCGATTGCTGCCGCTAAGCGGGATGCAGCCTCCGCTGGTATCATCAGCTCACTCAACAAGGCGCAGTCCAAGCCACCTCCTATAGTAATGGAGGGAGTAGACAACGTAAGCCTGATGATGCAAAGCATCGGAAAAATCGTAGACATTAAAAAGGTTGATGCCAGGGCGTCAATGGGCGGTGTCCTGAGGCTCTACGCGGCTGACGCCAACACTTTTCGCAGTATAGTCAACTGGCTCGAGAACGAAGAGTATGAGTTCCACTGTTATCAGCTAAAAGAAGACAGGCCTTGCAGGGTATGCGTGAAAGGCCTGCATCACAGTACGTTACATTACCAGATCAAGGAAGAGCTAGAAAAAATTGGTCACAAGGTGCTCGACATACATACACCGCTAAGGCGAAATGAACCAGGAACCTCAGAAGCGTTGCCAGTCAACATGTTCTTCCTGAACATTGCTGCTGCGGCAAACAACAAGGAGATCCTGGCAGTAAAGACACTTTGCCATATGAGAGTAATTATTGAGCCTCTCCGCAAGCGTAACGCTATAGTGCAATGCCATCGTTGTCAGCAGTTTGGCCACACAGCCAAATACTGCCGTAAGGCCCACATTTCTGTGAAATGTGCCGGCGAACACCCAGCCAAGGACTGTACTAGGCCACGCATCGAGCTGTGCACTTGCTGCAATTGTGGTGGACAGCATCCTGCAAATTATAAAGGTTGCACCAAAATACAAGCGTTCATGCAGCGATCTAGACCCAGAAGTAAAGCGGCTGGAAAAACCGAGGTAAACGAGCGACCAACTACACAGGGCATATCTGGAGGAAGGGGAGATCCCCTCTTCTCGAGGCGGTATATCGTATGCAGATGTTGCTAAAGGGTCCGTTCACCACAAGCAACCACTGAGCCTAACGCACCAACAACATAGTCAACAACAACAGCCCAAGGATAGAAGCCTTAGTCGTCAAAGGAGCCGCAGCCGGATAAGGTCGTCTAGGGGGTACACTTCAGCGCCCGACGGATCCTAGCAGCAGCATTGAAGCCATCCTGCAGACGCTGAACGAAAATATTAATTCTTTGCGCTCGATTTAAGAAAAGCAGATGGAATTAATGATGATGGTGATGAAACAACAGCAACAACCGTCACAACAGCAGGGGCAGATCATCAATCTGCTCACTGCTCTCCAAACGCGTCAAGCGCCATAATGATGCCGCTGCGCATCTTAGTGTGGAACGCCAATGGCGTGTCTACGAAGCTGCCCGAAGTGAAATGCTTTGTGCGGCGCTACGTGATCGATGTCCTGCTGCTCAGCGAGACTCATTGCAAGGAAGCGCAGGCACCCAAAATATTTGGATTTGATTCCTACACTGCCAACGACCCGAGCGACGGTAACGCCAAAGGTGGTGCAGCCATCCTGGTCAAATCAAGCCTAGTCCACTTCCCTCTTACACCAATAGCCACTGACAAGGTGCCACTCGCGTCTGCAGCCATCGAGACGGGTCATGGCCCTGTCAATTTTGGTGCGATATACTGCCCTCCGAGGTTCATATGGGATACGAACGAATTTAAATGCATTCTGGATCAACAATGTTCCAAGCTCCTCGTCGCGGGCGATTGGAATGCCCCCTGGCTATGGGGAGCGGGGAGATGCAACCGAAGAGGGCGTGCGCTAGCGAATCTGGTCCTAAGCTCAGATATGAGCTTCCTAGCAACCGGAGGTCCTACAATATTTCCGTACGGCAGTAGAGGCTCCCCAGGCTATATTGATTTTGCTGTCAGCAGGGGCATACTGGATATGCATGCTGAGATACGGTCGGTTGCTGAGCTGAACTCCGACCACCTACCGCTTATAATTAAACTAGATGCAACAGCTACAGCTTATCCTAAGATGGAGCGGCTAATCGCTAGGCACACTGGCCTGGAACGATTCCATGAGCATCTCAGTCCTCTCTGAACCTGAGTGCGGCGATAAACTCAGAAAGGGACATAGAAGAAGCTGTTGACACTCTCACCCATAATATCAAGGCTGCAGCCAGACTGGCAACTCCTAACCCGGTGCAGAGGCCCACAGCAGCTAAAATCGATGCGACGCACTCGCTATGGAATGGTACGCGCGCTATTAAAAGGCGCTGACAGTAGTGGTGCATGGTGCCGGACTGATTTGGAGCAAGCCGAAGTGTTTGCTGTTTACCTTGCGTTTCCAACCACTGAACCTCGCCAGTCCGCAGGATTTTTACGACACTAATGACCAGCTGTCCCAAGCGCTCCAAATGGACCTGCCGATACAACCGATCACCCCAAGCGAAATTGTTGACGTCATCGCAACACAAAATCCCAAAAAAACTCCAAGGCATGATAATATCTGCAACTCCACTCTAAAGGCACTACCTAGATGTGCAATCGTCTACATTACGTTGGTATTCAACGCTATGGTGAGGCTGCAATATTTCCCTACACAAGCCTGGAAAGCCTGAAAAGAACCCTGGGTCCTACCGGCCAATCAGTCTCCACCCTTCGATGTCGAAGGTGTTTGAAAGACTGATTGCCGTCCGGATGGTCAGGATTATGGAAGCGAAGGGTATCCTGCCCGAGCATCAGTTTGGTTTTCGTGCTGGACACTGTACGGTAGAACAACTATACCTAGTGGTCGAGCAAATCCTAACGGCTTTCGAAAACAAGGAGTACTGCAACGCACTCTTCCTGGATGTACGTGAGGCGTTCGATCGGGTGTGGCACTCCGGTATCCTGCTAAAAATTAAGAACACGCTGCCTGCACCATACTTCGACCTCCTGAGGTCGTATCTCGAAATGAGAAGATTTGCGGTACGATTTCACTCGGCTCTCTCAAACTAGCATAATGTGGAAGCCGGGGTACCACAGGGAAGTGTACTTGGTCCTCTGATTTACTGCTTGTACAGCTACGACATGCCACGGCCAGACGTAAGCCTACCCGGGACGTCAATGTTGGCCACATTTGCTGACGATGTGTGCGAGCATGATGCTGCCGACGGCATCCAGCACTTCGCATCAACATTTGCGGAATGGGCAAAACGCTGAAACATTGGCATTAATGGTGACAAATCAGCGAATGTGTGCTACACGCTGAAACGGAGAACACCACCGGCTGGGCTCATCGATGGTACCCCTGTCCCCCAGTCAAATTCAGCCAAATATCTTGGTGTAATTCTGGATCTCAGACTTAACTTCTCGAAGCAAGTGAGTGCGATGAGAGTGCGTATATGTGCAGCAGCGTCAAAGCACTTTTGGCTCATAAATTCGCGAAGTAAATTGTCACTCTCCAAAAAGGTGACAATTTACAAGCAAATCATAGCTCCAATATGGAAGTATTGCTGCCAGATTTGGGGCTTGGCTTGCCACAGTCAAATTCGTCGCATTCAGGTTGCCCAAAATAAAATCGTCAGGATGATTACCGGCTGCGAATGGTACGTTCGGAACACAACCTTGCACAAAGATCTCAAGCTAGCCACTGTCTTTGAGGCAATAAACATGTACTACAGCCGGTACCACAACAGGCTAGAGCGCCACAGAAATCGCCTAGCCAAGGCACTGTTCAGAGTTCGCCCACCAAGAAGGCTCCACAGGAGACAGCCGAAGGACCTCATCCTACGGTCCCCCCTTGACGAGAGCCAGGAGATGAAGATGATCTCATAATTGTTATTTTGTAAATTGTTATTTTTGTATTTTTTGTTACAGCCAACCTTTGTTAGCCGGCGCGTGCAAGGGCTGAATTAATAGCGACCAAGGTGACAAAGGGGTTCTCAGCTACCCCGTATGCCTTACTAAAGTTAAAAAGAAAAGTTCTATGTGTGAACAGACATACTTTTTATATCTTGGCCATTTTGTTCTAAAATTTGTGAGTCTATAGGGTGGGTCGACTGTGTGGGGGCGATTTAGCATATTTAGAAGAACAGGTGAGTGATCCGATGATAAATCTGCTAGTGCTTCGGCAGTGACCATATTGCGGGGGACTTGATTAGTAATTGCAAAATCGATCAGGTCGGGATTTTTCTTGTCGAGATCTCCAATGGGTGTGCTTGGCGTTATAGTCACCCGCTGCGATGAATCTGTCACCTAGTGTGTTAAAGAATTCCACGAATTGATCCTCAGAGATTGGAAAGCGTGGTGGGCAGTAGACTGCGGCTAGAGTCATTGAACCATTGTTGAGTTGTAAGGCTATGGACGTAGACTGTAAGTGGTTCTTTCTTTAGTGCCTGAAACTCTGGTTCGAGTTCGATTTTAAACAGTGGCTGCAGAACTTTGTCTTTGTTTAAAATATGAATAGCGGTTTTTGCTGAAAAGTTTTTGACCTTCAGGGGCTCAATTATTTCGGCAGGTGTCACTATTGCTTCAATGCCTTTAAGTACTACCTGTAGCCCTTTGCAACTTTTTAATTGGTAGGTGTAGTAGTTTTCACCAGCTTCATTTAAGTATTTAGTCACTATACGGTGGTCTGTTTCTGTTTGAATCTGTAGTTTTGTTTCATGGATATTTCCTTTTTAAGCGGGATAATGTGGAATTTGCTATCCCCAACCAATGCAACGAGTTTATTTACAAGTGCATTTGTACTCTGTTCTCGTATGAATATAGGTGGAGGCCTGGTCTTTTTTGGTTCCCCTGCCGTTCTTTCGTTAAAGCTGGCACAGCGATAATTAGTTGGGCCGCTGGCGAAATTGTTGTTGTGGCAGCAGTGACAGTTGCTAGAGAGGTCACTGCACTTGTTATTGCAGTGTTACATTTACCCGGAATGGTGGTTTGGCGCTGCGAGGGAGCGGGTTAGGAGAGGTGGTTTCTTCGCTCCACGACTTGTGTGCCGAAGCAGGCAGAGAAGGAGAGCAAGAACGCGGTCTGTCGTTCGCAGAGGGCACAAGTTTATTTTTCGAGTTAGTTGAAGGTGAGAGTGCTCAATCGTCGATTTGCGAGACGAAAGCAAAGTATGCATTGTTGCGTTGTAAAGAGAGCCGGCGCTCGTCTTGTTCACATTGTCGCTGAATGCGTATGTCGTTTTGATTCATTGGTCTAAGTCTAAATATAACAATTACCAGAACAAAATGAAATAATTATTTATTTTAGTAAATAATTAGTATAGTCAATAATTGTTAGTTGTGCGAACTGCACTTTGCACTTTGTGTTTAACTTTCACTATACTATTGTAGTTTAAGAACTTGCTATTCGTAGTTAAAAAAAGGATCACGTCTGCACTCGCCGACGTTCGATTGCTTCATCAAGAAAATAAAAATAAACAAAGTGTGGAAAAAAGAAGAAATATAAATCAACGAAATAATAAATTAAACCTGCGAGCAATTCCAGCGAAAATTCCAATTTGAATCGCGGAAACGAACCGATAGCGATATTCACGCACAATCACACACACTTCAAAAGAGTCTATACACACATATATGTACGCATGCACAAAAATACGTTACGCTGTGTACCGCACTTCTCTAAAATTGCGCGCCACGTTCCGGGCAGAGCGCAATCAGTCATACACATAAAAAATGTTCCGTTAAAGCATAACACTCACACACGAGGATTTACTTATTATATACTCGACTTATATTAATTTGCATTAAATGTTAAATGCACCACGAACACGCGAATTAATTATATATTATTTTATATTTAATATCGAAAATACAAATATTAATCGACAATCAACGACGACACCGAACACGCCAATCGCAAACTACAAATTAACATAACACTGAAGCGCGCTGCCACCTTGCAACAATTTTGATACGTTGCAAATAATTTATCGCCGCAATTAAAAAGTACGCGAAACCTTAAATTTAAAATAATGATCGAAAGAATCTAATATATATGTAATATACATATGTATATTAAAAAAAAAAAGTAGATAAAATGTTAGTAAATTTTTTTCAAACATAGGCTCAATAGACGTGCGGAGATAATATAATTTACACATTTTAATATAATTTATATGCATAACCTATAACAAAACGAATGCAAAAGTCGAGCGGAACGCGAGAGTGGGATACCCTTGGGCGTATGTTGCCATAAAAAGAATTTAATTGTATAATACGTATCGCAAGCTATAAATTAATAATAATACTGCAGTGCCCTGCCACCTTGCTTCAATTTCGATATTTTGACAATAATTTATCTCCGCGATTTCCTAGAGCGGTGTGAGCAGTATATATCGGTGTTTCTTTATAAATTTTAAATTGGCCAATATCGATAACAAGGTCCAAGGGTATAAAAATAATAAAAATAATAATAATTATCAAACCAATTTTCCATTCAATGGCTATACTTCACTATTAAATAATTAAATTAAAGTATTATTAAAATATTCCTACATACATATTTACATATATCCTGTCATTTAGATTTCTTAATTTCTAACCTATTCCAAACATTACAAACTCATGCTATCCCGAATACTAACAGATATTCCATTGTGATGGCTATGCAAAACCTCAAAAGTCCTAGCACTAATCTTTTCATTATCTAATATATTTGAAAACGCCCAATCAATATGTGTATCCATATTGGTAGTGGACGTTTTCAAATCCAACAAATTCCTAAATCCTTTGCTAATCAAAGAATTATAAATACTCCTACACCTGTTAAAGGTTTTAAGGCACAAATTAAAGTCTCATAAAATTAGCAAGTTATCCCCTAAATTACCTAAACGAGAAAATTGCTGAATTATCTCCTCAAATTCTATTTTAAATGCGGACAGAGGAAACTCTGGACTTTTATATAATATAAGAAAACTTATGGCATCAAACCTAAATATGCCTAACTCAAAAACTACTGAGCCAAAAGTTTTTCTACTGCTAAAGGTATGGAAACTCTATCTACTAGCTCGTTCTTTACATAAATTATGATGCCTGTTAAAGCCCTAATTGATTCAAGTTGAACCACAATAGTGAACCGAGGTATTTCTACAGTTTCATTACTTATAGAAGTTTTCACGAAGCATAATATTGATGAGTGAAGCATCAGCCTGTCCGATCGAATATCTTCAAGATGGGAATTCAAGCTCTGAGTACTATGGAAGAAAATGTTAAGGGCAGAACTGTTAAATTAATGATCGTAATGAGTACACTGTAGTTTTTCAGTCCGCAATTTCTTCAATTGGGCTTTCACTTTATCATTATTTTGGGGAGACTTAGGAGGCACCAAGTTCCCAATAATGAATAATCCTATAGCAGTAGTTGCTCTACTGCAAGCTACGTATAATGCAACTTGCTGCATTCTGGAATTAGCATGGACTACCACTTTGCCATACGTAGCACCCTGACTCTTATGAATTGTGATGCCTTCAGCAGGCACAATTGGAAACTGCAAACGGTCAATGTTAATTTGTGCGTTATTTGAATATTGAAAACTGCGAACAATCTGAATAGGAGTCCATGAAGGATTTGTACGATGTGTACACTTCGAAAGCGCAGATTCTACTACAGTTTCCTCTGTACAGTTTCCTCATCAACAACAGAAGATTTGTATTGGTGATCGGCTGTGTTTTTGTTTTGCTCCGCTTATTTTATTTTTTAAACTAGAAACTAACGGGATTTGCTTTATTCATTGTGTTTTAAATTTTTTGTACAGTGTCTGTGCTAACAAGTGAGATTCACGGGAGTCTGGCCTCTCGGGGCTATCTCTTTATCAAATAAATACTGTTCCTAATTGTAGTGGTAGAATGCTTGATTTAATTTTCTCTTCTGACATTATACTAAACACTATCAATAGAATGAATCCCTTAGTTCTTCCTGAAGATCCCTATCATCCTACATTGGACCTGGTTCTAACTCTGCCAACTTCTATGCAAACTGCAACTGTTTCCCCTATATTAAAACCACGTTGTTTTCGTAGGACCGAATTCCAAAAATTGAATTGTTTAATTTTGGAACATGATTGGTCATTTATTATTCATGTTCTGATCTAAATAAATGCATTTCATTTTTTTATTCCTCTATGAACTCATTTTTTGATCAATGTGTTCCTGTTACTTTTCCCGTAAAGTCAAAAAGGCCTCTTTGGTTTTCACGTGAGGTAGTAAGGCTAAAAAATTTGAAATCGCGGTATTTTAAAAAGTTTAAACTAACTCGTAATCCTTCCGATTTTACACGTTATATTGCTGCAAGAGCAAACTTTATTGCTCTGAACGCAAATTGTTACAAAAAGTATTTGCGGCGCTGCCGTTTGCAGTTTGCTCAGGACCCAAAGCAGTTTTATAACTTTGTTAACTTAAAACGTAAATCAAGTAGATTTCCTCCCTCTCTATCATACGAAAATAAGGAAGCAACTAATGATCAGTCAGCTGCCGATTTGTTTGCAGACTTTTTTCAATCAACTTATTTAACAGAACCTTATAGTTCCGCTTTACATCCATACCCTAATAGTATAGAAAATTTTAACACTGTCTTCTGTCCTTCTATCGTCAAAACCTCTCTACTAATTGATCTTAAATCGATAAAACCCGTTTTTTCTCTGACGGAATTCCAGCATGCGTACTTAGATTTTGTGCTGATTCGATTTTGAATCCAATTCATAAGCTATTTGACTTGTCACTATCCAATAGTTATTTCCCACCTATTTGGAAAACTCTTTTTCCAATCCTCTTCACAAAAGTGGTTCTAACCATGATGTGAAGAACTATAGATGTATTTCCAAGTTATCCAGTTAACTTTTATGTGTAAATCTATAATTTCACCCCATCAACATATGTTTATAAAGGCAAGATCAACAGCTACTAATCTTTTAGAATTCTCATCTCACATCAATCTAGGATTTCGGAACAAAATGCAAACTGATGTGGTCTATACTGACTTCAGTAAAGCATTTGACTCCGTAAATCATAATCTCTTAATTCATAAGTTAAATTTGATTGGTTTTCCTCAAAAGCTCCTTCTGTGGATATCCGATTATTTAAATAACAGGTCTCAACGAGTTCTTTTTAAAGAATGTCTCTCTAAGCCGATCTTAGTTACTTCTGGTGTTCCTCAGGGCAGCCACCTTGGACCATTGCTAATTAACCTTTTTATTAACGATCTTTCTTCAATACTCCTTCACTCTAACATTCTTATGTATGCTGATGATGTGAAACTCTGTTTGACACACAATGATCCAGCAAATAACCTTCTTCAAACAGATCTTGATTTTTTTTTGAATGGTGCAGTCATAATCTGCTGCATCTTAACTGTTTGAAGTGCAAGGTTATGTCATTTTACAGATGTAACTATCATGTCATCGATTACAATCTTAACCTAACCCCACTCTTAAGAATATCTGAAGTAGCTGATTTAGGTATCCTCTTTGATCATAAATTGAAATTTGATCGTCACATTACACAAATTGTCAATAAGGCATTTCAACTACTCGGGTTCATCAAAAGATGGGCCAAAGAATTCGAGGATCCTTACACAACAAAGTTGCTTTACACTTCTCTTGTTCGTCCAACTCTTGAATATGGGTCTTGCATGTGGTCGCCGCAATACCATATTCACCAAGATAGAATTGAGTCTGTTCAAAAGCAGTTTCTACTCTTCGCCTTGCGCAGTTTTAATTGGGTTCCGGGTGTAGACTCTAGTAGACTCCTTCTAATTAACCTACCTTCTTTAATTAACCGTCGTATTATGTTAGGCGTTATGTTTATTGTAAAGCTAATAAAGTACAATATAGATTCCCCTACTCTGCTTACTCAACTTAATTTCTGTATTCCTTCTAGAGTTACTCGTAATTTTATGCCACTATCCTTGGCCTTTTGTAATACTAACTATAGCTTGCATGATCCCTTCCGAGTTCTCTGTGCTGACTACAACAGACTGTCTAGAGTTTTCAACTCCGAGTCCTCCCCTTTACTCTGTTAAACTGTCTATCCTCAATCAATTAACACTACATGCTAACAACTAATATTAATCTACCGATCTGATTGGGTTTTACTGGGTTTTCCCCAATCCTTTGCAGCAAATGTTGGATCGAGAATTCTTGTTTTGTTATCCCCAGCCTAAATTTAAAAATACATATATACTCTTAATTAATTTTAATTCTTGACTTATTGCAAAATTTTAATTTCAAATTCTAAATTATTTTATTTTATTTTTTTTAAATCTTCAATTTTAATTTGATGTAATCTAATTTTTAATTTTAATTTTAAGTCGACTGTTTTAGTTGACGTTAAATACATAAATAAATAAATACATAAATAAATAAATTTCATCCATAAAATGTTGGAAGTGTTGGATGTATTGAAATCTATTTGCATCAACACACCTAGATTGGAAAAAGACAATATCATCGGATGTCATACAACCCGATGCCATATTATTTAAGGCAGAAGCGAAAAGCTGATCGTCACGTTGACGCATTATCTCTGTGAGCTCAAAATACAAAAAAAGGTCCCAGAGATATGTACCAAATATTTCATGGCAAGGGTCAGTGGTATTTGGATCGAAAATGCAACTACCTCCTACCGGCTGCAACTGTCTAAGATCACCGAATACGATGATAGAAATACCACCAAAGGAGAATTATTTTTGAAAATTTGCTTCAAACGGGAATCTTAATATGAAAACAGAGTGCTAACCATTCCTATTTCATCAATAATAATTAATTTAAGATCGATTAACCTTGAATGAACAAAGATATTCGTGGCTTAGAGATCTGCACCAGATCAGATTCTATGACCAAGGAACTTTTCTTTGGTGCAAAATTTAGAACCCTCATCCCAGACCGTAGGGATTGGGATGCTGGCAACCCCATCAGAGATCCCAATGGTATACATTGGTACACCGACGGGTCAAAGACTGATACGGGGGTTGGAGCTGGGATATATGGTCCTAACTCCAAAACCTCGATTGCTATGGGCAACTGGGCCACAGTTTTCCAATCAGTGGTTCGCGCCATTGAGTTCTGCTGCCGTCTTTTCCTTGAGAAGGGGATTAGAGGGGTAAATATATACATCTTCTCGGACAACCAAGCGGCCATACTAGCCCTCTCTTCAAAAAGTGTAGGCTCTCGTATGATGGCTGACTGCTGGAACTGTCTCCAGAGGCTGTCGAAAAAGAATAACGTTACCCTAATTTGGGTGCCTGGACACTCTGGCTTCCAGGGTAACGAGCTGGCGGACGAACTAGCGAGAGCTAGGTCATCAGCTCCCCCTGCTTGGCCCCGAACTCTTCTGTGGCGTGGGGTGGTCAACTATCTCCTCCTTGGTGAAAACCTGGGCTGGAAGATTGACCGACCGCTACTGGTTCTTCCAACCAGAGATGCGGCAGGCTAAAGAGCTTATCAATCCCACAGTTGATCGGAGGACTAAGCTACTCTCTAGGAGAGACCTCTACCTCCTTGTTGGCTACCTTAGTGGCCACCACTTGCTGAACTATGACCTTACTAAAATGCGCTTGTCCTCGGATGCGGAGTGTAGGCTCTGCAAAGAGGACGATGAAACTACCAAACACATTTTATGTGACTGTCAGGCCTTGGTATGGACAAGGAGGAAACATCTGCACGTGGAAATCGGAAGTCCCGAGCATATTGTCCGTTCCCCAACAAAAGACCTGTTATGCTTCACTCGGGCCTTTCTTCGTGCACTTCTTGCTCCGGGCTTTAATCTCGTCCTACGGCCTCATAAAAACAAAGATTAATAACACTTCTACTTCTACCTACACAGAACGATTTTCTGACGTGATTCGATTGACCTGTTCGATGGTTCCATGTTTTTCTTTGAAGCCAAATTGATGTGTTGGAAGTGTGTTTTTTGTTTTAAGATGAGGGCTTATTCGCAGGAGTAGCATTTTTTTAAACAACTTCGAGAGACAAATTAGTAAGCTTATCGGCCTATATGATGTTGGCAGCGTTTTATCTTTTCCTGGCTTTGGAATCATTACTATGGTCGACTTTTTCCATTTTTGAGGGAAGTATCCAAGCTTGGCGATTGCGTTGAAAAACAAGCAGATGTGCATAATAGCACACTTTGGGAGTTCAATGAGCATTTTTGAAGTTATTAAGTCGAAGCCAGGCGATTTTCTTGGCTTTAGTTG
This sequence comes from Zaprionus ornatus, assembly GCA_018904035.1. NCBI lineage: Eukaryota > Metazoa > Arthropoda > Insecta > Diptera > Drosophilidae > Zaprionus > Zaprionus ornatus. Next base: position 511,585 of record JAEIFZ010000231.1, on the reverse strand, counting down.
CTCTTTGATAACCTTTTCCAATTCACATGGTCGGAATTCAATGGGTTCTTGAGGTTCTAAAGTTGCTGCCACGACTTCGTAGTGGCATAATTGACTCTATTGGAGTCTTTAGGTTTCTGTGAGCTCCACAAAAGGTGCTTAGTGCTGGTGGGAGAGAGTTGCTCGATATATGAACGTTGGCTGTTTCCTTCGTCTTTTTAAGAGCTTTGGTAAGCCTGCGTGTGGCTTTTTAAGCATGTGCCTTTTAGTTGGTAATCTATTGGACTGCCACTCCCTTCGTAGGCGTCGTTTACCTAATACCAGCTGCTCGATTTCTCGGTTAGTTCTGATGTAGTTTGGTTTTGCATACGTCACTGGCGGGGTTGAAGCCTTTGCAGCCGAAACTAGAATATTTTCAAGAGTGTCCGTTGACTTGTCTATATCCTCCTCAGTAGATAATGCCGGCGTTAGTTCTATGTAGGGTCCGGTAACTCTATTTATCAAGCGGACAAAATTAATTTTTCTCGTATAGACAAGCCCACAATGTGGCATAAATTGTAAATATTTACACCTCACGTCAATATAGTGAAGTGAATTTAGAAATATCAACGTGGATCGGTTTATTTTCACGCAATACAAATAGAGTTCATTTCTTGAAAGTGGGGCTCCGCTGCCCAGCGACCACGTGCTTGCAAGTGCCGGCTAAAAACAATTGTGTGACCAGAAGCAAACTTAAGTATTCGAAAAAAAAGATTTGATCCATTACTCCAACCATTCATAGGATTGACAAACTGTTGCATATTTTAGGGAGATCTATATCATTCGGTCTGAAGAGCTGCACAGTCTTTGCCTATTAAGATGGATTATACATGTGGAACTGCCGCGGCTGATGAATCATTGGCTACTGCGGTTCCCCCGAGCTCCCAATGTGCTGCCCCGCATCGGTTTCAAAAAATCAGGCGAAAGTTTCGTGTTTCTCATGAGACTGACGGGAAAAAATCAAATACAAATATCGGCAAACAAGGTGAAAGCTCATCGTCAACACAACCTATCTATGGCGGCAACTCGAACCGTTTTGGTTTACTGGCGCAACTCTCAGCCGATAAAGAAGTAGGCAACGATATTGGTGATCTGTGTGACCAGCCCAGCACCAGTCATCAAGCTGCGATTGCTGCCGCTAAGCGGGATGCAGCCTCCGCTGGTATCATCAGCTCACTCAACAAGGCGCAGTCCAAGCCACCTCCTATAGTAATGGAGGGAGTAGACAACGTAAGCCTGATGATGCAAAGCATCGGAAAAATCGTAGACATTAAAAAGGTTGATGCCAGGGCGTCAATGGGCGGTGTCCTGAGGCTCTACGCGGCTGACGCCAACACTTTTCGCAGTATAGTCAACTGGCTCGAGAACGAAGAGTATGAGTTCCACTGTTATCAGCTAAAAGAAGACAGGCCTTGCAGGGTATGCGTGAAAGGCCTGCATCACAGTACGTTACATTACCAGATCAAGGAAGAGCTAGAAAAAATTGGTCACAAGGTGCTCGACATACATACACCGCTAAGGCGAAATGAACCAGGAACCTCAGAAGCGTTGCCAGTCAACATGTTCTTCCTGAACATTGCTGCTGCGGCAAACAACAAGGAGATCCTGGCAGTAAAGACACTTTGCCATATGAGAGTAATTATTGAGCCTCTCCGCAAGCGTAACGCTATAGTGCAATGCCATCGTTGTCAGCAGTTTGGCCACACAGCCAAATACTGCCGTAAGGCCCACATTTCTGTGAAATGTGCCGGCGAACACCCAGCCAAGGACTGTACTAGGCCACGCATCGAGCTGTGCACTTGCTGCAATTGTGGTGGACAGCATCCTGCAAATTATAAAGGTTGCACCAAAATACAAGCGTTCATGCAGCGATCTAGACCCAGAAGTAAAGCGGCTGGAAAAACCGAGGTAAACGAGCGACCAACTACACAGGGCATATCTGGAGGAAGGGAGATCCCCTCTTCTCGAGGCGGTATATCGTATGCAGATGTTGCTAAAGGGTCCGTTCACCACAAGCAACCACTGAGCCTGACGCACCAACAACATAGTCAACAACAACAGCCCAAGGATAGAAGCCTTAGTCGTCAAAGGAGCCGCAGCCGGATAAGGTCGTCTAGGGGTACACTTCAGCGCCCGACGGATCCTAGCAGCAGCATTGAAGCCATCCTGCAGACGCTGAACGAAAATATTAATTCTTTGCGCTCGATTTAAGAGAAGCAGATGGAATTAATGATGATGATGATGAAACAACAGCAACAACAGTCACAACAGCAGGGGCAGATCATCAATCTGCTCACTGCTCTCCAAACGCGTCAAGCGCCATAATGATGCCGCTGCGCATCTTAGTGTGGAACGCCGATGGCGGTCTACGAAGCCCGAAGTGAAATGCTTTGTGCGGCGCTACGTGATCGATGTCCTGCTGCTTAGCGAGACTCATTGCAAGGAAGCGCAGGCACCCAAAATATTTGGATTTGAGTCCTACACTGCCAACGACCCGAGCGACGGTAACGCCAAAGGTGGTGCAGCGATCCTGGTCAAATCCAGCCTAGTCCACTTCCCTCTTACACCAATAGCCACTGACAAGGTGCCACTCGCGTCTGCAGCCATCGAGACGGGTCATGGCCCTGTCAATTTTGGTGCGATATACTGCCCTCCGAGGTTCATATGGGATACGAACGAATTTAAATGCATTCTGGATCAACAATGTTCCAAGCTCCTCGTCGCGGGCGATTGGAATGCCCACTGGCTATGGGGAGCGGGAAGATGCAACCGAAGAGGGCGTGCGCTAGCGAATCTGGTCCTAAGCTCAGATATGAGCTTCCTAGCAACTGGAGGTCCTACAAGATTTCCGTACGGCAGTAGAGGCTCCCCAGGCTATATTGATTTTGCTGTCAGCAGCTTATAATTAAACTAGATGCAACAGCTACAGCTTATCCTAAGATGGAGCGGCTAATCGCTAGGCACACTGGCCTGGAACGATTCCATGAGCATCTCAGTCCTCTCTGAACCTGAGTGCGGCGATAAACTCAGAAAGGGACATACCTAGAAGAAGCTGTTGACACTCTCACCCATAATATCAAGGCTGCAGCCAGACTGGCAACTCCTAACCCGGTGCAGAGGCCCACAGCAGCTAAAATCCCGACCACCAGAGAGATTCTGCTGAGAAGAGGCATTTACGAAAAAGATGGATGAGGTCTCGCCACCCGCTGGACAAAGCGGATTGGAACAGAGCAAAGTGTGTGCTACATCGCGCCCTGGTCGAACATAAATCAGCTTGGTTCGACGACAGGCTTGCTAACACTGGTACCGAATGCGATGCGACGCACTCGCTATGGAATGGTACGCGCGCTATTAAAAGGCGCTGACAGTAGTGGTGCATGGTGCCGGACTGATTTGGAGCAAGCCGAAGTGTTTGCTGTTCACCTTGCTGAGCGTTTCCAACCACTGAACCTCGCCAGTCCGCAGGATTTTTACGACACTATTGACCAGCTGTCCCAAGCGCCCCAAATGGACCTGCCGATACAACCGATCACCCCAAGCGAAATTGTTGACGTCATCGCAACACAAAATCCCAAAAAAACTCCAAGGCATGATAATATCTGCAACTCCACTCTAAAGGCACTACCTAGATGTGCAATCGTCTACATTACGTTGGTATTCAAAGCTATGGTGAGGCTGCAATACTTCCCTACACAAGCCTGGAAAGCCTGAAAAGAACCCTGGGTCCTACCGGCCAATCAGTCTCCACCCTTCGATGTCGAAGGTGTTTGAAAGACTGATTGCCGTCCGGATGGTCAGGATTATGGAAGCGAAGGGTACCCTGCCCGAGCATCAGTTTGGTTTTCGTGCTGGACACTGTACGGTAGAACAACTATACCGAGTGGTCGAGCAAATCCTAACGGCTTTCGAAAACAAGGAGTACTGCAACGCACTCATCCTGGATGTACGTGAGGCGTTCGATCGGGTGTGGCACTCCGGTATCCTGCTAAAAATTAAGAACACGCTGCCTGCACCATACTTCGACCTCCTGAGGTCGTATCTCGAAATGAGAAGATTTGCGGTACGATTCCACTCGGCTCTCTCAAACTAGCATAATGTGGAAGCCGGGGTACCACAGGGAAGTGTACTTGGTCCTCTGATTTACTGCTTGTACAGCTACGACATGCCACGGCCAGACGTAAGCCTACCCGGAACGTCAATGTTGGCCACATTTGCTGACGATGTGTGTGAGCATGATGCTGCCGACGGCATTCAGCACTTCGCATCAACATTTGCGGAATAGGCAAAACGCTGAAACATTGGCATTAATGGTGACAAATCAGCGAATGTGTGCTACACGCTGAAACGGAGAACAGCACCGGCTGGGCTCATCGATGGTACCCCTGTCCCCCAGTCAAATTCAGCCAAATATCTTGGTATAATTCTGGATCTCAGACTTAACTTCTTGAAGCAAGTGAGTGCGATGAGAGTGCGTATACGTGCAGCAGCGTCAAAGCACTTTTGGCTCATAAATTCGCGAAGTAAATTGTCACTATCCAAAAAGGTGACAATTTACAAGCAAATCATAGCTCCAATATGGAAGTATTGCTGCCAGATTTGGGGCTTGGCTTGCCACAGTCAAATTCGTCGCATTCAGGTTGCCCAAAATAAAATCGTCAGGATGATTACCGGCTGCGAATGGTACGTTCGGAACACAACCTTGCACAAAGATCTCAAGCTAGCCACTGTCTTTGAGGCAATAAACATGTACTACAGCCGGTACCACAACAGGCTAGAGCGCCACAGAAATCGCCTAGCTAAGGCACTGTTCAGAGTTCGCCCACCAAGAAGGCTCCACAGGAGACAGCCGAAGGACCTCATCCTACGGCCCCCCTTGACGAGAGCCAGGAGATGAAGATGATCTCATAATTGTTATTTTGTAAATTGTTATTTTTGTACAATATTTTTTGTTTGACATACTTTTTATATCTTGGCCATTTTGTTCTAAAATTTGTGAGTCTATAGGGTGGGTCGACTGTGGGGGGGCGATTTAGCATATTTAGAAGAACAGGTGAGTGATCCGATGATAAATCTGCTGGTGCTTCGGCGGTGACCATATTGCGGGGGACTTGATTAGTAATTGCAAAATCGATCAGGTCGGGATCCCCAATGGGTGTGCTTGGCGTTATAGTCACCCGCTGCGATGAATCTGTCACCTAGTGTGTTAAAGAATTCCACGAATTGATCCTCAGAGATTGGAAAGCGTGGTGGGCAGTAGACTGCGGCTAGAGTCATTGAACCATTGTTGAGTTGTAAGGCTATGGACGTAGACTGTAAGTGGTTCTTTCTTTAGTGCCTGGAACTCTGGTTCGAGTTCGATTTTAAACAGTGGCTGCAGAACTTTGTCTTTGTTTAAAATATGAATAGCGGTTTTTGCTGAAAAGTTTTTGACCTTCAGGGGCTCAATTATTTCGGCAGGTGTCACTATTGCTTCAATGCCTTTAAGTACTACCTGTAGCCCTTTGCAACTTTTTAATTGGTAGGTGTAGTAGTTTTTACCAGCTTCATTTAAGTATTTAGTCACTATACGGTGGTCTGTTTCTGTTTGAATCTGTAGTTTTGTTTCATGGATATTTCCTTTTTTAAGCGGGATAATGTGGAATTTGCTATCCCCAACCAATGCAACGAGTTTATTTACAAGTGCATTTGTACTCTGTTCTCGTATGAATATAGGTGGAGGCCTGGTCTTTTTTGGTTCCCCTGCCGTTCTTTCGTTAGCGTGGCACAGCGATAATTAGTTGGGCCGCTGGCGAAATTGTTGTTGTGGCAGCAGTGACAGTTGCTAGAGAGGTCACTGCACTTGTTATTGCAGTGTTACATTTACCCGGAATGGTGGTTTGGCGCTGCGAGGGGAGCGGGTTAGGAGAGGTGGTTTCTTCGCTCCACGACTTGTGTGCCGAAGCAGGCAAAGAAGGAGAGCAAGAACGCGGTCTGTCGTTCGCAGAGGGCACAAGTTTATTTTTCGAGTTAGTTGAAGGTGAGAGTGCTCAATCGTCGATTTGCGAGACGAAAGCAAAGTATGCATTGTTGCGTTGTAAAGAGAGCCGGCGCTCGTCTTGTTCACATTGTCGCTGAGTGCGTATGTCGTTTTGATTCATTGATCTAAGTCTAAATATAATAATTACCAGAACAAAATGAAATAATTATTTACTTTAGTAAATAATTAGTATAGTCAATAATTGTTAGTTGTGCGAACTGCACTTTGCACTTTGTGTTTAACTTTCACTATACTATTGTAGTTTAAGAACTAGCTATTCGTAGTTAAAAAAAGGATCACGTCTGCACTCGCCGACGTTCGATTGCTTCATTAAGAAAATAGAAATAAACAAAGTGTGGAAAAAAGAAGAAACATAAATCAACGAAATAATAAATTAAACCTGCGAGCAATTCCAGCAAAAATTCCAATTTGAATCGCGGAAACGAGCCGATACCGATATTCACGCACAATCACACACACTTCAAAAGAGTCTATACACACATATATGTACGCATGCACAAAAATACGTTACGCTGTGTACCGCACTTCTCTAAAATTGCGCGCCACGTTCCGGGCAGAGCGCAATCAGTCATAAACATAAAAAATGTTCCGTTAAAGCATAACACTCACACACGAGGATTTACTTATTATATACTCGACTTATATTAATTTGCATTAAATGTTAAATGCACCACGAACACGCGAATTAATTATATATTATTTTATATTTAATATCGAAAATACAAATGTTAATCGACAATCGACGACGACACCGAACACGCCAATCGCAAACTACAAATTAACATAACACTGAAGCGCGCTGCCACCTTGCAACAATTTTGATACGTTGCAAATAATTTATCGCCGCAATTAAAAAGTACGCGAAACCTTAAATTTAAAATAATGATCGAAAGAATCTAATATATATGTAATATACATATGTATATTAAAAAAAACAAAGTAGATAAAATGTTAGTAAATTTTTTTCAAACATAGGCTCAATAGACGTGCGGAGATAATATAATTTACACATTTTAATATAATTTATATGCAAAACCTATAACAAAACGAATGCAAAAGTCGAGCGGCACGCGAGAGTGGGATACCCTTGGGCGTATGTTGCCATAAAAGAATTTAATTGTATAATACGTATCGCAAGCTATAAATTAATAATAATACTGCAGTGCGGTGCCACCTTGCTTCAATTTCGATATTTTGCCAATAATTTATCTCCCCGATTTCCTAAAGCGGTGTGAGCAGTATATATCGGTGTTTCTTTATAAATTTTAAATTGGCCAATATCGATAACAAGGTCCAAGGGTATAAAAATAATAAAAATAATAATAATTATCAAACCAATTTTCCATTCAATGGTTATACTTCACTATTAAATAATTAAATTAAAGTATTATTAAAATATTCCTACATACATATTTACATATATCCTATCATTTAGATTTCTTAATTTCTAACCTATTCCAAACATTACAAACTCATGCTATCCCGAATACTAACAGATATTCCATTGTGATGGCTATGCAAAACCTCAAAAGTCCTATCACTAATCTTTTCATTATATAATATATTTGAAAACGCCCAATCAATATGTGTATCCATATTGGTAGTGGACGTTTTCAAATCCAACAAATTCCTAAATCCTTTGCTAATCAAAGAATTATAAATACTCCTACACCTGTTAAAGGTTTTAAGGCACAAATTAAAGTCTCATAAAATTAGCAAGTTATCCCCTAAATTACCTAAACGAGAAAATTGCTGAATTATCTCCTCAAATTCTATTTTAAATGCGGACAGAGGAAAGTCTGGACTTTTATATAATATAAGAAAACTTATGGCATCAAACCTAAATATGATGATGCCTGTTAAAGCCCTAATTGATTCAAGTTGAACCACAATAGTGAACCGAGGTATTTCTACAGTTTCATTACTTATAGAAGTTTTCACGAAGCATAATATTGATGAGTGAAGCATCAGCCTGTCCGATCGAATATCTTCAAGATGGGAATTCAAGCTCTGAGTATTATGGTAGAAAATGTTAAGGGCAGAACTGTTAATTAAATAATCAAAATGAGTACACAGTAGTTTTTCAGTCCGCAATTTATTCAATTGGGCTTTCACTTTATCATTATTTTGGGGAGACTTAGGAGGAACCAAGTTCCCAATAATGAATAATCCTATAGCAGTAGTTGCTCTACTGCAAGCTACGTATAATGCAACACGCTGCATTCTGGAATTAGCATGGACTACCACTTTGCCATACGTAGCACCCTGACTCTTATGAATTGTGATGCCTTCAGCAGGAACAATTGGAAACTGCAAACGGTCAATGTTAATTTGTGCGTTATTTGAATATTGAAAACTGCGAACAATCTGAATAGGAGTCCATGAAGGATTTGTACGATGTGTACACTTCGAAAGCGCAGATTCTACTACAGTTTCCTCTGTACAGTTTCCTCATCAACAACAGAAGATTTGTATTGGTGATCGGCTGTGTTTTTGTTTTGCTCCGCTTATTTTATTTTTTAAACTAGAAACTAACGGGATTTGCTTTATTCATTGTGTTTTAAATTTTTTGTACAGTGTCTGTGCTAACAAGTGAGATTCACGGGAGTCTGGCCTCTCGGGGCTATCTCTTTATCAAATAAATACTGTTCCTAATTGTAGTGGTAGAATGCTTGATTTAATTTTCTCTTCTGACATTATACTTAACACTATCTCTAGAATGAATCCCTTAGTTTTTCCTGAAGATCCCTATCATCCTACATTGCACCTGGTTCTAACTCTGCCAACTTCTATGCAAACTGCAACTGTTTCCCCTATAACAAAATCACGTTGTTTTCGTAGGACCGAATTCCAAAAATTGAATTGTTTAATTTTGGAACATGATTGGTCATTTATTATTCATGTTCTGATCTAAATAAATGCATTTCATTTTTTTATTCCTCTATGAACTCATTTTTTTATCAATGTGTTCCTGTTACTTTTCCCGTAAAGTCAAAAAGGCCTCCTTGGTTTTCACGTGAGGTAGTAAGGCTAAAAAATTTGAAATCGCGGTATTTTAAAAAGTTTAAACTAACTCGTAATCCTTCCGATTTTACACGTTATATTGCTGCAAGAGCAAACTTTATTGCTCTGAACGCAAATTGTTACAAAAAGTATTTGCGTCGCTGCCGTTTGCAGTTTGCTCAGGACCCAAAGCAGTTTTATAACTTTGTTAACTTTAAACGTAAATCAAGTAGATTTCCTCCCTCTCTATCATACGAAAATAAGGAAGCAACTAATGATCAGTCAGCTGCCGATTTGTTTGCAGACTTTTTTCAATCAACTTATTTAACAGAACCTTATAGTTCCGCTTTACATCCATACCCTAATAGTATAGAAAATTTTAACACTGTCTTCTATCCTTCTATCGTCAAAACCTCTCTACTAATTGATCTTAAATCGATAAAACCCGTTTTTTCTCCTGGCCCTGACGGAATTCCAGCATGCGTACTTAGATTTTGTGCTGATTCGATTTTGAATCCAATTCATAAGCTATTTGACTTGTCACTATCCAATAGTTATTTCCCACCTATTTGGAAAAACTCTTTTTCCATTCCTCTTCACAAAAGTGGTTCTAACCATGATGTGAAGAACTATAGATGTATTTCCAAGTTATCCACTAAACTTTTATGTATAAATCTAAAATTTCACCCCATCAACATGGGTTTATAAAGGCAAGATCAACAGCTACTAATCTTTTAGAATTCTCATCTCACATCAATCTAGGATTTGGGCACAAAATGCAAACTGATGTGGTCTATACTGACTTCAGTAAAGCATTTGACTCCGTAAATCATAATCTCTTAATTCATAAGTTAAATTTGATTGGTTTTCCTCAAAAGCTCCTTCTGTGGATATCCGATTATTTAACAAACAGGTCTCAACGAGTTCTTTTTAAAGAATGTCTCTCTAAGCCGATCTTAGTTACTTCTGGTGTTCCTCAGGGCAGCCACCTTGGACCATTGCTATTTAACCTTTTTATTAACGATCTTCCTTCAATACTCCTTCACTCTAACATTCTTATGTATGCTGATGATGTGAAACTCTGTTTGACACACAATGATCCAGCAAATAACCTTCTTCAAACAGATCTTGATTTGTTTTTTGAATGGTGCAGCCATAATCTGCTGCATCTTAACTGTTTGAAGTGCAAGGTTATGTCATTTTACAGATGTAACTATCATGTCATCGATTACAATCTTAACCTAACCCCACTCTTAAGAATATCTGAAGTAGCTGATTTAGGTATCCTCTTTGATCATAAATTGAAATTTGATTGTCACATTACACAAATTGTCAATAAGGAATTTCGACTACTCGGGTTCATCAAAAGATGGGCCAAAGAATTCGAGGATCCTTACACGACAAAGTTGCTTTACACTTCTCTTGTTCGTCCAACTCTTGAATATGGGTCTTGCATGTGGTCGCCGCAATACCATATTCACCAAGATAGAATTGAGTCTGTTCAAAAGCAGTTTCTACTCTTTACCATCATACTCTAGTAGACTCCTTCTAATTAACCTACCTTCTTTAATTAACCGTCGTATTATGTTAGGCGTTATGTTTATTGTAAAGCTAATAAAGTACAATATAGATTCCCCTACTCTGCTTACTCAACTTAATTTCTGTATTCCTTCTAGAGTTACTCGTAATTTTATGCCACTATCCTTGGCCTTTTGTAATACTAACTATAGCTTGCATGATCCCTTCCGAGTTCTCTGTGCTGACTACAACAGACTGTCTAGAGTTTTCAACTCCGAGTCCTCCCTTTACTCTGTTAAACTGTCTATCCTCAATCAATTAACACTACATGCTAACAACTAATATTAATCTACCGATCTGATTGGGTTTTACTGGGTTTTCCCCAATCCTTTGCAGCAAATGTTGGATCGAGAATTCTTGTTTTGTTATCCCCAGTCTAAATTTAAAAATACATATATACTCTTAATTAATTTTAATTCTTGACTTATTGCAAAATTTTAATTTCAAATTCTAAATTATTTTAGTTTTTTTTTTAAAAAATCTTCAATTTTAATTTGATGTAATCTAATTTTTAATTTTAATTTTAAGTCGACTGTTTTAGTTGACGTTAAATAAATAAATAAATAAATACATAAGTAAATAAATTTCATCCATAAAATGTTGGAAGTGTTGGATGTATTGAAATCTATTTGCATCAACACACCTAGATTGGAAAAGGACAATATCATCGGCTGTCATACAACCCGATGCCATATTATTTAAGGCAGAAGCGAAAAGCTGATCGTCACGTTGTCGTCAAAATTCCAAAAAAGGTCCCAGAGATATGTACCAAATATTTCATGGCAAGGGTCAGTGGTATTTGGATCGAAAATGCAACTACCTCCTACCGGCTGCAACTGTCTAAGATCACCGAATACGATGATAGAAACACCACCAAAGGAGAATTATTTTTGAAAATTTGCTTCAAACGGGAATCTTAATATGAAAACAGAGTGCTAACCATTCCTATTTCATCAATAATAATTAATTTAAGATCGATTAACCTTGAATGAACAAAGATATTCGTGGCTTAGAGATCTGCACCAGATCAGATTCTATGACCAAGGAACTTTTCTTTGGTGCAAAATTTAGAACCCTCATCCCAGACCGTAGGGATTGGGATGCTGGCAACCCCATCAGAGATCCCAATGGTATACATTGGTACACCGACGGGTCAAAGACTGATACGGGGGTTGGAGCTGGGATATATGGTCCTAACTCCAAAACCTCGATTGCTATGGGCAACTAGGCCACAGTTTTCCAATCAGAGGTTCACGCCATTGAGTTCTGCTGCCGTCTTTTCCTTGAGAAGGGGATTAGAGGGGTAAATATATACATCTTCTCGGACAACCAAGCGGCCATACTAGCCCTCTCTTCAAAAAGTGTAGGCTCTCGTATGGTGGCTGACTGCTGGAACTGTCTCCAGAGGCTGTCGAAAAAGAATAACGTTACCCTAATTTGGGTGCCTGGACACTCTGGCTTCCAGGGTAACGAGCTGGCGGACGAACTAGCGAGGGCTGGGTCATCAGCTCCCCTGCTTGGCCCCGAACTCTTCTGTGGCGTGGGGTGGTCAACTATCTCCTCCTTGGGGAAAACCTGGGCTGGAAGATTGACCGACCGCTACTGGTTCTTTCAACCAGAGATGCGGCAGTCTAAAGAGCTTATCAATCCCACAGTTGATCGGAGGACCAAGCTACTCTCTAGGAGAGACCTCTACCTCCTTGTTGGCTACCTTAGTGGCCACCACTTGCTGAACTATGACCTTACTAAAATGCGCTTGTCCTCGGATGCGGAGTGTAGGCTCTGCAAAGAGGACGATGAAACTACCAAACACATTTTATGTGACTGTCAGGCCTTGGTATGGACAAGGAGGAAACATCTGCACGTGGAAATCGCAAGTCCCGAGCATATTGTCCGTTCCCCAACAAAAGACCTGTTATGCTTCATTAGGGAAGCAGAACAGCTTTTGTCATGATAGGGAGAGCCTACTAGGTACAAAAGATCATCATGGCCGCAGTGCCCTGCGCTTTCTCCGCTGGGAGACTCCCTCTTTTATAATAATAAATAATAATAACCTTGAATGAAGGGTATTAACTAAATCATGGCTTAAGGCCCTTAGAAGTGCTGAGCAAGATTGACTAACAGGAAGTGAAAACATGGTATGCAGTGTCGAACCACTAATTCCGAATGCTGCTTTTCCTGTTGGTGCACATAAGAGGATTTTAATAGATGTCGGATCAGCTCCTGGTATACTGTTATACATTACGGATAATGACTGAAAAAAAAAAAAAGACTGTATTGATTTTGGCATTTGTAGTATGCGCGTTGAAAGGTCTTTCACCGAGTATTACGTAGAAACACTCGGGCCTTTCATCGAAAGAAAATTCAACTTGTATATGACTGACTAGTCTTCGTGCACTTCTTGCTCCGGGCTTTAATCTCGTCCTACGGCCTCATAAAAACAAAGATTAATAACACTTCTACTTCTCTAACTAAATGATTAAACAAAAAAGGAAAAGTGTTTGCGTAAGTCGGTTTGATCAATGGACTGGGTTATGGACGACTGATTTCGGAATAGGATTGTTGGGATGCACTAGATGTTACATGTGCCCCCTTCTTTACCCACCCTACCTTGGTGATGCTATTGTATAACTTGGGTCACCCCCTAGTATAATCTATATATTATTTACTGTGCTGCTGAAGTACTGCATACCTATTGTTCCGGCGGCGAACAGTGTAGGCTCTCGTATGGTGGCTGACTGCTGGAACTGTCTCCAGAGGCTGTCGAAAAATAATAACGTTACCCTAATTTGGGTGCCTGGACACTCTGGCTTCCAGGGAAACGAGCTGGCGGACGAACTAGCGAGGGCTGGGTCATCAGCTCCCCTGCTTGGCCCCGAACTCTTCTGTGGCGTGGGGTGGTCAACTATCTCCTCCTTGGTGAAAACCTGGGCTGGAAGATTGACCGACCGCTACTGGTTCTTCCAACCAGAGATGCGGCAGGCTAAAGAGCTTATCAATCCCACAGTTGATCGGAGGACTAAGCTACTCTCTAGGAGAGACCTCTACCTCCTTGTTGGCTACCTTAGTGGCCACCACTTGCTGAACTATGACCTTACTAAAATGCGCTTGTCCTCGGATGCGGAGTGTAGGCTCTGCAAAGAGGACGATGAAACTACCAAACACATTTTATGTGACTGTCAGGCCTTGGTATGGACAAGGAGGAAACATCTGCACGTGGAAATCGCAAGTCCCGAGCATATTGTCCGTTCCCCAACAAAAAGACCTGTTATGCTTCATTAGGGAAGCAGAACAGCTTTTGTCATGATAGGGAGAGCCTACTAGGTACAAAAGATCATCATGGCCGCAGTGCCCTGCGCTTTCTCCGCTGGGAGACTCCCTCTTTTATAATAATAAATAATAATAACCTTGAATGAAGGGTATTAACTAAATCATGGCTTAAGGCCCTTAGAGGTGCTGAGCAAGATTGATTAACAGGAAGTGAAAACATGGTATGCAGTGTCGAACCACTAATTCCGAATGCTGCTTTTCCTGTTGGTGCACATAAGAGGATTTTAATAGATGTCGGATCAGCTCCTGGTATACTGTTATACATTACGGATAATGACTGAAAAAAAAAAAAAAAAGACTGTATTGATTTTAGCATTTGTAGTATGCGCGTTGAAAGGTCTTTCACCGAGTATTACGTAGAAACACTCGGGCCTTTCTTCGTGCACTTCTTGCTCCGGGCTTTAATCTCGTCCTACGGCCTCATAAAAACAAAGATTAATAACACTTCTACTTCTCTAACTAAATAATTAAACAAAAAAGGAAAAGTGTTTGCGTAAGTCGGTTTGATCAATGGACTGGGTTATAGACGACTGATTTCGGAATAGGATTGTTGGCATGCACTAGATGTTACATGTGCCCCCTTCTTTACCCACCCTACCTTGGTGATGCTATTGTATAACTTGGGTCACCCCCTAGTATAATCTATATATTATTTACTGTGCTGCTGAAGTACTGCATACCTATTGTTCCGGCGGCGAACCATTAAGAGACGATTAGACGTGTGTTGTGTGATTCATCATGCTTACAGACTTCATTTATTACAAAGATTAAATTCGATTTCAAGATAAAACATAATTTGGGTTTCACTACGTATTTGGAACTTTCAGATATTAAGAATATTTCTATGCGCACGGGGACTAATTCATATCATTTTTTTAGAAGACAATATAGTCGCAAAATCTACTCTCTCTCACATGACGGTATGTGGACGTAATTGGCTGTCCATAATCATTTTAGTTTATACATACTGTTTTGATAGCTGTTTTACTCAGTCACAAGATCCGCTTCATGCTGTCGTAGGGCCCTCCAATGCTGGAGCTGTTGAGCTGTCGGTCCAAAAATTATTTAAATGATTATGGTAGATTCATGCCTGATGCGTAAGGAAAATTATAAATGACTGTGATAGTTCCTCATGCGTACATTTTTACAATGCTTAAGCTTTATATAGGAAATGCAAATTAATTACTACTATTGTTTAAATTAATTTTAATTCTTGACTTATTGCAAAATTTTAATTTCAAAATCTAAATTATTTTATTTTTTTTTTTTTTAAATCTTCAATTTTAATTTGATGTAGTCTAATTTTTAATTTTAATTTTAAGTCGACTGTTTTAGTTGACGTTAAATACATAAATAAATAAATACATAAATAAATAAATTTCATCCATAAAATGTTGGAAGTGTTGGATGTATTGAAATCTATTTGCATCAACACACCTAGATTGGAAAAAGACAATATCATCGGCTTTCATACAACCCGATGCCATATTATTTAAGGCAGAAGCGAAAAGCTGATCGTCACGTTGACGCATTATCTCTGTGAGCTCAAAATACAAAAAAAGGTCCCAGGGATATGTACCAAATATTTCATGGCAAGGGTCAGTGGTATTTGGATCGAAAATGCAACTACCTCCTACCGGCTGCAACTGTCTAAGATCACCGAATACGATGATAGAAACACCACCAAAGGAGAATTATTTTTGAAAATTTGCTTCAAACGGGAATCTTAATATGAAAACAGAGTGCTAACCATTCCTATTTCATCAATAATAATTAATTTAAGATCGATTAACCTTGAATGAACAAAGATATTCGTGGCTTAGAGATCTGCACCAGATCAGATTCTATGACCAAGGAACTTTTCTTTGGTGCAAAATTTAGAACCCTCATCCCAGACCGTAGGGATTGGGATGCTGGCAACCCCATCAGAGATCCCAATGGTATACATTGGTACACCGACGGGTCAAAGACTGATACGGGGGTTGGAGCTGGGATATATGGTCCTAACTCCAAAACCTCGATTGCTATGGGCAACTGGGCCACAGTTTTCCAATCAGAGGTTCGCGCCATTGAGTTCTGCTGCCGTCTTTTCCTTGAGAAGGGGATTAGAGGGGTAAATATATACATCTTCTCGGACAACCAAGCGGCCATACTAGCCCTCTCTTCAAAAAGTGTAGGCTCTCGTATGGTGGCTGACTGCTGGAACTGTCTCCAGAGGCTGTCGAAAAAGAATAACGTTACCCTAATTTGGGTGCCTGGACACTCTGGCTTCCAGGGTAACGAGCTGGCGGACGAACTAGTGAGGGCTGGGTCATCAGCTCCCCTGCTTGGCCCCGAACTCTTCTGTGGCGTGGGGTGGTCAACTATCTCCTCCTTGGTGAAAACCTGGGCTGGAAGATTGACCGACCGCTACTGGTTCTTCCAACCAGAGATGCGGCAGGCTAAAGAGCTTATCAATCCCACAGTTGATCGGAGGACTAAGCTACTCTCTAGGAGAGACCTCTACCTCCTTGTTGGCTACCTTAGTGGCCACCACTTGCTGAACTATGACCTTACTAAAATGCGCTTGTCCTCGGATGCGGAGTGTAGGCTCTGCAAAGAGGACGATGAAACTACCAAACACATTTTATGTGACTGTCAGGCCTTGGTATGGACAAGGAGGAAACATCTGCACGTGGAAATCGCAAGTCCCGAGCATATTGTCCGTTCCCCAACAAAAGACCTGTTATGCTTCATTAGGGAAGCAGAACAGCTTTTGTCATGATAGGGAGAGCCTACTAGGTACAAAAGATCATCATGGCCGCAGTGCCCTGCGCTTTCTCCGCTGGGAGACTCCCTCTTTTATAATAATAAATAATAATAACCTTGAATGAAGGGTATTAACTAAATCATGGCTTAAGGCCCTTAGAGGTGCTGAGCAAGATTGATTAACAGGAAGTGAAAACATGGTATGCAGTGTCGAACCACTAATTCCGAATGCTGCTTTTCCTGTTGGTGCACATAAGAGGATTTTAATAGATGTCGGATCAGCTCCTGGTATACTGTTATACATTACGGATAATGACTGAAAAAAAAAAAAAAGACTGTATTGATTTTAGCATTTGTAGTATGCGCGTTGAAAGGTCTTTCACCGAGTATTACGTAGAAACACTCGGGCCTTTCTTCGTGCACTTCTTGCTCCGGGCTTTAATCTCGTCCTACGGCCTCATAAAAACAAAGATTAATAACACTTCTACTTCTCTAACTAAATGATTAAACAAAAAAGGAAAAGTGTTTGCGTAAGTCGGTTTGATCAATGGACTGTGTTATGGACGACTGATTTCGGAATAGGATTGTTGGGATGCACTAGATGTTACATGTGCCCCCTTCTTTACCCACCCTACCTTGGTGATGCTATTGTATAGCTTGGGTCACCCCCTAGTATAATCTATATATTATTTACTGTGCTGCTGAAGTACTGCATACCTATTGTTCCGGCGGCGAACCATTAAGAGACGATTAGACGTGAGTTGTGTGATTCATTATGCTTACAGACTTCATTTATTACAAAGATTAAATTCGATTTCAAGATAAAACATAATTTGGGTTTCACTACGTATTTGGAACTTTCAGATATTAAGAATATTTCTATGCGCACGGGGACTAATTCATATCATTTTTTTAGAAGACAATATAGTCGCAAAATCTACTCTCTCTCACATGACGGTACGTGGACGTAGAAAAATTTCAGATAGACGGAAGATACTATGTTTTATGGCACAGCCATGTCACCTGGGCGTGCGTGGCACATTGATCGAAAACTGAGTTGAGCGCTGCAACACTATACGCAAAAAGGTTAGTCTAGCGCCGTCCCTCAGGGCAAGAATCAGGCGTGGTCTCACTGTGCAACGATTTTTAGCGCAATCGTACTGTGAAGAAATATAGCAATACTCCAGTTGCAGATCCCCGCTTATTGGACACCAAATTGACCAACCTCACGGGTATCAGGCAACGAGTGGTGTTGAACAAAAGAAATCGTCGTCGCTATAAAAATCATCACAATTAGTTTACAAACCTCCAAGTGAGCAGACAAAAATATCACCTTTTTTTATGGAATTTTATATACTGTCTTTTATAAACATATGGTTCCGATTACAGGGCGCCTTTGGCATATATTTTTATATTGCCGGCGTGGGTATAAGTTATTTAACAAGACAATTCTTTCTCTGTTAACTCTTAACAGAAAGCGTGCAGAGGAGTCCGAACGGCTGACAATCAACTTTGGCACGCTACACATTATGCAAAGCATGTTTGAAATATAGCTTCTGCATTAAATTAAGAGATTTAACTATATTAGCTAAGCTTGCTGAGAAACTAAGGCTGGAAGCTTAAAAAACGGAAATTACCATCTTCATGCATGCAGTGAGCCTTTTTCAGATGAAGCCACTATTATCGCGGAGAGCGTAAACTATTGATTCAGAGGCCCTAGGCACATCATCGTCAAAGTCATCTGCATTTTCTTGGGCGCTGAATATAATGATCTAGAAGGCCTAAGTAAAAAATTTTCCTAGAGTCTTCGGACAGATTTTGAAGTTGCTGTCTAGATTTCAGAATTTTGACCCGTTTTTCTGGAACGTGTATATTAATATACACACTGGCACTACTGCTGGCGGACAAATGCATACCTAAACAGCAGTAGACGGCTTCCTGAGCGGATATCTCAGTGCCAAATATAAATTTGTTTCCTAAATGTTGTAACTTTTGCTCAATAGTTACATTGTTGTTGTCTGTAATCTCATTGATTGCCTCACGCATCAACATTGAGATAGCTCTCTGAGACTTGTTTATATAATTATCGGGGTCTAATATAAACTGAATATCCATATTTGCTTGCTGCAACAAATGGAGGTGCTTGTTTTAAGCTTGATTGCTGAAGAAAATCGCTTCAAAAAAACTTTTGGTTTCTTTATACTTGTTCTTACAGCACTAATGTAGCCCTCATAACTAAGGTTAAGTTGATCGTAGGACAAAAAGTTGTAAGAATAGTTAAAATTTTCTACGCTTTCACGATCAAATGGGAAGTCGGGCAGACTTTCAATTTATTCGAATGCTCGGTTAAATTTGGAGCATTTTCTTCTAAAAGAAAGAATTTCTGTTTGAGGCATGGAAGAGTATTTCTCGCTTGCAAGAGTGCCCGTGACTATGGAGTTGATACTCCAAATATGGAGCAACGTCCGAGCAACTAGAATCAGTAGTAATAAACTGATCAATAAAGGACTTCACAGGCTTAAATGTGGACTCATTCTATAGGTGGAGCTTGGGGGTGTCTTTCAGCCAGAACATGCCATGTATATGTGGATTGCCTCTTTGCTGAAACTCCACACGCCCATAAAACTTGACGACCTGGTGACAACCAAAGACACCGCTTTCCTTTTTCAACAGTTTTAAAACCTGTGTATATCGAAAATCGAAATATGTGGCAAAGGTCACTGAGTCTGCTCTAATAAGACGAGCTTTCTCATTAAACCCCAAATTTAACGCTTCTTCTTCGGATACTTCTAGCTTGTCTACATTTTTACATAGCAAGACTAAAAGCTCCGGCCACCTAGTTTCCGCTGCGGAAAATGTTATAAAAAAAGTTGGAAGCCCTACCTGCCTAATCATAGCCATCACTTTCTTTTTCTCGTCCTCCCAATGAGCAGGAGACGTGCGAATACCTTTTAAATGCCTATAGCCATCATCATGAAGTATTAACCTATTTAAAGTTTCATCATTACGCACATCAGCAGCCGAAATGCCTTGAGTGGCAGAGTGCTTACGTAAGCAAATTGATGTGCTATTCCTAATGCTAATCATTTCTAACTTTTTGAAGTTATGAAATAATTTGTCAGTTCTACAACCTCTTCTATCAAAATTCCTAAGCTCTGATCTAACTATAGTTGTAAAACCAGCCAGCTCCTCTGAATCACAATCGGTTATCATGTCAAGAGGTCGCTGACCCTCTCCTGGTGCTATAGCAATTCGAGGAATATCTATGTTTTCAACAGGGACATTTTCCATGAAGGTTTCGAGACCTCCTGGATTCAACTCTACCTCTTCTTCTACTACTCTATGCTCATTAGGTTGTGCTGCCTTTTCTAACATTTGACACACAATGTCCCTGTCGTCTGCTGACGCAACAAATGGTACAGTCTCAGCTGAGTAAGAAGACAACCACTGCTCATTGATAGTAACCTGGTGCTTCTTATAAAGTTCTGTGTTCACTAAATACCGAATTGCATCAACTATCTTTGAGGGCCTTATGGTTTCAGCCATGAAATCATGGTTATACTCCATCCTACGCTTAAGATGAATCTGAACTACTTCGGCTTTATTAAATGCCCTGGGAAGGGAAGTTACAACATTTGCAACTGGAATTGGCACATTGATCACTGCTCCTTTAATGGCACTTTGACGTCCATATCCAAGAGACTTTATGATCATAAAAGGAAGACGGGGAGAAATCAGCCTTTCTTCTAGAGGCGTCAAGCCTTTCAGGCATTCCGGAAGCTCCGGAAAATTTAGGCCATTTGTAATAGAAGCCTTTGGTTTTTTCCCTGACTTAATACTGCGGCTGCAGGTTTTGCAAAAGCTAAACCTATTATTATGGGATGGAAACATAGAGGAAAGATACAAAATATCAACACTATCTGCCTCACTACACTTTTCCTCTATGACCTCACGCGAAATTTTTTCCACTTGATGTGGAAACCACAAACCTTTGCAACATATGCAAATCTGATCGGGTCCCTGCTTGACTGTCTTATTAAAATTGGCTATTAGGCAATCTAAACTAGTTTTAACCTGCGATATCCTATCATCTGGAAGGGTATTCGCACGGTCCACTCTATTGCGGGACGCGTTTCTCCTATTCTCTGCTATCCTATTGGTGCAAATACTCCTATATAGACTCACTCTTTGCGACATATTCCTATGGGCTTCAAAGGCCTCACGTTGAGCTCGAATTCGAGCACTGCGGCGTGCACTAGTATTGCGTGCCTGCTCAACAATCCTACGAATAGGATTGTTTCTAACCTGAGACCTTTGACTTCTATCTATTGCCCTTTCTAGAATTCGCGTCTCCTGATTTTGTCGCTGAATCGCCCTTCTAACAGCATCTCGTCCGCTTTCGTTGGACCTGAATTGTGGACATTGCCTGCGCCTCGATCGACGCAAAGTATTGGCAAGTTGTTCGGCATTTCTAGTTGAATGATCAGTTCGTCGAACACCGCGACGAACTACATCCTGACCTCTTTCCAGGGTTCGAAACTCAGCATCTTGCCTGCGCCTCGAACGACGCGAAGTGTTGGCAAGTTGTTCTTGTAATCTGATTGGCGAAGAAGTCCGAAGAGTAGTGTTCTATTACTTCTGCGGACTTGATGCTGTTGACTATCTGTAACCCTTTCAGCTTCCCTACGTTTCCTACGTTCTCTATGTGCCTCTAGATTATTTACTCGTTCCTGCTCTGAAAAATCTATATCTGACCTATTCAAACGATTTCTTTTTCGCTGTGTTTGACTCCTATTGCAAGCTGACTTTCTCTTAAGTCTAGGCATCTTCTAATATATAAGTTTTAAAATAATATATATGTAAAAGATAAAATTCTTATTAATAAATTTAATTTGAATATATAATTATCAAAAATTAATATATAGTTATATATATAATATAAAGATAGTATATTTATTTATATATATAAATATATTCATATATTGAAATAAATATATGTATATTATATATTATAATTATATTATAAATGAAAATAAATATCTAATGATAGGACAAATAATAATAAAATTTAATAAAGAAATTGAAAATAAACAAAGTGTGGAAAAAAGAAGAAATATAAATCAAAGAAATAATAAATTAAACCTGCGAGCAATTCCAGCGAAAATTCCAATTTAATCGACAATCGACGACGACACCGAACACGCCTATCACAAACTAAAAATTAACATAACACTGAAGCGCGCTGCCACCTTACAACAATTTTGATACGTTGCCAATAATTTATCGCCGCAATTAAAAAGTGCGCGAAACCTTAAATTTAAAATAATGATCTAAAGAATCGAATATATATTACAAAATATACATATATTAAAAAAAAACAAAGTAGATAAAATGTTAGTAAATTTTTTTCAAACATAGACTCAATAGACATGGGGAGATAATATAATTTAAAGATATTAATATAATTTATATGCAAATCATATAAAATATATATCGATATGTTATATATATTAAAAGCTATCGATATGATAGCTCATAATATATCGTGAAATCTAAATTAATATTTATTTAATAAATAGTCAATATATAAATTATTAAATAATAATAATAATATGTCTATATTATAAAGCTTGTAAATACCTGCATTCATGCATACCGATCAACCATGCTATTGGTTGTATATAATTTTACATATGTGTGTGTGAACACAAATTAAGTATGTATAAGTGTTTGCATGTATGCACATGTATTTTCGGTAATTGTCATGTGCATGGAAAAGAAGAGTCGAGAAACAGCTCGAGCTTCGCGCTCGCATCGTTTGTCCTTTTCTTTCCTGCACAAGTAATTTAGTTCTGACGTCATCGACAACTTCTTTGCTGGTCGAAGGGTCGAAATGGTTTATCTAATAACTTCAGTGTTTATTGTCCGATCGAAATTTGCAATTTGGAGGATAAGTTCATATAGTATTTATCTATATATAATTAAGTATTTAGGTGTTCATCAAAATAAAAAAAATATTATATTTTTTATTTTATAATTTTTATTTGATGGATTCGTTACTTATTACACCAGAGTTACTCATAAACTAACTGACAGAATTATTTTTATGGACCAGCAAACCTTAAAGTTCTACAGAGCTTTACATCTTTGTTTATCAGTGACTTAAGCTTCTTATCGTTTGGTGTCTTGAGAGAACTTTTATGATGAGGCTTTTGAAGAGTGAAGCTTTCCAAAAGATCGGTTTAAGTTTTCGAATGGAGAATGAACTGAGGCTTTTCAAAAGATTGGTTTAAGTTATGAAGAATGAAGTTTAAAAAATTCATATGGAGAATGAATATGTCACTCCCCCACCTTTTAGATTTTAGCTTATCCTCAAGCCTTTACTTCTGAATATAATTGTGGAATTGCATTTTCAGTTTTTACTATTTCAGTATTATTTTCTTTAACTGTTTCAATATTTTTGTCAACTGATTTGTTTGCTTTAGGTCTTAGATATGATATTACAATATTATGAGGTGCTGTTTTACATTTAATGTATAGGTAAAATATAGATATTATAGCTAATACAAACATGAGGATTATTAATATATTTTTATAGATTGTATAATTCTTATTGTTTAGCATAATCATTTCTTTTATTTCAATATGTGACATAGGTTCAACTTTTGTGACATTATGCTCGGTGAATATTAGATTTGTATATTGATGCATATTATTTGATATTGAAAATTCTTTTTAACTCTGCTGTACAATTAAATATTTTTATAATTTTGTTATTTTCAATATAAATTTCATGATTGTTACAATTTTGGTTAAGTTTTTCTCTGGTCATGTTCCATGTAATTAGTATGTTTGGCTTAATGTGTTGGATGAAAAATGGCTTACGGTATTTTTGGAAAGTACACGTTGGTGTTTCGTGTTTGATTATACTAGCAATACAATGGTCTTTAATAATATTTTTTGTTTGTGTATTTATAACATTATTATTGTGTAGATAGAATTTGCCTTCTAAATTTTCGTTAATAGTTTGTCCATTATTGTCTGGGTAAGGGGTGATAAGGAAAGTAGGCTGTTCAACTGTGTTTGTGGGGATATGAGACATTAGGAAAATTTCGTTAGTACCTGTATTATACCAGGCAGAAGTTTTTATGTCCATTAAATTTTTGTAGTTAACGTTACCAAGGTTGTCGTGCTTAAGAAGTTTTGGATTGAATATTCCTAATCGAGTTAATTGTGAACCCATTTCGATGTCTTCAATGTACTCAGTAAAGTGTTCGATATTAAATATTAAAAGGGATATTTTTTGCTCTTTTTTTATAGATTCTGAGTGGGTGTTTATCATTTGAATACCGTTATTAAGGTTATCAATAACGTGATTTAGACTGCTAATCTGAACAGTGCTTTGGGATAGGGATGAAATTTGGTGTTCAAAATTTTGTCTGTCGTCTTCGTCTAGTGTACCGAAAAGGTATTTGTAAGTAGAGCCTACAAAGTTGAACAGTCCTCGTTTATTGCGTTTTGTTATACGTATTCCGTTCATTTCCCTTTTCATTTTTTCAATTAGGTAATTTATTTGTGTTATGTTATGAAATTTCTGGCTTTCTTTAATAAGAGTGCTAAATGTTTCTTCAATTTGTGTTATGTTAACTGTAAGACAGTGGTGCATGAAAGTAATAGGGAGTTGTATCGTTCCTGATTCAAATAGAATGAATCCCTGATTGTTTTCAATAGGGTTTACTTCGATTGTTCCTGCTGTAGTTTGTGTCATCATAAGAGTCATTATAATAATTATGAGTCCGATTGGGTGTCGGTCGGCTGTAAATATTTGCTGTTATTAACATTTTTTTTCTTTTTAAATTTACTTTTATAGTGTGTAACATTTTGGCCTCGATTATTTTCGTTGTAATGTTTTTCATCTAGTTGTTCAATTCTGCCTGTTTTCCTAAAGGGGTTTTTGGATTTCGAGCGCGTTATAGGGGCTTGTCTATACTTTGTGTCAACTTCGTAAATTTGTCGGTTCTCATTAAGCTTGTTTATTTTGTTTTCTTTAATTTTCTGAGAGTCATAGGTAGGTGTGCCTGCGTAGAGTAGTATGTAAGCTGGTATTTGTCCGGTTGTATTGTGTTTCGTTTTATGGTTGTATGTGTATAAAATTGTTTCTATTCTTGTTTCCCTATTTTCTCTATTATTTTCAGTGTTAATAATGCGAATCTTTTCATTTATTGTTTTGTGAAGACGTTCTACATCTGCTATTCCTGTTTTGCTTGTGGTGATATCTAATTTTATTTCTTCGTTATTTAGCCAAATCTTTAGAGAGTTGCTCATGAATGCTGAGTCTTTGTTTGTTTTATTTTATTGTGGTTTTCCCATGTCGTTAAATATTCTAGTAAGGGCTCTTTTGGCTTCTAGCCAATCTCTACTATTTGTTTTTATAAGTGATGCGAATTTTGAATAAACGTCAATACAGGATAAATATTGCTCATTGTCAATAGCATAAAAGTCAATTACGTAAAGTTCTCTTGGGTTATTTCTCTCTGGGGTTATCTCAAAAGCAAGTTTTGTTGGTCTGTGTTCTGTTTTTGCGAGATTGCAGACTTCGCAATCATTAATGATATTTTGAATTAATTTATTATAGTCAGGAAAATAGTGAGTTTCTTTAAAGAGTCGTGTCATTTTTTCGATACCAGGGTGCAGTAATTTCAGGTGTTGAGAAATAATGAATTCCTTGAATTCAGCGTAAGAGTTAATGTCTTTTAGTTTAATTATACTTTTTAAGATTTTTACGTTACTATGTGGGTTAATAGTTTCATGGTATGCATTTTGAAGAACGGAAAAATCACTGTCATTGTCTATGTAAATTACGCTAGTATGGTTAAGAAAGTATTTTATTAAGAAGTCTTTTGCTATTGGGAGAGTCATTTCAGTATATTTTATGGTGATTTTAGTTTTAGTGAAATATTTTGATATGTCTACTTGGTCTATGGAATCTTTTATAAATTCTATTTGTCTAGTGAAATAGTTTATGGGTTTCTCAGTAATTTGAATATAAGTTTCGTTACTTTCTGATGCACTATGTATTGTTGCTGCTGTTGAAATATCTTCTTCTTCACCTACCATATTTTCTTCAATTTTAACTCGAGATAAAGCATCTGCTACATCATTTAGTTTTCCTTCCAAATATTTTATTTTAAAATTGTATTCACTAAGTTTGATTCGCCAACGTTGTAATTTCATATTGGGTTCTTTTATATTATTTAGCCAGACAAGGGGTTTATAATCACTTAATATTTCAAAAGGGACTCCATATAAATATGGGCGGAAGTATTTGGTTGCCCAAACAATTGCCAATAATTCTTTTTCTATTGTACTGTAATTCTGTTCGTGGTCGTTTAATGTTCTGCTTGCGAAACTAATTGGTTTATTATCTTGTGATAACACGGCTCCAATGGCGAAATTGCTGGCGTCAGTAGTAACTTGAAATGTTTTTGTAAAGTCAGGGCAAATGAGGATGGGGTCGTTCATGATAAGGGTTTTTAACTTTTCGAAAGATTTAATATACGCTTCGTCTTTTGTATTTATTTTGGCTCCTTTTTTTAAAAATAGGGTGAGGGGTTTTGCGATTTTGGCAAAATCTGGAATGAACTTGCGGTAATATCCGCATAAGCCTAAAAATGATTTAATTTCTTTAGAGGTTTTTGGAATAGGAAATATTTCAATCGCTTTTACTTTTTCTTTGTTGGGTCGTATACCATCTGGACTTATGGTATGACCTAGGAATATTGTTTGTTTTTTTAAAAACTCGCATTTGTCTAACTGGAGCTTAAGATTTGCCTCTTTAAGTTTCTGAAAAACTTTCTTCAGTGAGTTCAGGTGTTCAGTAAGGGATGTTGAGTAGATGATAACATCATCTAAATATACGAGGCAATGTTTGTTAATGACGTCTTTAAGAACGAAGTTCATGAAACGTTGGAATGTTGCTGGGGCATTTTTCAAACCAAATGGCATGCGAGTATACTCGTAGTGACCGTGTTTAGTTGAGAATGCAGTTTTTGGTATGGATTTAGGGGTCCATTTCAATTTGGTGAAAACCCTTCGCTAAGTCGATTGTTGTGAAGTATTGACATTTTCCTAACTTGCCTAATATTTCATCCATGTTCGGGATTGGGAATTTATCGTTAATAGTTATTTCATTTAGGTTTCGATAGTCGACGACTATCCTGAATTTTGGTTTGCCAGATGCGTCTATCTTTTTGGGAACAATCCATAAGGGACTGCAATAGGGAGAGTCGCTTTCGCGTATAATGCCTTGTTGTAGCATTTCCTCAATTTGTTTGTTAACTTCTGCTTCATAAGCAAAAGGATATGAATAGGGTCTTTTATACACTGGGTTTTTGTGAACTGTTTTGATTTCATGGCGTATGATGCTTGTAAAAGTTAGGTTTTCCTTATCAGAATACTGGATGTCTTTGAATTCTTTTAGTAATTGTGTTAGTCTATGTTTTTCTTCATTGTTTAAATGGTCTAGTCGGTATGTGTAGTCTGAGTTTATATCATTGTCCAATGCATAGTTTATTTCGGCTGTATAGTGGTTTTCTTGTAAAATTGCTTAAAAATTTTTTGACGAATTTCCGTCAGAAAGTTCAAGTTCTTTATGAAGGAATGACCTTCCATTGATAATTGTTTCTTTTCTAAAATAATCTATACAACCGTTGTTTTCCATTAGTACTTTCCTTCCTAATAGAATGTCATAAAATGGTGAAAATGAATGAATGTAAAATTTCTGCGATTGCTGAAAAAGCCCATTGGCCGGAAGATTTACGAATTTATTTAGTTTTGAATAGCCTGTCATACTTCTGACAACTATTTGTTTATCATGAACTTGAAGATTGAAAAAGTTTGAATTCATCATGTTTATTGATGAACCAGTGTCGACTATGCATCGGTATCTATGATTATTAAACATGATCTCTATGTATTGGTGGGTTCCCAGGCTGGTATTGGAAAATTTTCGGCTTGTTGAATTTGCTGATTTGTATACGTCTCGTTTTGTGTGTCTTGTAATTGATCGTCGTGGAACTGTTCGTCGTTGTTATTATCTTGGTCAGCAATGTTATTGTAATCTAACACGTATTGATGGTGACTTTCATCTGTCTCCATACGTGATTGTCCGCTGCCTTCTTTAAAACGCTTATTCGGCACTCTTGGTTGTTGGGGGGACTGATAATAGTTTCGGGTGTCGTTCTGTCGGTCGCGAATTAAGTCTGCTCTGAGTTCATTAAACAATGGTCTGTTCTGATCGAATTGTTGTTGTCTAGACGGAAAAGCTTGTTTATGAGGGGTTTGGTTGTTTACATTTGGGTTTTGGATCTGCGTGGGATTTATTAATGGGTTGAAGGGGGTCGCGAATTGTTGATTGATATGAGAGTTTTTGTTTTTATTTGTGTTGGTATTAGTGTTTAAATTTAGTGAGTTTGTATTAAGTTTTGGACAGTAATCTGATTTCTTAGAAATTGGGTCTTCGTAAAGACCTTCTTGTTGGGCAATTTGTCTTAACTTTTGGATAGTTGAAATGTCATGCCTCGCTAGGGTCATGAACAGCCTATCAGGGAGTGAGCGTTGAATAGTATTTTTTATTGTAGTTGCCATTGCTTGTGAATAAACTAATGTGTTATTTTGGTTGTTTTCTAAGGCTAACTTATTAATAATAATAGTTGACTTATTTTCTAATTCTTCACAAAATTGTCGTAAATTACCTTTGTAGGGGGGTTTGAGTTTTAAATTCGACGATCAGAGCTTCCTTTAGGGTTGACCATTCGTTGTGAAATCCGAGTTGGCAGACCTTCTCAGCATCTCCGATGACCTGTAGTTCGATGGCTCCATATATGATGGCTTTCTGAAGAGGGTCATTCGTCGGGTATAGGTTGAGCAGGTATTCAATTCGTCTGATAAACGAACTGAGGCTGTTTGGCTCTCCACAGAACTGCGGCACTTGACGTATTTGTCGTAGCAGTTGCGATAGATTATCATTTGATAATGCCATTTTTGATTAATTTTCTTTTTGAACGTTTTTTGTTTTGTAGCGGTCACACTTGTTTTGTTTAAGCGGGCTACTGTTCTTGTTCACTTCACAATTTGTGGGGTTGGATTTATGTAGCGGTCACACTTGTTTTGTTTAAGCGGGCTACTGTTCCTGTTCACTTCACTGATTGTTGGATTTAACTTATGTAGCGGTCACACCTGTATTTGTTTAAGTGGGCTACTGTTTAAGTTTTATATTTTTTTTTTTTCACAATCACTTCTCGGCTTGAACACTGTTGGGTTTATACTTACAACTAATGTCACTGAAGTTGCCGTCGCGATTCACGTGAGTTCTTTTGCGGATGATAGTTAAAGGCTTGGATTAATTTTTGCCTCATCAATAACTAACATCCTACAGGCTGCGCCAATTAAGTATTTAGGTGTTCATCAAAATAAAAAAAATATTATATTTTTTATTTTATAATTTTTATTTGATGGATTCTTTACTTATTACACCAGAGTTACTCATAAACTAACTGACAGAATTATTTTTATGGACCAGCAAACCTTAAAGTTCTACAGAGCTTTACATCTTTGTTTATCAGTGACTTAAGCTTCTTATCGTTTGGTGTCTTGAGACAACTTTTATGATGAGGCTTTTGAAGAGTGAAGCTTTCCAAAAGATCGGTTTAAGTTTTCGTATGGAGAATGAACTGAGGCTTTTCAAAAGATTGGTTTAAGTTATGAAGAATGAAGTTTAAATAATTCATATGGAGAATGAATATGTCACTATATATACTAAAGCAGAACGTTAAGAAATGAGTAAATCGCAATGTAAATCAAAATTGGCGGTTTGCGGGGGCCGTAGGCGTGTTATTCCAAATTGAAAATAAACTTGATCTACGTATGGTATACAGGAATCTTCATGCTAAATTTGTTTTGTAATAGCTGAGATCGGAGCGTTCATCCAGACAGACGGACAGACAGACGTACATGGCTCAATCGACTCGACTAGTGATCCTGAGCAAGAATATATATAAAATACATTATGGGGTCTCCGACACCTTCTTCTGCCCGTTACATAGATTTGCACAAACTTAGTATACCCTTTTTTGACCATTTTCAATGGTCCAAGGGTTTAAAAAACATTTAAGTGGTCTCGTATCAGCGGACCTCTTGCTTGCCCATTGGGCAAGGATTACTTTTATACCAAAACAAAAAGCACATAATTTGTCTCTGATGGAGAAAAGACCTTCTATGAAGGCAATAGCTGAAGGTCAATCAGGTGCAGAGATTCGAGCAATTCTGATAAAGGATGCCCTGCACATAACATCCATGGACATTGCTGTAACCATAAGCAGTGCAACTAGTGTCTCCTGCTCTTTTTCTACAGCGACAACGGCAATGTACGCCGCTACCACGACAGCACCGTCTACGGAATTCTGCCTAAGCGTCTGCTCAACAGTCCCGTCGCCTCACTGACACAACCAAGGACCCGAACAGATGCATGAAAATCCAGAATAACAAAAGGAAGGTTGCCTTCACCATTTTATTTTTTAAACTAGAAACTAACGTGATTTGCTATATTCATTGTGTTTTAAATTTGTGTACAGTGTCTGTGCTAACAAGTGAGATTCACGGGAGTCTGGCATAACTACTAAAATTGTGTTTAAAGTAGATTTTATTCTTGTTTAACTGACGCGTCTTAAGCGTCTTGCTATTTTTGTTTTTGTTCCTATTTCGCACTCCCACGCTCATTCGCGCTTGCATCGCGGAAACTTTTCTGCCCGATGAGAAGTTCGACCTGTAAGGCCAAACGAAAAATTAGGTAGGAAACCTGTAAATTCATACGGATGAATTAATTTTAAGTTTTTCACCGCCGCAAGGCGTCTTATCAGAAAAAAAAGACAACAAAAAAACAAAATAGATATCTTAAAATTTAAAATTAAAAAAAAAAAGCGCATCAAAGACAAAATTAATAAATAAACAATAAGTAAATATCACTTAACAATTCTATAAGTAAATTATATCCAGACCCAATATATTCAGAAAAAACTGTATTAGGAGAAAACTTTTTTTCAAACATGGGTCTAGTAGATGTTAAGTCAGTGGACCCCACTGCCAAGGTCGAAGTTGTGCCTTTAAACCTGGTTTACATAATAACTTGTTTAATCATTATGACAATAATTATGTTGATAAATATATGTTATAAACTATATAAAATGTATAGTAAATGCCTTAAGAAAAGATATATAAGCAGAGCTAATGACTTGGACAGGGTTTGATAGCTGAAAGGCAATAAATAAAGCGAAAACAAAACAAAAAAAATTTAACGCTAGTAAGCAAGCATGTCAAAAGCTTCAAAAAGAAATAAAAAACACAAAAATGTCAGAAACAATAAAAATTGATTGTTGAAATGTAATGACAACTAAATTTAATTAAAAAAAAAAAAGAAAACCAGGAAACAAGGCTAGTTATGAACATATAAAAAAATATTAAAACAGAATATAAAATATAATTAAATAAATCTTTTGATTAAAACCCCAGTTTCTAACTTGATGGATTGGCTAAATATAATAGCTAAAATCAAGAAACTGCGCGAAGACTTTGATAGATCGTTTAAGAGCCTCAATAAGAGTGCACCAATAAGTAACGATACGAAGATAAATCATTTAAAGACACTATTAGGAAAATATAACGAGGTCCGTGTCATAATACTTGACCACAATACGAAATTATCTTCGATACAACAGACAGATATAATATCTCGATTATATGTGTCACAAGTTACAAGTACTTGTTCCGAATACACTAAATTTCCCAGCTGAACTATTACTAGACGTAATTGCTGAGGAAAGAAATAGTAAGCCAACAGAAAGTAAAATAGTAGACAAGATGGCACAATCAGTAGTAGATTTCCTAAAGACAGCCTCGTCTCTATTATGGTGGACCAATTAACAAAAGCTCTAGAAGGTGCTTATATTAGAGATGATTTGAAACCAGAACTTGCAACCAAATACAGCACGACCCAAGCCGCCCAAGGAATTGCTCGATTGATAAGGTAAAAGTTATCATGCAAGCAGGCACGTTCAACAGCATGAACGATGCCATATCTAAATTTATAGACAGTTGCACAGAAGCAACTGGACATTCCAACACTGTTCTTTTCTACCAAAATCCGACTCAGCGCGGTACATACCGCGGTCGTTATAATACAAGGGGCTGCCCTTATTACAGAGGCGGCCATCGTTATAAAAATTCCAATAATAATAATAATAGAGGAAAGTCTAGACTCCGTGGCAACTCGAACCGAGGCCAAAATAACAACAATCAAGGAAATGTAAGAGTAGCCCAAAATAACTCGGGAAACTCCGAACAACCTTTAGCTGCTCAACAATAAATAGTTACAAGATTCACACAATTAATCTTAGCCAAAACATATTTGTTAATTTTGTCAATGTAGAAACAAATAAAAAACTTGTTTTTTTAATAGACACAGGTGCAGATATTTCTCTTCTAAAAAAAAATTCTGATATCTTTAATGATATTCAAGGAAACAATAAAATTTTACTCAAGGAATAGGACAAGAATTAATTCAATCCAAAGGATTAACTTCAATTGAGATACAGACAGGCAATTACATAATTCCACACGATTTTCATATAGTAGATTCACAATTCTTAATCCCATGTGATGGAATATTAGGCATTGATTTCATAAAGTAATTCAATTGTCAATTAGATTTTAATCAAACAGAAGATTGGCTCAAGATGAGACCAAATAACTTGAATTTCCCTGGTAATAACTCAATAATTATACCAGCAAGATCTCAGGTTGTCCAGAAAAATACAACTATCCTCAAATGAAGATAGTGTTTTAATACCTAACCAGGAAATTCAAAATGGCATTTGTGTTGCAAACATAGTTGCAACAACTAAAAATGCATTTGTCCGATTACTGAATACAACTGGTAAAGATCAAATAGTTAATATAAAAGATCAACAATATGAATCACTTTCGAACTATGACATAGTTCAAACCAAATCTGAAGCGAGAGAAAAAACTGTCATGTCTCAATTAACAAAAATTTTCCACCGCAATTCAAATCTACACTAAGAGATTTATGCACCAAGTATAGCGATGTATTCGGACTTGAAACCGAATCAATTACAACAAATAATTTCTACAAACAAAAGCTAAGAATGACAGATGATGAGCCAGTATATATTAAAAATTATAGAAATCCTGATAGTCAACTTGACGAAATTCAAGTGCAGGTAGAAAAATTTATTGATAACAAAATAGTCGAACCGTCTGTGTCCCCATATAACAGCCCACTTTTGTTAGTTCCAAAGAAATCTCTTCCCGGTTCTGATAAGAAAAAATGGCGATTAGTAATTTACTATCGTCAAACTAATAAAAAACTGTTGTCCGATAAATTCCCACTGCCTAGAATTGATGATATTTTAGATCAACTATGTAGAGCAAAATATTTTTTATGCAAGAATAACCATCAAAGAACTACAAGAAATGACAAGAAATATAAAGAAAGTCACTACAAGATATCAAAGTAGACAAAAATCCTGCGCAGGAGATAAAGAAATAGAATTGCCTAAGCAATCTATAGAAAAAGCTTCAAAGCCCAACGTATATGAAGTCATCAAAAATGACGAATTACGTAAAGTAGTAACCTTGCATATAAAAAATATGCTATGTTTCTTTAAACATGGTACGAAAATTATTGCAAGTTATGATGTTAGCGATTTATATACTAATGGAATACTTGATTTAGGTTACTTTTTCCAAAGGCTTGAAATGCAAGCCGGTATAAATGAAATTAGCCAACTCAAAGTGGCACCGTGGGAAAATATCTTTGAACATGTTTCAATTGATAATTTCAAAATAATGGGCAATAAAATATTAAATTCATTGAGAGTAGCGCTACTCAACCCGGTGACCCTAATAGAAAAATTAAAAGAAAAAGAAGCTATATTGTCTACATTTCATGACGATCCAATACAAGGAGGTCACACAGGCATCACAAAAACCTTGGCCAAGGTGAAAAGATATTACGAGGGTCGTTTGATAAGTCCGTGACTTTTTGTATTTGCCGCGCACCTGCTCTAAATACAACACTGCTCCTGTCAGCAGTTATCGATTAACAGCTGACTGTAAAATTTTGAGAAAGCTGCGTTTCTTAGTTTGCGTTTTATAGGCATTGAAAGCAGACGATCTCGTGAATTTTAACGAAAATGGAAAAAAGTGAATTTCGTGTGCTAATTAAGCATTATTTTTTGCGTAAAAAATCCATCACCGAAACCAAGGAAAGACTTGATAAATATTATGGGGACTCTGCACCATCAATTTCAATGGTTAAGAAATGGTTTACTGAGTTCCGTTGTGGTTGTACCAGTACAAGTGATGCCGAACGTTCAGGTCGCCCAAAAGAGGTCGTTATGCCAGAAATCGTCGACAAAATCCATGGAATGATATTGGATGATCGGAGAATGAAAGTGCGTGAGGTAGCTGAGGCTGTAGGCATCTCAACTGAACGGGTACATCACATTTTACATGAATATTTGGACATGAAAAAGCTTTCCGCGCGATGGGTGCCGCGATTGCTCACACACGACCATAAGCGCAACCGTGTGACCATTTCAAAGGAGTGTTTGGCGATGTTCAACCGCAATCCAAACGAATTTTTGCGCCGTTTCGTTACCGTAGACGAAACATGGATCCACCACACCACACCAGAGACCAAAGAACAATCAAGACAGTGGGTTTCTCCGGGTGAACGTGCACCAAAGAAGGCCAAGGTGGGTCTGTCGGCCAACAAGGTCATGGCCACAGTTTTTTGGGATGCACAAGGTATCATTCACATCGATTACCTTGAAAAGGGTAAAACGATCACCGGCGAATATTATTCAGAGCTTTTGCACAGATTCGATATTGATTTGAAGCAGAAACGACCGCATTTGGCGAAAAAAAGTGCTGTTCCATCAGGACAATGCACGGGTGCACACGTGTGTAGTCAGCATGGCAAAATTTCATAAATTGGGCTACGAACTGCTACCCCATCCAGCATATTCTCCAGATTTAGCCCCTGTGACTATTTTTTGTTTCCAAACATGAAGAAATGGCTCGGCGGTAAGAGATTCGGGTCAAATGAAGAGGTCATCACAGAAACAAACGACTATTTTGAGGGCCTTGAGAAAACCTATTATTTGGAAGGAATAAAAAAATTGGAAAAACGCTGGACTAAATGTATAGAGCTAAAAGGAGATTATGTTGAGAAATAAAACGCTTCTTTGACGAAAAAAATATATTTTATTCAAAAAGTCACGGACTTATCAAACGACCCTCGTATTACTGGAAAGGTTGTAATGTACAGCCCTTCCAATTGTATCAAAAAAAGAAAGAAAAAGGAAAAAAAAACGATTTTTTTTGAATAAACGGTTAACTCCGAAAAAACGATGAATTTGAATTTGAATTTTCGAAAAATATCTAACACAATCCGAAAACGGTTACTATCTCGATAATTCGGAGTCATTATCAATGCAACTCTAATCACGGCGAAGCTCCAATTAGAGCTTTGACTTGCAGGGTAGCTTTGCACTGCTCGAGAGGCACTTATTCTCTCATAGAGTTCTTTTCTCTTTTGGCATTGTCAACGATCAGACGTGGAGTCTGCGAAAAATTTTTCCTTACCTTCAAAAAAACGTGGACTTTTGTAAATCAAG
Organism: Zaprionus ornatus; assembly: GCA_018904035.1. Lineage (NCBI taxonomy): Eukaryota > Metazoa > Arthropoda > Insecta > Diptera > Drosophilidae > Zaprionus > Zaprionus ornatus. The sequence continues at coordinate 476,113 of JAEIFZ010000231.1, read as the reverse complement.
AAAAAAAAGTTAAAATTTGAGAAGTGCTGTGTAATATTTTTTATATAAAAGGCAAATCTGTGAGTATAAAAAAAAAATTGATCAATTTTATCTGATTAAATCTAACACGGATTTTATGTTTTATACAGAGCGTGCACATTGCAACGGCCAGCGGAGCACCCCGGCTGTTAGAGTACACGTCTCTGCGGATAGGGCTCCCCAGTGCCTTAGATCGGGGTTCTGCGCAGAAAATGAACTGCACACTCTCCAGATCTGCACACCTATCTTTTGGGAAACGGGAAGAACCTTGGCGAGCAGCGAACGCATAACCTCGCTGACTCGCCCTGCCATTCTGGGAGAAAAAATATAACCTCTACATATCTACTTACATCTATATATCTACAAACTATATAAAGATCAGTGCAACTACAAAACAACTATAATTAAAGAATTTAAACAAAATGCAAAATACATAAATAGTGATGCACAAACTTATATATTATTATACACATACATCTACACAGTTGGACATTATCAATTAATTAACATTTAACAAGATTAAAAAAATAATGCAGCAAGAAAACTAAAAAAAAACAGAAGTAGCATTAACATGAGCAAATGAGAAAAAAAATGAGAAACAGAGAATTAGTTAAATTGGCCTTTAATTTAAATTTTCATACTTTGGATTTTCATTTCTATTCATTTTTTTATAACTTTCTTATTTTTGCATTGCTAATTTTTTTGGACGACTGGCAATCAATATTAGTTATTATTTTCGTGAGAGGCAAGGCGTTTTATTAGGTTATATACCTTAAATGGGCATATATAATATGTATATGTGCACACGTGTAAATTTTTTTCAGTTAATTAAATTAAAATAATTAAATCCCAACAACAATTCCTCTGGGCCCATAGGATGGATTTGGGTAAGTGAATTTATTATTTTCTTCTTATTTACACTCGCTTATGTGAACATATACCAACAAATACATACATATATTATTCCCTTTAAATGGCACAATCCATATATAAATGAAATGAAAGAATTGAGAGCAGATTATAAGTGAAAGACAAGAAAATGAAAGTTAAATTCAACAAATGTTTAGTGTAATTAAATTAGTGAAACAGAAATAAGAGATAGAAATAAACGAAATTACAGAAATTTAAATAGAAATGAAGAAAAATTATAAATATTAATTACGAAAGAAAACAAATTGGTATAAAATAAATTAAACTAAAGTTAGCAACCGAAACAGGAAATTAAATTAATGGTTTAAAAATAAAGAAACAAAAAAAATGGAAGAAAGAAACTGGAGTTAACGTAATTAAATAATGATAGAAGAACTAAATGAAATTAGGTTGACAAAAATTAAATTCTCATTTTTTTACTCGTATCAACGAGACAACATGGCCTTATATACTATCTTTTATCTTGCTATTAAATGAATAAAATTATTATAATGTTTGGATAAATAAATATAGTTTTCCTTATGTGAAAAGGCGAAAGGTATGATGAAAGAGTAACATTAAACTAGGGATTTACCATATAGTGCCAAAGGTAAATCATGGAGGGTGGGTACAGAGGCGGGTTACTATAACATCAGTGTAACCTCATTTCCATTAGATATACTGGCATAGCAGCATCATACCATCATGAGCTCTCAGACCTTTGTTCTTTCTTTTAAATTTTTTTATGCATTAATTATAAATCTTGTTATTCCACGTAATAGGCACGGGACTATAAATTTAATTCAATGTGGCTTTCTGATCGAGTGAAGGCTTTATTATTTGGCCAACGAACCCCCCCAATGCCGATTGTAAGCTAGCTGCAACTAGGGTCCCAATTGGCCAATAATTTAGCGAAGATCACACCACTCAATCAACTAATAGAGTCGCAATACAGAATTTGGCGCCCAACGCGTGGGGCCTCGCAGAAACTACTAGGTACATTTAACTAGAAGGCGAAATCCATCAAGCCTTTGTTAATACCGAGTTTGTTAAATCGCAAGTTAACGTCGGATAATAGACTGTTAACAATAATTTGAAAAAATTAGGCGATCGCGGCTTCACTTATCCCAAGTGCATATGCTATAGTAGCAAACTGATTTAGTTTTCGAAGCTGAAGACTAGGAAAAACGATTTTTGGCATTGACCGAAAATTTCGTCCACTCTTTAGATCCGAGATGTTTAAATTAGTTGTCGGGAAATTATATCCGTTTTAATTGCATTGAGTTCTGTCTGGAACTATATTCCTAAGGACCGTGTCTCAGAGAATATCCGACGGACCTGCTAATGCACAGTGATCGGAAATAATTGTTCATTTTAAAGTAAATTCTGGAAATTAATACACTATACCTTCTACAATAGGAAAAGAGAGCAGGAAGCATATTTCTCCTCAAATAAAAATATGGCCCTCTCTTCTACTAAATAGGAAGCGAAGTAAATTTACCAATAGACTAACGCATTCACAATAATGAAGAGAAACCTCAATATTGAATCGAACCTTCTATTGAGGCTACCGAAATCAGTAGAATGTGATGAGTCGTTGTCTATTGACCATCAAATAAGTTTTCATTGTTGGAGCATCCAGCAGAGGAAATCGGCCTAATATGGAATGTGATAAGTTCAGCTCGGCTAAAAGTCACCCTATTATGCAGGTTTTTCTGAAAAGCTACAGCATGAAAAGTTTATAAATTAAAGAGTCACCGTGAGTGTATGACCCTAGCGGTCTGCTGTTATTTTAGTAAAAGCTAATTGAAACTACCCTTTCATCAACTTCCCTGAGTAGCATAAGGAAAACAAATAACTTATGAATTATTGAACATAAATAAAATAATAAATAAACATTTTTTTGATAAACTAACAAAAAAAAAACTAACAATACAATTTTTTTCTGAACATTTAAAAAAACAAATATGCCTTTAGCACACAGTAGAGAGGACTTGCAGGTACATGCATCTGCAGGAGAGCCTGAAGGTACTTGCAATCTATGTTTAGAGCATCTGCTGGCAACAGAAAACTTAGTTAATACTGAATGTGGCCATAGATTTCACAATCAGTGTATCGTGGCACATCTAGAAAAATATGCAGAATGTCCTGAGTGCAAAGCACCTGGTACAATACAGGACTTGCATTACTCAGCACAACTAGAGCCTCAAGCAAGCACTAGTAAAGGTGCTATTTCAAAAATATATAATACACGAAGTAAAAGAAAACCCGATACTGGAGTAACCCTAAGCCATCAAGTAGATGAGGAGATAGGGGCAGCTGACTTAAATGAGTCACAAAGCCAAGATACTCAGCCAAAAATTAATTTAAGATCCACCCAAGGTCGACAGCCTAGGGGTGGTGGAGGTCGAAATAGAAATATTCGCTATCAGCCGCGAATTTCCGATCCGCCTGCATATCATTTTAGAGAAATCGATTATGACAGAATTTTTAGTAGGATCGAACATCTAATACAAACCAAATTTGACAACTTAAACCTATCAAACGGCTTACATTCTCCTAATACTTCTCGGCAACTTCCATCTCCGCGTGTGTCTCACATTAGTGCAGCTTCGGCAAGGCCGAGTGACACGCGCTCGAACACAATGTTGAGTCCAGAGAAAGTTACTCAGATCATTCAGGGTTGGGGATTAAAATACGACGGAACAGTTAATGGCCCTACAGTTCAGGAGTTTTTATGCAGAGTAAAAGCGTTGACCATAGATAGTGTAAACGGTGATTTTGCTACTGTATGCAAAAACTTACATGTTATCTTGACAAGTAAAGCAAGAGAATGGTATTGGAGATACCGTAAAGAGAACCCTGCGGTAGTATGGGAAGATTTTTGTGCAGCACTAAAAAATCAGTATCAGGATCATAAAGATGACGATGTCCTTATGGAAGAAATTCGTGCAAGAAAGCAGAAAGATTAACTCGATTAACTATTCCTTTAGACGAGTACAGACTTGTTCAGCAGCTGCAAAGAAATTTAATTCCAGAGCTAAGACAAGTATTACTATACATCTCCATTCATTCTGTTGCTCATCTGCGACAACTGGTCCAGAAACGTGAAAACCTGCTAGGAGATGCAGATTTCAAGCAATCCAGCAAGGTCAATATTCCACCGAGGGTGATTAAAAGAGCAGTTGCTGCTGTGGAGACTGAAGAGTCCTTGCAGTCGGCCTCAGAGACGGAGTCTGTATCTGTAGAGGCTTTGCAACTTTCCAAACGACCTATGGTCTGCTGGAACTGTGATCAGCCAGGACACGCATGGGATATGTGCCTCGCAGAACGAAGAATCTTTTGCTATGGTTGCGGAGCAAAAGATTTCTATAAACCTCAATGCCCAACATGCATTAAGAGAGCGGAAAACTCCAAGAAGGGCTCATTCGTCGACAACAGGCGAATGGCCCAAAACTAGAATCCGCAAATGAATATCAATCTGAAGAATCAGATTGCCCACGGCAGATGCCTGCACTTTTAAAACAGGCATCTCCACATCCACACTCGGACATTCTTTTACTACGTCAAATAAAACCATATCATGAGAGATTAGCTCATTATAACCAGATCAGAGCAAAAATATTTTCAGAAGTAACTACCCTTGATCGTGTTACAAAACGGAACACTCTTCGTATGCGAAATTTCTGGCATAGGATTAAATGCACGCGTAAACTGCTTGTATCTTCGGTTGTAGACACCCAGGCAGATGGTCGTCTTTATGCTTCTATTACCTTTTTAGGTCTAATAGAAATTGGCTTATTAGACACAGGAGCCAATATAAGTTGTTTGGGAGCAGACTTGGCTGCCCAAGATTGGTCATCCTGTCCAAGTTTTAAAAAAATATCATCATGCGTAAAAACAGCTGATGGAAGCAGCCATCAAATAACTGGTTTTATTAGCACGGATGTAGCATATAATGGGCTAACAAAACGTCTCGATTTTTATGTTATTCCATCAATAAACAAACGTGTCATCTTAGGTATAGATTTTTGGAGAATTTTTCAGTTAGAACCAGGTATAATATCTAGCATTGATACTTCTAATCCAATGGTAGATAGTACTAATCTTAAAAAATTTCCACTTTCTTCATATCAAGAAAAGCGATTAGAGAGCGTAATTACTTTATTTCCTAACTATAAAGAACAGGGATTGGGAAAACATCCCTTTTAAGCCATGATATTGACGTCGGTGACGCTAAGCCAATAAAACAGCGTTTTTATCCCGTTTCTCCCGCTGTAGAGAAACTTATTTACGTAGAGGTGGACAGAATGTTGTCGGAAGGCGTCATTGAGCCATCGAAGAGTCTTTGGAGCTCTCCGATGAGGCTCGTTATTAAGCCAGGCAAGGTACGCCTTTGTTTAGATGCACGACGCATTAACGAGTGCACTAAAAAAGATGCGTACCCGCTGCCAAATATAGATGGCATCTTTTCTCGGCTTCCCAAAGCCAATATCATAACCAAATTGGATCTGAAGGATGCATTCTGGCAAATACCCCTCACAGATGAGGCTAAAGCCATTACAGCTTTTACAGTGCCAGGGCGGCCACTATATCAATTTACAGTGATGCCGTTTGGTCTCTGTAATGCTCCACAGACCATGTGCCGGTTAGTCGATGAATTGATCCCCGCAGACTTGAAAACATGTGTTTTTGGTTATCTTGACGATGTGTGACATGTCCATTCTTATCAGGTTAGCAGAACAATTTCGTAGGGCTAATTTGACTTTGAATGTGGCTAAAAGTCGTTTTTGCGTTACAGAAGTTGAATATCTGGGACACATTATAGGAAATGGTGGTATCGCGACCGACCCTAACAAAGTTAAGGCTATAAAAACATGGCCATCCCCTAAGTCGATCAAACAAGTGAGAAGCTTTTTAGGCCTGGTTGGATGGTATCGGAGATTCATCAGTAACTTCTCTGAACTAGTCTTCCCGATTACCGAAGTCCTATCAACTAAAAAGAAATTTTTATGGACAGACGCAGCGGAGACTACTTTCCAAAATTTAAAGAATGTAATCACATCGGCACCGGTCCTTCAAAACCCGGATTTCTCTAAGAAATTCTTCGTACATTGCGACGCAAGCGATTGTGGGGTGGGTGCTGTATTAGTGCAGCTTTCACATGACAATGTTGAACGCCCAGTGGCATTTATGTCCAAAAAATTATACACGGCACAACGCAATTATAGCGTTACCGAACGTGAGTGCTTGGCGGCTGTGTTGGCAATTGAAAAGTTTAGGTGTTATCTGGAGCTCCAAGAATTTGAGCTCATAACAGACCATGCTAGTTTACTATGGCTTATGCGACAGCCGAATCTTAAAGGTAGGTTGGCTAGATGGTCTATGCGTTTGCAGGGCTATAAGTTCTCTATAAGCCATAGGAGAGGTAGCGAAAATATAGTGCCAGACGCCCTTTCAAGAATGCACGTAGAGGAGGTGTCAGCCATTGAGCTGATTGAGCCAGAAATTGATCTCGACTCTGCATGTTTTGATGCGGCAGATTATGTCCGAATGAGAAATGAATCAGAAACTTCGGAAGGAAAATATCCAGATATAAAAGTATTAGGTAAATATTTATATATCCGAATTAAACATGAAGACGGCACAGATTTAGGTACGCAGCAGGCATGGAAGTTATGGATACCCAAAGGATTGACAGAAAGTGTCATTCGTCGAGCTCACGAGTCGGTAGTGACCGCCCATGGCGGCATGGCTAAGACTTTGGAGCTTATACGGCGTAACTTTTATTGGCCAGGTATGGTGTCACAGGTGCGCGCGTATGTTCGCGCTTGTGATGTGTGTAAATCCACTAAGGCACCAAATCAATCCTTAAAGCCTCCTATGGGTAAGCCAGCCATATCTGACAGGCCATTTGAACGCTTATATGTAGATATTTTAGGTCCCTATCCGAGGAGCAAACGAGGATATATTGGTTTGCTCATAGTGGTTGATCACCTTTCGAAATTTCATTGGCTGTGTCCATTGAAAAAATTTAATACGGCCCCTATAAAAGAATTTTTGCAAGATCATATATTTTTAATATATGGAGTACCGCGCTGCATTATAAGTGACAATGGAGTTCAATTTAAATCGTCTGATTTCAATGCTTGGTTGACTTCATTGGGAGTGAAGCATATTTATACGGCTTTATATTCTCCCCAATCAAATGCCTCAGAAAGGGTTAATAGATCCTTAATTGCAGGCATTAGAGCCTTTCTTTCGGAAAATCACACCGAATGGGATCTGCACATTCACGCAATAAGTTGTGCATTGCGAAACGCTCACCATCAGAGCATTGGTTGTTCTCCGTATTTTGCCTTGTACGGATTCGATATGGCAACTCATGGTAAACATTACGATCTTTTAAAGAATTTTCAGCTGTTAGGCGAATCTGAAAATATATTGGCCAGAAAAGATCAGCTAAATTTGATCCGAAAAGAAATTAAGGCAAACATTGCTAGAGCCTACGATCAAAATGAAAGGCAATACAATCTCAGAACAAGAGAAATATCATTCAAGGTCGGTCAGGAAGTATTTCGTCGTAATTTCATGCACAGTAATTTTTCTAAACAAATAAATGCTAAGTTAAATCCACAATGGTTAAAGTCACGCGTGAAAACGAAGCTTGGGAGCTCTTATTATGTCTTAGAAGACCTACAGGGACGAGAACTTGGTACATATCATGCCAAAGATATCAAACAATGATAAACTGTTACATTTTAGAGAAAAATCAGGGCTTCTTTTTTCAAGCCATTTCCCGGCCTGAACGACTTACAAATGGCTTGTGGTGTAATGTACAGCCCTTCCAATTGTATCAAAAAAAGAAAGAAAAAGGAAAAAAAAACGATTTTTTTTGAATAAACGGTTAACTCCGAAAAAACGATGAATTTGAATTTGAATTTTCGAAAAATATCTAACACAATCCGAAAACGGTTACTATCTCGATAATTCGGAGTCATTATCAATGCAACTCTAATCACGGCGAAGCTCCAATTAGAGCTTTGACTTGCAGGGTAGCTTTGCACTGCTCGAGAGGCACTTATTCTCTCATAGAGTTCTTTTCTCTTTTGGCATTGTCAACGATCAGACGTGGAGTCTGCGAAAAAGTTTTCCTTACCTTCAAAAAAACGTGGACTTTTGTAAATCATGAAAAAAAAAGTTAAAATTTGAAAAGTGCTGTGTAATATTTTTTTATATAAAAGGCAAATCTGTGAGTATAAAAAAAAAATTGATCAGTTTTATCTGATTAAATCTAACACGGATTTTATGTTTTATACAGAGCGTGCACATTGCAACGGCCAGCGGAGCACCCCGGCTGTTAGAGTACACGTCTCTGCGGATAGGGCTCCCCAGTGCCTTAGATCGGGGTTCTGCGCAGAAAATGAACTGCACACTCGCCAGATCTGCACACCTATCTTTTGGGAAACGGGAAGAACCTTGGCGAGCAGCGAACGCATAACCTCGCTATTAATTAACATTTAACAAGATTAAAAAATAATGCAGCAAGAAAACAAAAAAAAAAAACAGAAGTACCATAGCATTAACATGAGCAAATGAGAAAAAAAATGAGAAACAGAGAATTAGTTAAATTGGCCTTTAATTTAAATTTTCATACTTTGGATTTTCATTTCTATTCATTTTTTTTATAACTTTCTTATTTTTGCATTGCTAATTTTTTTGGACGACTGGCAATCAATATTAGTTATTATTTTCGTGAGAGGCAAGGCATTTTATTAGTTTATATATCTTAAATGGGCATATATAATATGTATATGTGCACACGTGTAAATTTTTTTCAGTTAATTAAATTAAAATAATTAAATCCCAACAACAATTCCTCTGGGCCCATAGGATGGATTTGGGTAAGTGAATTTATTATTTTCTTCTTATTTACACTCGCTTATGTGAACATATACCAACAAATACATACATATATTATTCCCTTTAAATGGCACAATCCATATATAAATGAAATGAAAGAATTGAGAGCAGATTATAAGTGAAAGACAAGAAAATGAAAGTTAAATTCAACAAATGTTAAGTGTAATTAAATTAGTGAAACAGAAATAAGATATAGAAATAAACGAAATTACAGAAATTTAAATAGAAATGAAGAAAAATTATAAATATTCATTTCCATTAGATATACCGGCATAGCAGCATCATACCCTCATGAGCTCTCAGACCTTTGTTCTTTCTTTTAAATTTTTTTATGCATTAATTATAAATCTTGTTAATCCACGTAATAGGCACGGGACTATAAATTTAATTCAATGGTGCTTTCTGATCGAGTGAAGGCTTTATTATTTGGCCAACGAACCCCCCCAATGCCGATTGTAAGCTAGCTGCAACTAGGGTCCCAATCGGCCAATAATTTAGCGAAGATCACACCACTCGATCAACTAATAGAGTCGCAATACAAGGTATGTCTAAAGATATAACTGAGTAAATTTGAAAATGTCAGAAATGCCAAAAATCAAAAGCGACAAGAAATACAATAACTCCTTTAACAATAACAGAAACCCCAATAAAAGCTTTCGACAGGGTGATAGTGGACACTATTGGTCCGCTACCAAAATCAGGAAATGGCAATGAATATGCAGTCACACTAATATGTGATTTAACTAAAAATCTAGTTGCCATACCAGTTGCAAACAAAAGCGCAAATACTGTCGCTAAAGCAATTTATGAATCTTTTATTCTAAAGTACGGTCTAATGAAGTCGTTCATTACGGACATGGGAACAGAATATAAATAAATATCTTAAAATAAAAAATATAACATCAACTGCACACCATCACCAGACAGTTGGAACAGTCGAAAGAAGTCACCGAACTTTCAATGAATATATACGTTCATACATATCGGTTGATAAAACTGATTGGGACGTATGGCTTAAATATTTCGTATACTGTTTTAACACAACTCCATCAATAGCACATAACTATTGTCCATATGAACTTGTCTTTGGGAAAACAAATAATTTGCCAAAACATTTTAATAGCATAACTAAAATAGAACCCATATATAATATAGATGATTATGCTAAGGGAAGTAAATATAGATTAGAAGTAGCCTATAAAAGAGGTTGTCGCGGAACGGATCAGCTCCCTATCGATAGTTAATGTTAAATCGTTTGAATGTCGTTTTTAGTATTTTATTGTATGTCATTTTTACTGTTGCGATATACGGACACACTAATTCTGAGAAAATTGTGCTTAATAATGGCGCGTAAGAATTAGTGCGTCTGCGATATCCAAAGAGAGGGGAAAGAAACTGCGGTATGTCATAAGAATATGTCTAGATTTAAAGTAATATAACTGTATTCCCTATAGAATAAAACCACTCACATAACTCTGCGCTACACACCGAAGCTTACTCTGTCCTAGCTAGAGCTGGTTAAAAGGCATCCCCTGGATATTCGCGGCGACTCGATATCTTTTATTCGCATCTTATTCGCATCTTGTACGCACTCTGCGAGATGCCAACGACCCATTCGCCCCGGCGCAGCCCTCGATTGCTGCAATCAAGTGCCTCTACCGCAACGACGATCACGCCAACGGGCACTCCAGCCAGTTTCACGAGTGCGGCTTGTGATCAGCAGCGGCCTCAAACTTCAAAGGAAAACGGAACTGTCGGTAGGAATCCGAATGGTACTCCGCAGCCTGAAAGGACAGGGCAGAATACCAGTTCCGCAACTGTGAAGGTAGCGACTCAAGCACTAACAAGCTACTGTACAACTGCAAGTCCATCACCGTCTTACTGCGTTTCGGCCACAGTACAGCCAGAGCCAGGATATGCTCATGCATTTCGGGAGCCACAACGCAACTTTATCGTAACTGCGCCTTCTGTTGGATATTACGGAACAGCGTCGGCGAGTATACCAAATGGATGGACACCACGCAGACTGCCTGATCTCCCGGATTTCGATGGTCAGCCCGAGGAATGGCCCTTATTCCAGTGCACCTACATGGAGACAACGGCGGCATACCAGTGCACAGCCTTGGAGAACAACCAAAGACTTGTGAAAGCCTTGAAAGGTGAGGCTCGAGAGGTAGTAAAGGCGCTGCTCATACATCCGAACAACTTGCAAGCCGTTATGGAGCAGCTGTGATTCCGTTATGGACGCCCCGAGCAACTGATCCGAAGTCAACTAGAGAGTGTGCGTGATGTGCCGCCCATATCAGAACAAAACATTGCCAGGATCATATCGTTCGCTACAAAACTGAACAACCTTGCTGCGTTTCTTCAGTCAACAACAAACGGCAGCCAACACCTAGGGAACCCCACTCTAATGGAGGAGCTGATCACCAAGCTGCCTATGAGCAAGAGGCTGGACTAGGCAAAGCATGCAGCTACGATCGAGCCATTTCCGACAGTGGTGCTTTTTAGCGAATGGTTAAACGAGCTCGCTAAGCTGGTGTGCACCATCACAGACGTTGGAAACAAAGAGCAAAGGCGACGATTACTGCACGCAAGTACCAGTCATCAGGATGAACAGCGCACAGACTGTCCCAAAGGCTGCCCAGTATGTCATGGGCAGCATGCTATCAAGGACTGCGAGGAGTTTCTCCATATGTTGCCAGCATCGCGAATAGAGTTGTTGAGGAACACATGGCCCGGTTTTGCAAGAAAGGCAGCAAATGCAGTGTCTATTGATGCCAAAGGAGACACCACTACCTGCTGCACGACAGAGACGGGAATTCCAGGTCACCACAGTCGAACAGTGGCCACGTGAGGGAGGAACGGAGTAGCAGCAGTAACGATCGGGAGCTGCAAAGGGACAACAGTCAGCGACGCCGAAATCCCTTTACGTCAGCGCCCGGCAGGCAAGATGCAGGACGCAAGGAGGTTGGCCAAGGATCGCCGCACCGAAATCTGAGCTGCGTCGCTTCGGAAGGAAGTCATCTGCTCTTCCGGATATTACCCGTGACTTTGTACGGTAATAATACACAAGTTGAGACCTACGCACTGCTCGATGAAGGATCGTCCGTCACGCTTATTGACCACGATCTCATTCGGAGTCTGGATCTGAAAGGCGAACACCGACAGCTTAACGTGCAGTGGTTTGGCGGCAAATCGTCCAGAGAGCGCACAATGGTGGTCAGCCTGCAGATCAGCGGAACGGGCAAATCCAATCGCCATGGGCTACGGAATGTGTACGGTGTATCAAACTTAAACCTTCCGATGCAAAGCTTGCGACAAGGACATCAAGGCATCGAAGGCAAACACGTGGCTACCGGTGAAGCCATACTGTAATGCAGCGCCAAGGATTTTCATCGGTCTGGATCACGACGAGAAGCTTCGGAGCAGGAGGACCATATGCAGCCGCCACCAAACTCGGATGGGTGGTGTACGGGCCAGTAAAGGGAAATGGCAACTTGCCGATTCCGAGATCCTGCTATTTGACAGTCACCCAGGATAATTTGCTCGAGAAGATGGTCACCGATTATTTCGAAACCGAGAACTTCGGAGTAAAACCAGCACCGCCAGTCGCAGCCGGTGATGATGCACGAGTATTAAGGATCCGACTAAGCGAGCCATCGCTACCAGACTGGGCTGCTATGGAAGGACGACGAGGTGAAATTGCCAGACAGCTATAACATGGCACTCAAGAGACTCGTCAACATCGAAAGGAAAATGAAGCGCGACGAGGTTTTCGCGCGGCCCTTAAAGGAATTATGGATGATTACATCAGAAAAGGGTATGCACGACGACTGGAGCCGCAGGACGTCACCCGAACCAGCAGCGGTAAGCTATGGTACCTGCCGCATTTCGGGGTGGAGAACCCAAACAAGCCTGGGAAAATCCGTCTAGTCTTCGATGCAGCAGCCAAGGTGAACGACGTGTCACTAAATTCAGCACTGATGAAAGGCCCTCAGCGCTATAAGCCTCTACCTGCCGTGCTCTTACACTTTAGAGAAGGGGCAGTTGGCGTCTGCGCTGACATCAAGGAGATGTTTCACCAAGTATTGATGCAGCCAGAGGATAGATGCGCCCAGAGGTTCCTTTGGAGACATGGAAATGATCATCGGGACCCGGACACATACGAGATGCAGGTGATGGCGTTCGGAGCAGCATGTTCTCCTTGTGCGGCGGACTACGTGAAGATCGTCAACGCTTTACAGTACAGGAGCACAGATCAACGAATACCACTACGTCGATGACTACGTGGACAGCTTCAGGAGCGAGGACGAAGCCATCGCAGTCTCCTCACGAGTGAGAGAAATACACGCGAATGCTGGGTTTGATTTGTGTCGGTTCTCCTCCAGTTCGGCAGATGTGGTCAAAGCTTTAAACCCACAAGGATTTAACATGAATGTTAAATGGACCGAATCTGAGGAGAAGGGCAGCCGGCTACAGATGACTTCAAGTTCAGCATCAAATACCATCGAGTGCCCAGCAGCGTGATGAATGGGGAACGCGTTCCTTCTAAGAGGGAGTTTCTAAGCCTCGTCATGTCCACGTTTGACCCGATCGGATTCTTGAGCTGCTACATGGTGACCGCCAAGTTGTTAATGCGAGAAATTTGGCGGAGAGAAGTCAAGTGGGATGAGCCGCTACCAGATGAGTTGGCCGTAGCATTTGGCTGCTGGCGGCAGGAAATGAGGTACATCGAAGAGTTCCGTTGTCCTCGCTACTATTTCGGCACTGGACGTGTGCGGACACTGCAGCTCAACGTCTTCGTGAATGCCAGCCAATCGGCGTTCGCTGCGGCGGCTTATTGGCGGACCACATACGCAAACGAGGATGTGCAGGCACATTTTGTATGTTCCAAAACGTATGTTTGTATGTTCCATCTGCCGAAAACGTGGCAGATGACGCAACTAGGTCGCAACGCCGTGTGGACATAAGTCAAGGTTCACGGTGGTTAAGCGGACCGCCATTTCTTCGGGAACCTGAAGAAAAGTGGCCCAAATCGTCTTCGAGTAACATATGCGCTGCACAGGCTGCCGAGGAAGAAGAGATGCCATGCAAGTTTGCATTGGTCATGGCGAACACGCCGTTCATCTCTCTAGAACGGTTCTCGAATTTCAACCGGTTGGTCAGGACAACAGCGTGGGTCCTGAGGTTCATTCAACGGTGTCGCGGGCGATGCCACGAACGAGAGAAGCACGGACTTACATCGGTTGAATGCACAGACGCAGAGCGCGCGTTGATACGGCAAGCGCAAAGTGAAGCGTTCGCCAAGGAGGTTCACGGAAGGACGGTCGACAAGAGCAGTCAATTTTCAGGATTATCGCCGTATTTCGACGAAGACGGGATTATGCGTGCAAGTGGGAGGATCGACGCTGCGATATGCGTACCATATGGTGCTCGCCGTCCAATCATACTGTCCCATAAAAACGCTCTGGCGGAGATGATCGTTCATCACTATCACGAAAGGATGTGTCATCAAAACTTGGAGGCCACCATCGGCGAGATCCGCCGAAAGTTCTGGATCACAAATATTAGAAGGCTGCTACGGAAGATAATGGCAAACTGTAACGTGTGCAAGTTGCGCAAAGCGCGACCTACACAGCCCGAGATGGGTCCTTTGCCAGAAGATCGGCTCGAGACAAATGGATGGCTCTTTAAGTACACTGGCCTGGATTACTTTGGACCACTGCTCGTTTCTATCGGCCGTCGCACGGAGAAGAGGCGGGTGGCCCTATTCACCTGCTTAACAACGAGAGCAATCCACTTGGAGATGACCCATGGCCCAATAAGGAACTTCATGTGCCGCCGTGGACCGGTGGTTAGAATAAGGAGGGATAATGGAAAGAACTTCGTGGGAGCAGATCGAGAGGCTAAGAGGTTCAGCGAGGTGTTCGAGACGACGAGGATTCAGGGCGAGCTGTCGTCCATAGGAGTAGAATGGATATTTAACTGTCCGGCGAACCCAGCCGAGGGTGGCGTCTGGGAAAGAATGGTCCAGTGTGTAAAGAAGGTGCTGGCGCACACAATGAAGGAGCTCGCTCCCAGAGAGCATGTGCTCGAAAATTTGTTAATCGAGGCGGAGAATATAGTAAACTCTCGCCGTCTCACACATCTGCCGATTACGGTGGATCAGGAGGCTCCGCTGACACCGAATGATTTATAAAAGGGATCATCTGACGTTCCGAATCTTTCCGGAGACGATGGGATGGCTTATGAGAGATGTACCACACGGAAACAGTGGCGCCTTGCGAGGATGATGAGGAACAGATTCTGGAAGCGATGGGTACATGAGTACTTGCCCACTCTCGTCCGCAGGGAGAAATGGTGCCAGCGCGCCGAACCGATGCGCATTGCAGATCTGGTGTTTATCTGTGATCCGGCCATACCACGCAGGGAGTGGAAAAGAGGCGTCATTGAGGAAGTGTTCACTGGAAAGGATGGGGTGCCACGACGCGCGGCTGTAAGGACTGGTGATCAAGCAAAGCTGATAATGCGCCCCGCTTCGATGTTAGAAATTTTAGATGTGGTGAATGCTGTTGCTTCACGGGGGAGGGGATGTCACCTATCGATAGTTAATGTTAAATCGTTTGAATGTCGTTTTTAGTATTTTATTGTATGTATTTTTACTGTTGGGATATACGGACATACTAATTCTGAGAAAATTGTGCTTAATAATGGCGCGTAAGAATTAGTGCGTCTGCGATATCCAAAGAGAGGGGAAAGAAACTGCGGTATGTCATAAGAATATGTCTAGATTTAAAGTAATATAATTGTAATCCCTATAGAATAAAACCCCTCACATAACTCTGCGCTACACACCGAAGCTTACTCTGTCCTAGCCAGAGCTGGTTAAAAGGCATTCCCTGGATATTCGCGGCGACTCGATAGAGGTAGAATTATGATAGATGAACATAAAGACAAAAATAAGAAACTTTATGATAAGTAAGCAAGGAACTTATTGTAGATATTGTATATTGTAAATATAGATTAGAAGTAGCCTATAAAAGAGGTAGAATTATGATAGATGAACATAAAGAAAAAAATAAGAAACTTTATGATATGAATGCAAAGAACTTATTGTAGATATTGTATATCAGTAGGAGATAAAGTTCTATTAAAAAACGAAACAGGTTATAAGTTAGACTCCAAATATACAGGTCCGTATAAAGTAACGGAAATAGAAGAAAATAATAACGTTATAATAACTAATAATAAAAATAAAAAGCAAACTGTTCATAAAGACAGATTAAAAATTGCTATTTCATAAATATTTATAGTATGATCATACATAGGCATAAAAATAATAATAAAAAAAAAAAAAATTCCCTTTTGAGCTTTTACTTAAAAATATTCACTGCATAAATGTACTTAAAAACAATCATAACAAAATTTTTTTAATATTGTATAAACTACCTTTAAAATAACTTCATAATATTACGTTATTTTTCAAAAGGAGGGAGATGTAGTATGCACACATATCGGTTAACCACTGTACCTATATGTAATCATAATATACAAGCACATTGTAGCACTCTGTTGCAATGTGTACATAAACAGTCCAGTACAAGTGTATGCGAAATACGAGCACCCACTTAGGGGCTAACATACATAATTGCATGGTCAGCAGTTCTCACGCTGGCCAAGCGCTGATCGCTTACTATGTGTGCCTATAGCACTCCTCCTCCAGCACCGTCGCTCGGCGATAGTACATATATATATATATATAAGATATGCATATAAGCGTCGCTGCAATGCAGGCTATGACGGCAGCGTTGCACCTCGAATTAGGCTAAGAAACCTTTGTATGTAGATCATATACTCGATACTTACTCGTGGTGGTTGGACGTGTTTTGCTTTTGCTCCCTGCGTTTCTTAATAATTCTGTTTTATTGATCTGCTTATGTGCTTTCATTAATACTGCTGTATCTTACTAGTGCTAACCCTGTGAGTAAAAGCTTAAAGTAGCATACTAATCCTGCCTTATTAGTGAATTCGCTTACAAAAAGTTTAATTCTTTTCACTTGCGCGTCTTGGCGTCAAGTTTTTTTTTTTTGTTTTTGTTTTTCCTAATATTCTTACACTTTCCTGCTCTCCCGCTCACGAAAGTAAATTTCGCTCTCTGAGTAAGTTGTGTAGTGCTTTTGTTGTAGACGTAATAGCTGCTGTTGTTTTGTTTACCTCGAGTGCTCGCTATATTTGATTTTTTATTTTCGTTCTCGCTTGCTTGCCTGTTTTCGGCGCTGTAACTGTTTCTTGCTCTCTCAAGAAATTTGTCTTTATATTCTATTGCTCTCTTCGTTGTCCCCTACTATTCGAAGGCATATCTATTTTATTAACATGGTGTCGTGCTCTGCAGCAAATTGCAAATGCTCTTCAGATGCTAATGCGGACTACATTGGATGCTGGCTCTGTGACAATTTTAGTCACTTAAAATGCTGTGGCCTAACTGTGCGGGTTAGAGATGCCGTCAACGCCAATGTAGGCCTTAAATGGTCGTGCGAAGCGTGCCGTGTGGGTGAATCCGATCTACGGAAAATCCACAATAAAACCAAACTCGGGTTTTATCGGATACGCACAGCTTTCTCTAATCTCCAATCTGAATTTTTGGAGATGGAGACCCAATTCAACGCCTTTACGGCTCTTAGTAAGCCACCTGCTCCTCTTAATATTCCTTTAGATTCAGTTACTACGAATCTAAAGACCACCAATCTACCTTCTTCCAAGGCTTCTTCTTCTGATCTTCTAAGTCTAATTTCCCCTATACCGTCTTGCTCTTCTAGTTGCACACAAAAAAAAAAAACTAGCAGCAATGTTACCGCACCGAAACCTCTAGCTGCCCCTCTTGTGCCTACTCCCATTACGAGCAATGATAACAACGTAACGGGTAATGTTCCCGCAATCATGCCTGCTAGTCAGACACCGAGTATAAAACCTCTGATTGCGATTAAACCCAAAAAATCGGTGTTTATCTCTCGCTTGGCTCCAGACACAACCATAGAAGATGTACAATCGTACATTCTCGAAAGGATGCCTGTAAATGATTTGATAGTTCAAAAATTCAACTTCAAATTAAAGCGCGACATTTCTTCTTTCAAAATCATTCTCCCTGCAGAACAGTTTAAAGACGTTTGCGCAGCTTCTTTCTGGCCGCCCGACCTTATTGTTAAGGAGTTCACTCCAAAACAAAAAAGCCGAACGACCGTCACTCTTCCCACATTGGCCGTTACATCGCCAAGTGGACCTACAACAAGTGCAAAGTCCTCAAAAAACTGAAGTTCTCTTCTCTTCATGCCTTTGAAAATGCTAGGGGACACACAAATATTCTTTCTTCCTTAATTCTTTCCTTTCAAAATGTTAGAGGCCTCTGTAGTAAAATCTCTAGTCTTTATCTTCATAGTCTTGCCTTTACTTCCCAAATTATTGCCCTTACCGAAACCTGGTTAAAACCAGAGATTCTAAGTTCTGAAGTCTTTCCAGATAGGTATACAACTTACAGGCTTGATCGACATGACCGACGGGGTGGTGGAGTACTGATTGCAGTAGACTCATCCATTATGTCGGACCTCTTACAACCGGAGTTTCAATTCGACATCGAATTAATCTGTGTAAAACTACACTTTCCCGGTTTTTTCTTGTATATAACCTGCTCCTATATTCCGCCGTCATCGGAATTATCAGTCTATTCGCAACATTTGTCTGCAATTAAGACTATTTTTAATCTGTTATCAGACAGAGATCATTTCATAGTCCTGGGTGACTTTAATATCCCGGAATGTAATTGGACATCCATTGCGGAGGGAAACTTCCTTCTGCCCTCCCGGCAACATGATCTGTTTGACGGTTTGTTTGACATGTCTTTGTCGCAGGTTAATCATGTCAAAAACACTTTAAACAGATCGTTTGATCTATGTTTCGTCTCAGATCCTTCCAGGGTGATTTTAGACAGGGCACAACCTCTTTCCCTACCTGAAGATCCTTATCATCCCACTTTCGAAGTGAATCTCGACTTGGGTATTAGCTTTGTGGATAAAAGTGTAAAGCCGTGCAATCGCGTGCGCTGCTTTAAGAAAGCAGACTTTGAACACTTAAATTATTTAATTTCATATTGTGATTGGTCTGACTTTTATCTATCAACTGTTATGTCAGTGGCTATCAATATATTTAACTCTGCTTTTGATATCTGTGTTCCGTTTTTCTATCCGACAAGCTCAAGTAGGCCTCCTTGGTTTACAAAAGAGTTGTCTCGCTTAAAAAACTTCAAGAGTAGCTTATTTAAGAAATACAAGCTGAAAAACTCACCGCTTGTCTTTTCCCGCTACCTAACTGCTCGGGCAAATTTTACCGTGCTTAACGCGAAGTGTTATAAAAACTATTTGACCAGATGTAGGATTCAGTTCTTTCAGAATCCTAAACAGTTTTATAGTTTTGTTAACGTGAAGCGTAGGTCAGCGGGCTTTCCTTCTAAACTTATGTTCGATAACGCTGAGGCGAACACAGATCAGGCCATTGCCGATATGTTTGCCAAGTTTTTTCAAACAACTTATTCTTCCTCTACGCCAAACATTCACTCCTATCCATATAGCGTACCAATCTCGAATGGCATCTTCACACCTTTACTGAATGAAAGTTCACTTATTAGGGATCTTCGATTGGTTAAACCAGTCTTCTCACCAGGTCCCGATGGTATCCCCGCCTGTGTACTTCGATACTGTGCCAACTCCTTATGTAAGCCATTGCTCAAACTATTTTCGCTGTCCTTAGTAACTGCCTCGTTTCCATCCATATGGAAGGAATCCTTTATCATCCCTTTACATAAAAAGGGCAGCAAGTCTGATGCAAGCAATTATAGAGGTATCTCTAAATTGTCGGCTATACCGAAATTCTTCGAGAATGTTATTACTCCTCACTTGCAGCATTTTAGTAGATCCGTTATATCCCCTTTTCAACACGGATTTGTGAAGCGTCGTTCTACCACGACAAATCTGCTTGAGCTGACATCCTTTGTGGTAAAAGGATTTCAGGAAAATCTTCAAACTGATGTCATTTATACTGATTTCAGTAAGGCATTTGACTCAGTCAACCATTCCCTTCTTGCACATAAACTAAATCTTCTCGGTTTCTCACCAAAACTTCTTAGTTGGATTGTGAGCTATTTGGGTGACAGAACCCAACGAGTCCTCTTTAAAAATACTCATTCCTATCCCGTTCATGCCACATCTGGTGTTCCTCAGGGAAGCCACTTAGGTCCCCTGGTTTTTACACTTTTCATCAATGACCTCCCAACGGTCATACTTAACTCACGTACTCTCATGTACGCAGATGATGTCAAGCTCTGTTTTCAATTTAAAGACGACTCCTGTCATTCTCGCCTTCAATCTGACCTAGATTGTTTCTTTTCTTGGTGTCGTGCAAATCTCCTTAATCTGAACAGCTCAAAATGCAAGCTGATGACATTCTCACGTGCCTGCCCAAAGTACGTATCATACTCTCTTTGTGGTTGTACCTTGGAAAGAATTTCCCTGGGTGATGATCTAGGTGTCCGTTTGGACCGAAAACTCAAGTTTTCCGAACATATATCATCAATGGTTAATAAAGCTATGGGTGTATTCGGCTTTATTAAGAGATGGTCCAAGGAGTTTGACGATCCTTACTTAACTAAGACTCTCTTTACTTCGCTTGTTCGTCCAATTCTCGAGTACGGATCATGTGTCTGGAACCCTCAGTACACAGTTCATAGAGACCGCATTGAATCCGTACAGAAAAACTTCTTAATGTTTGCCTTGCGAGGCCTTAACTGGGATGTAAATTCAAGACTTCCTTCCTATCCTAGTAGACTTTTGTTACTTAATCTGCCTTCTCTAGCTAATCGTAGAACCATGCTTGGTGTTATATTTATTAACAACCTTATACTTTATTAATTATACTTAATTGTAGCTAACAATAACAACTTGATATCTAGCTTAAAATTACAACTCCTCGCCCACTTATGTAGAATTTAGTCAAACACATAATTGTCTTCTTTGTATTCATAGTAGTACTTTCAACATACTGCATGCTTTAACACTCTTACATTTGGTTACTAACACAAACTCTCCTGATCTGATTGGGTTTTTCTCGGTTTTCCCCAATCCTCTGCAACAAATGTTGGATCGGCTTTTCTTTATCCCAGTTTGCACATTTGCACAATTTTTAATTTTTTCTTTTTTTTTTTACATTTAAGGTTTTACCCTTAATTTAAAATTACCTCTAGTTTAAAATTCAACTTAAATAATTTAAATCTAATTTTAATTGTTTCTTTACTTTTAAAAAGTCGACTGATCATAGTTCGACTATAAACTAAATAAATAAAAATAAAATAAATAAGAACATTAACGAAATTACTTCGAATGGAGCGGGACCTTCCCTACTCTATCAAATAAATAAAGAAACAGTAAAAAAATATTAAACCAAAGAAATAATACACTATAAAATGCAATTAAATAAATATTAATTTTGATTACTCGATATATTGCAAGTTATCGATATTGCCCAATTCAAAATTTATACAGAATTACCGATATACTGCTCACACCGCTTTTTGTAGTCTTGCGCTAGGGAAATTGCGGCTATAAATTATTGACAACGTATCGAAATTGATGGAAGGTGGCAGCGGTCTGCAGTGTTATGATTAATTTGTAGCTTGCGATTAAGTATTATACAATTAGATACTTTTTATGGCAACATACGTCCAAGGGTCCAAGTTCTACGCACAACTTACTACGTGCTTACCATCGAACCACACTCGGCGTCAGCGACAACACGCTGGCGCCGCGCTATAACGGTTCTTCCCAAAACTACAAAATACAGACGACCAATAACTGCGCAAATAGAGGCTGATGCAATATTTCCATTATGACGAAATTACTACTCTGATGAAATACACTAAAAGCATACCCATACACTAACACATGCAAAAGTATGCTCCGACACGTCCATCCTGACCATTACACGACCTCGTGAGATATTACCAACAATGCTTTGTTCTTTATAACTCTAATGCAACAAAACCATTTTCAAATCACACTTACATTAATAAATTAAATTTCACATTTCAATATCACTCTTAGAGTAATACAAACTTTTTAACATAATTCATTCATTACATTACAATATCTAATGCGCCACACGCCATGATCAAAACAATTGTTTTGCCCTTCAGGCCACTGTAGTGTCACTTGCTAAAGCTTATATTTTAATCATTTCATTACTGTCTCTTTCAACAGCTTCCTTTTTCATTTCCTTATCACTGTCTCTTTCAACAGTTTCATTTTCCATCTCTTCATTACTGTCTCTTTCACAGTTTCATTTTCAACCATTTCATTTCAACTGCAATCAATAAGTTTTTTAAGGTGCTCATAATGCGTTCGACTTGCCCATTAGCTCTACTTGCACCAGTCGCAATTAAATGCAAATTTATTTTCTGTTGATCACAAAACTCACTAAATCTAGTGCTGGCAAAACACCACCCTGATCTGCTATAATGCAATTTGGCACTCCAAACAAACATATAGTCGACGACACAGCCTTTATGCAATTCTCAGCGTCAATCTTAATAGTGTGGGTTTGATAAGCAAATTTAGTAAAGGCATCTACTTGGACGATTATATACTCTTTCTGATCAAACTTGCCACTCAACTTTCCAGTAATGTCAATATGAACGGTGTGCCAAGGTATATTTACTTTTGGTATTGGATGAAGGCTAGCTTGAATTTTGCCGAAAGAAGTCTTTGACATTTTACAAGTAATGCAGTTTTCAACGAACTTTCGAATATATTTAGACATGTTCGCAAACCAATAAAAGTCATAGGTCTTATCTAATGTCTTCTCCCAACCCAGGTGCATAACTGCCTCATGAATTTGATTTATAACAGACCATCTAAATGATATTGGAACAATTGATAAGGCACGAGTTCTACCGTTTCGCTGAATTTTCTGATATAATATTCCTTCTCTCAATTCATAAGTTTTTGCAACATCCGCAGGAAGAGAATAATCTTTCAATTTACTTACGATATTAACTATTTTGGAATCCTGACGCTGTTCAGCCAAAAGCCAATTACTGGAAATTTCTGCTAGATTAACTCTTTTTTCAGGAATCTTGCACTTTGTAGCAATTACATCACCTGAAGTCAAATTTCTCGAAAAGAAGTCAACATGTGCCATTCGTTTACCTTCTCTATATTGCAAGTCAAATGTAAACGACTGTAAATAAGCCAACCATCTTTGTACCCTGGGAGATAGGTCAAGTTTGGTCCTTGATGCTTTAAGAGAGTTACAGTCAGTAAAGACAACAAAATTTCTACCTAGTAAATAATGCCGAAAATGTTTTACAGCCTAAACAACGGCAAGAGTCTCCAATTCATAAGAATGGTATCGTGACTCAACAAGTGAAGCAGCCTTACTAAAATATTCGAGGCCTATTATTGATTTTTTGTAATAAGATGGCAGCGTATCCACGAGAACTTACATCGGTATGCAACTCTATTGGGTGTCGCGGGTCAAATATTACTAAAACTGGCTTTTGTGTAAGGATAAAGATAATCCTTTGTCTAATTTTTTCATGCTCTGCATTCCAAATAAATTCATTCCTTTCCGAAGTCAAAAGATATAGCGGCTTCATAAAGCAAGAAAATCCGTGCATAAATTGTCTAAAATAAAACGCTAATCTTATAAATTGTCGTAAAGCAGAGACCGACTGAGGGGGTGATAAAGCAGTTAACGCTGCAATTTTTAACGAATTTGGACGAATTTCACCTGCACTCACTTCGTATCCCAAATATTAAACTGTTGACTTAAGAAAAGAACATTTTTTTAAATTGAATGGAAATCCAGCCTTGGTGAGACAATCAAGAGTAATCTGTAACCTTGCTAAGGCCTCACTTTTTGTTGAAGCAGCCACCATTACGTCATCGATATATACGACAACAAATGTATTTGCAAGATCTCACTGTACGCTGAAAAACAGAACGAGCATTTTTGAAATTTGAAATTTTGAAAAAATTCGTATTGCCCATCTGGGGTGACAAATGCTGTACACTCTACCGAATCTGCATGCATGGGAATTTGGTAATATCCACTTGTCTAAGCATGTAAAATATTTCGCTCCATGAAGTCTAGCTATCTGATCTGATATAAGAGGCAACGTATACCTATCTGAGACCGTATTTGAATTTAATTCTCGGTAATCAACGCACAAACGCTGAGAGCCGTCCTTTTTGTTAACTAACATTATGGGACTTGCATAGGGTGAGCAGCTCGGTTTTATGATCTTACACTCCAATAGCTCCTTAATTTTTTCACGCACTAATTCTCTTTCATTTGGACTAAGCCTATATGGTCTTCTTTGAACAATTCTATTTGAGTCTACCAATTTTGTTTTCATTTCTCCTGAGCTAACTCTAGACAAAGGAATTCCGTTAATAAAAGATTCTGAGTACTTTCCCATTAGACTTTTTAATTTGTCTATATCTTCACCAACAAGATCAGTATTTAACTCACAAAGTTGTTCATCATTTGAACAATAGTTTACAGTTTTTGAACTGACAATTTCAAATTGGTCAGGTGATACTACTACATTAAATCCTGACAACAACACTAATGATAATATAATGATATCATTTCTTAAATGAACATCGTCCAAAACATGTAACAATATTTCAATACAATAGTTGTTAATTTTTACGTTGCTAAGTATTTGCAATGTGCTACAAATCTACCATTGCCAATTTCTTTCAACAATACTACATTGTTAATTCTTTTACCAACTAATTTATTACTTAGGTTTTGTTTAATTAAAGAACATTCCGCTTCAGAGTCAAAAGTTATTGGAAATGTCTAGCACTGATGAACCATCTCGCCCTTGGGTTCAACAACTTCACAAAGCTCCAGCTTTTTCACCTGATGCATGCCTTTTTCTTTCTTTGGTTTACTGCAATATGTTGAAATATGGCCACGTTCACCACAGTTACAACAGGTTACATCCGATTTTTGATGGTGACCAACTGCGCTCCTGTCGTTGCTGTCCTTAGCACGAGATGAAAGATTTTGCTGCTGTTTAGTTCTGCATTCGATCATCTTGTGGCCTAGTTTTCCACAGAAATGACATCTTATTGTTGAAAGTTTATGACGCTTTATTTCAAACGGAGCCGCTTCTTCTTGCAGAGTTTTCTTCCTTTTGTTGAAGGTAAATGCTTTAAGTTCCGTTTGCAATTCACTTCTGGTCCGTATATTTGAAGTAAATGTCTATCGCTGCAATCTGCTATCCATATGTGCCATCTTAGCAAGCGTTATATATATTGTACAATTTCCTCCACATTCATATCACGCCATTTCGTAATAAGTGACGTCATCATGCGACTACCATAATTGGAAAGGTATTCACCGTCAGTCGGACAATCTGCCAGCATTGCCAAAAACATAGCCGCTGGAGTTTGCGCACTGGCAAAACGCTGAATGAAAAGTTCTTTAAATTCGGCCCAAGTTATGCCAGGATAACATATTTGAGCAAGCCACTGCGAAGCACTACCTTCCATCGCTGCACTCAAAGCCATCACCAACGCGCTGCCTCTTATGGTGTTTTCTGTTAAAATTATGTCAACTGTAGAGCACCACGCCGTTGCATCGGCGCCATCAACGTCTGCGTTGAATTTGGGTAGCTCCGAATTTTTAATTGTTGTTTCGGATGCCGTTGTTTGCAGTGTTTTAACAAGCTCGATAAAATTTTTATTTTGCATTTCCATTAAAATCCGCCATGGCCCACTAGACATATCAGGTAGCGAGCCCGATCCCACTTCTGATGTCAAAGGTACACTTTCGTCTTTGTCCGCCATAATGTTAGCGTAGTGAGTTTCGATCGCACTGAAGTTCTACGCCCAACTGACTTGTGTCGCACACATCTTCTACGTGCTTACCATCGAACCACACTCGGCGTCAGCGACAACACGCTGGCGCCGCGCTATAACGGTTCTTCCCAAAACTACAAAATACAGACGACCAATAACTGAGCAAATAGAGGCTGATGCAATATTTCCATTATGATGAAATTACTACTCTGATGAAATACACTAAAAGCATACCCATACACTAACACATGCAAAAGTATGCTCCGACATATACAATATTTTGATATGTTAAATTTTATATATTTTTGTAATTTTTCCCCTTATTTTACATAAGTAAATGAACATAAATATAAATTTATACAAGTATACATACGAGTACATATGACATAGAGTTTTTGTTCGGCTCGAAGAGAGTCGGGTGCATACAAAGAGAATAATATAATTATACAACAATCATGCTATTCGAGTTTCATGTTACGTTACGTACTTATGTATGCGCAAGATTGTATGTGCAGTGTGTTCTTAGATTGATTTTATGTCAGCATAATATGTTTTACATATTATATGAAAATATATTAACGTGTAAAACATATTATGTTACTCCCCTTCCCTTAAAAAAAGGAAGCTAATGCTTCTACTTCTTCTACTGGGGTTGATTCATGCAATCTTGGTAATGCAGTTGGGTTTGTATCCTGTGTTTCTATGGCTATTTTATATTTAAGTTTTAAGTAGATACAAACAATACAAGATGTGAGACTTATGATTGATACAATTATACAGACTGTGCTATTATTATTTGATATTAATTTTACAATGTCCCTATGTTCTATTGGTTTTATTTTTATTAGATCTAAGGGTGAGTACCATGGGGTTAGGTTTTTGATATTTTGATTTTACATTGTTTTATTGTTATTATTTTGTTACCGTTAATCGTTATATTTTTATTTATTTTTTGTCAATTCTGTTCTATAGTAGTGTCGTTTATATTCCAAGTAAGGATACTATTGTATTTGGTTCTACATACTTAATTATTTGATTAACTGTTGTAGGGACAAAATTACATGTTGGATGTGTTCTTTTTATGATATTCTGAATATATTTATTATTTATTTCTTTGTAAATCTGATTATAAATTTTTTCATGTTCTTTAAAATAAGTGTCTTTATCTATGTGGTCAAGTTGACAGCCGTTACTATCTGCGTAGGGTATTATACATTATTAATGGTGTGAAAGGTTTTTTGTTTGGTAGGGATATGAGCTAAGATAAGTAGTTGGTTATTATTAATCCAGGTTGAAGTTGTAGTTTATAATATATTACTGCTGTCAACTTTTTTAATTTGTCATAATTAAGTCATTTAGGATTGAATACCCCTAGTCGTGAGAGTTGCATTCCCAAAAAGAGTAATTTGGAAGATATGTGTACAGTTTTTTACTCTAATGTTGAAATAATGAGTTAAGTTGTCTATATCGGAAAGATTTATGCGGAGACATTGGTGTTCATATTCTGAATGGACTTGGATTGGCTTGTCGGAGAATAGGAGATATCCGTGGTCAGTGTCGATGTTCTTGATTTGGAGTTGTTTTGTTCGGCATAGTTTTATAAAAGTCAGGAACTTGATAATTTTTTTCTGCTTTTTAAATTGGGTTTTATAGTAGTGTGTTTCTCTGTTCCTATTGATGATTTTGTATTGATCGTCGTCGATTTGTGCGACGTCTTTTGAAAGTTTAAATGAATTCTCTAATTTACCTTTTTGTAACGGTCCTTTTCTGTATCTATTGTCAACTTTGTACTCTGTCCTGTTTATATTTATTTCGTTGATTTTCGTTACTTTGTTATGTTGCGTATCTAAGATCGGTTGTCCAGCGTAAAGAAATATGTGAGCGGGAGTTTGACCCGTAGTGTCGTGTTTGGTCTTGTGGTTGTAGGTATGGAGAATTGTTTCTATCTTGCTTAGTTTTGCTTCCCTATCGTCTGAGTTTTTTAGGCCATTGATTTTGAAAAAATCAATGGACTACTATGTTTGTCGGAACGAAAATGTGCGTAACAGGCAGAAGGAGGCATCTCCGACCCCATAAAGGCGTACGAGGTGTATTGAAAATGATGGGTGATTTTTTAAAATTCGCGGGCAATGTAGTTTCGATTATCAATTTTTTTTTCATCTGTTTTTTTTTTATTTATTTGTTTAACGTCAACTAAAGCAGTCGATTTAAAATTAAAATTAAAATAAGATTATATTTTTTAAATTAAAATTCGAAATATAAAAAATGAAATAATAAAAGTTTACGATTTAGATTTTAAAATTAAATTTGATAATAAATCAAAAATTTAAAATTAATTAAAAATATAAATTTTTAAATTTTGGCTGGGGATAATAAAACAAGAATTCCCGATCCAATATTTGCTGCAAAGGATTGGGGAAAACCCAGTAAAACCCAATCAGATTGGTAGATTAGTATTAATTTTTAGGACGTAGAGGTAATTGATTAAAGATAGACTTGCTAAAGCTTATATTTTAATCATTTCATTACTGTCTCTTTCAACAGCTTCCTTTTTCATTTCCTTATCACTGTCTCTTTCAACAGTTTCATTTTCCATCTCTTCATTACTGTCTCTTTCACAGTTTCATTTTCAACCATTTCATTTCAACTGCAATCAATATGTTTTTTAAGGTGCTCATAATGCGTTCGACTTGCCCATTAGCTCTACTTGCACCAGTTGCAATTAAATGCAAATTTATTTTCTGTTGATCACAAAACTCACTAAATCTAGTGCTGGCAAAACACCTACCCTGATCTGCTATAATGCAATTTGGCACTCCAAACAAACATATAGTCGACGACACAGCCTTTATGCAATTCTCAGCGTCAATCTTAATAGTGTGGGTTTGATAAGCAAATTTAGTAAAGGCATCTACTTGGACGATTATATAACTTTCGAATATATTTAGACATGTTCGCAAACCAGTAAAAGTCATAGGCCTTATCTATTGTCTTCTCCCAACCCAGGTGCATAACTGCCTCATGAATTTGATTTATAACAGACCATCTAAATGATATTGGAACAATTGATAAGGCACGAGTTCTACCGTTTCGCTGAATTTTCTGATATAATATTCCTTCTCTCAATTCATAAGTTTTTGCAACATCCGCAGGAAGAGAATAATCTTTCAATTTATTTACGATATTAACTATTTTGGAATCCTGACGCTGTTCAGCCAAAAGCCAATTACTGGAAATTTCTTACACTTTGTAGCAATTACATCACCTGAAGTCAAATTTCTCGAAAAGAAGTCAACATGTGCCATTTGTTTACCTTCTCTATATTGCAAGTCAAATGTAAACGACTGTAAATAAGCCCACCATCTTTGTACCCTGGGAGATAGGTCAAGTTTGGTCCTTGATGCTTTAAGAGAGTTACAGTCAGTAAAGACAACAAAATTTCTACCTAGTAAATAATGCCGAAAATGTTTTACAGCCAAAACAACGGCAAGAGTCTCCAATTCATAAGAATGGTATCGTGACTCAACAAGTGAAGCAGCCTTACTAAAATATTCGAGGCCTATTATTGATTTTGTGTAATAAGATGGCAGCGTATCCACGAGAACTTACATCGGTATGCAACTCTATTGGGTGTCGCGGGTCAAATATTACTAAAACTGGCTTTTGTGTAAGGATAAAGATAATCCTTTGTCTAATTTTTTCATGCTCTGCATTCAAAATAAATTCATTCCTTTCCGAAGTCAAAAGATATAGCGGCTTCATAAAGCAAGAAAATCCGTGCATAAATTGTCTAAAATAAAACGCTAATCTTATAAATTGTCGTAAAGCAGAGACCGACTGAGGGGGTGATAAAGCAGTTAACGCTGCAATTTTTAACGAATTTGGACGAATTTCACCTGCACTCACTTCGTATCCCAAATATTAAACTATTGACTTAAGAAAAAAACATTTTTTTAAATTGAATGGAAATCCAGCCTTGGTGAGACAATCAAGAGTAATCTGTAACCTTGCTAAGGCCTCACTTTTTGTTGAAGCAGCCACCATTACGTCATCGATATATACGACAACAAATGTATTTGCAAGATCTCACTGTACGCTGAAAAACAGAACGAGCATTTTTGAAATTTGAAATTTTGAAAAAATTCGTATTGCCCATCTGGGGTGACAAATGCTGTACACTCTACCGAATCTGCATGCATGGGAATTTGGTAATATCCACTTGTCTAAGCATGTAAAATATTTCGCTCCATGAAGTCTAGCTATCTGATCTGATATAAGAGGCAACGTATATCTATCTGAGACCGTATTTGAATTTAATTCTCGGTAATCAACGCACAAACGCTGAGAGCCGTCCTTTTTGTTAACTAACATTATGGGACTTGCATAGGGTATGCAGCTCGGTTTTATGATCTTACACTCCAATAGCTCCTTAATTTTTTCACGCACTAATTCTCTTTTATTTGGACTAAGCCTATATGGTCTTCTTTGAACAATTCTATTTGAGTCTACCAATTTTGTTTTCATTTCTCCTGAGCTAACTCTAGACAAAGGAATTCCGTTAATAAAAGATTCTGAGTACTTTCCCATTAGACTTTTTAATTTGTCTATATCTTCACCAACAAGATCAGTATTTAACTCACAAAGTTGTTCATCATTTGAACAATAGTTTACAGTTTTTGAACTGACAATTTCAAATTGACCAGGTGATACTGCTACATTAAATCCTGAGAACAACACTAATGATAATATAATGATATCATTTCTTAAATGAACATCGTCCAAAACATGTAACAATACAATATTTCAATACAATAGTTGTTAATTTTTACGTTGCTAAGTATTTGCAATGTGCTACAAATACTACCATTGCCAATTTCTTTCAACAACACTACATTGTTAATTCTTTTACCAACTAATTTATTACTTAGGTTTTGTTTAATTAAAGAACATTCCGCTTCAGAGTCAAAAGTTATTGGAAATGTCTAGCACTGATGAACCATCTCGCCCTTGGGTTCAACAACTTCACAAAGCTCCAGCTTTTTCACCTGATGCATGCCTTTTTCTTTCTTTGGTTTACTGCAATATGTTGAAATATGGCCACGTTCACCACAGTTACAACAGGTTACATCCGATTTTTGATGGTGACCAACTGCGCTCCTGTCGTTGCTGTCCTTAGCACGAGATGAAAGATTTTGCTGCTGTTTAGTTCTGCATTCGATCATCTTGTGGCCTAGTTTTCCACAGAAATGACATCTTATTGTTGAAAGTTTATGACGCTTTATTTCAAACGGAGCCGCTTCTTCTTGCAGAGTTTTCTTCCTTTTGTTGAAGGTAAAAGCTTTAAGTTCCGTTTGCAATTCACTTCTGGTCCGTATATTTGAAGTAAATGTCTATCGCTGCAATCTGCTATCCATATGTGCCATCTTAGCAAGCGTTATATATATTGTACAATTTCCTCCACATTCATATCACGCCATTTCGTAATAAGTGACGTCATCATGCGACTACCATAATTGGAAAGGTATTCACCGTCAGTCGGACAATCTGCCAGCATTGCCAAAAACATAGCCGCTGGAGTTTGCGCACTGGCAAAACGCTGAATGAAAAGTTCTTTAAATTCGGCCCAAGTTATGCCAGGATAACATATTTGAGCAAGCCACTGCGAAGCACTACCTTCCATCGCTGCACTCAAAGCCATCACCAACGCGCTGCCTCTTATGGTGTTTTCTGTTAAAATTATGTCAACTGTAGAGCACCACGCCGTTGCATCGGCGCCATCAACGTAGCTCTACCGAATTTTTGTTTGTTGTTTCGGATACCGTTGTTTGCAGTGTTTTAACAAGCTCGATAAAATTTTTATTTTGCATTTTCATTAAAATCCGCCATGGCCCACTAGACATATCAGGTAGCGAGCCCGATCCCACTTCTGATGTCAAAGGTACACTTTCGTCTTTGTCCCCCACAATATTAGCGCAGTGAGTTTCGATCGCACTGAAGTTCTACGCACAACTAACTTGTGTCGCACACATCTTCTACGTGGTTACCATCGATCCACACTCGGCATAAACGACAACACGCACTATAACGGTTCTTCCCAAAACTACAAAATACAGACGACCAAAAAGCATACCCATACACTAACACATGCAAAAGTATGCTCCGACATATACAATATTTTGATATGTTAAATTTTATATATTTTTGTAATTTTTCCCCTTATTTTACATAAGTAAATGAACATAAATATAAATTTATACAAGTATACATACGAGTACATATGGTTTTATTTTTATTAGATCTAAGGGTGAGTACCATGGGGTTAGGTTTTTGATATTTTGATTTTACATTGTTTTATTGTTATTATTTTGTTACCGTTAATCGTTATATTTTTATTTATTTTTTGTCAATTCTGTTCTATAGTAGTGTCGTTTATATTCCAAGTAAGGACACTATTTGGTTCTACATACTTAATTATTTGATTAACTGTTGTAGGGACAAAATTACATGTTGGATGTGTTCTTTGTATGATATTCTGAATATATTCATTATTTATTTCTTTGTAAATCTGATTATAAATTTTTTCATGTTCTTTAAAATAAGTGTCTTTATCTATGTGGTCAAGTTGACAGCCGTTACTATCTGCGTAGGGTATTATACATTATTAATGGTGTGAAAGGTTTTTTGTTTGGTAGGGATATGAGCTAAGATAAGTAGTTGGTTATTATTAATCCAGGTTGAAGTTGTAGTTTATAATATATTACTGCTGTCAACTTTTTTAATTTGTCATAATTAAGTCATTTAGGATTGAATACCCCTAGTCGTGAGAGTTGCATTCCCAAAAAGAGTAATTTGGAAGATATGTGTACAGTTTTTTACTCTAATGTTGAAATAATGAGTTAAGTTGTCTATATCGGAAAGATTTATGCGGAGACATTGGTGTTCATATTCTGAATGGACTTAGATTGGCTTGTCGGAGAATAGGAGATATCCGTGGTCAGTGTCGATGTTCTTGATTTGGAGTTGTTTTGTTCGGCATAGTTTTATAAAAGTCAGGAACTTGATAATTTTTTTCTGCTTTTTAAATTGGGTTTTATAGTAGTGTGTTTCTCTGTTCCTATTGATGATTTTGTATTGATCGTCGTCGATTTGTGCGACGTCTTTTGAAAGTTTAAATGAATTCTCTAATTTACCTTTTTGTAACGGTCCTTTTCTGTATCTAGTGTCAACTTTGTATTCTGTCCTGTTTATATTTATTTCGTTGACTTTCGTTACTTTGTTATGTTGCGTATCTAAGATCGGTTGTCCAGCGTAAAGAAATATGTGAGCGGGAGTTTGACCCGTAGTGTCGTGTTTGGTCTTGTGGTTGTAGGTATGGAGAATTGTTTCTATCTTGCTTAGTTTTGCTTCCCTATCGTCTGATTTTGAAAAAATCAATGGACTACTATGTTTGTCGGAACGAAAATGTGCGTAACAGGCAGAAGGAGGCATCTCCGACCCCATAAAGGCGTACGAGGTGTATTGAAAATGATGGGTGATTTTTTAAAATTCGCGGGCAATGTAGTTTCGATTATCAATTTTTTTTTTATCTGTTTTTTTTTTATTTATTTATTTAACGTCAACTAAAGCAGTCGACTTAAAATTAAAATTAAAATAAGATTATATTTTTTAAATTAAAATTCGAAATATAAAAAATGAAATAATAATAGTTTACGATTTAGATTTTAAAATTAAATTTGATAACAAATCAAAAATTTAAAATTAATTAAAAATATAAATTTTTAAATTTAGGCTGGGGATAATAAAGCAAGAATTCCCGATCCAATATTTGCTGCAAAGGATTGGGGAAAACCCAGTAAAACCCAATCAGATTGGTAGATTAGTATTAATTTTTAGGACGTAGAGGTAATTGATTAAGGATAGACAGTTTAACAGTAACTCTAGAAGTAATACAGAAGTAGGGGAATCTATATTGTACTTTATTAGCTTTACGATAAACATAAGGCCTAACATAATACGACGGTTAGTTAAAGAAGGTAGGTTAATTATAAGGAGTCTACTGGAATATGGTGGTAAGTCTAAACCCGGAACCCAATTAAAAGAGCACAAGGCAAAGAGTACAAACTGCTTTTGAATAGACTCAATTCTATCTTGGTGAATATGGTATTGCGGCGACCACACGCAAGACCCATATTCAAGAGTTGGACGAACAATAGAAGTATGAAGCAACTTTATCGTATAAGGGTCCTCGAATTCTTTGGCCCATCTTTTGAAGAACCCGAGTAGTCGAAATGCCTTATTGACAATTTGTGTAATGTCACGATCAAATTTCAATGTATGATCAAAGAGGATACCTAAATCAGCTACTTCAGATATTCTTAACAGTGGGGTTAAGTTAAGATTATAATTGATGACATGATAATTACCTCTGTAAAATGACATAACCTTGCACTTCAAACAGTTAAGATGCAGCAGATTATGGCTGCACCATTCAAAAAACAAATCAAGATCTGTTTGAAGAAGGTAATTTGCAGGATCACTGTGTGTTAAACAGAGTTTTACATCATCAGCATACATAAGAATGTTAGAGTGAAGCAGTATTAAAGGAAGATCGTTAGGGTCGGATCATCAGGCTGTCCTGAGGAACACCAGTGTTTAAAAAGAACCCTTTGCGACCTGTTACTTAAATAATCAGATATCCACAATAGGAGCTTTTGAGGAAAACCAATCTTATCAATTAAGAGATTATGATTTACGGAGTCAAATGCTTTACTGAAGTCAGTTTAGATCACATCAGTTTTCATTTTGTTTCGAAATCCTAGATTAATATAGATGAAAATTCTAAAAGATTAGAAGCTGTTGGTCTTGCCTTTATAAACCCATGTTGATGGGGTGAAATTATAGATTTACACATAAAAATTAACTGAGCCGAAAAATTTTTTTCAAAAATCTTAGGAATTGCGGACAATTTGGAAATACATCTATAGTTCTTCACATCATGGTTAGAACCACTTTAGTGAAGAGGACGAGTTTTTCCAAATAGGTTGAAAATAACTATTGGATAGTAACACGCCAAGTAGCTTATGAATTGGCTTCAAAATCGAATCAGCACAAAATCTAAGTACGCATGCTGGAATTCCGTCAGGGCCAGGAGAAAAAACGGGTTTTATCGATTTAAGATCACTAAGTAAAGATTTTTTGAGGATAGAATGACAGAAGAGAGTGTTCAAATTTTGTATACTGTAAGGGTAAGGAAGAAGAGGGAAACTATAATGTTCAGTTGAATAAGTTGGTTGAAATAAGTCAGAAAACAAATCGGCGGCTGCCTAATCATCAGCAGCTTCCGTATTTTCGTATGGTAGAGAGGAAACAAATCTACTTGATGTTCGTTTTAAATTGACAAAGTTATAAAACTGCTTTGGGTCCTGAGCAAACTATTAAGCGGCAGCGACACACAACATTTTTGTAATAATTTGCATTCAGATAAATAAAGTTTGCTCTTCGACCAATATAATGTATTTAGATCAGAGCATGAATAAAAGAATGTCCAATCCTGTTCTAAAATTAAATAATTTAATTTTTATAATCGTGCTTTTACTTTAAGGGAAACAAGTGCAGTTTGTATAGAAGTAGGCAGAGTTAGAGCCAGGTCTAATGTACAATGATAGTGATCTTCGGGAAGAATACCAATATAATAAAGAACCATTATTATTTGATAAAGAGATAGCTTCTAAAGCCCATTTAAAAAAGAGTTAAACGCAAAGGCCACCAATATATCAGATTGAAATGGCTAGTTAACTTCTAAAAAAAAATGTTACAGCGAGTAAATAAGTTCCAAAAAAAAGTTACAAAAGAACAGTTACATAGGAAGAAAGCAAGCAAAAGCAATCTAATGCAACACAGCTGATTACCAAAAAGAGAGCTAAAAGAGTATACACTAACACAAGCGTAGTTCACAAGAGAGCGTAAAGAAGCGTGAGAGTGAGAGCGCGAGACAGTGTAAATACGAACCGAGAATGCAGAAAAAACAACAACACAGCTATATCGACAGAGCCGTAAGGATAAAGACTTAGCACAGCGCAGCGCATTCAGAGAGCGATGCAAGCGAGAATTAGCGTGGGAGTGTAAACTCGAAACAAAAACAAAAAAAGACGCTAAAGATGCGTCATTTAATTAAAATAAAATGTACTTTAAATACGATAATAAAAGTTCTCGCAGACTCTAAAAAATCAATTTGTTAGCACAGAGTTATTACACACTTTTAAATCACAAATTGAAAGTCTAAATCACAAGAAATTTAGTACAATGCGTTAATTTAAAGTACAAAATAACAGGAGCAAAACACAGCTGATCACCAAGAAAGTTACTCGAAGAGTATTCTGTTAACAAAGGTGACATCGATAAAAGATGTACCTCTGTCGTTATTAAACGTCGGTTTGAGACCGTCGTTTCGCAATACAAGGTCTAGCAAGTTCATGGCATCGATCACTGCTCGGCCTCTAGGGTTAGAAGTCCGACTGCACCATTCTGTAGCCCAGACATTGAGGTTACCTCCTACGTCTGCTGGTCAACAAGCTTTCACAACATAACCTCGAATTGCTCCGGACTGTCACTAGGTGGAGCATCGCAGCTGTAGAAGTGAACTCTTTTTATTTTCGCGTATGCGATGCGCGCAATGGCACGGTTTCCCACTCTTCCATAGTTGGGCTAGTGTGACATTTAATAACCTCTTTACCTAATTCATCGAGGAGCACCCCTTAGTTTCCCACACCAGGAAGGTATGGTTGACGCAAAAGCACTACGTCTGCATTGCATTCCCTCACTGTCTAAGCCAAAAGGTTCTGTGAATCTACGTAATGGTTGACGTTGAGCTGGATGATGTTAATCATTATAGCTTCTGTTTATAAGAAAACCGAAATGTCCACCTTTGCACTAATTGCCAAAAAAAGATCGTGCTTGTTCAATGGTTGATTTTAGTTTTATTGTTCACTTGTTGCACCTTTAATGGTCGAATTAAGATTAGTTAAATGATCAGTGCTAGAGCAACTAGCTTTTGTACGCATGTACAGAGTTATAACAGAGTTGTAATTAAAACAAACATTGGCGCGAAGCATTTACATTTAAATATAAAATGAGTTTAAAGTTCGGGTTCTGCTCCCGTTGGAAGTGATCACTTTCAACCGATATGGTCAGAAAGAGGCAAAACTGCAAGCTTGGTCACAGCTCGCTTGGTCAGGCCAACCAAGGTTTTAACAATGGCCACCCTGGGATCGCCAACATCGCCTGGTATCGTGGACTCCACCTTGCCGAGCCGCCATTTTAGTGCATGAAGATTTTCATCCTTGAGAAATTTTGACGCATTTGGAATACGCGTTGCCAGCGATTGAGACGCTCTTCCTTCAAATGGGTGATGTCAGGCTCGTCTATAGCTGTGAACGTTGATCCAATGAGAAAGTGTGCAGGCGTTAGAAAGCT
This sequence comes from Zaprionus ornatus, assembly GCA_018904035.1. Classification (NCBI taxonomy): domain Eukaryota; kingdom Metazoa; phylum Arthropoda; class Insecta; order Diptera; family Drosophilidae; genus Zaprionus; species Zaprionus ornatus. Next base: position 438,872 of record JAEIFZ010000231.1, on the reverse strand, counting down.
TGAGTACGAAGTTGGTCGAGAGTTAAAAAAGAGGACCCAGCAGCACGAAAGAAGTGATATTTGGCAACCTTGACTGCCGCCTCCCTTAATCCACTAATATGTGGATATCGGGGCGGTATAAACTTCCAATCGATTCCATTAGCTAGACAAACTTCCGAAATTTGTTCCGTTGTCCGTCCAGATAATGCGTGGTTTGCCCCTGATACTTATGAAGCGCCTCAGAGCTTGACGAATTCGAGATGAGTAGCTTGAGTAGCTGAAGCAGATAAAAATGGATTTGTAGCACTTTTCAGGTACCTTATTCCTGGTCTCAGGCTTGTAAAGAAAAGGTCCACAGTAATCGATTCCTGTTGTGTGTAAATATGCTCGGCATATCGTGGCTTCAGGCGAAAGCATCTCAAGCACTTATTGATGACGCTGGCCACAGTTTTGATTCCTCCAATTGTCCAATATGCCTGCCTTATTGTTGCGAGAAGGCTTCTCGGGCCTGCATGCAGCAACTTTTGATGATAATGCACGATGATTGCATTGGTGACCGGGTGCCCTTTAGGAAGCAAAATAGGATGACGTGCGCCGTAATCCAGTTGCGAGTTATGTAACCTGCCTTCAACTCTGATGAGACCATTTCCGTCGATGAATGGGTAGAGAGAAAGCAAATTGTTTTTGGCTGGAAGCGACTTCTTTGAGGAAAGCATTGTATATTCGATGGCAAAGGCGACTTCTTGTATGTTTTTAACAAAGTGATATGTGCCCATGCTCAGATCCTCGACTGTCAAATTGAGCGTAGTTGGAGTGCATTTCTTCGATGAACTGAGCCAAAATTTGCGAACAAATTTGCGAGCAAATTTGGTATTTGCAAAAACTGGTTAAATTGTATTTTGTTGTTTTGATCAGCACCTTGCTACGGCGTTCTGGCAAGTCGAGTAGGCCACTTAGATTTGGGCTCGCTAAGAAACTGAGGACACAGCTGGTCACTCATCAATTCCCTTGGCGTGCAGCCTTGAGATAGTATGTTAGATGGGTTGCAGGCTGTTGGCACGTGATGCCAACATTCCCTGAGTCAACCCCTGAATTTTACTGACGCGGTTTGAAACAAAGACGTTGAATTCCGATGGCGATGATCGAATCCATGAGAATGTTATTGTAGAGTCGGACCAACAATGGTATTCACATTGAAATGGAACAATGCGAGCGAGATTAGCGACCAGTTGAGCTAGAACTAATGCAGCTGACAATTCCAACTTTTGCATGCTAAGAGTTTTCAAGGGGGCGACTCTAGATTTTGAGCATAAAAGATGTGATAAAATTAAGTCCTGTGATTCCGCACGAAGGTGAATACAAGCGCCGTATGCCAGGCTGCTTGCATCACAAAATGCATGAATTTGAAATGATGCTGCAGGAATCATCGCGTACCGCGGAAATTTGAGTGCGCTGACAAAGGAAAGTTGAGAGAAAAGCTGGCTCCATGCTGATTGTAGCTCTCCTGGCATTGCGTCGTCCCAGTTGAGTTGATGTTTCCAAAATGTTTGGATAAATATTTTGTCCTTTGTAATGATAGGCACAATTAAGCCAAGCGGATCGTAAGTTCTGGCGACTGAGGATAGAACAGCGCGCTTGGTCGCTGGTCCATCCGGAAAAATTTTCGAAAAATTGAATAAGAAGAAGTTCAGAACTGAGGTTCCACACCAGCCCCAAGGCTTTCACGATTCCAGTTCCATCATAAAATGTTAGCAGCTTCTCCTTATCCACTTCGAGCGCACCATGGAGCACGGCTGATTCATTAGAGCACCATTTGCGAATGGTGAATTGGCCACGGCTGACCTGGCGATTAATTTCCACTACTTCTTCAATGCCACCAGACATATGGTCATCTATGTAGAACGATCTCTCTGAACGATCCTCGAGCCAATAGGGAAAGTTTCCTCCTCATCAATTGAGAGCTGATACATAGCCCTTATTGCCAGAAGCGCTGTACCATAAGTGAGTGTGTCGAATTTGTATGCCTTTATGTCGTTATCAGGATGAGAAACTTTGACACATCTGTACATTTTACATACATCTCCTCAAAGGGCTACTTTGAAAAACCGAAATCTGAGCAATGTGGTGAATATTGTGGCTTGAATTGTAGGTCCTGCCAGCAATAGATTATTCAGAGAGTAGCCAGAGGTCGATTTTGCCGATCCATCGAAGACAACCCGAAGTTTTGTAGTTGAGCTATCGAGATTCTGGACGCCTTGCATTTATCAGAAACAAGAGACATATGACCTAAGCTGTGGAATTCTTGAATAAATGCAGCGTATTGCGATTTGATGTTGAGATCCTTGGCAAGCTTTGTCTCCAAGCCCCTGAATCTGCGCAAGGCGCGTTTGTAAGAATTTCCGAGCATGGAAACATCTGTTTTAAATAGAAGCTTGACCGAGTATTGTCCATTTTCAAGACGAGTGTGATTTTACTTGAAGAAATTCTCACAAAAAGAGGTCAAAGCTGAAGAAGCATAGTTTTCGATCTCCCAAAACCGCTTGACTAAATCCTCGAGCGAAGAGTCTTGAATTTGTTGAGCTGTCGCCCTGGTGAGAGAAATTAGCGATGAACGCTTAATGTTTGAATGTGAGATCCCGCCAGATACCGTCCAACCCAGTTTGGTTTCCTGCAGAATCAGTTTGCTGTCCGATATGCGTATTTGCCCAGTGCAAAATAAGTCGAAGAACAGGCCTGCGCCGATGAGCAAGTCGATACGTTGAGATTTGTAAACATTTGGATCTGCAAGAATGACGTTGGCAGGTATCTGGAGAGTACTCATGTTGCGGCTGGTAGTCCGTGATGGTTCGTGTCACGACGGCTACAAATGAGGCTCCATAGCCAGCGTTTTGCGACTTGACAACGATGTCTACTATGGCGATGTGACTATGGCCGTAGCCAGCAACACGTAGTCATCAGGCATATCATTTGAGGCTTGTTGTGGAGGGCATGAAACCAATCTGGATATTTGCGAGGCCTGACTTGAATCTGCCAGGGAGGAGCTGGGTGCATAGTTGGTTGATATATGAGTTAACAATACTCCTGCTGCACAACAACGAGAAGCGCAACCGTGCAGCATTCCCAAAACCGTGGGACCGCTGACCAACGTAGCCTAAACATCCGCCACGTGCGCTTGGTCAGCAAATTTCGAGCCGCGACCAACTGCAGGAACCCGATACCATCAGCGACTGCACCAGCGACAGCAGCGGCAGCGACTGCACCAGCGACAGCAGCGGCGGCGGCGGCAGCAACGGCACCAGCGACAACAGCGGCAGCGACTGCGGCGAAATAGACAACCGGGTACCAGCTCCCCTACGACTACCACCGAATTAGAAAGTGTGATTGTGGATCTAATTAGAGAGACGCTAGAGAGCGAAAAGATGTTCAACCCGAATTCTGGACACGAAAATCTTAGCAACATTCCACTAGTAGAACCCAGGACAGGCGAAGAACGCGGGGGGGTACCAGAATTAACAAAACTCATTAAGGAGTTCTCGGGAGGCAGAGTAACCTTTAATTCGTGGAAAAAAAACGTCAACCGCATAATGGCTATCTATGAAGGACAAGAAGAATCCTACAAATTCTATTTGATGACTTTAGCTGTACGTAACAAAGTAGTTGGTGAGGCAGACGCGGTTCTAGAACCCTACAATACGCCAATGAGTTGGAAGGCCATTTCAAAGTGTCTTACGGCACACTATGCTGATAAACGAGATCTTAAAACTCTCGAGTATCAGATGTTCTCGCTAAGCCAAGGTCGCATGACCATTTCAGAATTTTATCAGGCAGTCTACCATCAGCTCTCATTGATTTTGAATCAAATCGGAGCCCATGAGGAGTCGCCAGAGGTCATTAGAGCTTTAAACAATAACTACCGAGGCAAGGCACTCGACACATTTGTGAGAGGCCTTAATGGTGATTTGCCACGTCTGTTAGCCATAAAGGAACCGAGAGATCTGAGCCATGCATTGTATTTGTGTGGTCTAGTAGAAAACCAGGAGCAAAGAAATTCATTTGCGCCAAAGATTAGACAACAGCCCCCACCTTTACCGCCAAGACAAATAATTAGGCTAGCAACCCAAAAACCGTTACAGAATGCCAGTTCCACGCAATGGAGGAACTTTGACCCACGACTTTATTACTCCCCGAGACCAGCAATATATCAACATTTAACGCCTCCGAACGATACCAATCAAAACACTGCATTCCAACTCTATAGACCATCGCCACAAACTCCTATATCCCATATCGAATGCAATTACCCACACAGGGCCAACAGCAAATACCACCTCTACGACTATCGGCACCAAAACCACACCCAAAACCGGTACCCATGGAAGTCGATCACTCTGTCCGATCGAAACAAGTCGACTACATGAACAGACCACAGGGTAATGAATTAGCCGGGAAACGTCCCCCTCCTCAAGACCAGTCTGGTCCCGTGTACAAATACCAGAGGCAATTTCACGTTACCACTGGAGAGCCAGAGCCAGATAGGGAATATGAAATGCCCCCGGAAATGTCCGAGCAAGCTTATTACGAGTATGTCGAACAGCAAGGGGCAGCGGAGTTAGCAGGCGCGTTAACGGATGAAAATGAACAGGAGTATACTACCGTGTCCGTAGATGAAGCCGATGTCAATTTTTTAGATTAAACAGTTCTTCATTACCCTACATCAATTGTGGTACGAAGGACGGAAAGTTTCTAATAGATACAGGATCCAAACAAAACTACCTACAGACAAATCTAGTAACGAACCCTAAGTTAAATGAACACCCTTTCTCTGCAAACTCTGTGGGCGGTCAAACAAAAATCACCCACCACACCTTCCTTCACCTGTTCAACAAAGATCATACACAATTCGATTGTTTCTGCTCCCCACATCACAGACATGTTACAGATATGTTACAGAAATGTAAAAGACATGTGTAGGGGTCAGTTAACAAATCCAATAGGAAACTGTCCGCGTACTGATAATAGAATTAAATATCGCATGCGATAAGATTATTGTATAAGAGATAAAAGCTCAGTCACCTGCAATTCACCTCGTTTGCTCTTCTCATTTGCTTGCCCTGTCACTCTAAAAGAAGATGAGGTTTAACATGTTCTATCTCTTACCTATACACTAAAATCGAGCCGACGAAACTGAAGGGAAAAGATGAGATAAACATTTACAGTTAGTTATTCCATGAAGAGGTAATGCAAATTGGAAGAGAACTCCGCTACCTTAGCGAAAAATATTGAAGCACATGTTCACTTTGATTTGAACGGCCTCAGCTCGCAGATGCATTACTGCATTCTGAATTGCAAGTACAATTGGCTACAATTAACCTTAAATCTGCAAAGGTTAACACGCGCTAGTTTATATTTTATCTTCTACAAAGTATGTTTAAAACTCCGCGTAAATAAAAGCATTGAGTTATTGGGTGCAAGTGGTAAATCCGTGAAAAGGTGATATTAATTTTATCATATCTGAAATGTGTGTGTCTAACAAAGCGTTATTCCAGGCAGACCAGCATAAATTATATTGTTGCCGGCCGGTCTGCGACTAGTACTATCGCGCATCAGCAGCATAGACGTAATGCCGCTGCGCGAAAATCAGCAACCGGTCGGCCAATTGGTATTTAGCCGTCCCCATAACCTAAATTCTGGGAAGCGCACATTTGTGTATGCTGCAGGGAAGCTGCCTCTTTTTCGTGAAGGGCATCAACAGCCCGGGTTGCGACCTCAAGGTGTTTTTTCAACATCGAGAAGCATACTGTCTGCAGTTCTCGAAAGCTCCGCAGAACTTTGACACTGGACATACATAAGAAGATGCAAAATGTTTGTCTCTCACTCTAGCGCTTGGTAGATCTGTGCGAATTCATCAGCGCAATCATTTGGATCACGCAAGTTATTGAGTACTTAAAGAAAAACTCTCTTCATTTTTTTTTATAGAAGAAAAAAAAGATATCACATATTAAAGTCAATTTTTCTCTACACAATTAGATTAAGACACATATATACATATGGTGCACATCATTCATTTGTAAATGCAAATGCAACATCATCGACTGTTTTCAACATAAATTTAAAGATTTTTAACAGCATCATCACCTGCATCTTCGAAGGGCCCAACGAACACGCAAGGGAGGAATGTGTGTGAGTAAATGAAAGTAAAACATTATTATTTTATACAAAACAGTAAATTTTTGAAACACCGTCTCAGATGTTGCACTAGTGCATATAATTTGGCATACCTAAATTAGTTAATTAAAAAGAAAACATGTATTGCCCATTCTTTTTGCCATTATTGAATACCATGTATACTGTAGTTGTCATTCAACATATATACAATATATATATATATAGCCTGTCAGTAGTTAAGGTTTGAGGTTACAATGAATTTATATATATTTAGCAAAGTTAAATTTTGAAAAGTTAAACCTATTGTTGATCAAGATGATCAGATAGTTTGTGAATTATGGTCCGTCTAAATGAAGTTAAAATGTATCAAACATACTATGAAATTTAAACCAATGTAAATAAACATTTGTTAAGTGGTAACCGTCAAACTAATCAATCGTGTTACCAAGGTCGGGAGGGTACAGACGAGGGGGCAAACATCAGCTCAGCCACCCTTGCAGCCTATTAACAGACGTAACGCGCAATTCACAACAATTCACCTTATTTTTATTTGGCCCATCATATAGCTTACAGACAGTGCACTTATTCTTTCTTTCTATCCACAAGAGGCCGTATAGAGCGGGTTAGGAAAAGATCCCACGACATATCCGACGAGCTACGTCAGAGCGACGCTAGAAGTGCACGCCCTCCTACTTTTTCTATGCGCTAGGCATTGATCTCCAGGATCAACGCTCAGTGAGGCCGTAGTATGTTTCCATCTGAATACTACATATAAAAAAGTGTAGAATAGAAAAGAAAGTGGCGCCCAACGTGGGGCCCGAGTCTGACCTGATTAGAAGCAACAACAAGCAGCTGCTATTCAATCAGACTGGATCGTTATTAGATCGATATAGTTTAGACCTTGTAACCACATACACAGAACAAGCAATTAAACAAGGGCATATATCCACATAGAAATTGCTCCAAGATCCATCCATAATTAAAATTTTCCTATTTTTTTGCCTTGTATTTAATTCAATTCAATTATATGTTTTGGTATTACGTAAGCGTGCTTACAAGTCGCTTCAGGAATAACTACCCTAATTCGAATAACCGGATTGGTCGACCGAAACGAAACTAGGTCGCTAGTAATAGGCTGATCATTTAATTGAAAACGTAACTGGAAATTTGGAATATACTTCTTGCTATTAAGTGATAACGGATTTTCGCCATTTAGAATCGCGATTAAATTTCGAGTTCTCACGGAATAGTCGACTAAGGTGAACCGAATCATAGTAGTAGGCGGATCCGAATAATTTCAGATTACAGGTAGCGAAAGTTTGGCAAGATATTCTGTGGAGAATACAAGTTATTGGAGAAGCTTCGATTCTTGACCCAGAAGGAAAAACCTTACTTTAACAACCAACAGTTCCATTAGTTTACAATAAATGCACGTTATGTTTGAAAATAGGCATTTAAAAATAAAATAGTATGACTTATACTTATACTTCATGAACACGGACCTATTAAATGATAAATAAATAAAACTAAATTCGTATAACAGTCTAAAAATGTCAGTACGTCACAGCAACGAAGATTTGACAAGCGCATTGAGAGGAGACGAGACATTTTGCAACATCTGTCACCAGCCTTTGAATGAAACTGATCGCTCTGCAGTAACACCGTGCAGACATCCATTTCACATTCGTTGTATAACCGAACACTTAAGAACTTCTCGTAATTGCACAATATGTAGGCAAACATGCACTTTAGAATCTCAATTACTAGCCAACGATAATTTACAAGCAGAACAATTAGCCACAGGACACACACAAAACGATACAACACCTAGTAATGAACCCAACGCAAACCAGCAACCCGCAAGGGGTAGAAACTCGTCCATTAGAGGCAAAAATCCAGGTAGGCGTAGGGGCATGGTCACCAGATCTCAGCAGCAGCTAAATACAAGCTCGCGTTTAAATAACAGCAGCGCTAGTACGGATAATAATGCCAACGTAAACAACACCAGAATGAATATTGATGACATTAATAATGCAATCCAAACTGCTATGCAGGTTCAGCAACAACAAATGCTGCAAAACTTGACAGCATATATACAAACACAGTTGTCTTCCTTGAGTTTAGGCCATCACATCACTTCTAACGTGCAAGAAACTAGAAACGACTTACCGAGTCAGTTGCCACGAACAGTACCAATTTATAATACAATTAGTTCGAACCCAAACTCGAATAATAGTCGACATAGTCACATCTCGACTAGGTCTAACACGCAGGTTCAGCCTGAAAAGTTCCAAACATCATTCAAAGTTGGCGCATCAAATTTGATGGAGTCAAAGATGGTCTTAATGCTGAAGAATTTCTCTACAGAGTTAAATCATTAGCACAGCAGAACTTAAATGGAGATTATCAACTTTTGTGTGACCATTTACATTTGTTTTTCGCCGGTAAAGCCAACGAATGGTACTGGCAATACCACCGTTCATGCAATTATCTCACTTGGGATGACTTTTGTAAGGAATTTATGCAGAAATTCAGGGATATCGACTCAGATATGGACATCTGGGAATCAATTAATAGTAGACATCAAGGAGATAAAGAATCATTTGAGGAATATCAATTCCATGTCGAAAAACTCGTTGCCAGATTGAAAAACAAGATCTCAGAAGAATCTTTAGTTCACCTATTAATACGACTCGCGAAATCCTCAGTTCGATATGAACTAATGCACCTTAACATAAAGACGTTGTCGCGACTGAGAGAAGAAATTCGCACTAATGATCAATACTGCAAGCAACTAAAGACTCATGCAGGGAAAGGTAGTGCAAATTCGCGTCCATTCATTTCTCAAATTGAGCAAGATTCTGAAGAATCGACAACAAAAGAAGTACTGGCAGTTCAGTACAAGCCACTAAAATGTTGGAACTGCGATAAAATAGTACACAGGTTTGAGTACTGTCTTGAGGCTCGCAGTATCTTCTGTTTCGGGTGTGGTGCCAAAAACACCTATAAGCCCAAATGCAAGACATGTAATCCGTCGGAAACCTACCTGTCGCATCCAAAATTTTAAGGTCAGATTGTAGCACACAAACGGATCTCAGTTTAGAGTCCGAGTGCAATACACAACCCACCAGATCTGACCCAACAACAAAAACAAATATTTTCCAGCCATATCATATTCGTGCAGCACAATATGCAGCAGCTAAGCAACGTATCTTTGGTGATGTGTGCAGTTGTGAATGGCCACCAAAAAGTAGACGTTCAACTTCTCGCTTTCGCGCCTTTTGGAAAAATGTAAGAAATAGCCGCCGAAAGCTACTATCTGCCATTTTTCTCAGCGACAGTGATAACAGATTATACACCAAAATAAAAATCTGTGACAAGAATTATGAAGCGTTGCTCGATTCTGGAGCCACAATTAGCTGCATCGGCAGGCAAGCGGCAAAAGATCTAATTCAACATCCAAAGCTTCATAAATGTTCCGGACGCATTCGAACTACGAATAATTCAGAATGTTCCGTAGTTGGCAAACTTATTATCGATTTGAAGCAGGATATCTACTTAGGCATAGGTTTCTGGAAAGATTTTGGTTTGTTGGATAAAATTACCGATATAACGACAACAATATCTGAACTTGACGTAGGTCGAGAAGACGATTTACCAGACACTTCAAAAAGACATAAACTCTCAATATCTCAGCAAAATAAACTGAATATAGTCATCAGCAAGCTACCATCTTATGAAAAAGAAGGTTTAGGGAGAACGCATTTGATAGAGCATAGCATCGACATAGGCGACGCTAAGCCCATCAAACAGCGTCATTGGCCAGTATCTCCCGCGAAAGAAAAAGAAATGTTTTCAGAAATTGAAAATATGCTCGCGCTTGACGTAATAGAAGAAAGTAAAAGTCCTTGGAGCAGCAATTGCGTTCTAGTCAAGAAAGGAGAGAAAATGCGCTTATGTTTAGACTCGAGAGAAGTAAATAAAGTGACACTGAAAGACGCTTATCCCTTACCCCATGTGGACGGCATCCTCAGAAGGCTACCTTCAGCTCGTTTCATTACGGGACTAGACATGAAACACGCCTTCTGGCAAATTCCACTGGAGCAAAAATCTCGTCCGTATACTGCATTCACTGTGCCAAATCGACCGCTATACCAGTACAAGGTCATGCCTTTCGGTTTGTGTAACGCGGCGCAAACCCTTTGCAGATTGATGAATCAAGTCATTCCTGCCCATCTACGAACCAGAGTATTTGTATATTTAGATGACCTTCTAGTTCTTTCAGACGATTTTGATTCACATATGAAGTTGTTAGAAGGCTAATTTAACGATTAACATAGCCAAATCCAAGTTTTGCATGTTAGAGATCAAATACTTATGATTTATTATAGGATACGGCCAATGAAAGGCAGATCCTCAAAAAGTAAGCGGTATTAAAGAATTTCCCCCTCCGACTTCCGTCAGGCAACTTAGAAGATTTTTAGGACTCTCAGGGTGGTACAGGCGTTTCGTTGAGAATTACGCAACGATCACTTGCCCACTTACGGATCTTTTAAAGAAGAACAAAATATTTGATTGTAGTAATATGTAGTAGGTATAGTTATAATTAGTATGAAAGACTCTGTGTAATTGTATGTATCGTTTAGTTTGTCGATCATGGCTCAACGCCATCTATCGTAACTATTGTAGGTTAAACAGTTGTAGTTCACTAAGCGGCCTCTAGCGAGAACAAGAGGAATAGAGAAAGAAGAGAAGCGACGCACTTCACTTTTTGATGCAACGCAAAATTGTACGGACGTATTGTGAAATTAAAATAATCAAGCCTAAAATAAAAACTTTAATTGATTTCCAACTAAAAAAAGGCTATCCGACTACTCTATCTACTAAAATTCAGAAGTGATCGTGAATCTACGTTCATAAAACAATTATGGATGATATGGACATACAAAATGTAAGCGGCGATTTGAGTGACTTAACTTTACACGACCTAAAGTTGTGGTGCGAAAAGTTTAAATTACCAACCAAAGGCAGCAAATCGGCTTTAGTGTTGCAAATTAAAAGTATGCTACCGTCAACAAGTGCAAGTGCAGCAAGTCTGCGTGGCGAAGCACCCCTAAGCAGTAAAACAACCGTTTTGCCGGCCAGCGGATCGCCTAACGACGGAATAACGGAACAGGCAGACGACGAAAAAAGCGAGATGGCAACAGCGAGCTGTATTGACGACGTGAATACACTTCGTGATGAAATTGAAATTCAACAAGCTGGCAACGATCACCTAATGTGTGAAGCTGGCAACACTGAAGAAATCGCTCACGGTACAAGTTCATTTGTGAACAATACGTTGGATGCTGTTCGTTTTTGCAAAGCAAATGCAAATAATAATGTAAAAGCTACGACACAACCTAGCAATGTTGATTTCAACACTGTCAAGGAGTTTATACCTGAATATGACGGAGACAAAAATGTAAATGACTGGTTGACAGTGGCTAAAAACGTGCGAGCGGTATTCAATATCAGTGACGATATTATGCGCCCGCTTATTTGTGCTCGTGCCAAAGGAAAAGCAAACTATTGGCTGTTGTCACAACCCTCACTGTTGTCAGGAGATATAGATGACATTTTTTCACAAATGCAAATCAGATTCGGAACGAAAGGCAATCTTGTAGAGCTACGTCAAAGCTTAGAAAAACGTAAATGGCTCAATGACGAAGTGTTTGCAAGTTATTATTATGACAAACTGATGTTGGCAAACAAGTTAAACATTACCGATGACGAAATGGTGCAGTATATACTGGAGGGTATACCGAATGTTGAACTCAGAAACCAAGGCAAGTTACAACGTTTTGCTACACCAGCTGCAGTTCTGGATGCGTTCCGTGATATTGGGATGCCACGTCATACTGGAGGAAAAAGTCACTTGGAGCTGTACCAAAGACTTCGACCCCGGACCAGAGGGTTGTTAAATGTTTTAACTGCAATTGTTCGGGACATATAGCTGCAGAGTGCCGAAAGCCGAAGCGTCCAGATGGAGCGTGCTATGCGTGCGGCAAAGTGGGACATTTGGCTAGAGAATGTTTACTATACAAGAAGACAACACTAAAGGACAATTATGTAAGATACTTTGATATAAGTTTCTGTGATGCAAATAATTGTAAGTCAAATTTTGTCTCCATGGGGTGCCTCTAAGATTCAGGGAGTCCGATAACAATTTTAAGAAGATCTACAATTCCTAAAGAATTACAGTTAAGCCACAATGAATCGGCAAATACTTATTTTGGTATTAATGACAGTAAATTTAATGTACTTGGAAAAATTACTTGTTTATTTAAAAATTTAAATAAAGTTATAACTATTGAATCTTTTGTTGTGACTAATGAATCCATAAGGCACCCAGTGGTTTTAGGCAGAGATTTTTTAAATATGAGTAATTTATTTATTTATTTTTATTTATTTATTTATTTAACGTCAACTAAAACAGTCGACTTAAAATTAAAATTAAAAATTAGATTACATCGAATTAAAAATGAAGATTTTTTAAAAAAAAGAAAATAATTTAGAATTTGAAATTAAAATTATGCAATAAGTTTAGAATTAAAATTAATTAAGAGTATATATTTTTAAATTTAAGCTGGGGATAACAAAACAAGAATTCTCGATCCAACATTTGCTGCAAAGGATTGGGGAAAACCCAGTAAAACCCAATCAGATCGGTAGATTAATATTTGTTGTTAGCATGTAGTGTTAATTGATTGAGGATAGACAGTTTAACAGAGTAAAGGGAGGACTCGGAGTTGAAAACTCTAGACAGTCTGTTGTAGTCAGCACAGAGAACTCGGAAGGGATCATGCAAGCTATAGTTAGTATTACAAAAGGCCAAGGATAGTGGCATAAAATTACGAGTAACTCTAGAAGGAATACAGAAATTAAGTTGAGTAAGCAGAGTCTATATCTATATTGTACTTTATTAGCTTTACAATAAACATAACGCCTAACATAATACGACGGTTAGTTAAGGAAGGTAGGTTAATTAGAAGGAGTCTACTAGAGTATGGTGGTAAGTCTACACCCGGAACCCAATTAAAACTGCGCAAGGCAAAGAGTAGAAACTGCTTTTGAACAGACTCAATTCTATCTTGGTGAATATGGTATTGCGGCGACCACACGCAAGACCCATATTCAAGAGTTGGACGAACAAGAGAAGTGTAAAGCAACTTTGTCGTGTAAGGATCCTCGAATTCTTTGGCCCATCTTTTGATGAACCCGAGTAGTCGAAATGCCTTATTGACAATTTGTGTAATGTGACGATCAAATTTCAATTTGTGATCAAAGAGGATACCTAAATCAGCTACTTCAGATATTCTTAAGAGTGGGGTTAGGTTAAGATTGTAATCGATGACATGATAGTTACATCTGTAAAATGACATAACCTTGCACTTCAAACAGTTAAGATGCAGCAGATTATGGCTGCACCATTCAAAAAAACAAATCAAGATCTGTTTGAAGAAGGTTATTTGCTGGATCATTGTGTGTCAAACAGAGTTTCACATCATCAGCATACATAAGAATGTTAGAGTGAAGGAGTATTGAAGGAAGATCGTTAATAAAAAGGTTAAATAGCAATGGTCCAAGGTGGCTGCCCTGTGGAACACCAGAAGTAACTAAGATCGGCTTAGAGAGACATTCTTTAAAAAGAACTCGTTGAGACCTGTTAGTTAAATAATCGGATATCCACAGAAGGAGCTTTTGAGGAAAACCAATCAAATTTAACTTATGAATTAGGAGATTATGATTTACGGAGTCAAATGCTTTACTGAAGTCAGTATAGACCACATCAGTTTGCATTTTGTTCCGAAATCCTAGATTTATGTGAGATGAGAATTCTAAAAGATTAGTAGCTGTTGATCTTGCCTTTATAAACCCATGTTGATGGGGTGAAATTATAGATTTACACATAAAAGTTAACTGGGCCGTAAATTTTTTTTTCAAAAATCTTAGGAATTGCGGACAACTTGGAAATACATCTATAGTTCTTCACATCATGGTTAGAACCACTTTTGTGAAGAGGAATGGAAAAGAGTTTTTCCAAATAGGTGGAAAATAACTATTGGATAGTGACAAGTCAAATAGCTTATGAATTGGATTCAAAATCGAATCAGCACAAAATCTAAGTACGCATGCTGGAATTCCGTCAGGGCCAGGAGAAAAAACGGGTTTTATCGATTTAAGATCAATTAGTAGAGAGGTTTTGTCGATAGAAGGGCAGAAGACAGTGTTAAAATTTTCTATACTATAAGGGTATGGATGTAAAGGGGAACTATAAGGTTCTGTTAAATAAGTTGATTGAAAAAAGTCTGCAAACAAATCGGCAGGTGCCTGATCATTAGTTGCTTCCTTATTTTCGTATGATAGAGAGGGAGGAAATCTACTTGATTTACGTTTTAAGTTAACAAAGTTATAAAACTGCTTTGGGTCCTGAGCAAACTGCAAACGGCAGCGACGCAAATACTTTTTGTAACAATTTGCGTTCAGAGCAATAAAGTTTGCTCTTGCAGCAATATAACGTGTAAAATCGGAAGGATTACGAGTTAATTTAAACTTTTTAAAGTATCGCGATTTCAAATTTTTTAGCCTTACTACCTCACGTGAAAACCAAGGAGGCCTATTTGACTTTACGGGAAAAGTAACAGGAACACATTGATCAAAAAATGAGTTCATAGAGGAATAAAAAAATGAAATGCATTCAGTTAAATCAGAACATGAATAAAGAATTGACCAATCATGTTCCAAAATTAAACAATTCAATTTTTGGAAATCGGTCCTACGAAAACAACGTGATTTTATTATAGGGGAAACAGTTGCAGTTTGCATAGAGGTTGGCAGAGTTAGAACCAGGTCCAATGTAGGATGATAGGGATCTTCAGGAAGAACTCATTCTAGAGATAGTGTTTAGTAAAATGTCAGAAGAGAAAATTAAATCAAGCATTCTACCGCTACAATTAGGAACAGTATTTATTTGATAAAGAGATAGCTCCGAAAGGCCATTTAAGAAAGAGTTAAATACAGAGGGCACCAATATATCTGATTGAGATGACCAAGTAACTTCTGGTAAGTTGAAATCACCAAAAACTAGCAGATAATCTCTATCAGATAGTTTAGAGGCAACTGATTGGATAGATGAAAGATGGTCTAGGTAGACAGATATATCAGAAGAGGGAGGAATATACGAGCAGGTAATGTAAATTGAAATTTGACACATCGTCATTTTAACACATAAAAATTCTAAGAGAGAACCATGGTCTAATGGAACAAGTTCGGAAGGAAGATCTGACCTTACAGCTATAAGAACACCACCTCCAATTCGTGATAAACGGTCACATCTGTAGGTGGTGTACTTTTTTGGAAAAATTGAGCAGTTATCTACATCAGGTTTTAACCAGGTTTCAGTAAATATTAAAATTTGATGGTCGAACGAAACACTATTCATAAACAATTTAGAGAGCTTAGAGTTTAGGCCTCTAACGTTTTGATAAGCTAAATAAAGATGAGAAATCTCTACTGGTTTTTTGATGCTCCACTAGAAGAAGAAGAGGCGCGAGAAGTTGAAGGAAGTGGTACCGCAGTTCGATTTTTTGATTTTGGAGAATACTCTTTTACATATAAGTCAGGCGGCCAGAAGGCTCCGCTGCAAACAGATTGAAATTTGTCTGCAGGTATACTTATTTTGAAGGATGAGATATCTCGCGTGTAGTTAAATTTAAACTTTTCTACTACAATGTTAGGTACAGAAATTTTTGATTGAATAAATGATTTTACATCTTCAATCGAAGTATCAGGTGCAAGGCGTGAAACGAAAACATGTTTCTTAGGCTTAACCGCGACAAGCGATTTAACGTTTGAAACAACCGTTTGCGTGTTGACGGCAGTGTTATCAAAAGAATTTTGAAGATTCTTTTTGGATAAAGGCGCGACTGGAGAGGTGACGATCAAAAGTGGTGGATCGCACAAAACAGCCGGGGCGGCTAGAGGAATGTTAGGAGACGTAGAAGTAGAGGGGGTTAAGTAGGCAATAACTGGAGATGTTATACCTGAAGGAGTTGCCGGTGGAAGTGCGGAAGGCTCATCGGAACATTCGAAATTAGTAAATTTAGTTTCCATATCTGAAAATTCAGATTGGAGATTTGAAAATGCTGCACGCAGCTTTTCAAATTTTAATTTGGTCTCCCTAAGCATCTTACTCAAAGTCATTTCTTTCACCCGACAAACTTCGCATGACCATTTCAGGCCAGAATCATTGCTGTTGAGGGTGTCTTTGATTCGTGCTGTTAAGCCGATGCATTTTATGTGATAGAATTTATCACACAACCAGCAAGAAACAAAGTCTGGCTTTGAATCGGCCTTGCATTTGCAAGAGGTTGCAGCGCACACCAGCATTTTTACTGCGAACTAATAAGCCTACAAGAAATATAGTAGGGAACACCAAAAAAACAAACAAGAATGTTAAAGCGAAATACAAAATATTAGTTCCAAAAGGAAAAAGTAACAAAAGAGCAAGAAAGCAGAAAAATCTAATGATACACAGCTGATTACCACTACTAGTATACCAGAGAGCGTAATAAAGCGTGAGAGCGAGAGTGCGAGACACGAAAACAAGAAGGAGCAACAACACAACTATAACTCTTAGCACAGCGCAGCCCTCTCAGAGAGCGATGTAAGCGCGAATGAGCGTGGGAGAGCAAAATAGGAACAAAACAAAGAATAGCAAGACGCTTAAGACGCGTCAGTTAAACAAGAATAAAAACTACTTTAAACACAATTTTAGTAGTTTTGCCAGACTCCCGTGAATCTCACTTGTTAGCACAGACACTGTACACAAATTTAAAACACAATGAATATAGCAAATCTCGTTAGTTTCTAGTTTAAAAAAATAAAATAAGCGGAGCAAAATAAAAACACAGCCGATCACCAATACAAATCACAATGAATTGTAAGTTAATTCAGGTTGGTGGGAATATAAGCAATGACTATGCGGAAAGTAAAAGCAATGTAAAAGAACAAAGACAAAGCAACGTGAATGAAATTAAAAGTAAAGACAAATTAAAAGACATGCAAAGCAAAGAAAAGTTAGAAGATGTAAAAAGTGAAGGAAATGCAAAAGAACAAAGACAAAACGACGTGAATGAAATTAAAAGTAAAGGCAAATTAAAAGACATACAAGGTAGAGAACAATTAGCTAATATGCAAAGCAAAAGTAGTGCAGAAAATCGAAGACATAACAATATAGGAGAGACTCAGAGTAAAGATAAAGTAAATAAAATGCAATTTCGAGAAAAGATAGACAATGTAAAAGAAATGCTAAGTGGAAACGTTGAAGCAGAAAGATATCGAAACGAAGAGGACGAACGTCAAAGAAAAATGAGCAGGAATAGAATAAAAAATGATATAAAAGAAGAAAGTTTCGAAACGCAAATGTTGCTGATCGATGTAGACTGCGAAAATAAAAAAGAATACAAGGTGGGAGAAGAGATGAATAATGTGAACACGAAGAGATTAGAGAATCTGTTTGAGAATTATTATGTTAAACCTACTACCGTTTAACCTACCGTTTCGATGCCCCCCTCGACGACTATCGTACGCTGAAAAGGCAGAGGTACAAAGGATACTAGATGAGAATATGGATAAGGGATATATACGTCCAAGTGAGTCAGAATATGTTTCACCGATAGTACTTGTTAAAAAGAAGACAGGGGAATTAAGGATGTGTGTAGATTACCGCCGTTTAAATAAAGTTACGTCAAAAGATAGTTACCCCATACCACTGATAGATGATTTGTTAGATAGGTTAGTAAATAAAAAGTTATTTTCAAAGTTAGATTTAAAGAGTGATTCTAGTGATTCTACAAAGTATACATCATTTATAACACCATTAGGACAATTCGAATATCTTCGAATGCCGTTCGGGTTGACAAACGCTCCTTCTACGTTTCAAAGATTTATAAATAAAATATTCGAAAATATGGTACGAGAAGGCAAAGTTTTCATATATCTTGATGATATAATGATTGCTACAGAAGCACTAGTAGAACATTTTAATATCTTGAAAGAAGTTTTTCAATGCTTAGTAGAAAATAAATTAGAACTTAGACAAGACAAGTGTGAGTTTTTGAAGTCGTTTATAGATTATTTAGGCTACACAGTAACAGGAGAAGGCATAAAAGCAAATGAGTCAGGTACAGAAGCCATTAAATCGTTTCCGGTGCCAACCAAGGTTCACGAAGTACAAAGTTATATCGGTCTATGCTCTTATTTTAGACGATTCATTCAGGATTTCGCTATAGTAGCAAAACCATTATATGACCTAACAAGAAAAGATAAAAAATTCATGTTCGGAGAGAAAGAGTTAAGAGCTTTCAATATGCTAAAAGAAAAACTGGTAGAAGCACCAATATTAGCAATATATGATCCGAAAGATGAGACCGAACTTCATTGTGATGCAAGTTTGCTAGGGTACGGTGCTATATTGTTACAACGAAAGAATGATGCGAAATTACACCCAATTTTTTACTTTTCAAAACGGACGACAGAAGTTGAGTCAAGGTATCACAGCTTTGAGTTAGAAACACTTGCAATAGTCAACGCGTTGAAAAGGTTTCGAGTCTATTTACAAGACATTAACTTTAAAATAGTAACAGATTGCAATTCGCTTACGTTAACTTTAAACAAAAAAGAATTAAATCCACGAATTGCAAGGTGGGCTCTCGATCTACAAAATTATGATTACACTCTTGAACATAGATCAGGAAAAAGAATGCAGCATGTGGATGCATTAAGTAGAAGTAATAGTATAATGATAATAGAAACAAACACGTTTGAAGAAAACTTAATAATATGCCAGGGAAAGGATCCAAATATTAGAAATATATAGAATAAATTGTCTGAACAGGAAAGTGAATATTATGAAATGCGCAATGGTGTCGTTTATAGGAAAAAAAGTCAGAGATTAATGTTTTATGTACCAATGTCAATGGAAACCAATGTGTTTTTTAAGTATCATGATGAGATGGGACATGTAGGGGTTGACAAAGTGGTGGACTCGATTACGAAAACTTATTGGACTCCGAACGTACGAAGAAAGGTAACAGATCACATTAACAATTGTCTGAAGTGTATTGCGTTTTCTAATAAGTCGGGTAGAGTAGAGGGGTTTTTACACTCGATTCCAAAAGGCAGTGATCCATTTGAAGTATTACATGTTGACCACTATGGACCCATAAATGGTAAAGATACGAAAAAACGACATATACTGGTAGTAATAGATGCGTGTACGAAGTTTGTTAAACTATACCCAACCAAAACGACAAGTTCAAAGGAAGCAATTGAAGCTTTAAATAACTATTTTATTGCATATAGTAGGCCCAAAAATTTAATATCTGATCGAGGCAGTTGTTTCACTTCTAACGAATTCGAAGACTTTCTAAAAGAAAATAACGTTAATCACATTAAAATAGCTACAGCGTCTCCACAAGCTAATGGACAAGTAGAAAGGGTAAATAGGGATTTAGGTCCGATGATGGCTAAAATAATAGATACAGAAAATAACGAGGCGTGGCATAAAGTTCTGTACAAAGTGGAGTACACAATGAACAATACAAGAAATAGAAGTACAAATGAATGTCCAAGCGTAATGCTTTTTGGGGTAAAACAGAAAGGAAACAGTGTCGATAGTCTGAAAGAAAACGTCATAGATCCAAATAACCAAACGATAAGGCACTTAGAAGAAATTAGACGAAATGCACAGAAAAGCCTCTTGGCTCAAGCATATAATAATACATATGTAAATGCAAAACGCCAAAAACCTAAAGTCTTTGCGGTAGGCGATTATGTAGTAGTAAAAAATTTTAATTCCTTGCAAGGCGCATCTAGTAAACTTATACCAAAATTTAAAGGACCATACGTAGTGTCAAAAGTTTTAGACAATGATCGATACTTAATTGAAGACGTAGAAAATTTTCAACAGTCACAAATACCGTATTCAGGAATATGGGCTATACATAATCTTAAACAATGGATCAATTCAAAAAGTGTTGCAATGTCTGAAAATGAGCTAAGTGAAGAAAGTGATGACGACAACGAAGAAAATATCGATATAACTCCAAAAAATGATGTAAATAAAGAAAGTGATAATGTAAATTTAAATGATAATATAAGTGTAGAAAAAGATAAAAATAAACTTCTAAACAATAGAATTATAAATAAGTATGGTCAAAGCAATATTGTAACAAGAAGCAAATCAACGAGTATCAGGAGATCCTCAGCGTCAGAACGGCCGAGTTGTAGTAATATGTAGTAGGTATAGTTATAATTAGTATGTAAGACTCTGTGTAATTGTATGTATCGGTTAGTTTATCGACCATGGCTCAACGCCATCTATCGTAACTATTGTAGGTTAAACAGTTGTAGTTCACTAAGCGGCCTCTAGCGAGAACAAGAGGAATAGAGAAAGAAGAGAAGCGACGCACTTCACTTTTTGATGCAACGCAGAATTGTACGGACGTATTGTGAAATTAAAATAATCAAGCCTAAAATAAAAACTTTAATTGATTTCCAACTAAAAAAAGGCTATCCGACTACTCTATCTACTAAATGATTGGAATCAGGACGCGGAAAGCGCGTTTAACTTGTTAAAATCCAAACTAACAAGCGCACCCTTGTTAATGACACCTGATTTTTCGAAGCCTTTCGTTCTGCTTTGCGACGCGAGTTTATATGGTCTTGGTTGTGTGCTTGCCCAAAAGAACGAAGACGGCATAGAATTGCCAATCGCATACATGTCCGAGAAATTAACGAAAGCTCAACGAAATTACACGGTAACCGAACTCGAATGTTTAGCGGTCATAAAGGGTATTAACAAATTCAGAGCTTATATAGAAGGCCAAGAATTCATAGTAGTTACAGATCATGCATCCTTAAAATGTCTTATGAAGCAAAAGGATTTGTCAGGACGTCTTGCCAGGTGGTCAATTAGATTACAGGGTTTTTCTTTCATAATAACACATAGAAGCGGATCGCATAACATTGTAGCTGACGCATTGTCACGGCGTGACGAAGAGGATGTCAGTGAACTTTCCGACATGGGACCAATTATTGATTTGACTTCAAAAGAATTCCGTTCAGATGAATACCTCGATTTAATTAAGCGGATTAAAGAAAACTAATCAAGACTACCAGATTTGAGAATAGTAGATGATTTCGTCTATAAAAGGACCGAGCATCCCACTGGCGATGCAATTCAAGAGTCAGAATCTTGGAAATGGTGGGTGCCTGTCAAATTACGAGAAACAGTCCTGCATCGCGCACACTATCCCCCTGACTCATCTCATGTTGGCATGAGCAAGTTAGCCGAAAAATTGAAACGATATTTCTATTGGCCCGGAATGATAGTCCAGATTCGTAGTTATGTTGCAAAATGTTCTGTATGCAAGTCAATTAAAAGCCCAAACACCATTCTCAGACCACCAATGGGCAAACCCATGACTTAAAAAAGGACATTCCAAAAACTGTACATGGATCTCCTAGGTCCCTATCCTAGATCTAAACGTGGTAATATCGGACTTTTGATCATCGTAGATCATAACACGAAGTTTCATTTTCTTCACCCCTTAAAGAAATTTACGTCTCATCGTATTTGTGATTATCTGGAGAACCATGTATTTTATACATTCGGCGTGCCCGAAACAATCTTAACCGATAATGGGTCACAATTCCGATCGGGGCATTTTAAAGCATTCTTAACACGTTTTGGCGTATCGCATAGATGCGCAGCTATTTACTCTCCCCAAGCAAACGCGAGCGAGCGATTAAATAGATCCGTTTTAGCCGCCATATGTGCATATATAGGCACAGACCATATGAATTGGGATCAGATTTTATATGAAATCAGCGGCTCGTTGAGATCAAATTTGCATCGAAGCACAGGTTTTTCCCCATATTTCTTATGTTTCGGCCAAAATATGGTAATGAATGGACAAGATTATGATCTACTGAGAAAATTGAATTTGCTGTCTGAAGACACCAATATTAGTACTACTGATAAGTTACTCTTAGCTCGAAGTAAAGCCAAAGAAAACATAGGTGATGCTCATGATGTTAATGCCAAAAGATATAACTTACGCAGTAGAACAGTTCATCTGAAAATGGGTGATATTGTTCATGCTCGTAGTTTTGCGCAATGTAACGCAGGAAAGAAGTTTAGCAGCAAATGGTTGCCAGTATTTAACAAAGCCACAGTAATCAGAAAGATAAGTCCTATTTATTATGAATTAGCTAACGAACAGGATAAGTCAATAGGAATATACCATTTGAAAGACATACAAACCTGATTCTTTTCGTATACTGACCTTTTTCAGAAAACACCTTCTCGAGATGAGACTCTCGCTGAAATTAACTGTGCTGTAGGGGTCAGTTAACAAATCCAATAGGAAACTGTCCGCGTACTGATAATCGAATTAAATATCGCATGCGATAAGATTATTGTATAAGAGATAAAAGCTCAGTCACCTGCAATTCACCTCGTTTGCTCTTCTCATTTGCTTGCCCTGTCACTCTAAAAGAAGATGAGGTTTAACATGTTCTATCTCTTACCTATACACTAAAATCGAGCCGACGAAACTGAAGGGAAAAGATGAGATAAACATTTACAGTTAGTTATTCCATGAAGAGGTAATGCAAATTGGAAGAGAACTCCGCTACCTTAGCGAAAAATATTGAAGCACATGTTCACTTTGATTTGAACGGCCTCAGCTCGCAGATGCATTACTGCATTCTGAATTGCAAGTACAATTGGCTACAATTAACCTTAAATCTGCAAAGGTTAACACGCGCTAGTTTATATTTTATCTTCTACAAAGTATGTTTAAAACTCCGACTAAAAATAAAAGCATTGAGTTATTGGGTGCAAGTGGTAAATCCGTGAAAAGGTGATATTAATTTTATCATATCTGAAATGTGTGTGTCTAACAAAGCGTTATTCCAGGCAGACCAGCATAAATTATATTGTTGCCGGCCGGTCTGCGACTAGTACTATCGCGCATCAGCAGCATAGACGTAACGCCGCTGCGCGAAAATCAGCAACCGGTCGGCCAATTGGTATTTAGCCGTCCCCATAACCTAAATTCTGGGAAGCGCACATTTGTGTATGCTGCAGGGAAGCTGCCTCTTTTTCGTGAAGGGCATCAACAGCCCGGGTTGCGACCTCAAGGTGCTTTTTCAACACCGAGAAGCATACTGTCTGCAGTTCTCGAAAGCTCCGCAGAACTTTGACACTGGACATACATAAGAAGATGCAAAATGTTTGTCTCTCACTCTAGCGCTTAGTAGATCTGTGCGAATTCATCAGCGCAATCATTTGGATCACGCAAGTTATTGAGTACTTAAAGAAAAACTCTCTTCATTTTTTTTTATAGAAGAAAAAAAAGATATCACATATTAAAGTCAATTTTTCTCTACACAATTAGATTAAGACACATATACCATATACATATGGTGCCCATCATTCATTTGTAAATGCAAATGCAACATCATCGATAGTTTTCAACATAAATTTAAAGATTTTTAACAGCATCATCACCTGCATCTTCGAAGGGCCCAACGAACGCGCAAGGGAGGAATGTGTGTGAGTAAATGAAAGTAAAACATTATTATTTTATACAAAACAGTACATTTTTGAAACACCGTCTCAGATTTTGCACTAGTGCATATAATTTGGCATACCTAAATTAGTTAATTAAAAAGAAAACATGTATTGCCCATTCTTTTTGCCATTATTGAATACTATGTATACTGTAGTTGTCATTCAACATATATACAATATATATATATATAGCCAGTCAGCAGTTAAAGTTTGAGGTTACAATGAATTTATATATATTTAGCAAAGTTAAATTTTGAAAAGTTAAACCTATTGTTGATCAAGATGATCAGATAGTTTGTGGATTATGGTCCGTCTAAATGAAGTTATAATGTATCAAACATACTATGAAATTTAAACCAATGTAAATAAACATTTGTTAAGGGGTAACCGTCAAACTAATCAATCGTGTTACCAAGGTCGGGAGGGTACAGACGAGGGGGCAAACATCAGCTCAGCCACCCTTGCAGACGTAACGCGCAATTCACAACAATTCACCTTATTTTTATTTGGCCCATCATATAGCTTACAGACAGTGCACTTATTCTTTCTTTCTATCCACAAGAGGCCGTATAGAGCGGGTTAGGAAAAGATCCCACGACATATCCGACGAGCTACGTCAGAGCGACGCTAGAAGTGCACGCCCTCCTACTTTTTCTATGCGCTAGGCATTGATCAGCAAGTTCTTTTTCCCAAGCTTCAGGAAAAAAACTGAAGCGACAGCGAAGGCATGCGAAACTTGCAAATTGTCCAAGTATGACAGACACCCTAACAATGGAGAAATCCAACCAACTCCGATACACACTTATCCCGGCCAGTTCGTAGATATAGACATCTTCACCACACAGAAACAATTGGTACTCACAGCCATAGAAAAATTTTCTAAATACGCCCAAATTAAATTGCTAAAATCAAAAGCTTCAGAAGACTTGAAACACCCGCTAAGGGAAATCATGATAGCCTTTGGTATGCCTAAATTGATCGTTATGGACAACGAGAATGCATTTAACTCCGCCAACATAAAATTTCTGCTGCAAGAACAGCTAAAAGCCACCGTCTACATAACACCACCTTATTCATCCACCAAAAACGGCAAAGTCGAGAGGTTCCAATCAACTCTAACAGAGATCATGAGATGCTTAAGCAAAGACTCTGGCACGGCTACATTCGAAGAAATAATCTTCAAAACCGTTCAGGAGTACAATGCATCTGTCCACTCAACCACTAAAGCAAAACCAATAGACATATTTTTTGGCCACCGACATTTATGTGTGCCTGGAAATGAAACAACTTATTATCGAATCGATTACAAAGCAGATTAAGAGCAGTAGTATAGTTGTCTTCAGTCGGCTCAATTGAGCGTATGGTCTCCAATGCGACGCCCTCTAAGCAAGATAAGAGTCGTTGGAATTTTTCAACCTTACTCATTTCCAAGTCGTCTTCGATAACGGTGGTGAAGATGGCTTAAAAGTGTGGCCAATCCATGTACGAGCCACTGAATTTGGCCAGTTGCATCTGCGGAAGCCTTGATGCTCGAACCGTGACGTTACTTGGCGTGTCGCTTGCAAAATTACGCATTGCAGTAGAATTTAGAACGGGGGATTGGCGCTGCAGCGACACGAGTTCACGAGACAGTGCAGACTTAACCTCAATGTATGCATCGTTGAAGTCAGCCCGCGTGTTTGAGGTTAACTCCAAAGATCAATTTTTTCCAAGACGACTTGCGCATCATTGAATTCCGTTTTCATTGTTTCGAGATACTCCAATCGAACTGAAAGGTCTGACTCAACCATTCCAGTGATTTTCTCAGCAGTAAGATTGGCATTCCAAGCATCCAATTGACTTTTCACAGAATCTGCTTTCGCCTTGTAAAAATCTTTCTGATTGCCCGCGTCAGTCATTGCAATGCCGCTTAGATGAGACTGCTTATTGGAAAAAGAACACCCTGTTTATTCGTGCCGTTATGTGCAAAGACCCGTATGTATGTACACGTATGTATGCGAGTGAACAAGCAGCTTAGGTGACGCTATACTGTGTAATCGAAGAAGTGCACGTATGTATGAGTGTACGAGTATATCTGCACAACAATATGTGCAAAGCACATGCACCAAAGTAACTGTTATTAATTTGCCTTGATATATGTATATATAGTAACATATTCATTCTCCATATGAATTACTTAAACTTCATACTCCATATGTAATAGATTTAGATAACATAGCATGTAAGATAAACACATATTGTAACAACATAACTATCGTAGAGAATAATACTTTGATATCGATTTTTTTATCGATTTGTAAAGAAAAGCAACCATGTATAATATCGATACATCCAATGAAATGTACAATGTATGAAGGCGGGGAGAAGAAGAAGAAGTTTGATCTCGAGGCGTCAGTGAAAGAAGAGAATAAGAGTGAAGTTAAAAAAAGCTGTAAAATAAATAAATTTATAATCTATTTAAATTCGTCCAATTCTCGAGTACGGATCATGTGTCTGGAACCCTCAGTACACAGTTCATAGAGACCGCATTGAATCCGTACAGAAAAACTTCTTAATGTTTGCCTTGCGAGGCCTTAACTGGGATGTAAATTCAAGACTTCCTTCCTATCCTAGTAGACTTTTGTTACTTAATCTGCCTTCTCTAGCTAATCGTAGAACCATGCTTGGTGTTATATTTATTAACAACCTTATCCAAGGTGACATAGATAGTAGCGACTTACTTAGTAGACTACACTTTTCTGTCCCTGGTAGAATCACCCGTAATTACCTTCCTCTAAAACTTCCCAATTGTAGCTCGAACTATGCCCTGCATGAGCCATTCAGGGTATTATGTTCGGACTATAATAAACTATACTTAATTGTAGCTAACAATAACAACTTGATATCTAGCTTTAAATTACAACTCCTCGCCCACTTATCTAGAATTTAGTCAAACACATAATTGTCTTCTTTGTATTCATAGTAGTACTTTCAACATACTGCATGCTTTAACACTCTTACATTTGGTTACTAACACTAACTCTCCTGATCTGATTGGGTTTTTCTGGGTTTTCCCCAATCCTCTGCAACAAATGTTGGATCGGCTTTTCTTTATCCCAGTTTGCACATTTGCACAATTTTTAATTTTTTCTTTTTTTTTTTTACATTTAAGGTTTTACCTTTAATTTAAAATTACCTCCAGTTTAAAATTCAACTTAAATAATATAAATCTAATTTTAATTGTTTCTTTACTTTTAAAAAAGTCGACTGATCATAGTTCGACTATAAACTAAATAAATAAATAAATAAATAAATAACTAAAAGACTCAATAAACATTTTATTGCCTACTACAATATCAGAAGTGGTCCGAATATTCACGTCATGGATATTGATATTTCGGCAGTCTTGGTGACACAATTGAAGAAATGGTTGGCAGTTTTGGGCTTGCCAACACGTGGCGGCAATGTGGAATTATTGGCGCGGTTAAACGCAGTACCGACAGTGCAGCGTGGCAATGTTCCGGTGATGGATCAAACTGAAATAGAGGACGAAACTGAGATGCATGATGCAATGTTGGTGGTGCAAATGGAAGAGATTTCCAAGAATCGAGAAATTCTCAGGAATTTGCAGGCGGAGATAGGAGCGGCAACAGACATGGTTACACAATTACAAATGCGCAGTAGCATTAAAGCGAGTTGCGATGAGCAGCAAGAAGAAGCAGCGCTTGAAAATAAGTTAGTCGCCCCACAAGATGACGCTGGTATTTCAAATAGTGATGAAATTCAAATTGGCGCGAAATCTGACGACAACGCTGCAGGGTTTTGAGAGTGCTGAGAAAGTGTTGCGAGACTTTGCTGGGATGGTACTACCGATACGACAACGAAGTGATGCTAAGTTGGAGGCAGCGCGCAGCGCTGCAGTAAAGGAGTTGCGTTGCTATAATTGCAATATGAAAGGGCACTGGAAAAAAGATTGCAAGCTACCATTTCGAGAGAGGGGAACATGCTATGGATGTGGATCTGCAGAGCACCTGGTAGCTCAATGCCCTAAGAGGAAATCGGAGGCTGAAAATAATTATGTAAGATCAGTTGAAATTTATTTTAGCAAAAGTATTAATAAGTCAATTATTATAGAAGCGCTCATAGATTTGGGAAGTCCAGTATCATTTATTAAGATAAGTTTAGTCCCTGATGGAGTGGGTCTGCAAGAAAGTTATAACACATATTTTGGGCTAAATGAAAGCCAGTTAATTGTTATTGGAAAAACACAATGTTATGTAAAGAAGCAAGAAGTTAAAATATATTTTGATTTGATAATTGTTTCCGACGAATCTATGAGGTGCGGAGTAGTTCTGGGTAGAGACTTTATGAAAAATTTGATCTGAAAATTGATTTTTCGGCATTACAAATTATGACGGTAGAGCGTATTGAAAATCAAGACGAAAACACGAAGGAAGAAATTAGTGTATTGGAAAATGAAGATTTAGTAAATGAAGTCACAATGCAGGAAATAAAATTAGTTAAATTGTTAGATAGCAGACAGTTAGAAGAGAAATTGTTAAATGAGAAATTGTTAGATAGTAGACAGTTAGAAGAGAATGTGTTAGATGAAGAATTGTTAGAAATGAAAAGTAAGAGTAAGTTATTAGACAATGGATTACTTAGTGAGAGATTACGTGAATTAGAAGATAATACAAAAGGGCATGCACAGGTAAATGATAATTTTGAAGCAGCTTTATTACAGATTTGCATTTTGGATAATGAAATAAAGGAACATTCATACAATATTGGGGAACAGGTAGAATGGCAAGTGCGATGTGAATTAGAAAAAATTTTAAGAACAATGTATATTAATGCGGAAAAGCCTATGATACAAAAGGTTAAATACGAAATGAATATTATGGTAGATAATGCGAAACCTTTTAGTTGTTCACCAAGAAGACTATCATATGTAGAGAGAGAAAAATTACAGGTGATGTTAGATGAGTATATGCGGGATGGTATAATACGAGAGAGTAGTTCAGAGTATGCATCGCCAATAGTGTTAGTTAAAAAGAAATCAGGGGAGTTAAGAATGTGTATTGATTTTAGGAGACTTAATAAGGTGGTGATAAAAGACAACTATCCTTTACCGTTAATAGATGATTTGCTTGACAGGTTAGTGAATAAAACAATATTTACGAAGCTGAATTTAAAAAATGGGTCTTTCCATGTGTTGATGGGTAAGGAATCGATAAAATATACTTCGTTTGTCACTCCTTTAGGCCAATACGAATTTTTAAGAATGCCGATGGGGTTGAAGACAGCTCCACAAGCTTTTCAAAGATTTATTAATAATATATTTATGGACATGATAAAAGAAAATAAGGTTATAATATATATGGATGACATTATGATTGCGAGTGCGAGTGTGACGGAACATTTACTAATTTTGAAAGAAGTCTTTAAACGTTTAGTGGAAAATCGATTAGAATTAAGGCTAGAAAAATGTGAATTTTTACAGGATAAGGTTAAGTATTTGGGATTTGAAATATCTAAAGATGGGATTAGAGCAGAAGGAAAGAAATTAGAAGCAGTTAGAAATTTTCCCATACCGGTGAAAACGCAGTGAGTTCATAGTTTCCTGGGGTTGTGTTCTTATTTTAGAAGATTTATAAAAAATTTTTCGACGATAGCAAAACCGTTATATGATTTATTAAGAAAAGATAAAAAGTTTAAATTTGAGTAAAAAGAGTTAGATTGTTTTCAACAGTTAAAGGACAAATTAGTTGAGGCACCGGTTTTGGCCATGTTTGATTATAAGAAGGAAACTGAACTTCATTGTGATGCCAGTGCATTAGGATTTGGGGCGGTATTTATGCAAAAAGAGCATGATGGAAAATGGCATCCGGTATTTTATTTTTCGAAAAGGACAACAGAAACAGAAGCCAAATATCATAGTTTTGAATTAGAAACCTTAGCAATTATATATGCTTTACGGAGATTTAGGATATATTTGCAAGGCAGACACTTTAAGATAGTGACAGATTGTAATTCTTTAACGTTAACGTTAAATAAGATTGAGCTTAATCAGAGAATTGCCAGGTGGGCTTTGGAATTGCAAGAATTTGATTATGAACTGAAGCATAGAGCGGGTAAACAAATGCAACATGTAGATGCACTTAGCAGATGTAATGATGCGATAATGATCACTGAGGCAAATAGTTTTGAAACCAATTTAATAATTGCTCAGGCCAAAGATGAAAAGTTACAGAATATTAAGAAATTATTGGAGGAAAATGAGCATAAGCTTTACGAAATGAGAAATGGCATTGTGTTTAGGAAAACCAATGATAGTAGATTATTGTTTTGTGTGCCACAAAGGATGGAGGATCATGTGTTATATAAGTATCATGATCAGTTAGGACATAGTGGTAGAGACAAGATGTTAAGTGCGATAGTGAAAAGTTATTGGTTTTCGAATATGAGGAACAAAGTTATGGAGCACATTGAAAATTGTTTAACAAAATATGGTAAAGGGGAAGGATTGTTGCACAGTATACCTAAAGGAAATAAACCGTTTGAGATAATTCATATAGATCATTATGGTCCAGTTGATAATAGCAGATTGAAAAAACATATTTTGGTAGTAGTAGATGGGTTTACGAAGTTTGTAAGATTATATACAACTAAGACTACAAACACTAAGGAGGTTATAAGTGCATTAAAAGAATACTTTAGGGCTAAACCAACTTGTATTATATCTGATCGTGGTAGTTGTTTTACATCGGCGGATTTCGAAGATTTTCTAAATGATTTAAATGTAAAAGACATTAAAATTGCTACGGGTTCTCCACAGGCAAATGGACAGGTAGAAAGAATTAATAGAAGTTTAGGACCTATGATTTCTAAATTAAGGGAACCTGAGAACGGACAATATTGGGACTCTGTGATTGATGAAGTAGAGTATACGTTAAACAACACGCAACATTGTAGTACGAAGAAATTACCAAGTTAAATGCTGTTTGGATTAGCTCAGAAAGGGAAGGTCAGTGATGAATTAGAAGCAATGTTAGAAACGATGAATCAGTTAGAAAATAGTAATGAACGGAATTTAGAACATATAAGAGAAATAGGCCAAAAAAATTAAGTATTAGCACAAGCAAATAATGAAAAGACATTTAATGAAAAGAAAAAAGTAGCGATCAAATATAGTGTGGGGGATTATGTGATGATAAAAAATTTCGATAGCACAGCAGGGGTAGCAAGAAAATTAATACCTAAAATGAAAGGTCCGTATGAAATATTTAAAGTGTTAAAGAATGATAGATATATATTGAAGGACGTCGATGGTTTTCAATTAGCTCGAAACCCGTATCATGGAGTGTGGGGTGCGCATAATATGAAGCCTTGGATAAAAATCTAGAATATTTAATGTATGTTACAAACAATTAAAGGAAGATAGAGGGCTATCTTTTAATCAGGATGGTCGAATTGTAATAGATTTAGATAACATAGCATGTAAGATAAACACATATTGTAACAACATAACTATCGTAGAGAATAATACTTTGATATCGATTTATTTTAAAGAAAAGCAACCATGTATAATATCGATATATCCAATGAAATGTACAATGAATGAAGGCGGGGAGAAGAAGAAGAAGTTTGATCTCGAGGCGTCAGTGAAAGAAGAGAATAAGAGTGAAGTTAAAAAAAGCTGTAAAATAAATAAATTTATAATCTATTTAATAACTAAAAGACTCAATAAACATTTTATTGCCTACTACACATATGAATTACTTAAACCAATCTTTTGAAAAGCTTCACTCTTCAAAAGCCTCACAGATCTTTCTCCATATGAAAACTTAAACCGATCTTTTGGAAAGCTTCACTCTTCAAAAGCCTCATCATAAAAGTTCTCTCAAGACACAAATCGTCAAACGATAAGAAGCTTAAGTCACTGATAAACAAAGATGTAAAGCTCTGTAGAACTTTAAGGTTTGCTGGTCCACAAAAATAATTCTGTCAGTTAGTTTATGAGTGAGTAACTCTGGTGTAATAAGTAAAAATAACTCTATCAAATAAAAAATTATATAATAAAAATATATTTTTTTATTTTTGATGAGCACCTAAATACTTAATTGGCGCAGCCGGTAAGATGTTAGTTATTGATTTGACAAAAAATAATCCAAGCCTTTAACTATCATCCGCAAAAGAACTCACGTGAATCGCAACGGCAACTTCAGTGACATCAGTTGAAAGTATAAGCCCAACGGTGTTCATAGCCGAAAAGTGATTGTGAAAAAACTTAAACAGTAGCCCACTTAAACAAATACAGGAGTGACCGCCACATAAGTTTTTTTTTTTTTTTTTTAGTTTGGAGCTTTTATTTGTTGTTTCTTTTCGGCACTGAAAACTAACAACAAGTTAACAAATCTTAAGTGTAAATACTAACTACCAGTACATTTCTTGAACTGTATTATAAAAGCGGCCCTAAAAAAGAAATTACTGCTGGGTTGGCAAGTCGTTTCGACGTAGGCGTGATCGGCTGCTTAGCCTCCTCGCGAGCTGGTTAGGATGCGTTGATAGCTTGTTAAGGTACTTTTCCTTTTTTTCCGCAATTCCGTCTTTTACAGGTGGCACGTTTAGATCTTTGTGAATGTTGGCGTTTCGAACATACCACGGTGCCCCGGTGATGGTTCTCAATATCTTCGTCTGGGCTCTCTGAACGATATCGATGTTGCTGTTGCTGGCATTTCCCCATAGCTGGCAGCCGTAAGTCCAGATTGGTTTTAGCACTGAGTTGTAGAGCAGCACCTTGGAGTCCAAACTGAGTGGTGAGCGGGAGTTGATAAGCCAATGAAGGCTGTTGGCCTTCAGTTTTAAGTGAGTTCTCTTGGCTTCGATGTGTCGGCGCCAAGTTAGTCTTCTATCGAGGTGTACACCCAGATACGTCACTTCGTTTTCTGTTGGAAGTGCGACGTTGTTCAGCGTGAGCGGTGGACAATCTTGCCTGTTAAGGGTGAAAGTTACTTGCTTGCATTTTTGTTCGTTTACCTTTATACGCCAGTCGGACAACTACTTTTCCACGTCGACCAGGTAGATGGCTAGCTGAGATGATGCTTTGATTGGGCATCTGGAGCGGCTGAGAATAGCTGTGTCATCCGCAAATGTTGAAACTGTCAGGTTGCTGCTTGTAGGGATGTCTGCTGTGAATAGGACGTATAGTGTAGGGCCTAGTACGCTGCCTTGTGGGACACCGGCTTCAATACTGTGTTCGTCGGATATCGCAGTGTTGCACCTCTCTACAAACTTCCTGTTGTAGAGGTACGACTCTAGCAGTTTATGAGTGTTGTTTGGAAGCGTTGTTTTGATTTTGTACATCAGACCGTCCAGCCAAACTCTGTCGAATGCCTGCGAAACATCTAGAAATATCGCAGAGCAGTATTCCCGTTTTTCAAATGCGTTACGTATTTTTGATGTTATGCGGTTAACTTGCTCAATAGTTCCGTGTTTTGCACGAAAGCCGAATTGGTGCTGGTATTGTGTTGTGCGTGTTCAGGAATGGAGTAATAGTCAGAGACAGTAGGCATTTTTCGAAAAGTTTCGATAAGCAGGATAGAAGGCTTATGGGTCTGTACGACGATGGAACAGTGTGATCTTTTCCCGGCTTTGGTATCATTATTATTATTGACTTTTTCCATCTTCCTGGAAAGTAGCCAAGTTTGTTGATGGCATTGAAGAGCTGGGTAATGCTGCATACAGCACAGTAAGGCAGCTCAATAATCATCTTAGGGGTAATTAGGTCGCACCCTGCAGATTTTTTTGGGTTCAGATGTTCTTTGATGATTTTTGAGATTTCGTTTGAGCGAAACACAACTGGAGCATGATGAAGCTGGGAGTCGTCTGTTGCGGGCGGAATTTCGAACGTGTTTGTTGGAGAATTCGGTTGGAAGACTTTTTGTAGATGAGTGGCAAATGTGCTGGCTCTATTTTTGTCGCTACGGGCCCAGCCACCTGTGTAGTTTCTAATAGGGACCACTGGTACTGTGGGTGAGCCAAGAGTTGGGTGAGCTTTCCACAGTGAGTTTTTTGTACTGGATGTTGATAATTTTTCAATATAAGTACGTTCGGCAAGCTCTTCTTCTTGCTTTAAAGCTTTTGTAACTTTGCGTGTGGCGTCTTTTAACTTTTGTTTTGCCGACGGTGATCTGGAGGACTGCCATTCTCGCCGTAGGCGCCGTTTTTCGAGAACAAGTTGTTCGATTTGCAGGTTGGTCTTTTTGTGATTTGTAGTTTTGCTTACTGTTTGCGGCGTTGAGCAGCGAGCTGCAGCAACGATGATTGACTCCAGTGAGTTAACAAAACTATCAATGTTAGCTTCAGCTTCAAGAGGTGGGTTAAGCTCAATGTGTGAGCTTATGTATTTTTTGTATTTGAGCCAGTTCGTTTTTTCTGAAGTCAACTTATAAGAGTGGTTTGCTGGTTCTGGGTGTCGGATCAGAATTATTAGGAGGGGCGAGTGGTCAGATGATAGATCTGAGAGGCATTCGGCGCCTATCAAATTACGGGGAATGTTTTTGGTGACTGCGAAATCAATTAGATCAGGTAGTTTTTTGGGGTCAGTAGGCCAGTATGTAGGTGTGCCAGGAGAAACGTGGTCGAGCTTGTTGTTTGCTTTTATAATGGCGTTGTAGAGCTGTTTTCCTTTTGGATTCACGAGTCAAGACCCCCAGTGTGTGTGCTTGGCATTATAGTCCCCAGCTGCTCTAAAATGTTCTCCAAGTGAGTTGAAGAATTCCATAAATTGGTCTTCAGATAAGGTGAAACGAGGTGGGCAGTAAACAGCGGCTAAAGTAAGCTGGTTACCATTATCCAAATGAATTTTTAATGATGTTGCTTGTAGATAGTTTTTGGCAGTCTCAATATGACAGTGGTGCTTGAGACGGCTTCTTATCAAAATCCCGGTCCCGCCGTGGGCCTTACCATCAGGGTGATTGGTTCCGTAGAAAATATATCCTCTTATGTTAAAGTTATATTTGTTTGTGAGGTGTATTTCCGAAAGTAGCATTACGTCGATGTGCTTTTCGAGTATGAATTGAGCTAGCTCAAGTTTGTGCTGTGAAACACCGTTGGCGTTCCACGTAGAGATTCTTAGCGAGGCCATGAAGATGATTATTTTGGTTGTTGTGATACAAGCAATTGTATCAACATGTTTTGATTACGCATTAGATCTTGCATGGTTGTCCGCATAAACCCCATAAACTCCGCAATGCTCTGCTGCAAGGTAAGTATCATTGCTTCGAAATTGTTTTGTTGTTGTTCCATTGGCTTTTTGTCTTGTACCGAATTGAAGTCCACATATTTGGCTTGTGAACATGGCGCATTGGAGGCTGGGGGCTCTAGACCAGATCTTAGAGCGCTTGCATATGACGCGTTTTTGGTAACGAATCATGTACCAAGTGAGGATCTGGCTGCGGTAGAGAAGAAAACTTCTGGGTTGTTTTTGGAGGGTATTTTTGTGATCGGTGCGTTTTTTGAGCTACATAAGTTAAATCCAACAAACTGTGAAATGAACAAGAACAGTAGCCCGCTTAAACAACCGCTACAAATAAAAAAAAAAACGTTCAAAAAGAAAAAATTAATCAAAAATGGCATTATCAAATGATAATCTATCCCAACTGCTACGACAAATACGTCAAGTGCCTCAGTTCTGTGGAGAGCCAAACAGCCTCAGTTCGTTTATAAGACGAATTGAATACCTGCTCAACCTATACCCGACGAACGACCCTCTTCAGAAAGCCATCATTTATGGAGCCATTGAACTACAGGTCATCGGTCAGGTCTGCCAACTTGGATATTAAAACGAATGGTCAACCCTAAAGAAAGCTCTGATCGTTGAATTTAAAACTGCACGCCCTACAAAGGTAATTTACGACAATTTTTTGAAGAATTAGAAAATAAGTCAACTATTATTATTAATAAGTTAGCCTTAGAAAACAACCAAAATAACACATTAGTTTATTCACAAGCAATGGCAACTACAATAAAAGATACTATTCAACGCTCACTCCCTGATAGGTTGTTCATGACCCTAGCGAGGCATAGCATTTCAACTGTCCAAAAGTTAAGACAAATTGCCCAACAAGAAGGTCTTTACGAAGACACAATTTCTAAGAAATCAGATTACTGTCCAAAACTTAATACAAACTCACTAAATTTAAACACTAATACCAACACAAATAAAAACCAAAACTCTCATATCAATCAACAATTCGCGACCCCGTTCAACCCATTAATAAATCCCACGCAGATCCAAAACCCAAATGTAAACAACCAAACCCCTCATAAACAAGCTTTTCCGTCTAGACAACAACAATTCGATCAGAACAGACCATTGTTTAATGAACTCAGAGCAGACTTAATTCGCGACCGACAGAACGACACCCGAAACTATTATCAGTCCCCCCAACAACCAAGAGTGCCGAATAAGCGTTTTAAAGAAGGCAGCGGACAATCACGTATGGAGACAGATGAAAGTCACCATCAATACGTGTTAGATTACAATAACATTGCTGACCAAGATAATAACAACGACGAACAGTTCCACGACGATCAATTACAAGATACACAAAACGAGACGTATATAAATCAGCAAATTCAACAAGCCGAAAATTTTCCAATACCAGCCTGGGAACCCACCAATACATAGAGATCATGTTTAATAATCACAGATACCGATGCATAGTCGACACTGGTTCATCAATAAACATGATCAACTTAAACTTTTTCAATTTACAAGTTCATGATAAACAAATAGTTGCCAGAAGTATGACAGGCTATTCAAAACTAAATAAATTCGTAAATCTTTTCAGCAATCGCAGAAATTTTATATTCATTCGTTTTCACCATTTTATGACATTCTATTAGGAAGGAAAGTACTAATGGAAAGCAACGGTTGTATAGATTATTTTATTATTATATATTAATCCAAACACTCGTGGTGGTTGGACGTGTTTCGCTTTTGCTCCCTGTGTTTCTTAATAATTCTGTTTAATTGATTTGCTTATGTGCTTTCATTAATAGTGCCGTATCTTTCTAGTGCTAACCCTGTGAGTAAAAGCTTAAAGTAGCATACTAATCCTGCCTTATTAGTGAATTAGCTTACAAAAATTTTAATTCTTTTCACTTGCGCGTCTTGGCGTCAAGCTTTTTGTTTTTGTTTTTACTAATATTTTCACACTTTCCTGCTCTCCCGTTCTCCCGCTCACGAAAGTAAATTTCGCTCTCTGAGTAAGTTGTGTAGTGCTTTTGTTGTAAACGTAACAGCTGTTGTTGTTTTGTTTACCTTGAGTGCTCGCTATATTTGTTTTTTAATTTTCGTTCTCGCTTGCTTGCCTGTTTTCGGCGCTGTAACTGTTTCTTGCTCTCTCAAGAAATTTGTCTTAATATTCTATTGCTCTCTTCGTTGTCCCCTACTATTCGAAGGCATATTTATTTTATTAACATGGTGTCGTGCTCTGCAGCAAATTGCAAATGCTCTTCAGATGCTAATGCGGACTACATTGGTTGCTGGCTCTGTGACAATTTTAGTCACTTAAAATGCTGTGGCCTAACTGTGCGGGTTAGAGATGTGTAGCGGCGCCTGAAGATTATAAAAATAATAATACAATGAGGTGCCTGAAAGTAGGCAGTATTTTTTTTGTGCTTTTGTGGATCGCAAGCTTGTCTCGGATAAAAGGTTTAGAAATCGGGAAATATCCAAAGCTGAGCTTAGGATAAAGTCATAAATCGATCAGCTGGGTCATGGTTGCATTCTAAACCTTTTGGAAAGAAGCAAACTCCTCGTGGTTTAGCCGTAGCTTTTTTCTGAAAGCGATCATTTCTACGCTGATCGCCAAAGACATAAGACGTTTGGGTCTTAAGGAATATTTGAAAAAAAAAATAGAAAAAAATACACGTGGAAAAGTGAAGTGGAAAGTTCAAACATTAAATTGTTTAAATTGTTTAAAAATTTAAAAATTGCTAATAAAAGTTTAAAACCAAATAAACAAATCCAAAGCCGTTTGGCTCGTTGTTCTCGTCGTCCACGTAAGTGAGAAATTTATTTTTTCTCAAAGAGCAATTTTCTTTAAATAACTGGCTAAAATAATGCTTAAAAACTCTCTAGACTACCTATCAATTATGGCTGAAAGGATTTGGCTGTTTTATTAACCAGCAGATTATTAGCAGCAGGCAACTAGCAGCCACGACGCTGCAAACTTTCCCCTCGCCCCTAAAAGTAGACACAAGCGAGCACGACTATGGGAGTCCATAGGAGCACGTTTTTTTTTGCTTCTCCGGCCATAGGAGCACCCCTTTTGCTTCTCCGGCCAAAGGAGCACCTTTGCCGTTCAGGCCCTTGGGAGCAGTACTCGCGCACTTGCCCATAGGAGCACCGCTCTAAAACTTTGCCACAGCAGCATCTGCGGCGGGAAAGTGCTCAAGTGTTGCTGCTCGCCGGTCTTAATTGGCCTAACCTACGAGTGAAAATTTTATTGACACACGTGGAGAAAGCCACCTAGGCACATGCAGCACCAATTTTAACCTCCAAAATTCGTCATTCCCCGTTAAACTTCACGCATCTATAATTCAAAAAAAAAAATGCAACGTTAACCCAGTCAACAACCAACAATTTAATTTAACGAGCTGCGCCTAAAAGCACTCCCGATGTTCCTGCGTATGCAGAAGGGAATTTAAGAAATGTGTTACATAACGTTGAGCTTTTAGGGCAGTGCAAAAGCAGTTTTAGTTTTTGAATAGCCATGAAAATTTTGTAAATGAATGATAATGATGAATAATAAAATGAATAATTTTTAGGGATAATTAGATAGGGAAAGGATGCCCAGCTCATGTGACATAAAAATTAAATCAAAAATTAATCAAATTAAAAAATTGGCAGCAGCAAGCAAAACACCTCAATGAAACAATATTCCAGGATCCGGAAGATCGATCTTTCGTCGTTGGAAATATAACGCGGTGAGTTCGTTCCTTTTATATACTTCATAATCCTTTTATTATTTGGTTTCGGTGCGTGCATATTATTTTGAATATTTTTTTTGATTTTCTTTTTGCGAAACATGAACAGCCATCCGCCACTAAACAATAAAAGCAAAAGTTCGTGAAATACTTAGAAGCTACAAATTAGTAAACATGAAGAATAAAACAGAAAAGAAATAATAATAATAGAAAAAATATAAGCAAAAATTCTAAAAAATTATTAGATTAAATAAACTGAAAAGCTCATAATTTAACAGTGACTCATTTAAAGAATAAAAGTTTTATAGTATATAAAATCTGATGATAGGTATTAACACTAGCACAGAATATTAGGAACAACCAGATTTTTCCCTACCCTGAACAAAAATGTGTCAAACCAATTACGCGAATAGAAATTATTTTTATTATAATTAAGACTTGAATACTCCCATTGCTACCCATACTATATATGCCACATGAATATTTTTTGTACCCTTATGTACAATTTTTATAACATATAAATAGAACATACACAATGAAGCAACCTTGATATAATTTTAATATTTTTAGTAGAATTTCACGTCCGAATTTCCGTTAGTTTTTTTTGCAGATACTCCCTGATGGATGACTCCCGATGCTTCCCCTGCGCCGCCAGAATCTATGATGAGATGATGTTCTGCTAGTTATATTTAGCTTGAACTCATGCTGATGATTCCGCGGTTGTAGGGGACAAAGGGGTCACCAGAGCCATGCTCTCAGGTGGGTGACCGTAGGTAGGGTGGGCACTCGCGACCACGATAACACCTGTGGCTTCGCTTTCGCCAAATATTCTTGTCCGTTTTCCCATCTTCTATTACTCTCCGATTCTCCTTTCCTTTCTTTTCTTTTGGATCTTTCTGTTCTCTTCCGGTTCCTTCAGCTATTTTTCTTTGTCGCAGCACGTT
Source organism: Zaprionus ornatus (assembly GCA_018904035.1). Lineage (NCBI taxonomy): Eukaryota > Metazoa > Arthropoda > Insecta > Diptera > Drosophilidae > Zaprionus > Zaprionus ornatus. Next base: position 399,119 of record JAEIFZ010000231.1, on the reverse strand, counting down.
TATTCTAACTTTGCTTTATTAATAATTGAGTGCACCCGGTACGAGATCTGGCCAAGCAAGACCTCCACCCCCAAAGCCGACGAGTTAGAGCCGGAAAATTAAAACGTGCCCCGCTAGTACAGATCGTCCGAAAACACACACATACCGTTGCACGTTACAGTTAGTAGTATTAATTATTAATAAAAGTAAAAGTAAGTGGCGTCCAACGTGTGGGGCTCGATTGAGAATTCCTCATTGAGACTCATCGATAGATTGATCCAAATATTCTCTCGTTTTCTTCCTTCTTCTTGTTCAAATTCTTCTTTAAATTTCTTAACCCTTTCTTAAAAATCTGTTGCCTAGTCACTTTTATTTGTCTTGGAATACATTAAGATCGATATTCAGTCGTATTATGTCCACAATTAAAGGTTTCTATGCAAAGATTTCCTTAGCTATGCTTTGATACATGTGTTATTCAGTTTGTGGAAATACAAAAGAAAGTCTGACTCAGGTTGACCTTTTGGCCCAAAATGAGATACTGCGTTTTTGTCTTAGCGAACCTGTCCTTACTTCCATTAAAAATAATTGAGCAATCAAACACTTTGGAATATAATTGTATTGCTCTCGAGCATTGCTTTATCCGTGTTTGTTATTCAATGTTTTTAATTGAAGCCAGTCTGATTAGTTAGGTTGCAAGCTGGAATACAGATGAGTACGTTTCGAGCGTCCACTGTCCGCACAATTATTGACTTTTCATCAATAAAGATTAAAGAAATAAAACTTTAATCAAAATCATTTCCTTTTCATTACTATCGCGGCAAGAAAATATGGTAGACAAATTTTACTCTCTTACAATACGCGAAACATCATGCATTGAGTTCAAAATTTCACATGAACGGTTCCTTAATTGTGTTAAAAATTTATTGAAAAATAAAAAAATTAAATTATATTTAATTATCGATTCCTTTTATTAATTCTTTTGATTGCTCGGATTTTATTAGAGTTTGAAGTTTTTAGTAGTAATTATAAAGATCTGCAATATGGGGCTCGACCGATCCCCTGATAAGGCAGCTCCTGAAGCAGGACCAGAATCTATATGTTCAATATGCGAAATTCAAATTAATTCAATCGCTGAGAAACATAGAACCAGCTGTGAGCACGATTTTCATCGAAAATGCATTGCAGCGCATTTCAAAAATACCAACAGATGTCCCAAATGTAATGCTGTCTGTCTGTCCGAAGGTTCTGGAGTAACTACTCGTGGGAAGTCAAAAAGCCGTAATGCTGTAGAAATTACCAGTGACTCTTTTGATTACGATAGGGCCTCCACCTCAGCGCAAGCTGCAAAATCTAGCGAGAATGCTAGTAGTAGAGTAGTTCCTAGTGAAGCAATGAATGCTATCGCTTTGGTTACACTGGAGCGCAGGTTGCTCACCAGCTTATCTGAGAAAATGAGTGAGATCATTCAAAATACAGTCGTAGAAACTGTTCAGAGACTGACAATCACACCCCCTCAATCTATTTCTAATAGTGCTCGAGAACAAGCAGCATCAGATAATCCTATGCATCCTTTAAGTTCTCTGTCAGGAGTTCAAAATGCAGGATCTCCCTTTTCAAACAGATCCCATAATTCAGATTTGTTAAATCGTCCTGACAAGGTTGTGCATATTTTGAACGGATGGAAACTTAAGTTCTCCGGAACAGGCTTCCTAACGATCGATAATTTCATTTATCGTGTAGAAGCACTAACAGTGCAAACTTTAGAAGGCAATTTCGCCGTATTGTGCAAAAATGCAAGCGTGCTTTTTGACGGTAAGGCCAATGAATTTTAAGATTATAAAAATAATAATACAATGAGGTGCCTGAAAGTAGGCAGTATTTTTTTTGTGCTTTTGTGGATCGCAAGCTTGTCTCGGATAAAAGGTTTAGAAATCGGGAAATATCCAAAGCTGAGCTTAGGATAAAGTCATAAATCGATCAGCTGGGTCATGGTTGCATTCTAAACCTTTTGGAAAGAAGCAAACTCCTCGTGGTTTAGCCGTAGCTTTTTTCTGAAAGCGATCTTTTCTACGCTGATCGCCAAAGACATAAGACGTTTGGGTCTTAAGGAATATTTGAAAAAAAAAATAGAAAAAATACACGTGGAAAAAGTGAAGTGGAAAGTTCAAACATTAAATTGTTTAAATTGTTTAAAAATTTAAAAATTGCTAATAAAAGTTTAAAACCAAATAAACAAATCCAAAGCCGTTTGGCTCGTTGTTCTCGTCGTCCACGTAAGTGAGAAATTTATTTTTTCTCAAAGAGCAATTTTCTTTAAATAACTGGCTAAAATAATGCTTAAAAAACTCTCTAGACTACCTATCAATTATGGCTGAAAGGATTTGGCTGTTTTATTAACCAGCAGATTATTAGCAGCAGGCAACTAGCAGCCACGACGCTGCAAACTTTCCCCTCGCCCCTAAAAGTAGACACAAGCGAGCACGACTATGGGAGTCCATAGGAGCACGTTTTTTTTTGCTTCTCCGGCCATAGGAGCACCCCTTTTGCTTCTCCGGCCAAAGGAGCACCTTTGCCGTTCAGGCCCTTGGGAGCAGTACTCGCGCACTTGCCCATAGGAGCACCGCTCTAAAACTTTGCCACAGCAGCATCTGCGGCGGGAAAGTGCTCAAGTGTTGCTGCTCGCCGGTCTTAATTGGCCTAACCTACGAGTGAAAATTTTATTGACACACGTGGAGAAAGCCACCTAGGCACATGCAGCACCAATTTTAACCTCCAAAATTCGTCATTCCCCGTTAAACTTCACGCATCTATAATCATAGAACCAGCTGTGAGCACGATTTTCATCGAAAATGCATTGCAGCGCATTTCAAAAATACCAACAGATGTCCCAAATGTAATGCTGTCTGTCTGTCCGAAGGTTCTGGAGTAACTACTCGTGGGAAGTCAAAAAGCCGTAATGCTGTAGAAATTACCAGTGACTCTTTTGATTACGATAGGGCCTCCACCTCAGCGCAAGCTGCAAAATCTAGCGAGAATGCTAGTAGTAGAGTAGTTCCTAGTGAAGCAATGAATGCTATCGCTTTGGTTACACTGGAGCGCAGGTTGCTCACCAGCTTATCTGAGAAAATGAGTGAGATCATTCAAAATACAGTCGTAGAAACTGTTCAGAGACTGACAATCACACCCCCTCAATCTATTTCTAATAGTGCTCGAGAACAAGCAGCATCAGATAATCCTATGCATCCTTTAAGTTCTCTGTCAGGAGTTCAAAATGCAGGATCTCCCTTTTCAAACAGATCCCATAATTCAGATTTGTTAAATCGTCCTGACAAGGTTGTGCATATTTTGAACGGATGGAAACTTAAGTTCTCCGGAACAGGCTTCCTAACGATCGATAATTTCATTTATCGTGTAGAAGCACTAACAGTGCAAACTTTAGAAGGCAATTTCGCCGTATTGTGCAAAAATGCAAGCGTGCTTTTTGACGGTAAGGCCAATGAATTTTATTGGCGTTATCACAAGTCAGTTAACGAAGTTCGATGGGAACAATTATGTGCAGCTTTGCGTTTACAATTTCGACAAGAAAGGGATGATGCAGATATCGAAGAACTTATCCGAAGTAGAAAACAGAAAATTAATGAAAACTTTGATAGTTTCTTTGATAGCATATCTATACTGTTAGATCAGTTGGAACAACCGTTATCGTCTCAAAAGTTAGTACGTCTCCTTAAGAACAATTTAAGACCAGAGATAAGGCATGAACTGTTAAAAGTAGACGTAAAGACAGTAACAGGATTAAGAGACCTTTGTCGTCGACGTGAGATCTTTTAGAGGATGTAAAGAGATCACAGGGGTATATTAAAGGGACTCCCTTTAAACGAGAAGTCTCTGAAATATGGCAGGACGAAAAAGAAGCTGAATCCGATTCAGACTCACAAGTGCTCGAAGTCGACGCATTCTCTTTAATTTGTTGGAATTGTCACCAAGAGGGGCATAGATACCAAGATTGTTTGGCTGAGAAAAGAGTTTTTTGTTACGGTTGTGGGGCAAACAACACTTACAAACCCGATTGCAGTAATTGTTCAAAAAACTCCAAAAGCCGCACGCAGAAGCCGCTACCCAAACAGAAGACTTCGAGTGCGCAGCGCAATCAGGGAACAATGACCGACTAATAATTGATGTACCTTCAAACACACCACCGGACTTACCTTTATTACCAGATATACACAAAAACACTGACTTAACTCTCCTTCATCAAAAGATTCATAAATTAGTGGCAACGCCTTCACTCGAAAATCTTGCTGATTCCTTTTACGTCGTACGCCATCCCGTAGTGCAAGCAGGATAAAAACTTTCTATGAGCGCGCTAAACAATGCCAGTTAGCACTTAAGAACATCTGTTCAATACCAGCCTCAGCCACAGATCCGCGTCCTTTCTTTCCAATTCGGCTATTGAATCGAACAGTCTATGGATTATTGGACTCAGGAGCCTCGATTAGCTGTATAGGTGGTTCTTTGGCAGTTGAAGTCCTTGAAGGGAATGTAGCATACAAACCCATAAAGGCCAATGCTTCTACAGCTGATGGTAGCTCACAGCACATAATAGGGAAATTGGAAACAAAAGATAGAATATGGAAATCAAGAAAAATTTCTGGAAATATTCATAGTTCCTTCCTTGCAACAGGACTTATATCTCGGCATTGATTTTTGGAGAAAGTTTGGAATATTTCCTAGAGAGCTAGAAGTGGCAGAATTGAATTTGAAGGAGAAGCATATTTCCGAGTCCGACATAGAACAACACGTCTTAACTAACGAACAACATTCACAACTCAAGCTAGTGATCAACTGCTTTCCCTCAAAAAAAAGTCATTTCTGTATGCGGCGTGTGCGGTATTTAGGCCATATAATTGGTGATGGCGGAATTCGTACAGATCCTGATAAGGTGTCGGCAATTACTCAGTTTCCAATTCCTAAAAGTCTCCGAAGTTTAAGAAGATTTATGGGAATGTGCGGGTGGTACCGTAAGTTCGTGCCTAATTTTGCAACGTTATCTTCCCCTTTGACCGACTTGATGACAACTAAAAGAAAATTTTCGCTAACTGAAAATGCTATAAAAGCCTTTGAGGAATTAAAATCTCACCTCTCTAAGGCCCCAGTACTAAGTAGCCCTGACTTTACCAAGCCTTTTGCTATACATTGCGATGCAAGCAAAACTGGAGTAGTATTAGTTCAAACCTCGGCAGAAGGAGACGAACGCCCAGTGGCTTTCATTTCAAAGAAGCTTAATAAAGCTCAAAGAAACTACACTGTCACCGAACAGGAGTGCTTAGCAGCTATTGTAGCACTGAAAAGTTTCCGAGCTTACGTGGAAGGCCATGATTTTACAATTATAACCGACCACGCGTCTCTCAAATGGCTGATGTCCAATCACGATTTAAACTCTCGTTTGGCTCGTTGGGCATTAACCTTGCAAAGGTTTAAATTCAAAATTGAGCATAGAAAGGGCTCACTAAACGTTGTACCTGATTCCTTGTCACGCGTAAATGAAGACGCGGTAGCAGCGATAGACATTAAAGAAGGTTCGCTCGTTGATCTAAATTCGGAGCACTTCAAGTCCAACGAATATCAGGATCGGGTTAAAAAAGTGCAAGCAAATAGCGCGTATTTCCCCGATTTAAAGACTGACGAAGGATATGTCTATCGGCGGTCAGAGCATTTAACAGGGGAACAATCCCATGACGAATATGCCTGGAAACTTTGGATTCCTAAACAATTAGTGCCTGAAGTCATATCGCAAGCGCATAATAGCCCATTAGCTTCGCATGGAGGTATGCACAAAACCATCGAGCGAGTCAGGCGATATTACTTTTGGCCTGGATTAGTTTCCGATGTTAAATCTTATATTAATGCATGCGAGGTTTGTAAATCGACTAAATCCCCAAACTTTGTTTTGAGACCTCCCATGGGAAAAGCCGCAGATACTCAAAGAGCTTTTCAGCGCCTCTTCATAGATTTTCTCAGCCCATATCCGCGATCAAGAAGTGGAAATATAGGAATATTCATTGTATTAGACCATTTTTCCAAGTTCGTATTCTTAAAGCCCGTTAAGAAAATAAATGCTGATGTTGTGATAAAATACCTCGAAGGCGATCTTTTTATGACATTTGGGGTGCCAGAAACAATAGTGTCCGATAACGGGTCGCAATTCAGGTCTGCGGCATTCCAAAAACTTATGAAGGGGTACGACGTAACGCATACTCTAACAGCCGTGCATTCGCCACAAGCCAATGCCTCCGAACGAGTAAATCGTTCAGTGATTTCAGCAATTCGTGCTTACGTAAATCCCGACCAGAAAAACTGGGACGAAAATCTAAATAAAATCTCTTGTGCATTGCGTTCGTCGAAACATTCGAGTATAGGCACAACTCCTTATTACATGACATTCGGTCAGCATATGATCACTTCGGGAAGTACATATTCATTGTTGAGGAAGCTCAATATGCTAGACGACCGATCATTGGTATTTAGTCGTCCAGACACATTTGAGATAGTTCGTGCAGACGCTGGAAAGCATATGCAAAAAGCGCACGAACAAAACGAAAAACGTTATAACTTGAGATCACGAGAAGTGCATTTTGCCGAAGGCCAAGAAGTTTTCAGACGGAATTTTAAACAAAGCTGTTTTGCTACTGGTTACAACTCTAAATTTGGTCCAACCTTTGTAAAAGCCCGAGTTAGAAAAAAGATAGCAAATTCTTACTACGAGCTGGAAGATATGCAGGGTCGACCACTAGGCAATTATCACGCGAAGGACATACGTCAGTGATAGTGCTTCAGGCGGTATCCGTCTAGGCTATTTTATATAAATAAAATACCCTAGACAGATTTTACCGGGGGGGCTTTGTAGCGGCGCCTGAAGAGTATAAAAATAATAATACAATGAGGTGCCTGAAAGTAGGCAGTATTTTTTTTTGTGCTTTTGTGAATCGCAAGCTTGTCTCGGATAAAAGGTTTAGAAATCGGGAAATATCCAAAGCTGAGCTTAGGATAAAGTCATAAATCGATCAGCTGGGTCATGGTTGCATTCTAAACCTTTTGGAAAGAAGCAAACTCCTCGTGGTTTAGCCGTAGCTTTTTTCTGAAAGCGATCTTTTCTACGCTGATCGCCAAAGACATAAGACGTTTGGGTCTTAAGGAATATTTGAAAAAAAAAATAGAAAAAATACACGTGGAAAAAGTGAAGTGGAAAGTTCAAACATTAAATTGTTTAAATTGTTTAAAAATTTAAAAATTGCTAATAAAAGTTTAAAACCAAATAAACAAATCCAAAGCCGTTTGGCTCGTTGTTCTCGTCGTCCACGTAAGTGAGAAATTTATTTTTTCTCAAAGAGCAATTTTCTTTAAATAACTGGCTAAAATAATGCTTAAAAAACTCTCTAGACTACCTATCAATTATGGCTGAAAGGATTTGGTTGTTTTATTAACCAGCAGATTATTAGCAGCAGGCAACTAGCAGCCACGACGCTGCAAACTTTCCCCTCGCCCCTAAAAGTAGACACAAGCAAGCACGACTAGGGGAGTCCATAGGAGCACGTTTTTTTTGCTTCTCCGGCCATAGGAGCACCCCTTTTGCTTCTCCGGCCAAAGGAGCACCTTTGCCGTTCAGGCCCTTGGGAGCAGTACTCGCGCACTTGCACATAGGAGCACCGCTCTAAAACTTTGCCACAGCAGCATCTGCGGCGGGAAAGTGCTCAAGTGTTGCCGCTCGCCGGTCTTAATTGGCCTAACCTACGAGTGAAAATTTTATTGACACACGTGGAGAAAGCCACCTAGGCACATGCAGCACCAATTTTAACCTCCAAAATTCGTCATTCCCCGTTAAACTTCACGCATCTATAATTCAAAAAATGCAACGTTAACCCAGTCAACAACCAACAATTTAATTTAACGAGCTGCGCCTAAAAGCACTCCCGATGTTCCTGCGTATGCAGAAGGGAATTTAAGAAATGTGTTACATAACGTTGAGCTTTTAGGGCAGTGCAAAAGCAGTTTTAGTTTTTGAATAGCCATGAAAATTTTGTAAATGAATGATAATGATGAATAATAAAATGAATAATTTTTAGGGATAATTAGATAGGGAAAGGATGCCCAGCTCATGTGACATAAAAATTAAATCAAAAATTAATCAAATTAAAAAATTGGCAGCAGCAAGCAAAACACCTCAATGAAACAATATTCCAGGATCCGGAAGATCGATCTTTCGTCGTTGGAAATATAACGCGGTGAGTTCGTTCCTTTTATATACTTCATAATCCTTTTATTATTTGGTTTCGGTGCGTGCATATTATTTTGAATATTTTTTTTATTTTCTTTTGCCGAAACATGAACAGCCATCCGCCACTAAACAATAAAAGCAAAAGTTCGTGAAATACTTAGAAGCTACAAATTAGTAAACATGAAGAATAAAACAGAAAAGAAATAATAATAATAGAAAAAATATAAGCAAAAATTCTAAAAAATTATTAGATTAAATAAACTGAAAAGCTCATAATTTAACAGTGACTCATTTAAAGAATAAAAGTTTTATAGTATATAAAATCTGATGATAGGTATTAACACTAGCACAGAATATTAGGAACAACCAGATTTTTCCCTACCCTGAACAAAAATGTGCCAAACCAATTACGCGAATAGAAATTATTTTTATTATAATTAATACTTGAATACTCCCATTGCTACCCATACTATATATGCCACATGAATATTTTTTGTACCCTTATGTACAATTTTTATAACATATAAATAGAATATACACAATGAAGCAACCTTGATATAATTTTTATATTTTTAGTAGAATTCCACGTCCGAATTTCCGTTAGTTTTTTTTTGCAGATACTCCCTGATGGATGACTCCCGATGCTTCCCCTGCGCCGCCAGAATCTATGATGAGATGATGTTCTGCTAGTTATATTTAGCTTGAACTCATGCTGATGATTCCGCGGTTGTAGGGGACAAAGGGGTCACCAGAGCCATGCTCTCAGGTGGGTGACCGTAGGTAGGGTGGGCACTCGCGACCACGATAACACCTGTGGCTTCGCTTTCGCCAAATATTCTTGTCCGTTTTCCCATCTTCTATTACTCTCCGATTCTCCTTTCCTTTCTTTTCTTTTGGATCTTTCTGTTCTCTTCCGGTTCCTTCAGCTATTTTTCTTTGTCGCAGCACGTTTATTCTAACTTTGCTTTATTAATAATTGAGTGCACCCGGTACGAGATCTGGCCAAGCAAGACCTCCACCCCCAAAGCCGACGAGTTAGAGCCGGAAAATTAAAACGTGCCCCGCTAGTACAGATCGTCCGAAAACACACATACCGTTGCACGTTACAGATGCCGTCAACGCCAATGTAGGCCTTAAATGGTCGTGCGAAGCGTGCCGTGTGGGTGAATCCGATCTACGGAAAATCCACAATAAAACCAAACTCGGGTTTTATCGGATACGCACAGCTTTCTCTAATCTCCAATCTGAATTTTTGGAGATGGAGACCCAATTCAACGCCTTTACGGCTCTTAGTAAGCCACCTGCTCCTCTTAATATTCCTTTAGATTCAGTTACTACGAATCTAAAGACCACCAATCTATCTTCTTCCAAGGCTTCTTCTGATCTTCTAAGTCTAATTTCCCTTATACCATCTTGCTCTTCTAGTTGCACAAAAAAAAAAAAACTAGCAGCAATGTTACCGCACCGAAACCTCTTGCTGCCCCTCTTGTGCCTACTCCCATTACGAGCAATGAGAACAACGTAACGGGTAATGTTTCCGCAATCATGCCTGCTAGTCAGGCACCGAGTATAAAACCTCTGATTGCGATTAAATCCAAAAAATTGGTGTTTATCTCTCGCTTGGCTCCAGACACAACCATAGAAGATGTATAATCGTACATTCTCGAAAGGATGCCTGTAAATGATTTGATTGTTAAGAAATTCAATTTCAAATTAAAGCGCGACATTTCTTCTTTCAATATTATTCTCCCTGCAGAACAGTTTAAAGACGTTTGCGCAGCTTCTTTCTGGCCGCCCGACCTTATTGTTAAGGAGTTCACTCCAAAACAAAAAAGCCGAACGACCGTCACTCTTCCCACATTGGCCGTTACATCGCCAAGTGGACCTACAACAAGTGCAAAGTCCTCAAAAAACTGAAGTTCTCTTCTCTTCATGCCTTTGAAAATGCTAGGGACACACAAATATTCTCTCTTCCTTAATTCTTTCCTATCAAAATGTTAGAGGCCTCTGTAGTAAAATCTCTAGTCTTTATCTTCATAGTCTTGCCTTTTCTTCCCAAATTATTGCCTTTACCGAAACCTGGTTAAAACCAGAGATTCTAAGCTCTGAAGTCTTTCCAGATAGGTATACAACATACAGGCTTGATCGACCTGACCGACGGGGTGGTGGAGTACTGATTGCAGTAGACTCCTTCATTATGTCGGACCTCTTACAGCCGGAGTTTCAATTCGACATTGAATTAATCTGTGTAAAACTACACTTTCCCGGTTTTTTCTTGTATATAACCTGCTCCTATATTCCGCCGTTATCGTTATTATCAGTCTACTTTTGTCTGCAATTAAGACTATTTTTAACCTGTTATCAGACAGAGATCATTTCATAGTCCTGGGTGACTTTAATATCCCGGAATGTAATTGGACATCCATTGCGGAGGGAAACTTCCTTCTGCCCTCCCGCCAACATGATCTGTTTGACGGTTTGTTTGACATGTCTTTGTCGCAGGTTAATCATGTCAAAAACACTTTAAACAGATCGCTTGATCTATGTTTCGTCTCAGATCCTTCCAGGGTGATTTTAGACAGGGCACAACCTCTTTTCCTTCCTGAAGATCCTTATCATCCCACCTTCGAAGTGAATCTCGACTTGGGTATTAGCTTTGTGGATAAAAGTGTAAAGCTGCTTTAAGAAAGCTGACTTTGAATACTTAAATTATTTAATTTCATATTGTGATTGGTCTGACTTTTATCTATCAACTAATATGTCAGTGGCTATTAATATATTTTATAAAACCCTTAACTCTGCTTTTGATATCTGTGTTCCGTTTTTCTATCCGACAAGCTCAAGTAGGCCTCCTTGGTTTACAAAAGAGTTGTCTCGCTTAAAAAACTTAAGAAATACAAGCTGAAAAACTCACCGATTGTCTTTTCCCGCTACCTAACTGCTCGTGCAAATTTTACCGTGCTTAACGCGAAGTGTTATAAAAACTATTTGACAAGATGTAGGACTCAGTTCTTTCAGAATCCTAAACAGTTTTATAGTTTTGTTAACATGAAGCGTAGGTCAGCGGGCTTTCCTTCTAAACTTATGTTCGATAACGCTGAGGCGGACACAGATCAGGCCATTGCCGATATGTTTGCCAAGTATTTTCAAACAACTTATTCTTCTTCTACGCCAAACATTCACTCCTATCCATATAGCGTACCAAGCTCGAATGGCACACACCTTTACTGAATGAAAGTTCACTTATTAGGGATCTTCGCTTGGTTAAACCAGTCTTCTCACCAGGTCCCGATGGTATCCCCGCCTGTGTACTTCGATACTGTGCCAACTCCTTATGTAAGCCATTGCTCAAACTATTTTCGCTGTCCTTAGTATATGCCTCGTTTCCATCCATATGGAAGAAATCCTTTATCATCCCTTTACATAAAAAGGGCAGCAAGTCTGATGCAAGCAATTATAGAGGTATCTCTAAATTGTCGGCTATACCGAAATTCTTCGAGAATGTTATTACTCCTCACTTGCAGCATTTTAGTAGATCCGTTATATCCCCTTTTCAACACGGATTTGTGAAGCGTCGTTCTACCACGACAAATTTGCTTGAGCTGACATCCTTTGTGGTAAAAAGATTTCAGGAAAATCTTCAAACTGATGTCATTTATAATGATTTCAGTAAGGCATTTGACTCAAATTTCTTAGGTCATACCATAAGTCCAGATGGTATACGACCCAACAAAGAAAAAGTAAAAGCGATTGAATAATTTCCTATTCCAAAAACCTCTAAAGAAATTAAATCAAAACCTCTCACCTTATTTTTAAAGAAAGGAGCTAAAATAAATATAAAGGACGAAGCTTATATTAAATCTTTCGAAAAGTTAAAAACCCTTATCATGTACGACCCCATCCTCGTTTGCCCTGACTTTACAAAAACATTTCAAGTTACTAGTGACGCCAGCAATTTCGTGCTATCACAAGATAATAAACCAATTAGTTTTGCAAGCAGAACATTAAACGACCACGAACAGAATTACAGTACAATAGAAAAAGAATTATTGGCAATTGTTTGGGCAACCAAATACTTCCGCCCATATTTATATGGAGTCCCTTTTGAAATATTAAGTACTCATAAACCCATTGTCTGGCTAAATAATATAAAAGAACCCAATATGAAATTACAACGTTGGCGAATCAAACTTAGTGAATACAATTTTAAAATAAAATATTTGGAAGGAAAACTAAATCATGTAGCAGATGCTTTATCTCGAGTTAAAATTGAAAAAAATATGGGAGGTGAAAAAGAAAATATTTCAACAGCAGTAACAATACATAGTGCATCAGAAAGTAACGAAACTTATATTCAAATCACTGAGAAACCCATAAACTATTTCACTAGTCAAATAAAATTTATAAAAGATTCCATAGACCAAGTAGACATATCAAAATAATTCACTAAAACTAAAATCACTATAAAATAAACTGAAATGACTCTCCCAATAGCAAAAGACTTCTTAATAAAATACTTTCTAAACCATACTAGCGTAATTTACATAGACAATGACAGTGATTTTTCCGTTCTTCAGAATGCATACCATGAAACTATTAACCCACATAGTAACGTAAAAATCTTAAAAAGTATAATTAAACTAAAGGACATTAACTCTTAAGCTGAATTCAAGGAATTCATTATTTCTCAACACATGTAGTGTGCCAAAGTTGATGGTCAGCCGTTAGGACTCCTCTGCACCCTTTCTGTTAAGAGTTAACAGAGAGCGAATTCAAAACAACTGTTATGTAAAAAGGCGCTCTCAATTCCTCTCGCGAAAGAATGGTCTCTAAAGAGAATCACACCATTAAACAGTTAATTGATGCAGTTAGAGTTGCTTCGAGAATTTTCGACAGCGCCACCTTCTGTCTATAAATAGATGCTGAGTGCGCATTTCTGTATAATACAATAATTGGCTCCGATAGTGAAGTTCGCACAGCAGAAATATATAAAATTATTGAAAAATATAATACACGTGGCAAAATAAATTGTAAGTCCACATCGTCTTGTTAAACAACTTATACCCACGCCGACAATATAAAAATATATGCCAAAGGCGTCAAGGAATCGGAATCAGATAGTCATAATAGCCAGTGTATGAAATTCGATACAAAACAAAAAGCGACGACGATTTGTTTTGGTCAACACCACTCGTTGCCAGGTTCCCGTGAGATTGGTCAATTTGGTGTCCAATAAGCGGAGATCAGCGACTGGTTAAACGCAAACACACTTTCTGGAGTATTAATATACTATATTTCTTCACAGTACGATTGCGCTAAAATCACGAAGCCTAGTCAGTCATACACAAGTTGAATTTCCTTTCGATGAAAAGCCAGAGTGTTTCTACGTAATACTCGGTCAAAGACGTTTCAACGCGCATACTACACACTTGAAATTACTGCACCCTGGTATCGAAAAATGACACGACTCTTTAAAGAAACTCACTATTTTCCTGACTATATCAAATTAATTCAAAATATCATTAATGATTGCAAAGTCTGCAATCTCGCAAAAAAAGAACACAGACCAACAAAACTTGCTTTTGAAATAACCCCAGAGACAAATAACCCAAGAGAACTTTACGTGATTGACTTTTATGCTATTGACAATGAGCAATATTTATCCTGTATTGACGTTTATTCAAAATTTGCATCACTTATAAAACCAAATAGTAGAGATTGGCTAGAAGCCAAAAGAGCCCTTACTAGAATATTTAACGACATGGGAAAACCACAATAAAATAAAACAAACAAAGACTCAGCATTCATGAGCAACTCTCTAAAGATTTGGCTAAATAACGAAGAAATAAAATTAGATATCACCACAAGCAAAACAGGAATAGCAGATGTAGAACGTCTTCACAAAACAATAAATGAAAAGATCCGCATTAGCAATACTGAAAATAATAGAGAAAATAGGGAAACAAGATTAGAAACAATTTTATACACATACAACCATAAAACTTAACATAATACAACCGGACAAATACCAGCTTACATACTACTCTACGCAGGCACACTTACGTATGACTCTCAGAAAATTAAAGAAAACAAAATTAACAAGCTTAATGAGAACCGACAAATTAACGAAGTTGACACATATAGACAAGCCCCTATAACGCGCTCGAAATCCAAAAACCCCTTTATGAAAACAGGCAGAATTGAACAACTAGTTGAAAAACATTACAATGAAAATAATAGCGGCCAAAATGTAACACACTCTAAAAGTAAATTTAAAAAGAAAAAAAAATGTTAATAACAGCAAATATTTACAACCGACCGACACCCAATCATCGGACTCATAATTATTATTGTATAATGACTCTTATGATGACACAAAGTACAGCAGGAACAATCGAAGTAATCCCAATTGAAAACAATCAGGGATTCATTCTATTTGAATCAGGAACGATACAACTCCCTATTACATTCATGCACCACTGTCTTACAGTTAACATAACACAAATTGAAGAAATATATAGCACTCTTATTAAAGAAAGCCAAAAATTTAATAACATAACACAAATAAATTACCTAATTGAAAAAATGGAAAGAGATATGAACGGAATACGTATAACAAAACGCAATAAACGAGGACTGTTCAACTTTGTAGGCTCTACTTTCAAATACCTTTTCGGTACAATAGACGAAGACGACAGACAAAATTTTGAACACCAAATTTCACCCCTATCCCAAAGCACCGTTCAGATTAGCAGTCTAAATCACGTTATTGACAACCATAATAACGGTATTCAAATGATAAACACCCACTCAGAATCTATAAAAAAAGAACAAAAAATCTCCCTTTTAATATTTAATATCGAACACTTTACTGAGTACATTGAAGACATTGAAATGGGTTCACAATTAACCCGATTAGGTATATTCAATCCAAAACTTCTTAAGCACGACAACCTTGGTTACCAAGGTTAACTACAAAAATTTAATGGACATAAAAACTTCTGCCTGGTATAATACAGGTACTAACGAAATTTTCCTAATGTCTCATATCCGCACAAACACAGTTGAACAGCCTACTTTCCTTATCACCCCTTACCCAAACAATAATGGACAAACTATTAACGAAAATTTAGAAGGCAAATTCTATCTACACAATAATAATGTTATAAATACACAAACAAAAAATATTATTAAAGACCATTGTATTGCTAGTATAATCAAACACGAAACACCAACGTGTACTTTCCAAAAATACCGTAAGCTATTTTTCATCCAATACATTAAACCAAACATACTAATTACATGGGACATGACCAGAGAATAACTTAACCAAGAAATTTATATTGAAAATAACAAAATTATAAAAATATTTAATTGTACAGCAGAGTTAAAAGAATTTTCAATATTAAATAATATGCATCAATATACAAATCTAATATTCCCCGAGCATAATGTCACAAAAGTTGAACCTATGTCACATATTGAAATAAAAGAAATGATTATGCTAAACAATAAGAATTATACAATCTATAAAAATATATTAATAATCCTCATGTATGTATTACCTATAATATTTATATTTTACCTATACATGAAATTTAAAACAGCACCTCATAACATTGTAATATCATATCTAAGACCTAAAGCAAACAAATCAGTTGACAAAAATATTGATACAGTTAAAGAAAGAAGTTGAGGACAAGCTAAAATCTAAAAGGTGGGGGAGTGACATATTTATTCTCCATATGAATTACTAAAACTTCAACCTCCATATGAATTACTTAAACCAATCTTTTGAAAAGCTTCACTCTTCAAAAGCCTCACAGTTCATTCTCCATATGAAAACTTAAACCGATCTTTTGGAAAGCTTCACTCTTCAAAAGCCTCATCATAAAAGTTCTCTCAAGACACCAATCGTCAAACGATAAGAAGCTTAAGTCACTGATAAACAAAGATGTAAAGCTCTGTAGAACTTTAAGGTTTGCTGGTCCACAAAAATAATTATGTCAGTTAGTTTATGAGTGAGTAACTCTGGTGTAAGAAGTAACAATAACTCTATCAAATAAAAAATTATAAAATAATAAAATACTTAATTATATACACCCACGACGATTTTAGGCTTTTACATATATTTTTACTGCACAACGATATGTACAGATGCTCACAACGATATATGGTTAACTGTTAATTTATATGTGTATCTGTCTGAACAACGATATGCACAGAGCGAAAGCACTTACAAGTATATGTATGTATGCACACGAAACTGGGCACAGCAGGTCGAAAGAAATGTATGTATGTGTGTCACCGAATTTTCGCGCGCGAATCAATGAGTATACCGATATTTACAAATCTTTAAGTTTTATATTTGTTACCGACATGCAAGAATTAACCATAAGCGGACGAATGTATGTACACTGATTTGCCACCGAATTGTAACAAATCAAACGACCACAAAAATTGCAACAAACGACCAACAAACTAAAAAAAAATCACGTCGGGGTCACCAAATGTTTAGAGGAGAACCGAAATGTCCACGTTTGCACTAATTGCCAAAAAAAAGATCGTGCTTGTTTAATGGTTGATTTTAGTTTTATTGTTCACTTGTTGCACCTTTAATGGTCGAATTAAGACTAGTTAAATGATCAGTGCTAGAGCAACTAGCTTTTGTACGCATATACAGAGTTATAACAGAGTTGTAATTAAAACAAACAGTGGCGCGAAGCATTTACATTTAAATATAAAATGAGTATAAAGTTCGGGTTCTGCTCCCGACAGCCTATTAGCTCCTTTTATGGGACATGCGAAACCACCTGTCGCATGGTTCTTGTCCACGTCGCTGCTGCAGATAAGGCATCTTCACAAGCTATTTTGAGGGCGTATACTCGGTAGATCGCCCGAATTGCTCTCGTTGCGTTTTCTGCGTTACGACTCTGGTCCATATAGATGCTATGTACAGAGTTATGGACTGGACAACGGACATAAGGAGGCGTCTCCTGAGCTGCTTCGGTCCCTTGTATTGTGCATGCCACTGCGGCTTTCCGGGCGAGGTGAGACATACGGTCCTTTAAGCTGAGTCGGTGATCCAGAACCAGTCCGAGGTACTTAAGTGAGGGAGTGTGGGCGGACAGTTGTGTCACCAACTATGATCCTAGCTGCCCCAACTCGTTTCCGCGAGCTTATTAGTTCAGCTTCCGTTTTATGCTCTGCTAACGAGAGACCCGCATAAGTCAGCCAGGTTCGCGCAATTTTGATAGCTGAGTTGGTAAACTCCTGGACTACGTGTAGTTTCTTTGCTACAGCAACAATAGCCACGTCGGCCGCGAAGCCAATGATCTTCAGTCCCTGTGGCAGGGTTAGCCTCAGTATTCCATCATATATCAGGTTCCAGAGGCAATATTGTTTGGTTCCCAGAGCCATCTCCTCCCCTCTATCGCTCTCTCTGCTAAATTCAAGACATCCTGGATAGCCTGTGTAATTGATCGCACCTTCCGATAGCCAAATTGAAAGTCCCCCACATTCGTCGATCGCTCTATTGAGACGGTCGCATAGGATCCTCTCCAGTTTCTTTCTACCCATGTCCAGCAGAAAAATTGGCCTGTAGGCGGATGTGTCTTCAGGTGGTTTGCCTCCCTTTGGAATCAGAACGAATTTCTGTTTCTTTTGAACGTTTGGGAAACACTCCTTCTCTAATACAGGCGTTAAAAACTCCTGCAAAGTGACCATGTTCCAGTTACATGGGTGTCCTGATAATGCCACTCGGAATTTCGTCTGATTCTATGAGCGGCACTTGCGACCTCATCCGTGGTAACCTGGTCAAATTGGCCTTCCATTGTGGTGTGCTGGGTTCTTCCATTGTATATCTCATCCAATCCATGCTCTCGCATTAGCATCGAGCTCGATGGAATCGGCGGTCTAAATCCAAGCAGCCTCTTCATCATGACCTTGTACGCCAACCCCCAGGGGTCTGCGTCTGCTTTGTCGCACATATCCAGGAAGCTTCGCCTCTTGCTCTCTTTTATAGAGCGTTTGACCACCAATGTTTTGGCTCTGAGTAGCTCTATGAAACCTTCATCTCAGAGAACTTCCAAAATCTGTGCTGCGGGCTGACAGCAGCTCCATACCGCCGCCTTTCTAGGAGATCCCCAGCCCTCGTGTGGGGGACCTATCGGTACGGCTCGCTAAGGATTGCAGCGTTAATCTTTCTCTCCCTCACCGATTGCTCAAGCAGGTCGTGAGCTGCTTCGCAATGGTTAAGGTTGAGTTGATATAACCTTGTCATTTCTGACTTTATCGAACCTTCGCGGCTGCCATATATGGGCATCGGCTGCTGTTGGCTGGGTGACCAGTATCTTTCTTCCCTTTCCTAGTGCATTGAATACACTTATGTTTGCTCGTGCAACTCCAAGTCTCCAAGTTGCTCGAACGTCGAACTCTCCTTATTAGCCGCATTGCTCAGTGACGTTGTTGGGGACTACCGGATTTGCCGGTATTGGGGCACCTGGCTTCGACCTCATCATGGTGGCGCTCCTTTTGAAGGGATCGCCGTTATTGGGGACGATGCCGTCAGCTGGGCTGTCCATTAGGGCTCTTCTACGACGACGACTTGCACTTTAATGATGCTAGATCTCCGTACACCCCAATCACATGCTAAAAATTAATAAATTAATCATAACACTGCAACGCGATGTCACCTTGTAACAATTGCCAGTTATTTATCTCCGCAATTACCTAGTGCGTGAAGCTTTAAATTTTATATGATCAACAGAAACTAATATTCTTAACAAAATGTAAGTATATTAAATAAAGCAAAGTAGATACAATTTTGTTCTATTTTTTATTTCAGCAGAGACATAAAAGAAATTATCAGATTATATAATATAATATATATACACATATTAATATAATTTATTTGCATAATGTATTAAATATATATTAATATATTAAAACCCACAATTTTAAATTGGCCAATATCGATAACTCACAATATATAGAGGAACTGGAATTCATATTTGATATTAATAATTACAATTTAAGTTTCCTTATTGACCCTGACATGTGCTGACCCTAAAATATTAGTTATAATAATATATGATTATAAATATACAATTATACACACGCTTGTAAATACCTGCACACATGCATACTTTATTAGTTGCATACTAATGTACATATGCATGTGTGTACACAAATTAAGTATGTAGAGTGTTTGCGTATATGCAAATGTATTTTCGGTAATTGACATATGCATAGAATAGAACAGTCGACGCGCTCGCAACGTTCGTCCTTTTCTTTTCTGAACAAGTAATATAGTTATGACATCATCGACAACTGTTTGAGGGTCGAAGGGCTGATATGGTTTATCCAATCATTTCCGTATTTATTATCCGATCGGATTGCAATTTGGATGATGGGTTAATATAGTTCTAGGGCCCAACTCATCCAACGCCTCAGATGCGCAGCTCAGGAAGAGTTCCTGACCATCCTAATAAACAAACCCGACCAGGGGAAGGTGGCAAAGCTCTCAGCAACGCATTCCTACGGGATGGCAGTTTTACACGGTTTGCTGACTGGCGTTTTATTTACAGTGCCCGAGTGGGAGTCCTCCCCCTAAATGGTGCAATTGTAATGTACAGCCCTTCCAATTGTATCAAAAAACAAAGAAAAAGGAAAAACAAACGTTTTTGTTAAATAAACGGTAAACTCCAAAAAAACGATGAATTTGAATTTGAATTTTCGAAAAATATCTAACACAATCCGAAAACGGTTACTATCAACTCTAATCACGGCGAAGCTCCAATTAGAGCTTTGACTTGCAGGGTAGTTTTGCACTGCTCGAGAGGCACTCATTCTCTCATAGAGTTCTTTTCTCTTTTGGCATTATCAACGATCAGACGTGGAGTCTGCAAAAAAGTTTTCCTTACCTTCAAAAAAAAAACGTGGACTTTTGTAAATTAAGAAAAAAAAGTTAAAATTTGGAAAGTGCTGTGTAATATTTTTTTATATAAAAGGCAAATCTGTGAGTATAAAAAAAAAATTGATCAGTTTTATCTGATTAAATCTAACACAGATTTTATGTTTTATACAGAGCGTGCACATTGCAACGGCCAGCGGAGCACCCCGGCTGTTAGAGTACACGTCTCTGCGGATAGGGCTCCCCAGTGCCTTAGATCGGGGCTCTGCGCAGAAAATGAACTGCACACTCGCCAGATCTGCACACCTATCTTTTGGGAAACGGGAAGAACCTTGGCGAGCAGCGAACGCATAACCTCGCTGACTCGCCCTGCCATCTGGGAGAAAAATATAACCTCTACATCTATATATCTACAAACTATATAAAGATCAGTGCAACTACAAAACAACTATAATTAAAAAATTTAAACAAAATGCAACATACATAAATAGTGATGCACAAACTTACATAATATTATACACATACATCTACAGAGTTGGACATTATCAATTAATTAACATTTAACAAGATTAAAAAATAATGCAGCAAGAAAACTAAAAAACAGAAGTAGCATTAACATGAGCAAATGAGAAAAAAAAATGAGAAACAGAGAATTAGTTAAATTGGCCTTTAATTTAAATTTTCATATTTTTGATTTTCATTTCTATTCATTTTTTTATAATTTTCTTATTTTTGCATTGCTAATTTTTTTGGACGACTGGCAATCAATATTAGTTATTATTTTTGTGAAAGGCAAGGCATTTTATTAGGTTATATACCTTAAATGGGTATATATAATATGTATATGTGCACACGTGTAAATTTTTTCAGTTAATTAAATTAAAATAATTAAATCCCAACAACAATTCCTCTGGGCCCATAGGATGGATTTGGGTAAGTGAATTTATTATTTTCTTCTTATTTACACTCGCTTATGTGAACATATAGCAACAAATACATACATATATTATTCCCTATAAATTGCACAATCCATATATAAATGAAATGAAAGAATTGAGAGCAGATTATAAGTGAAAGACAAGAAAATGAAAGTTAAATTCAACAAAAGTTTAGTGCAATTAAATTAGTGAAACAGAAATAAAAGATAGAAATAAACGAAATTACAGAAATTTAAATAGAAATGAAGAAAAATTATAAACATTAATTACGAAAGAAAACAAATTGGTATAAAGTAAATTAAACTAAGGTTAGCAACCGAAACAGGAAATTAAATTAAAATATTGAATGATTTAAAAATAAAGAAACAAAAAAAATGGAACAAAGAAACTGGAGTTAACGTAATTACATAATGATAAAAGAACTAAATGAAATTAGGTTGATTAAAATTAAATTCTCATTTTTTTACTCGTATCAACGAGACAACATGGCCTTATATACTATCTTTTATCTTGTTATTCAATGAATAAAATTATTATAATGTTTGGATAAATAAATATAGTTTTCCTTATGTGAAAAGGCGAAAGGTATGATGAAAGAGTAACATTAAACTAGGGATTTACCATATATTGCCAAAGGTAAATCATGGAGGGTGGGTACAGAGGCGGGTTACTATACCATCAGTGTAACCTCATTTCCATTAGCTATACTGGAATAGCAGCATCATACACTCATGAGCTCTCAGACCTTTGTTCTTTCTTTTAAATTTTTTTATGCATTAATTATAAATCTTGTTAATCCACGTAATAGGCACGGGACTATAAATTTAATTCAATGTGGCTTTCTGATCGAGTGAAGGCTTTATTATTTGGCCAACGAACCCCCCCAATGCCGATTGTAAGCTAGCTGCAACTAGGGTCCCAATCGGCCAACAATTTAGCGAAGATCACACCACTCAATCAACTATAGAGCTCACAATATAGAATTTGGCGCCCAACGTGGGGCATCGCAGAAACTACTAGGTACATTTAACTAGAAGGCGAAATCCATCAAGCCTTTGTTAATACCGAGTTTGTTAAATCGCAAGTTAACGTCGGATAATAGACTGTTAACAATAACTTGAAAAAATTAGGCGATCGCGGCTTCACTTATCCCAAGTGCATATGCTATAGTAGCAAACTGATTTAGTTTTCGAAGCTGAAGACTAGGAAAAACGATTTTTGGCATTGACCGAAAAATTTCGTCCACTCTTTAGATCCGAGATTTTTAAATTAGTTGTCGGGAAATTATATCCGTTTTAATTGCATTGAGTTCTGTCTGGAACTATATTCCTAAGGACCGTGTCTCAGAGAATATCCGACGGACCTGCTAATGCACAGTGATCGGAAATAATTGTTCATTTTAAAGTAAATTCTGGAAATTAATTCACTATACCTTCTACAATGGGAAAAGAGAGCAGGAAGCATATTTCTCATACAATAAAAATATGGCCCTCTCTTCTACTAAATAGGAAGCGAAGTAAACTCTACCAATAGACTAACGCATTCACAATAATGAAGAGAAACCTCAATATTGAATCGAACCTTCTATTGAGGCTACCGAAATCATTAGAATGTGATGAGTCGTTGTCTATTGACCATCAAATAAGTTTTCATTGTTGGAGTATTCAGCAGAGGAAATCGGTCTAATATGGAATGTATAAGACCAGCTCATCACCCTATTATGCAGGTTTTTCTGAAAAGCTACAGCGTGAAAAGTTTATAAATTAAAGAGTCATCGCGAGTGTATTTTAGTAAAAGCTAACTGAAACTATCCTTTCATCAACTTCCCTGAGTAGCATAAGGAAAACAAATAACTTATGAACATAAATAAAATAATAAATAAACATTTTATGATAATTTTTTCTGAACATTTAAAAAACAAATATGCTTTTAGCACATAGTAGAGAGGACTTGCAGGTACATGCATCTGCAGGAGAGCCTGAAGGTACTTGCAATCTATGTTTAGAGCATCTGCTGGCAACAGAAAACATAGTTAATACTGAATGTGGCCATAGATTTCACAATCAGTGTATCGTGGCACATCTAGAAAAATATGCAGAATATCCTGAGTGCAAAGCACCTGGTGCAATACAGGACTTGCATTACTCAGCACAACTAGAGCCTCAAGCAAGCACTAGTAAAGGTGCTATTTCAAAAATATATAATACACGAAGTAAAGGAAAACCCGATACTGGGGTAACCCTAAGCCATCAAGTAGATGAGGAGATAGGGGCAGCTGACTTAAATGAGTCACAAAGCCAAGATACTCAGCCAAAAATTAATTTAAGATCCACCCAAGGTCGACAGCCTAGGGGTGGTGGAGGTCGAAATAGAAATATTCGCTATCAGCCGCGAATTTCCGATCCGCCTGCATATCATTTTAGAGAAATCGATTATGACAGAATTTTTAGTTGGATCGAACATCTAATACAAACCAAATTTGACAACTTAAACCTATCAAACGGCTTACATTCTCCTAATACTTCTCGGCAACTTCCATCTCCGCGTGTTTCTCACATTAGTGCAGCTTCGGCAAAGCCGAGTGACACGCGCTCGAACACAATGTTGAGTCCAGAGAAAGTCACTCAGATCATTCAGGGTTGGGGATTAAAATACGATGGAACAGTTAACGGCCCTACAGTTCAGGAGTTTTTATACAGAGTAAAAGCGTTGACCGTTGATAGTCTAAACGGTGATTTTGCTACTGTATGCAAAACTTACATGTTCTCTTGACAAGTAAAGCAAGAGAATGGTATTGAAGACACCGTAAAGAGAACCCTGTGGTAGTATGGGAAGATTTTTGTGCAGCAGTATCAGGATCAGGATCATAAAGATGATGATGTCATTATGGAAGAAATTCGTGCACGAAAGCAGAAAGAGGGAGAGCCCTTTGACTCGTTTTATGAGGACATTATGTCAATCGTTTCTCGATTAACTATTCCTTTAGACGAGTACACACTTGTTCAGCAGCTACAAAGAAATTTAATTCCAGAGCTAAGATAAGTATTACTATACATCTCCATTCATTCTGTTGCTCATCTGCGACAACTGGTCCAGAAACGTGAAAACCTGCTAGGAGATGCGGATTTCAAACAATCCAGCAAGGTCAATATTCCACCGAGGGTGATTAAAAGAGCAGTTGCTGCTGTGGAGACTGAAGAGTCCTTGCAGTCGGCCTCAGAGACGGAGTCTGTATCTGTAGAGGCTTTGCAACTTTCCAAACGACCTATGGTCTGCTGGAACTGTGATCAGCCAGGACACGCATGGGTTATGTGCCTCGCAGAACGAAGAATCTTTTGCTATGGTTGCGGAGCAAAAGATTTCTATAAACCTCAATGCCCAACATGCCTTAAGAGAGCGGAAAACTCCAAGAAGGGCTCATTCGTCGACAACAGGCGAATGGCCCAAAATAGGATCCGCAAATCAATATCAATCTGAAGAATCAGACCACGAGATGCCTTTTAAAACAGGCATCTCCACATCCACACTCGACATTCTTTTACTACGTCAAATAAAACCATATCATGAGAAATTAGCTCATTAAAAAAAATATTTTCAGAAGTAACTACCCTTGATCGTGTTACAAAACGGAACACTCTTCGTATGCGAAATTTCTGGCATAAGATTAAATGCACGCGTAAACTGCTTGTATCTTCGGTTGTAGACACTCAGGCAGATGGTCGTCTTTATGCTTCTATTACCTTTTTAGGTCTAATAGAAATTGGCTTATTAGACACAGGAGCCAATATAAGTTGTTTGGGAGCAGACTTGGCTGCCCAAGATTGGTCATCCTGTCCAAGTTTTAAAAAAATATCATCATGCGTAAAAACAGCTGATGGAAGCAGCCATCAAATAACTGGTTTTATTAGCACGGATGTAGCATATAATGGGCTAACAAAACGTCTCGATTTTTATGTTATTCCATCAATAAACAAGCGTGTCATCTTAGGGATAGATTTTTGGAGAATTTTTCAGTTAGCACCAGGTATAATATCTAGCATTGATACTTCTAATCCAATGGTAGATAGTACTAATCTTAAAAAATTTCCACTTTCTTCATCTCAAGAAAAGCGATTAGAGAGCGTAATTACTTTATTTCCTAACTATAAAGAACAGGGATTGGGGAAAACATCCCTTTTAAGCCATGATATTGACGTCGGTGACGCTAAGCCAATAAAACAGCGTTTTTATCCCGTTTCTCCCGCTGTAGAGAAACTTATCTACGTAGAGGTGGACAGAATGTTGTCGGAAGGCGTCATTGAGCCATCGAAGAGTCCTTGGAGCTCTCCGATGAGGCTCGTTATTAAGCCAGGCAAGGTACGCCTTTGTTTAGATGCACGACGCATTAACGAGTGCACTAAAAAGATGCATACCCGCTGCCAAATATAGATGGCATTTTTTCTCGGCTTCCCAAAGCCAATATCATAACCAAATTGGATCTGAAGGATGCATTCTGGCAAATACCCCTCACAGATGAGGCTAAAGCCATTACAGCTTTTACAGTGCCAGGGCGGCCACTATATCAATTTACAGTGATGCCGTTTGGTCTCTGTAATGCTCCACAGACCATGTGCCGGTTAGTCGATGAATTGATCCCCGCAGACTTGAAAACATGTGTTTTTGGTTACCTTGACGATGTGTGTGTAGTGTCAGAAGACTTTGACACACACATGTCCATTCTTATCAGGTTAGCAGAACAATTTCGTAGGGCTAATTTGACTTTGAATGTGGCTAAAAGTCGTTTTTGCGTTACAGAAGTTGAATATCTGGGACACATTATAGGAAATGGTGGTATCGCGACCGACCCTAACAAAGTTAAGGCTATAAAAACATGGCCATCCCCTAAAACGATCAAACAAGTGAGAAGCTTTTTAGGCCTGGTTGGATGGTATAGGAGATTCATCAGCAACTTCTCTGAACTAGTCTTCCCGATTACCGAAGTCCTATCAACTAAAAAGAAATTTTTATGGACAGACGCAGCGGAGACTGCTTTCCAAAATTTAAAGAATGTAATCACATCGGCACCGGTCCTTCAAAACCCGGATTTCTCTAAGAAATTCTTCGTACATTGCGACGCAAGCGATTGTGGGGTGGGTGCTGTGTTAGTGCAGCTTTCACATGACAATGTTGAACGCCCAGTGGCATTTATGTCCAAAAAATTAAACACGGCACAACGCAATTATAGCGTTACCGAACGTGAGTGCTTGGCGGCTGTGTTGGCAATTGAAAAGTTTAGGTGTTATCTGGAGCTCCAAGAATTTGAGCTCATAACAGACCATGCTAGTTTACTATGGCTTATGCGACAGCCGAATCTTAAAGGTAGGTTGGCTAGATGGTCTATGCGTTTGCAGGGCTATAAGTTCTCTATAAGCCATAGGAGAGGTAGTGAAAATATAGTGCCAGACGCCCTTTCAAGAATGCACGTAGAGGAGGTGTCAGCCATTGAGCTGATTGAGCCACAAATTGATCTCGACTCTGCATGTTTTGATGCGGCAGATTATGTCCGAATGAGAAATGAATCAGCTAAATTTGATCCGAAAAGAAATTAAGGCAAACATTGCTAGAGCCTACGATCAAAATGAAAGCCAATACAATCTCAGAACAAGAGAATTATCATTCAAGGTCGGTCAGGAAGTATTTCGTCGTAATTTCACGCACAGCAATTTTTCTAAGCAAATAAATGCTAAGTTAAATCCACAATGGTTAAAGTCACGCGTGAAAAAAGTTGGGTGTTCTTAGTATGTCTTAGAAGACCTACAGGGACGAGAACTTGGTACATATCATGCCAAAGGTATCAAAGCATGGCTAAACAGTTACATTTTAGAGAAAAATCACGGCGTAACTTTTTCAAGCCATTGGCCAGGTATGGTCGACCTACAAATGGCTTGTGGTGTAATGTACGCGCCCTTCCAATGTGTATCAAAAAACAAAGAAAAGGAAAAAAAAACGATTTTTTTTGAATAAACGGTTAACTCCGAAAAAAACGATTAATTTGAATTTGAATTTTCGAAAAATATCTAACACAATCCGAAAACGGTTACTATCTCGATAATTCGGAGTCATTATCAATGCAACTCTAATCACGGCGAAGCTCCAATTAGAGCTTTGACTTGCAGGGTAGCTTTGCACTGCTCGAGAGGCACTTATTCTCTCATAGAGTTCTTTTCTCTTTTGGCATTGTCAACGATCAGACGTGGAGTCTGCGAAAAAGTTTTCCTTACCTTCAAAAAAAACGTGGACTTTTGTAAATCAAGAAAAAAAAAAAGTTAAAATTTGAAAAGTGATGTGTAATATTTTTTTATATAAAAGGCAAATCTGTGAGTATAAATAAAAAATTGATCAGTTTTATCTGATTAAATCTAACACAGATTTTATGTTTTATACAGAGCGTGCACATTGCAACGGCCAGCGGAGCACCCCGGCTGTTAGAGTACACGTCTCTGCGGATAGGGCTCCCCAGTGCCTTAGATCGGGGCTCTGCGCAGAAAATGAACTGCACACTCGCCAGATCTGCACACCTATCTTTTGGGAAACGGGAAGAACCTTGGCGAGCAGCGAACGCATAACCTCGCTGACTCGCCCTGCCATCTGGGAGAAAAATATAACCTCTATACCTCTATACTCTATAACCATCTATATATCTACAAACTATATAAAGATCAGTGCAACTACAAAACAACTATAATTAAAAAATTTAAACAAAATGCAACATACATAAATAGTGATGCACAAACTTACATATTATTATACACATACATCTACACAGTTGAACATTATCAATTAATTAGCATTTAACAAGATTAAAAAATAATGCAGCAAGAAAACTAAAAAAAAAAAAACAGAAGTAGCATTAACATGAGCAAATGAGAAAAAAAATGAGAAACAGAGAATTAGTTAAATTGGCCTTTAATTTAAATTTTCATACTTTTGATTTTCATTTCTATTCATTTTTTTTTAATTTTCTTATTTTTGCATTGCTAATTTTTTTGGACGACTGGCAATCATTATTAGTTACTATTTTCGTGAGAGGCATGGCATTTTATTAGGTTTAATACCTTAAATGGGTATATATAATATGTATATGTGCACACGTGTAAATTTTTTCAGTTAATTAAATTAAAATAATTAAATCGCAACAACAATTCCTCTGGGCCCATAGGATGGATTTGGGTAAGTGAATTTATTATTTTCTTCTTATTTACACTCGCTTATGTGAACATATACTCACAAATACATACATATATTATTCCCTATAAACTGCACAAGCCATATATAAATGAAATGAAAGAATTGAGAGCAGATTACAAGTGAAAGACAAGAAAATGAAAGTTAAATTCAACAAAAGTTTAGTGCAATTAAATTAGTGAAACAGAAATAAAAGATAGAAATAAACGAAATTACGGAAATTTAAATAGAAATGAAGAAAAATTATATACATTAATTACGAAAGAAAACAAATTGGTATTAAATAAATTAAACTAAAGTTAGCAACCGAAACAGGAAATTAAATTAAAATATTGTATGGTTTAAAAATAAAGAAACAAAAAAAAAAATGGAACAAAGAAACTGGAGTTAACGTAATTACATAATGATAAAAGAACTAAATGAAATTAGGTTGACTAAAATTAAATTCTCATTTTTTTTTACTCGTATGAATGAGACAACATGGCCTTATATACTATCTTTTATCTTGCTTTTAAATGAATAAAATTATTATAATGTTTGGATAAATAAATATAGTTTTTCTTATGTGAAAAGGCGAAAGTTATAATGAAAGGGTAACATTAAACTAGGGATTTACCATATAGTGCCGAAGGTAAATCATGGAGGGTATGTACAGAGGCGGGTTACTATACCATCAGTGTAACCTCATTTCCATTAGATATACTGGCATAGCAGCATCATACACTCATGAGCTCTCAGACCTTTGTTCTTTCTTTTAAATTTTTTTATGCATTAATTATAAATCTTGTTAATCCACGTAATAGGCACGGGACTATAAATTTAATTCAATGTGGCTTTCTAATCAAGAGAAGGCTTTATTATTTGGCCAACGAACCCCCCCAATGCCGATTGTAAGCTAGCTGCAACTAGGGTCCCAATCGGCCAACAATTTAGCAAAGATCACACCACTCAATCAATTATAGACCTCACAATACAGATTTTGGCGCCCAACACGTGGGGCATCGCAGAAACTACCAGGTACATTTAACTAGAAGGCGAAATCCATCAAGCCTTTATTAATACCGAGTTTGTTAAATCGCAAGTTAACGTCGGATAATAGACTGTTAACAATAACTTGAAAAAATTAGGCGATCGCGGCTTCACTTATCCCAAGTGCATATGCTATAGTAGCAAACTGATTTAGTTTTCGAAGCTGAAGACTAGGAAAAACGATTTTTGGCATTGACCGAAAAATTTCGTCCACTCTTTAGATCCGAGATTTTTAAATTAGTTGTTGGGAAATTATATCCGTTTTAACTGCATTGAGTTCTGTCTGGAACTATATTCCTAAGGACCGTGTCTCAGAGAATATCCGACGGACCTGCTAATGCACAGTGATCGGAAATAATTGTTCATTTTAAAGTAAATTCTGGAAATTAATTCACTATACCTTCTACAATAGGAAAAGAGAGCAGGAAGCATACTTCTCATACAATAAAAATATGGCCCTCTCTTCTACTAAATAGGAAGCGAAGTAAACTTACCAATAGACTAACGCATT
Organism: Zaprionus ornatus; assembly: GCA_018904035.1. Lineage (NCBI taxonomy): Eukaryota > Metazoa > Arthropoda > Insecta > Diptera > Drosophilidae > Zaprionus > Zaprionus ornatus. The sequence goes on along the minus strand of JAEIFZ010000231.1, from coordinate 369,249 downwards.
CACAATAATGAAGAGAAACCTCAATATTGAATCTAACCTTCTATTGAGGCTACCGAAATCAGAATGTGATGAGTCGTTGTCTATTGACCATCAAATAAGTTTTCATTGTTGGAGTATAAAGCAGAGGAAATCGGCCTAATATGGAATGTGATAAGTTCAGCTCGGCTAAACGTCACCCTATTATGCAGGTTTTTCTGAAAAGCTACAGCGTGAAAAGATTATAAATTAAAGAGTCATCGCGAGTGTATGACCCTAGCGGTCTGCTGTTATTTTAGTAAAAGCTAATTGAAACTACCCTTTCATCAACTTCCCTGAGTAGCATAAGGAAAACAAATAACTTATGAATTATTAAACATAAATAAAATAATAAATAAACATTTTATGATAAACTAACAAAAAAAAAACTAACAATACAATTTTTTCTGAACATTTAAAAAACAAATATGCCTTTAGCACACAGTAGAGAGGACTTGCAGGTACATGCATCTGCAGGAGAGCCTGAAGGTACTTGCAATCTATGTTTAGAGCATCTGCTGGCAACAGAAAACTTAGTTAATACTGAATGTGGCCATAGATTTCACAATCAGTGTATCGTGGCACATCTAGAAAAATATTCAGAATGTCCTGAGTGCAAAGCACCTGGTGCAATACAGGACTTGCATTACTCAGCACAGCTAGAGCCTCAAGCAAGCACTAGTGAAGGTGCTATTTCAAAAATATATAATACACGAAGTAAAAGAAAACCCGATACTGGGGTAGCCCTAAGCCATCATGTAGATGAGGAGATAGGGGCAGCTGACTTAAATGAGTCACAAAGCCAAGATACTCAGCCAAAAATTAATTTAAGATCCACCCAAGGTCGACAGCCTAGGGGTGGTGGAGGTCGAAATAGAAATATTCGCGATCAGCCGCGAATTTCCGATCCGCCGGCATATCATTTTAGAGAAATCGATTATGACAGAATTTTTAGTAGGATCGAACATCTAATACAAACCAAATTTGACAACTTAAACCTATCAAACGGCTTACATTCTCCTAATACTTCTCGGCAACTTCCATCTCCGCGTGTTTCTCACATTAGTGCAGCTTCGGCAAGGCCGAGTGACACGCGCTCGAACACAATGTTAAGTCCAGAGAAAGTTACTCAGATCATTCAGGGTTGGGGATTAAAATACGACGGAACAGTTAATGGCCCTACAGTTCAGGAGTTTTTATACAGAGTAAAAGCGTTGACCATAGATAGTCTAAACGGTGATTTTGCTACTGTATGCAAAAACTTACATGTTCTCTTGACAAGTAAAGCAAGAGAATGGTATTGAAGATACCGTAAAGAGAACCCTGCGGTAGTATGGGAAGATTTTTGTGCAGCACTAAAAAATCAGTATCAGGATCATAAAGATAATGATGTCCTTATGGAAGAAATTCGTGCACGAAAGCAGAAAGAGGGAGAGCCCTTTGACTCGTTTTATGAGGACATTATGTCAATCGTTTCTCGATTAACTATTCCTTTAGACGAGTACAGACTTGTTCAGCAGCTACAAAGAAATTTAATTCCAGAGCTAAGACAAGTATTACTATACATCTCCATTCATTCTGTTGCTCATCTGCGACAACTGGTCCAGAAACGTGAAAACCTGCTAGGAGATGCGGATTTCAAGCAATCCAGCAAGGTCAATATTCCACCGAGGGTGATTAAAAGAGCAGTTGCTGCTGTGGAGACTGAAGAGTCCTTGCAGTCGGCCTTAGAGACGGAGTCTGTTTCTGTAGAGGCTATGCAACTTTCCAAACGACCTATGGTCTGCTGGAACTGTGATCAGTCAGGACACGCATGGGTTATGTGCTTCGCAGAACGAAGAATCTTTTGCTATGGTTGCGGAGCAAAAGATTTCTATAAACCTCAATGCCCAACATGCATTAAGAGAGCGGAAAACTCCAAGAAGGGCTCATTCGTCGACGACAGGCGAATGGCTCATTATAACCAGATCAGAGCAAAAATATTTTCAGAAGTAACTACCCTTGATCGTGTTACAAAACGGAACACTCTTCGTATGCGAAATTTCTGGCATAGGATTAAATGCACGCGTAAACTGCTTGTATCTTCGGTTGTAGACACCCAGGCAGATGGTCGTCTTTATGCTTCTATTACCTTTTTAGGTCTAATAGAAATTGGCTTATTAGACACAGGAGCCAATATAAGTTGTTTGGGAGCAGACTTGGCTGCCCAAGATTGGTCATCCTGTCCAAGTTTTAAAAAAATATCATCATGCGTAAAAACAGCTTATGGAAGCAGCCATCAAATAACTGGTTTTATTAGCACGGATGTAGCATATAATGGGCTAACAAAACGTCTCGATTTTTATGTTATTCCATCAATAAACAAGCGTGTCATCTTACGGATAGATTTTTGGAGAATTTTTCAGTTAGCACCAGGTATAATATCTAGCATTGATACTTCTAATCCAATGGTAGATAGTACTAATCTTAAAAAATTTCCACTTTCTTCTTCTCAAGAAAAGCGATTAGAGAGCGTAATTACTTTATTTCCTAACTATAAAGAACAGGGATTGGGGAAAACATCCCTTTTAAGCCATGATATTGACGTCGGTGACGCTAAGCCAATAAAACAGCGTTTTTATCCCGTTTCTCCCGCTGCAGAGAAACTTATCTACGTAGAGGTGGACAGAATATTGTCGGAAGGCGTCATTGAGCCATCGAAGAGTCCTTGGAGCTCTCCGATGAGGCTCGTTATTAAGCCAGGCAAGGTACGCCTTTGTTTAGATGCACGACGCATTAACGAGTGCTCTAAAAAAGATGCGTACCCGCTGCCAAATATAGATGGCATTCTTTCTCGGCTTCCCAAAGCCAATATCATAACCAAATTGGATCTGAAGGATGCATTCTGGCAAATACCCCTCACAAATGAGGCTAAAGCCATTACAGCTTTTACAGTGCCAGGGCGGCCACTATATCAATTTACAGTGATGCCGTTTGGTCTCTGTAATGCTCCACAGACCATGTGCCGGTTAGTCGATGAATTGATCCCCGCAGACTTGAAAACATGTGTTTTTAGTTACCTTGACGATGTGTGTGTAGTGTCAGAAGACTTTGACACACACATGTCCATTCTTATCAGGTTAGCAGAACAATTTCGTAGGGCTAATTTGACTTCGAATGTGGCTAAAAGTCGTTTTTGCGTTACAGAAGTTGAATATCTGGGACACATTATAGGAAATGGTGGTATCGCGACCGACCCTAACAAAGTTAAGGCTATAAAAACATGGCCATCCCCAAGACGATCAAACAAGTGAGAAGCTTTTTAGGTCTGGTTGGATGGTATCGGAGATTCATCAGTAACTTCTCTGAACTAGTCTTCCCGATTACCGAAGTCCTATGAACTCAAAAGAAATTTTTATGGACAGACGCAGCGGAGACTGCTTTCCAAAATTTAAAGAATGTAATCACATCGGCACCGGTCCTTCAAAACCCGGATTTCTCTAAGAAATTCTTCGTACATTGCGACGCAAGCGATTGTGGGGTGGGTGCTGTGTTAGTGCAGCTTTCACATGACAATGTTAAACGCCCAGTGGCATTTATGTCCAAAAAATTAAACACGGCACAACGCAATTATAGCGTTACCGAACGTGAGTGCTTGGCGGCTGTGTTGGCAATTGAAAAGTTTAGGTGTTATCTGGAGCTCCAAGAATTTGAGCTCATAACAGACCATGCTAGTTTACTATGGCTTATGCGACAGCCGAATCTTAAAGGTAGGTTGGCTAGATGGTCTATGCGTTTGCAGGGCTATAAGTTCTCTATAAGCCATAGGAGAGGTAGCGAAAATATAGTGCCAGACGCCCTTTCAAGAATGCACGTAGAGGAAGTGTCAGCCGTTGAGCTGATTGAGCCAGAAATTGATCTCGACTCTGTATGTTTTGATGCGGCAGATTATGTCCGAATGAGAAATGAATCAGAAACTTCGGAAGGAAAATATCCAGATATAAAAGTATTAGGTAAATATTTATATATCCGAACTAAACATGAAGACGGCACAGATTTAGGTACGCAGCAGGCATGGAAGTTATGGATACCCAAAGGATTAACAGAAAGTGTCCTTCGTCGGGCTCACGAGTCGGTAGTGACCGCCCATGGCGGCATGGCTAAGACTTTGGAGCTTATACGACGTAACTTTTATTGGCCAGGTATGGTGTCACAGGTGCGCGCGTATGTTCGCGCTTGTGATGTGTGTAAATCCACTAAGGCACCAAATCAATCCTTAAAGCCTCCTATGGTTAAGCCAGCCATATCTGACAGGCCATTTGAACGCTTATATGTAGATATTTTAGGTCCCTATCCGAGGAGCAAACGAGGATATATTGGTTTGCTCATAGTGGTTGATCACCTTTCAAAATTTCATTGGCTGTGTCCATTGAAAAAATTTAATACGGCCCCTATAAAGGAATTTTGCAAGATCATATATTTTTAATATATGGAGTACCGCGCTGCATTATAAGTGACAATGGAGTTCAATTTAAATCGTCTGATTTCAATGCTTGGTTGACTTCATTGGGAGTGAAGCATATTTATACGGCTTTATATTCTCCCCAATCAAATGCCTCAGAAAGGGTTAATAGATCCTTAATTGCAGGCATTAGAGCCTTTCTTTCGGAAAATCACACCGAATGGGATCTGCACATTCACGCAATAAGTTGTGCATTGCGAAACGCTCACCATCAGAGCATTGGTTGTTCTCCGTATTTTGCCTTGTACGGATTCGATATGGCAACTCATGGTAAACATTACGACCTTTTAAAGAACTTTCAGCTGTTAGGCGAATCTGAAAATATATTGGCCAGAACAGATCAGCTAAATTTGATCCGAAAAGAAATTAAGGCAAACATTGCTAGAGCCTACGATCAAAATGAAAGGCAATACAATCTCAGAACAAGAGAAATGTCATTCAAGGTCGGTCAGGAAGTATTTCGTCGTAACTTCACCCTCAGTAATTTTTCTAAACAAATAAATGCTAAGTTAAATCCACAATGGTCAAAGTCACGCGTGAAAGCGAAGCTTGCGAGTTCTTATTATGTCTTAGAAGACCTACAGGGACGAGAACTTGGTACATATCATGCCAAAGATATCAAATAATGATATTCTGTTACATTTTAGAGAAAAATCAGGGCTTCTTTTTTTCAAGCCATTTCCCGGCCTGAACGACTTACAAATGGCTTGTGGTGTAATGTACAGCCCTTCCAATTGTATCAAAAAACAAAGAAAAAGGAAAAAAAAACGTTTTTGTTGAATAAACGGTAAACTCCGAAAAAACGATGAATTTGAATTTGAATTTGAATTTTCGAAAAATATCTAACACAATCCGAAAACGGTTACTATCTCGATAATTCGGAGTCATTATCAGATGACTCTAATGCAACCCTAATCACGGCGAAGCTCCAATTAGAGCTTTGACTTGCAGGGTAGCTTTGCACTGCTCGAGAGGCACTTATTCTCTCATAGAGTTCTTTTCTCGTTTGGCATTATCAACGATCAGACGTGGAGTCTGCGAAAAAGTTTTCCTTACCTTCAAAAAAAAACGTGGACTTTTGTAAATTAAGAAAAAAAAGTTAAAATTTGGAAAGTGCTGTGTAATATTTTTTTATATAAAAGGCAAATCTGTGAGTATAAAAAAAAAATTGATCAGTTTTATCTGATTAAATCTAATACAGATTTTATGTTTTATACAGCGCGTGCACATTGCAACGGCCAGCGGAGCACCCCGGCTGTGAGAGTACACGTCTCTGCGGATAGGGCTCCCCAGTGCCTTAGATCGGGGCTCTGCGCAGAAAATGAACTGCACACTCGCCAGATCTGCACACCTATCTTTTGGGAAACGGGAAGAACCTTGGCGAGCAGCGAACGCATAACCTCGCTGACTCGCCCTGCCATTCTGGGAGAAAAAATATAACCTCTACATATCTACTTACATCTATATATCTACAAACTATATAAAGATCACTGCAACTACAAAACAACTATAATTAAAAAATTTAAACAAAATGCAACATACATAAATAGTGATGCACAAACTTGCATATTATTATACACATACATCTGCAGAGTTGGACATTATCAATTAATTAACATTTAACAAGATTAAAAAATAATGCAGCAACTAAAAAACAGAAGTATCATTAACATGAGCAAATGAGAAAAAAAATGAGAAACAGAGAATTAGTTAAATTGGCCTTTAATTTAAATTTTCATACTTTTGATTTTCATTTCTATTCATTTTTTTATAATTTTCTTATTTTTGCATTGCTAATTTTTTTGGACGACTGGCAATCAATATTAGTTATTATTTTTGTGAGAGGCAAGTCATTTTATTAGGTTATATACCTTAAATGGGTATATATAATATGTATATGTACACACGTGTAAATTTTTTCAGTTAATTAAATTAAAATAATTAAATCCCAACAACAATTCCTCTGGGCCCATAGGATGGATTTGGGTAAGTGAATTTATTATTTTCTTCTTATTTACACTCGCTTATGTGAACATATACCAACAAATACATACATATATTATTCCCTATAAATTGCACAATCCATATATAAATGAAATGAAAGAATTGAGAGCAGATTATAAGTGAAAGACAAGAAAATGAAAGTTAAATTCAACAAAAGTTTAGTGAAATTAAATTAGTGAATCAGAAATAAAAGATAGAAATAAACGAAATTACAGAAATTTAAATAGCAATGAAGAAAAATTATAAACATTAATTACGAAAGAAAACAAATTGGTATAAAGTAAGTTAAACTAGTTTAGCAACCGAAACAGGAAATTAAATTATAATATTGAATGATTTAAAAATAAAGAAACAAAAAAATGGAACAAAGAAACTGGAGTTAACGTAATTACATAATGATAAAAGAACTAAATGAAATTAGGTTGATTAAAATTAAATTCTCATTTTTTACTCGTATCAACGAGACCACATGGCCTTATATACTATCTTTTATCTTGTTATTCAATGAATAAAATTATTATAATGTTTGGATAAATAAATATAGTTTTCCTTATGTGAAAAGGCGAAAGGTATGATGAAAGAGTAACATTAAACTAGGGATTTACCATATAGTGCCAAAGGTAAATCATGGAGGGTGGGTACAGAGGCGGGTTACTTTACCATCAGTGTAACCTCATTTCCATTAGCTATACTGGAATAGCAGCATCATACACTCATGAGCTCTCAGACCTTTGTTCTTTCTTTTAAATTTTTTTATGCATTAATTATAAATCTTGTTAATCCACGTAATAGGCACGGGACTATAAATTTAATTCAATGTGGCTTTCTGATCAAGTGAAGGCTTTATTATTTGGCCAACGAACCCCCCCAATGCCGATTGTAAGCTAGCTGCAACTAGGGTCCCAATTGGCCAACAATTTAGCAAAGATCACACCACTCAATCAATTATAGAGTTCACAATATACAATCCGATGGGGCAACGGAGACAAGCGCTGCCGGGTCTGTGGGTACGTGCTAGAGAGCATCCGACACGTGTTGTGCCATTGCATGCCACACTCTAATGCAATACAGCAAAGGCACAATGCGATGTTGGAGCGCCTCGCCACAGCTGGTTCTCGTCTGAGGACCCCGAGGGTGAACAGCCGCGTGGAAGGAGTCGCCGAGGCGGCCCTTAGGCTGGATCTGGTATGGCGCGACGAACGGAGTAAGAAAATCGTCATAGTGGACGTTGGACGAGCCTTGGGGTCGTGGGACCCAAGGAACGAAGGGGTCCTCAAGGCCGTGGGCGTCTCCAAATTCTATGCCGGCCTGATGCGCAGGCTGATGGTGTCCGATACCATCCGATAGTCCCGGGACATATACGTGCAGCATGTTTCCGGGATCAGGCAGTTCACCCTGCCTCAGGAAGCTCCTGATAACTGATGCGAAAAGATAGGAAAAAGAAACGAAAAGAAAACTAAAAACACCTAAAGAAAGAAAAAAGTAAAAAACAAAAAAAAAACGAAAATATAATAATAATAATAAGTAATAAATATTGATAATGAAATAAACGAAATGAAAAGAATATGAAGTAGAAAAAAAATATAAGAGAAAATGGAAAAACAAAAATATTAAAAAAAAGATAAAAGAAAAACAAGACACAAAAAAAATGAGAAAAAACATAAACAATAAAAACACCCAGTCTTTACCTGGTCTGCAGCCAATGCTGGCGATCATTAACTGGCCCTACAAGGGCTCCCTTTTATCTATATGTGTGGTGAAACAGAACGTTAAGACATGAGTATTTTTTTTTTTATCGCAAAAGTTTAAGAATAAGATTAAAATAGGATTAGATTAGGTGCTCCTGTGGTACTGCCACAAAGCATTGCTTCTCGACATTATCGAGCATGTTCTTCACTACCGTAGAGCTACTGAGAGGACCTCTTATTTTTGTGCAAAGCAACACCGTGCTTTCTTCAAATCAAAGGCAATATACTAGAACGTGCTCCGCGTCTTCGTAAAAGGGAAGGAATCATGTCCAAAGCGGTGCAGATTCTTTGTGAAGACGCCATGGCCACTCAGCATCTGAGTTAGGTGAAAATTTACCTGTCTATGTCTCCTCTCGACCCACTTCCTCACATGAGGGATTTGAGAGTGGCTCCATCTTCCCTTCGTAGATGCATTCCATCTCCTCTGTAGGTAGACTCAAGTCCCCGTCGGTAGCTTTTGGTCTCTGTTGCCTTTGCCCAGATAGTTTATATTTCCTTTCAAAGTGTGGTACTGCAATATCCTATCCTTAAAATAGCTTTCGATCATGCGCTTAAGGTACTCTGGTTAAACTCGGTTATTACTCCTAAAATTTCCATCCAGAGCTCTGCCCGCTATGTCAACGACTGATGATATGGTGTCTAGCGTATATCGTTGTTTTCTGAATCCGTATTTCATCGGAGCGAGGTCGCCAGCTTGCCTTATAGCCCATTCCAGCCTGTTTACCAGCAGCTTATGCTATAACTTTCCTGCCGTATCTATAAGACAGATAGGCCTATAGGATGATGGCTCTCCAGTTAATTTATTGGGTTTTGGAAGCAACACCAACTTCTGGGGTCTCCATCTATCTGGAAAAGTTCCTTCCTTCATGCACACGTTGAGCAAATCCACAAACGTACGCGGACTGAGCTCAATGGCCAGTTTGAGCGCTTTATTCGGAATACAATCCGGTCCCGGCGCCTTGTCGTCTCCGGTTTTTTTTGCAATAACTACTAGCTCCTCCACTGCCACTTCATGTCCGGGCGGGATAAGGGTGTTCTCGGATGCTGGTTCCATAGGAATCGGTGGCATCGGTGGGAGCAGGGTCATGACTGTCGTCCGCATAACGTCATCTTCGATCGGAGGGGCAGGCTTGACAGCATTCAGTTTCTTGACTGTCACTTTATAAGCCATTCCCCAGATGTCGTTTTCCGCATCATCACACATTGCCGTGAAGCCGGATAAAGGCTGCTTTGAACTCATTCCTCCTCAGGGTGTCAGCTTTGTAACCAGCTTGCGGGTGGTGATGGGTCCTTGGGTACTGCATAGATCCGACTTCGATAAAAATGACTAGGTGGCCTGTCTGGCCAGAGCGCTGGAAGTGAACGCCAGATCGATAATGGATCGAATTCTTTCTCGGCTGAATGTGTTGCTCGTTCGAGTGTTGAGCAGAATGATACTTAGAGCTGCAAAGGTCTCGAGGAGTGCTCTCCCTCTTGCGTTCGTCGATGGGCAGCCCCATTCCTCAGACCATACACTAAAGTCCCCTGCTTTCAAAATGTTATGCCTTCCACTCGCCTCCTGAGCTATTCTGTCCAGGGTGTTTTCGAATCTCTGTAGCGAAAGCCTAGGAGCAAGCTAGCTGCTGTATATCCAGTATGCTCCAAATTTTGCTTTGAGGAACCCATCTTCCTAGCATACGACATCCAGCTGGAGATTGTGTCCTCCGCATATCCTTAAGGCAGCACATCCCGAAGAGTCTATTGCGTACTGGCTCGTGGTTGGGTGTCTCTGACTTCTATAAGGGTCACTCAGAATACAGACATCGATCTGGGGCTCCCGTACCGTTTGGGCTAGCAGATCCTGTGCCGCTTTGCAGTAGTTACGATTCACTTATAAGAACCTTAACATTTGTGGCTTTTAGCTTCCTTTAGGCACGCTTATGTAGGTAGGACACGCAAAACCCTGATTATCCAACGGTTACCGTGCCCTGTTTAAGAACCGCAATCGCATCGTTCATGTTAAATAGTATTGACGCAATCTGGGTTCCATCCCGCATTCTGCGAAGGCTGGAATTGGTTGACCAGACAGCTGTAAAGTTCCGCTGCTGTCGTGGCCTAATCTTTTCCACTGCACGATAGCGCAATTTTATGTGCACCCGTACGTACCTTAGCCATCATCTTGAGCGTCGCTTCTAGCTTACTCTTAAATTTGGGAACACTTTCAGAGGTTTTCCTCTCCACCTCCAGCAACAGCTCCTCTTGCTGGGTTCTGCGTATTTTGTGGACATGTTTGCCGAACTCACTAAGGAACGGGTCCACTTTTAGTTTGCGGAGCATCTCTGCGTAGGAAGCCTCTCCCGTCTTCTTCATTATCAGTGCCTCTGGTTTTTTCCGCAGGTGCTTATGCTTCACCTTGGACCACTCTCCTTCCTAACTAGCATCCCTGGGGGCAGATGCACAGCTTTCCGGCTTGGACTCCTTTGCACTGGTTTTGGCATTTCCTTCTGATTTGCAGCCACCCGTATAGTTATCAACCTTGGGCGCCTGTTCCTTGGGCATCTCGACCTTTGGCACCTTCACTGAGACGTGGCATTTTTGCTAGACTTTTGCGCCTGTGTTTGCGTAGCAATGGTCATTTGCGTTGCCTTCGTGCAGTTCGATTGCCCTATTATTGAGAGCCAAGAGTTTAATTACTGCACCCTTGGTCTCTCTGGTGGCATGTCGCTAGGTTTCAAACGCAATTAGCAGCCCGTTTATTTTGCTCCTCATTAGTGCAAGTATACTGCGCATGTCTTCGTTCTGAAAGCATACACTAAGTGTGTGTGAATGATGAATGTGTGTGGTATATGGGGTTTTCGAATTGAATTATTTAGTTTTAAGTCGTTTAATTAAATGCACACGGAAAACTTCTGAAAAACAATAAAAACCTATGGCAGCTATATGTTATAATAGAAAGAGTTTTATGAAATTTTATATGCATTTTATAAATCAAGAAAAAGACCGATGTAGTTAATTTGGTGACAATACCTTAACAAATAACTAAATTCGGCTGATAATTTGTATGGCATCTATACGATATATCAGTCTTATAAACTTATTTACAGCGTGCAGCAATAAAAAGCATTTATGCAAAGTTTCATTAAGATAACTCAAAGTTAACTCCGAAACAAAGTTTGCGTTGTAATATACTCATTGCAGAGGTACAACAAACTGCCAAATTAAGCGTCCTTACAGAGTTTGCTGGACTTTTTGGGAAATGGTTTTTAAAAAATTCATGGTCTATTGTTTTTGTCAGAACGAAAATGTGCGTAACAGGCAGAAGGAGGAATCTCCGACACCATAAACTATAAATATTCTGAATCAACATCAACAGACAAGTTCATTGATCTATGTCTGTCTGTCCATCTGTCTGTCTGTAAGAACGCCTAGATCTTAGAAACTATGTAAGCTAAGGCCACCAAATTTTGTAAAATTTGCAGTGTCTCAAAGTTTTTTTATAATTGCGACACGCGTCTTCCCGCATCTGTAAATTAGAAATAACGGTTTAGAAGCAACAATATTATCTCAACAGCCAAAGTTGAATATCACACAAATACCTTTCCACAAGCGTTTTGTGAACATTTCATTTAAATCGGAGATTTCAGTAAGTAAGATATCATAAGAATTAAATTCGTTTTTAACTTATATACAAAGAAATATGCGCTTCGTCGACGTGTGAAGACGTGTTTTTATCGAGCTCCGCACAAAATCGGTTGTTTTGAGTGAAGTGAACGACTAATAATATAAACTAAATAAATAATCCGAAAGCAACAGAGATGCTCTATGCGATGCAAGATCGCTAAAATATATATAGTGAGTCTTTATCTTAAATAATAAAACTATGAGTCAGAACGACACTCGCGCTCAGCGTCAGCATGAGCAAGACGAACGCCGGCTCTCAATTCAACGCAACAATGCGTACTTTTCATAATTCTCCCCGACAACTCCAAACGCAGACATCGAGCGGTCAATAACCCATAGCCCAAAAAACCTTCTTCCACCAACAATTTAAGAAAGAGCGCGCTCTTGCTCTCCCGCTCTTTTAGCTCCGTCACAAGCCCCGCTACCTCCAACAACAACAGCTGGAGCAATACCATAGACAGGCCTCTTTAGCTCGTCGTCTGCTGCACCCGCTCACGCTCTCACTGAGTCAGCGAAAGCAAAACCGCAAGCAACAAACGGTACTGCTGTACTACCAGCAAAACAAAACGAAAACGTAAACAAAAAATCTGGGTCGACCTGGCAGACTGGAATAGACCGCTACATTACAATAAAGCGAAAGCTTAGCCCGAAAAATTCAGATTCAGAAAACAAGTCGAAAAATACACCCGACAATTCTATCCTGATCAACAATGTAGCCCCGCAAGAAAACAAAGCCTCTTCCAATATACATCCGCGAGAAGAGCACAAGCGGTCTGGTAAATACTTTGATTGGCCTTATTGGAAAAGATAGCTTTCATATATTTCCCCTCGTAAGAGGTACTATCAACGAAATCAAACTTCAAACGGAAACGGAGGATAACTACAGAAAAGTCACAAACTATCTTACCGCACAAAAAAACAGGCTTCTACACCTACCAGCTTAAAAGCAGTACTGAAGCGCCTAAATGTAGTACTGAAGGGCATTGAGTCTGATGTTACGCCCGAAGAGATAACTGAGGCGCTAAAGAAAAAGGGATTTTGCGCCAAAAGCGTGTTCAACATCAAAAACAGAAACAGGCAGCCGCAACCACTCTTCAAGATTGAGCTTGTACCAGAAAACAAGCATCTTAAAAAAAATGAGACACCCAAATTACCAACTCCAGCTCTTTCTGCACCGTAGAATCACAGTAGAAAAGCCGCATAAACATAAAGCTCCTGTTCAATGTACAAACTGCCAAGAATACGGCCACACGAGGTCGTATTGCACAATTCGCCCGGTGGGCGTAGTCTGTGGAGATCTCCAGGACTCCACACACTGTCCAACTAATAAAGAAAAAGCAAGCGAGAAAAAGTGCAATAACTGGGGGGGTAATCACACAGCAAACTACAGAGGCTGTCCAATATACAAAGAGCTAAAATGTCGTCTTCACAAAAGAATGAATACGGCGCGGGCACACCAAGGAATATCTTCGCTGACACCATCAGAAACAAATCCTTTTCTCAAAAGCAGCAAGTTTCGCTCCCTGGCCAACCAGAAAGACAACATATGCAAACGTCCTAAAATCAGGTATGACGACTCCAAACAAAAGTTACCAATACCCACATGAAGTGCACACAAAATTGGACACACAACAAAACTATAGGCCACCTGAGCAGCAAGAAACAAAATCTGAAGCTATGATGCAAGCCTTACAAGAGAGCATGATGGAGTTTATGACATTTATGCGTACCACAATTCAAGACATGATGCGTAACCAAAACCTTTTGATACAAATGCTTGTATCCCAACAATCAAAGTAAATAATGGCTTCCTTACACATAGCTACGTGGAACGCCAATGGCGTTTCATAGCACAAACTTGACCTAGCTCAATTCCTACATGAGAAGCATATCGACGTTATGCTTCTTTCGGAAACTCATCACACAAGCAAATACAATTTTCAAATGAGAGACTACCACTTCTATGGTACAAATCATCCCGACGGAAAAGCACACGGACCGCCACACTCATAAGGAACCGTATGAAGCACCACTTTTACAAAGAGTTTGCTGAAAATCATCTTCAGGCCACATCTATCAACGTACAACTGGAGGACAACACTCACCTCACACTAGCAGCCGTATACTGCCCCCCCCCACCGTTTCGAAGTATTGGAAGATCAATTCCTGGATTTCTTCCAAGCACTAGGGCCACACTTCATTGCAGCAGGCGACTACAACGCTCAACATACTCACTGGGGATCGCGACTTGTGAATCCAAAAGGAAAACAGCTTTACAAGACTTTAATAAAAGCCACTAATAAACTTGACCATGTTTCTCCTGGGAGTCCTACATACTGGCCATTAGACCTCAATAAACTGCCTGACCTGATCGACTTCACCGCAGTTTGATTAAAGCTGAATGTCTGCCAGATCTGTCATCTGATCACTCGCCTGGACTAATTCATACGACATCCAGCTGGAGATTGTGTCCTCCGCATATCCTTAAAGCAGCACATCCCGAAGAGTCTATTGGGTACTGGCTCGTGGTTGGGTGTCTCTCACTTCTATAAGGCTCACTCAGAATACAGACATCGATCTTGAGCTCCCGTACCGTTTGGGCTAGCAGATCCTGTGCCGCTTTGCAGTAGTTACGATTCACTTATAAGAACCTTAACATTTGTGGCTTTTAGCTTCCTTTAGGCACGCTTATGTAGGTAGGACACGCAAAACCTTGCGTTTAAGAACCGCAATCGCATCGTTCATGTTAAATAGTATTGACGCAATCTGGGTTCCATCAAGCATTCTGCGAAGGCTGGAATTGGTTGACCAGACAGCTGTAAAGTTCCGCTGCTGTCGTGGCCTAATCTTTTCCACTGCACGATAGCGCAATTTTATGTGCACCCGTACGTACCTTAGCCATCATCTTGAGCGTCGCTTCTAGCTTACTCTTAAATTTGGGAACACTTTCAGAGGTTTTCCTCTCCACCTCCAGCAACAGCTCCTCTTGCTGGGTTCTGCGTATTTTGTGGACATGTTTGCCGAACTCACTAAGGAACGGGTCCACTTTTAGTTTGCGGAGCATCTCTGCGTAGGAAGCCTCTCCCGTCTTCTTCATTATCAGTGCCTCTGATTTTTTCCGCAGGCGCTTATGCTTCACCTTAGACCACTCTCCTTCCTAACTAGCATGCCTGGGGGCAGATGCACAGCTTTCCGGCTTGGACTCCTTTGCACTGGTTTTGGCATTTCCTTCTGCTTTGCAGCCACCCGTATAGTTACCCACCTTGGGCGCCTGTTCCTTGGGCATCTCGACCTTTGGCACCTTCACTGAGACGTGGCATTTTTGCTAGACTTTTGCGCCTGTGTTTGCGTAGCAATGGTCATTTGCGTTGCCTTCGCGCAGTTCGATTGCCCTATTATTGAGAGCCAAGAGTTTAATTACTGCACCCTTGGTCTCTCTGGTGGCATGTCGCTTGGTTTCAAATGCAATTAGTGCGCATGTCTTCGTTCTGAAAGCATACACTAAGTGTGTGTGAATGATGAATGTGTGTGGTATATGGGGTTTTCGAATTGAATTATTTAGTTTCAAATCGTTTAATTGAATGCACACGGAAAATTTATGAAAAACAATAAAAACCTATGGCAGCTATATGTTATAATAGAAAGAGTTTTATGAAATTTTATATGCATATTATAAATCAAGAAAAAGACCGATGTAGCTAATTTGGTGACAATACCTTAACAAATAACTAAATTCGGCTGATAATTTGTATGGCATCTATACGATATATCAGTCTTATAAACTTATTTACAGCATGCAGCAATAAAAAGCATTTATGCAAAGTTTCATTAAGATAACTCAAAGTTAACTCCGAAACAAAGTTTGCGTTGTAATATACTCATTGCAGAGGTACAACAAACTGCCAAAATAGGCGTCCTTACAGAGATTGCTGGACTTTTTGGGAAATGGTTTTTAAAAAATTCATGGTCTATTGTTTTTGTCAGAACGAAAATGTGCGTAACAGGCAGAAGGAGGAATCTCCGACACCATAAACTATAAATATTCTGAATCAACATCAACAGACAAGTTCATTGATCT
Source organism: Zaprionus ornatus (assembly GCA_018904035.1). Taxonomy (NCBI): domain Eukaryota; kingdom Metazoa; phylum Arthropoda; class Insecta; order Diptera; family Drosophilidae; genus Zaprionus; species Zaprionus ornatus. The sequence continues at coordinate 353,243 of JAEIFZ010000231.1, read as the reverse complement.
ATGTCTGTCTGTCCATCTGTCTGTCTGTAAGAACGCCTAGATCTAAGAAACTATGTAAGCTAAGGCCACCAAATTTTGTAAAAACGTTCGTATATATTGCAGTGTCTCAAAGTTTTTTTTATAATTGCGACACGCGTCTTTCCTCATCTGTAAATTAGAAATAACGGTTTAGAAGCAACAATATTAACTCAACAGCCAAAGTTGAATATCACACAAATACCTTGCCACGAGCGTTTTGTGAAAATTTCATTTAAATCGGAGATTTCAGTAAGTAAGATATCATAAGAATTAAATTCGTTATTAACTTATATACAAAGAAATGCGCGCTTCGTCGACGTATGAAGACGTGTTTTTATCAAGCTCCGCACAAAATCGGTTGTTTTGAGTGAAGTGAACGACTAATAATATAAACTAATGTAGTAATTTGTAGTACGTGTAGTTATAATTAGTATGTAAGACTCTGTGTAATTGTATGTATCGTTTAGTTTGTCGATCATGGCTCAACGCCATCTATTGTAACTATTGTAGGTTAAACAGTTGTAGTTCACTAAGCGGCCTCTAGCGAGAACAAGAGGAGTAGAGAGGGAAGAGAAGCGACGCACTTCACTTATTCTTGCAACGCAGAACTGTACGGACGGATTGTGAAATAAAAATAATCAAGCCTAAAATAAAAACTTTTATTGATTTCCAACTAAAAAAAGGGCTATCCGACTACTCTATCTACTAAACTAAATAAATACTCCGAAAGCGAAAGACACGCTCTATGCGATGCAAGATCGCTAAAATATATATAGTGATTCTTTATCTTAAATAATAAAACTTTGAGTCAGAACGACACTCGCGCTCAGCGTCAGAGCGCTCTTGCTCTCCCGCTCTTTTAGCTCCGACACAAGCCCCGCTACCTCCAACAACAACAGCTGGAGCAATACCATAGACAGCCCGCTCTATCTCGTCGTCTGCTGCACCCGCTCACGCTCTCACTGAGTCAGCGAAAGCAAAACCGCAAGCAACAAACGGTACTGCTGTACTACCAGCAAAACAAAACGAAAACGTAAACAAAAAATCTGGGTCGACCTGGCAGACTGGAATAGACCGCTACATTACAATAAAGCGAAAGCTTAGCCCGAAAAATTCAGATTCAGAAAACAAGTCGAAAAATACACGCGACAATTCTATCCTGATCAAAAATGATCAGGCAGCGGCAACCACTCTTCAAGATTGAGCTTGTACCAGAAAACAAGCATCTTAAAAAAAATGAGACACCCAAATTACCAACTCCAGCTCTTTCTGCACCGTAGGATCACAGTAGAAGAGCCGCATAAACGTAAAGCTCCTGTTCAATGTAGAAACTGCCAAGAATACGGCCACACGAGGTCGTATTGCACTCTTCGCCCGGTGTGCGTAGTCTGTGGAGATCTCCAGGACTCCACACACTGTCCAACTAATAAAGAAAAGGCAAGCGAGAAAAAGTGCAATAACTGGGGGGGTAATCACACAGCAAACTACAGAGGCTGTCCAATATACAAAGAGCTAAAAAGCCGTCTTCACAAAAGAATGAATACGGCGCGGGCACACCAAGGAATATCTTCGCTGATGTAATGGCTAGCGCTTTGCAATGCGTCCCATTATTGTTTTATTTTTTTTTATAACGAAAATAATACCTTCGGCTTTGTGGTAGCCAAAGGTAAAGCAGTGCAACGCTAACAGTAGTAAACAACATGCACTGTTGATAACACCGGTTCTTATCAGAGCATACTTCTAAGCTTATCTTAGAAAGCAATGCAAATTTTCTGATAAGTCCCAAGGTGTTAAGCTGACCAGCTAATTAGTGCCTACTTCGAGGCTGCTATCAAAATACTTAAAGCTTTAACTAATCAGCTGGACTGCGATCACAGCCAACTTCACCAACTCCGAAGACCTTCCAAAAGCTAGTGAGGGCTGGAAATTTTCACTATTTAAGGTCCACACGCGGCTGCAGTGACCCTTTTTCTTTTCTTGGTTAGTTAAAAATTCAAAAAGAACACCGCAACGTACCGAAGTGCGTTTGTGAAAAATCAAAGAATAAAAATTTAAAAAAAAAAAAAAATTGTGAGCAAGTGACCTTACAAAGGAGTATTGGAGGATTCGGAGGAGTGCTCCCCATATAAGTGACGTTTGGCTGGCAGGGGCATTTGGTACCCTAAAGTCCAACGACTGCATCGCTGCATACAGATATCACAATATAGGTAAAAACCATCTACATTGCTTGTCGCCCACACCCATGCAAGTCCATTTTTTTTCAGTTCTTCCCGTATAAAGAGATCCCTGTAAGCCGGTGCAACAACGTTGTCTGGCTAGCGCCGTGCTCAGGGCAGAGATTCGCAATTTCGCATCGCGTTGCTGAAGCTCAACGGCGCTGCGTGACCTCTGCACGGTATTGCGTGATCTCTACGCAGCCGTGCCTCCTTTTTTTATTCTGCAAGGAATCCATTGCAATATTGTCTGCTTTTGGGAAGGCATTGCCTATTCACATCTTGGAGTTGCACCGTGGGATACAATTGCTCCCACCCTGTCATCATCTGGTGCTGCTTTCTACAATTCACTTAGCCACAGATCCAGGAGCTAGCTTGTGTTTTTTTTGTCTTTGAGTCTTTGTTAAACTGCACGAGTGCAAATTAAATTTTGAAAATTAACTTAAATTGTTGAGTGTGTGCTAGGGATAAAACAAAAGTACAAAATATAAGTATATAAAAGAAAACAATTGTACATGAAAAAAAAAACAAGTTAGATTGCTAAACAATGTAAAATCGTTCAAGAGAATTTAACAATTATCTAATGTATCAAGCTTTAGTTCCAATAACGATGGTGAAGCACCATTACGCTGGAAGGCCTTTCAACGCTGGAGAAATTCAATTGTGAGTACTAAACAACAACTGTGCATGTCCTAGGCTTGTAATATATGTGATTTTGTTTTATTCTCTTGAATGCTTTGCTGATCCTTTTGATCACGAAAACCCTCTTTTTAAAAAAAAAAAAAAAAAAAAAAGAACAATAACAAACAAATTAAAAGAAGAAAAAAAAAAATTAAAACAAAGAACGACACCAACAATAAAATAATGTTAACAGCTGTTGTAAATCCGTAATAAAGGTGTCAGGATCAATAAAAAAATTATTTTGTACTTTCACGATCTTTAAGCGCACTCTTCAACAATATTATATTGTAATAATAATCATATGTATTAAACATCAACAAAAAAAGAAACAAAACAGATCCATGAAGCCCCTTGTAAACTTAAATTATAGGCATTGTAAGCCTCATTTTTTTTTTTTTAAAATTCCTTTCAACAAAAAGTTGAAAGAAATGAATGCAACATGGAAATTTAAATTATATAAATTGAAGGCCTCATTTTGTTAAAAATCATTTCTACAAAAAGCTGTCAGCAATGAATGCTATCTGTCCCCTTAGCCTGTATAAATTGTAAGCCTTATTGAAAAATCATTTGCACACCAAAACTGTAATCAATGAGTGCCACATAAGAAAAACAAAAATTAAATTAATTAAATTAACAAAATTATGAGAAGCAAATTCAGTTGCATAATGTTATACGAACATCCAACCCCTTTGATTTCAAAACAAACTTAAGAAATTAAAAAACACATATCCTAAATTTGTATCCAATTAAAACATGTTCTCTTTACGAAGAGTTATGAAACTTATTGTACACGTTGAAATATCTACCTGGATAATATTATTATAGATTATTATGTCAACCCAAGTTCTGCCTCTTTACGTTAGGAATAAAATATGAACATCGCAATGAATACAATGATGTGCTAAATTTTTCTTTTCTCTGGATAGACATTGCAACATAAGTTAATAGTCGGACTGTTATAGGGTATCTTCGGATACAATAATTTTTTTTTGAAGATTATGGTAGGGTGGGTAAAGACAGCGAGGTCGCACAACACCTTTGAACCCCGCAAACTTTATATCTTGCAGTCCGAATTTTTTTATTTAATTAACCTTCAATTGTTTTCGTTAGTTACACCCGCTGGTTTTGTATTTCTTGGAGAACGCCTCCCTCTTGAGTTTCTGTTAGGAATCCTAAATAATAAAGTTGTGTAGATGTGGAGAAGGAATATGGCAAAAACCCACCCCACGCCGATGAGCTAAGGCACAAGAGGATTCCGTCCGCTATAATTCTTGATCTGACTGTCGGATATTGAAGATGTCGGTTCAGCACTACTTCATTATTCGCACCTCGACCATTACATAATTTTTGGCGCCTAACGTGGGGCAACGTATAGCTAACCAACGGATAAATTGTTAATCTCGGTTTCACGCTTTTAATACCTTTCGGTGTTCAACGTGTGTAGCTGCGGTTAGTTTAACCTAGGGATAACAACATCAGATCTCCATACTGAATTGTTGCTTCTAATTTTTCATTTGTTACTAAGCAACAGGCTTGTTTTGGATGCTTAAGGTTGCAAGAAAGGTGACGACCTGTCTCACATGCAATTTTGAAAGGAAAGCATTACTTAGGGCAACCAACAGTCGTTTTGCAAAGTAAATTTAGACTACACTGAAAAAAAAAACGTATATTTTAGAAGCGAAATTGAAGTATGACTGTACGCACCCCAACATTATTTTTGAGTAAGTTTTTTTTGCAATTTTGTATAATATCTGTGAAGTAACTTTAGACGGACAATGTCTTATTACCACTTATATGATGCTAGAAATTGAAGATCTATATCAGGCCTACGAATCTGAATTATACCCTGTATAGTACTGAAAGCCAGGAAAAAGGAGCATATTAAATTCTATGTTCGATATAGAAAATGAATTCTCTACTCAAAAATAAAAATAACATGCTCGTTTGCTTTCGTGTTATATATAGACTCAGTGAAGTTGTAGGAAGATAGAAATATTGTTTTCGTAAAATAATTTTGTAGAATACTGCGCATTCGGCTAAGCACAGATGCCAGTACTCGATTATTTGGCGGGATGGTATTTTCCTAGTTTTGCAACTGATGAGACTATTTCATTATCATATTATGGATGGATGGACATTATGAATTGATTATAATTTGCAATTTAGACTGTTGTTTGGAACTCGTTTAAGTGCTATTTGGCCTTGCTTGCCGATCTGCAGTCTAAAGACTGTAAAATCAACGTAACGAACACCATCTTTAGTTTAGTATCAATAGCCCGGAAAATAAATAAATTAAAATAAAAATATAAAGAAACAAAAAAAGAAAAACTAGGATACTGCAAGATATAGATAGTCAATATGCCAATATATGTCTAATACAGAAATAATTTTTATGAATAAATACTTACAAAATGCCAGTCGTTAATACCCCTCCTCATGCCTCATCGGCACGAGCAGACAATCTTTGTGCACTATGTTCAACGGTTATGGATAACACGCATGCTTGTTATTTACTTTCATGTAAACATGTTTTCCATAAGAATTGCATAGATGCATGGTTGACCGAAAATTCGGAATGCTTTACATGCAGAGTTGGTATAAATAGAGAGGAATTTGGAGTTATGGTAGGCAATTGTTCCCCAGCTAGATCTCAGCCAGCTCCTTCGACCTCTAAAGCTGTGCCAGCTGCTCGTGGTATGACCACACGAAACCTTGCCAAAGCCATGGCGATCGCGGAGCAGCAAAATACAATTCGACACCCAGAACCTCCATTGGAAAATCCAATTGGAGCAAATTCGTCAGCTTTAGACGCTAGCCAAAGCACCAATCAAGGTGAAGCTATTCCTGAGAGACCTGTTAGAGGCAGACCAACCCGATCCTCCAGACCCATTCGTCCTACAAATAATCGTCGTAGCCAGCCTGTTGACTACAATATTATTCAAGGAATGATTGAGCAAACGGTCACAAGGGTGATGTCATCGTTGGCAATTAATGTACAACCTCAGCAACTTGAACCGCCAGTTACTTCCGTTCTAAGGGAAACTCCCGCATCAAATGCATCTTCCTTGCAGTCTCGGCAGACAGTCGACATAATTCAGAAATGGGGAGTTCATTTTGATGGATCCGTTGAAGGATTGGGAGTAGAGGAGTTTATTTATCGAGTCATTTCACTTACCAATGAAACGTTAGAAAGTGATTTTTCAGTTATGTGCAGGCATATTCACGTTTTGTTCTCGGGTAAAGCTCGATCATGGTACTGGAGATACCATAAACAGGTTGATCAAATTGGTTGGACCAAGATGTGTGCATCCCTGCGTCAACAGTACCAAGACTACCGTTCCGACTTTATGAGCATGGAGCTGATTCGAGCCCGTAAACAAAAGACAGGTGAATCATTTTCGTCCTTTTATGAGGCAGTTGCAACCTTGATCGACAAGGCCTCCATTCGAGTGGAAGATGCAGAGTTGGTTGAGATCTTAAAAAGTAATCTTCTACCAGAAACTCGTCAGAAATTGCTATTTCAACCAGTTCATTCGGTAGGTCACTTACGTCGGTTGGTGCAAATGAGTGAAAACCTGGCATATGAAATCAGCTGCCGTTATGCATCTAAGCCGAATGTACCTGCAGCTCGTCGACAAGTTTGCGCTGTAGAACAAGAAAATTCAGAGATAGAAGACAACTTACAGGAAGAAGCCGAGATCCACGCTGTGCAATCTTCTCACGGAAAATTCAAATGCTGGAATTGTGAAGAAGTAGGGCATGTTTGGGAAAACTGTTTAGCCGCACGTCGCATCTTTTGCTACGGCTGCGGGCGGCCACAACAACCGGAGTCCCCCAACACCATAAATCAAAAGATAGATCAGGTTGAGGATAACGTTTCTACACCTATCCCTTCCTCTATTTCAGTGAAGGCAGAACCACCTTCATCTAATATAGCCCCTTTATGGAGACGTTCATATCAAGAGCGTTTAGAACATTATAATAATGTAAGAAATCGTATTTTTAATAATAGTGAAAATAGACCTAGTAAACATACATTAAGACTTAAGAATTACTATGTTGAAATTAAGAAAAATCGAAAAATGCAAATTTCTTCAATTTTTAATTGCTCTAAGGATCTGCGTAGTTATGCGGAAGTATCCTTTTTATAGTTTACAGAGCAAGGTTTGTTGGACACCGGTGCAAATATAAGCTGCCTAGGTGCCGAGCTGGCGCTACAAGATTTTTCTGATATCCAGTGCGAAAACTGCGGGTGGGGAAATTCAGCCAAATATAGGTGTGCTTAATACTGAAATGTGTTACAAAGGTGTCAAACGATTTATTAAGTTGTATATTATTCCGAGCATTAAGCAAAGATTGATATTAGGCCTCGACTTTTGGAAAACATTCGCGCTTGCTCCTCACATTATCAGTTCGTTAGATTCATCACTGGTGCAAGAAGAATCAACAGTAGAAAACGCATATACCTTGAGTCCATGTCAGATTCAGCAATTAGAAATTATTAAAGATCTGTTCCCGAAAGTATCTGAAACACTAGGGCGTACCACGTTAATTGAGCACCATATTGACGTTGGTAACGCGAAACCCTGTAAACAGCGATTTTATCCTGTCAGTCCGGCCGTAGAGAAACTTCTTTATCAGGAAATTTATCGGATGTTGAGCTTAGACGTAATTGAACCTTCGTCAAGTCCTTGGAGTTCTCCCATGCGGATGGTTGTAAAACCAAAATAAGTCCGTCTTTGTTTAGATGCTCGTAAACTGAACGACGCCACTAAAAAGGATGCCTATCCTTTACCAAGTATCGATGGTATATTTGCTCGACTCCCCAAAGCGAACATCATTTCTAAATTAGATCTTAAAGATGCCTACTGGCAAATAAAGCTCAGCGACGAATCTAAACCATTAACTGCATTTACCGTTCCTGGCCGTCCTTTATACCAATTTAAGGTGATGCCCTTTGGGTTGTGCAACGCGCCGTCAACCATGTGTCGATTAATGGATCAGATCATACCGCCTGACCTTCGTTATTGTGTCTTCGGTGATTTGGATGATCTGTGTGTTGTGTCCGAAGATTTTGCAACTCACCTTGCAATTTTAGTAAGACTAGCCGAACAATTTCGGAAAGCTAATTTGACCCTTAACTTAGCTAAAAGTCAATTCTGTGTGACTAGCATTACATATTTAGGCTATGTTATTGGTAGTGATGGCATCTGCACTGACCCTGCCAAAGTATCGTGTATTGAAAATTGGCCTCCGCCAAGGAACTTAAAGCAAATTCGTGGGTTTTTAGGAGTTTGTGGGTGGTACCGTCGGTTCATTCCAAACTTCTCGGATCTAACTTGTCCAATTACGGATTTGTTAACCAAGAAAAGGAAATTTGCCTGGACGACGGAAGCTCAAGAAGCGATGGACAAACTGAAAAAGACTTTAACATCTGCGCCGATTCTTACGAACCCCGATTTTGGCAAAAAGTTCTTTTTACATTGCGATGCTAGCGATTTTGGAATAGGTGCAGTTTTAGTACAGCTGGCAGACGATCAATCAGAAAGGCCGATTGCGTATATGTCCAAAAAGTTAAGTAGAGCTCAGAGAAATTACAGCGTTACGGAACGAGAATGCTTAGCTGTCATTTTGGCTATTGAGAAATTTCGGTGTTTTTTTTTTTATTTTTGTTGGACGTTGAATACAATGAATGTATTAGCAAGTGGTCCAAACGACACCAAGCCGATGCTTGTTGCGCGCGGAACCCAGACGAAGTCCACCTCCCGCCTGACCGGCCGAGAGGCACCGTCGCATAACGGACGACACGGAAACGCGGTAAAAAGCGACGTAGAAACGCGAGAGAAAGAAATTTAACGCGATAGGGAATAAAAAGTCGAATAGGAATACACGCAAGATGCAAGTGAAAAATGAAAATTAAGAAAAAAGAAGATAGAATGACGAGGAATACTATTATTGGGAGGATACTATTACTGATTAATACTAATACTAATTACGTGCTAGATAGACAAGAATTAAAGACTTCATAGCAGCGATAGAGTTCGTGCTAGCTATGAAAGTGTGGTTGGAAGCCGAACATAATACACCCTGAACGGATCGTGCAGTGCATAGCTCGATCTACAATAAGGAAGTGTAAGTGGAAGGTAATTACGTGTGGGTTCTGCAAGGGACAGAGAAGTGTAGTTGCCTTACCAGGGTCTCACTGTCAATTGTCACCTTGCATAAGGTTGTTAATAAATAAGACCCTAGCATGGTTCTGCGATTGGTTAGGGGAAGGCAGGCTTAATAATAGAAGTCTATCCTATAGGAAGGCAGTCTATTAAATTTTCATCCCAGTTAAGGCCACGAAAGCGCAAAAAGTAAAAGTTTTTCTATACAAATTCTATGCGTTCCTAAAGAATAGTGTACTGGGGAATAAACATACGCATGACCCGTATTCGAGAATGGGACGAACAAGGGATATATAGGGTTCTTTGTTGTACTATAAATCGCCAAATTTCAGATGATCCTCTTTAAATAAAGCCTAAGACACCCATGGCTTTAACCATATTAGAAATATGATTGGAAAACTTAAGTTTTCGATCCAAAAGAACCCCAAATCATCAACTAGGGTGATTCTTTCCAAGGCACAACCACAAAGAGTATAAAAGCAGACTTTGGACTGGCTCGAGAGATTTTCAAATCAGCTTGCAATTTTAGTAAGACTGTTCAGGCTTGAAAAATTGCGACAAGACTAATTTGAACCAAAACTTAGCTAAAAGTCAATTCTGTGTGACTTAGCATTACATATTTAGGCTATGTTATTGGTAGTGGTGAGCATCTGCACTGACCCTGTGACCAAAGGAAGGTCAGTGTATTGAAAAAAAGTTGGCGTCCGCCAGGAACTCTAGGAACCCCAGATTCGTGGGTTTTAGTGGGTTTGAAAGGGTGGTTTACCGTCGAGTTCATTCCAAACTTCACGGATAGCTAACAAGTCCAATTACGGATTTGTGGTGAAAAACCAAGAAAAGGAATTTGCCTGGACGACGGAAGCTCAAGAAGCGATGACGGGCAAACTTTCTGAAAAGACTATAAATAACATCAGCTTGCCGATTCTTCCGTAATCCCTTTTAGCACAAAGGATGTCTTTTAAGTACATTGCGATGCTAGAACGACGCTTTATAAACCGTGTTGAATAGGAGAAATATATCGTACAAGCTGCAATTGACGATCAATCAGAAAGGCCGATTAGGTATATGTCCAAAAATTTAAGAGAGCTTGGACAAATTGCAGCGCTTACGGAAGGGGAATGCTTAAAGCTGTCATTTTCTATTGAAGGAAAGGTGGAGTTTCTAAGGACAAATTGCAAGAATTTGAGGTTGTCACCGATCATTCTAGCCTTCTCTGGCTGATGCGACAGCAAAACATTGCAGGTAGACTTACAAGATGGATCTTTCGATTACAACAATTTAAGTTTACGTTTTCGCATAGGAAAGGAAAAGATCATGTAGTACCCGACGCTTTGTCCAGACTTCATGATGCTGAGATTGCTGAGTTAGACATGAGTCCTGTGATTGATCTGCAATCAGAAGCGTTTTCTGAGGAGTCATATGTTGCGTTAAAGACTAGATATAATGCAAATCAGTCTAAGTTCCCGGATATGAAGTTGGTGGATAAATTTTTATACATCCGTACAGAACATGCTGAAGGAGACGAGGCGCAGGAAAAACTTTCCTGGAAGTTATGGGTCCCCGAACAGTCTTCGCACCGATACTCTTAGGCAAGCCCATGATAGTCTTACTTCCGCTCATTCTGGCATGCAAAAGACAATAGAGAAATTGCGTCGTCATCTTTTTCCCGCGTCTATCCAAAGATGCTCGAGACTATATTCGTTCGTGTGATGTGTGTAAACAGAGCAAAGCACCGAACTATAGCCTTCGTCCACCTATGGGAGCTCATGTACCTTCGTGTCGACCTTTTCAAAGACTATATATTGATCTTCTAGGACCATATCCTAGAAGTAAACAAGGTCATGTGGGCTTACTGATTGTTCTTGATCATTTTAGCAAGTTTCACTGGTTGCATCCTCTGAAAAAATGTACTTCGTTGGCCGTACAAGAGTATCTGTTGCATAAAATTTTTCATTGTTTTGGAGTTCCCGAAATTATCGTAAGTGATAATGGCAGCCAATTTAAGGCTGCCGATTTTAATGCATTTTTGACAGAGCTCGGTATTAAACATGTCTATACAGCCCTTTACTCACCGCAGAGTAATGCGGCAGAGCGAGTTAATCGATCCTTACTGGCTGCTGTTAGATCCTATTTAAAACATGATCAACGGGAGTGGGATGTGCATCTCACAAGCATTTCGTGCTCGCTCAGATCTGCATTGCACCAATCTTTAGGTTGTTCCCCATATCGTGCCTTATTTGGCCTTGATATGATAACTCATGGATCCGATTATAAGCTGTTAAAAGAATTGTCACTGCTGGAGGAGCCAATAGTACCCATGTCAAGAGATGATAATTTAGCACTTTTAAGGAAGGACATACAAGCTAATATCCGGCGCGCATATGAGCGAAATGTCACTCAATACAATTTAAGAGCGAAACCTGTCTCCTTTAAAGAAGGACAGGAAGTATATTGCCGTAGCTTTGCGCAAAGCAAGTTTTCACAAAACTTTAATGCCAAACTGGGACCGCAGTTTGTTAAATGTCGAGTTCGCCAAAAGCTAGGAAATTGTTATTATCAGCTAGAGAATTTACAAGGGAAAGAAATTGGTACATTTCATGCTAAAGACATACGCAGCTAATTCCCGCTAATATTACATCTAAAAAGAAGGAATATTATCGGGTGGTGTAATGGCCCGCGCTTTGCAATGCGTCCCATTATTGTTTTATTTTTTTTAATAACGAAAATAATACCTTCGGCTTTGTGGTAGCCAAAGGTAAAGCAGTGCAACGCTAACAGTAGTAAACAACATGCACTGTTGATAACACCGGTTCTTATCAGAGCATACTTCTAAGCTTATCTTAGAAAGCAATGCAAATTTTCTGTTAAGTCCCAAGGTGTTAAGCTGACCTTGCAAGCAGTGCAACTGTTATCATTCCACCTGCCCAGCTAATTAGTGCCTACTTCGAGGCTGCTATCAAAATACTTAAAGCTTTAACTAATCAGCTGGACTGCGATCACAGCCAACTTCACCAACTCCGAATACCTTCCAAAAAGCTAGTGAGGGCTGGAAATTTTCACTATTTAAGGTCCACACGCGGCTGCAGTGACCCTTTTTCTTTTCTTGGTTAGTTAAAAATTCAAAAAGAACACCGCAACGTACCGAAGTGCGTTTGTGAAAAATCAAAGAATAAAAATTTAAAAAAAAAAAAAAATTGTGAGCAAGTGACCTTACAAAGGAGTATTGGAGGATTCGGAGGAGTGCTCCCCATATAAGTGACCTTTGGCTGGCAGGGGCATTTGGCACCCTAAAGTCCAACGACTGCATCGCTGCATACAGATATCACAATATAGGTAAAAACCATCTACATTGCTTGTCGCCCACACCCATGCAAGTCCATTTTTTTCAGTTCTTCCCGTATAAAGAGATCCCTGTTAAGCCGGTGCAACAACGTTGTCTGGCCAGCGCCGTGCTCAGGGCAGAGCTTCGCAATTTCGCATCGCGTTGCTGAAGCTCAACGGCGCTGCGTGACCTCTGCACGGTATTGCGTGATCTCTACGCAGCCGTGCCTCCTTTTTTTATTCTGCAAAGAATCCATTGCAATCATTGTCTGCTTTTGGGAAGGCATTGCCTATTCACATCTTGGAGTTGCACCGTGGGATACAATTGCTCCCACCCTGTCATCATCTGGTGCTGCTTTCTACAATTCACTTGGCCACAGATCAAGGAGCTAGCTTGTGTTTTTTTTTGTCTTTGAGTCTTTGTTTAAACTGCACGAGTGCAAATTAAATTTTGAAAATTAACTTAAATTGTTGAGTGTGTGCTAGGGATAAAACAAAAGTACAAAATATAAGTATATAAAAGAAAACAATTGTACATGAAAAAAAAAAAAACAAGTTAGATTGCTAAACAATGTAAAATCGTTCAAGAAAATTTAACAATTATCTAATGTATCAAGCTTTAGTTCCAATAACGATCTGCTTCACCATTACGCTGGAAGGCCTTTCAACGCTGGAGAAATTCAATTGTGAGTACTAAACAACAACTGTGCATGTCCTAGGCTTGTAATATATGTGATTTTGTTTTATTCTCTTGAATGCTTTGCTGATCCTTTTGATCACGAAAACCCTCTTTTTAAAAAAAAAAAAAAAAAAAAAAGAACAATAACAAACAAATTAAAAGAAGAAAAAAAAAAAAAAAAACAAAGAACGACACCAACAATAAAATAATGTTAACAGCTGTTGTAAATCCGTAATAAAGGTGTCAGGATCAATAAAAAAATTATTTTGTACTTTCACGATCCTTAAGCGCACTCTTCAACAATATTATATTGTAATAATAATCATATGTATTAAACATCAACAAAAAAAGAAACAAAACAGATCCATGAGTGCCCCTTGTAAACTTAAACTATAGACATTGTAAGCCTCATTTTTTTTTTTAAAATTCCTTTCAACAAAAAGTTGAAAGAAATGAATGCAACATGGAAATTTAAATTATATAAATTGAAGGCCTCATTTTGTTAAAAATCATTTCTACAAAAAGCTGTCAGCAATGAATGCTATCTGTCCCCTTAGCCTGTATAAATTGTAAGCCTTATTGAAAAATCATTTGCACACCAAAACTGTAATCAATGAGTGCCACATAAGAAAAACAAAAATTAAATTAACAAAATTATGAGAAGCAAATTCAGTTGCATAATGTTATACGAACATCCAACCCCTTTGATTTCGAAACAAACTTAAGAAATTAAAAAACACATATCCTAAATTTGTATCCAATTGAAACATGTTCTCTTTACGAAGAGTTATGAAACTTATTGTACACGTTGAAATATCTACCTGGATAATATTATTATAGATTATTATGTCAACCCAATTTCTGCCTCTTTACGTTAGGAATAAAATATGAACATCGCAATGAATACAATGATGTGCTAAATTTTTCTTTTCTCTGGATAGACATTGCAACATAAGTTAATAGTCGGACTGTTATAGGGTATCTTCGGATACAATAATTTTTTTTTGAAGATTATGGTAGGGTGGGTAAAGACAGCGAGGTCGCACAACACCTTTGAACCCCGCAAACTTTATATCTTGCAGTCCGAATTTTTTTATTTATTTAACCTTCAATTGTTTTCGTTAGTTACACCCGCTGGTTTTGTATTTCTTGGAGAACGCCTCCCTCTTTAGTTTCTGTTAGGAATCCTAAATAATAAAGTTGTGTAGATGTGGAGAAGGAATAAATTCCAAACACCCACATGAAGTGCACACAAAATTGGACACACAACAAAACTATAGGCCGCCTGAGCAGTAAGAAACAAAATTTGAAGCTATGATGCAAGCCTTACAAGAGAGCATGATGGAGTTTATGACATTTATGCGTACCACAATTCAAGACATGATGTGTAACCAAAACCGTTTGATACAAATGCTTGTATCCCAACAATCAAAGTAAATAATGGCTTCCTTACGCAGAGCTACGTGGAACGCCAATGGCGTTTCATAGCGCAAACTTGACCTAGCTCAATTCCTACATGAGAAGCATATCGACGTTATGCTTCTTTCGGAAACTCATCACATAAGCAAATACAATTTTTAAATGAGAGACTACCACTTCTATGGTAATCATCCCGACGGAAAAGCACACGGACCGCCATACTCATAAGGAACCGTATGAAAAGATAGCTTTCATATATTTCCCCTCGTAAGAGGTACTATCAACGAAATTAAACTTCAAACGGAAACGGAGGATAACTACAGAAAAGTCACAAACTATCTTACCGCACAAAAAAACAGGCTTCTACACCTACCAGCTTAAAAGCAGTACTGAAGCGCCTAAATGTAGTACTGAAGGGCATTGAGTCTGATGTTACGCCCGAAGAGATAACTGAGGCGCTAAAGAAAAAGGGATTTTGCGCCAAAAGCGTGTTCAACATCAAAAACAGAAACAGGCAGCCGCAACCACTCTTCAAGATTGAGCTTGTACCAGAAAACAAGCATCTTAAAAAAAATGAGACACCCAAATTACCAACTCCAGCTCTTTCTGCACCGTAGGATCACAGTAGAAGAGCCGCATAAACGTAAAGCTCCTGTTCAATGTACAAACTGCCAAGAATACGGTCACACGAGGTCGTATTGCACACTTCGCCCGGTGTGCGTAGTCTGTGGAGATCTCCAGGACTCCACACACTGTCCGACTAATAAAGAAAAGGCAAGCGAGAAAAAGTGCAATAACTGGGGGGGTAATCACACAGCAAACTACAGAGGCTGTCCAATATACAAAGAGCTAAAAAGCCGTCTTCACAAAAGAATGAATACGGCGCGGGCACACGAAGGAATATCTTCGCTGAAACACCATCAGAAACAAATCCTGAAGTCCTTTTCTCAAAAGCAGCAAATTTCGCTCCCTGGCCAACCAGCAAGACAACATTTGCAAACGTCCTAAAATCAGGTATGACGCCTCCAAACAAAAATTTCCAACACCCACATGAAGTGCACACAAAATTGGACACACAACAAAACTATATGCCACCTGAGCAGTAAGAAACAAAATCTGAACCTATGATGCAAGCCTTACAAGAGAGCATGATGGAGTTTATGACATTTATGCGTACCACAATTCAAGATATGATGCGTAACCAAAACCATTTGATACACAGCGCAAACTTGAGCTGGCTCAATTCCTACATGAGAAGCATATCAACGTTATGCTTCTTTCGGAAACTCATCACACAAGCAAATACAATTTTCAAATGAGAGACTACCACTTCTATGGTACAAATCATCCCGACGGAAAAGCACACGGACCGCCATACTCATAAGGAACCGTATGAAGCACCACTTTTACAAAGAGTTTGCTGAAAATCATCTTCAGGCCACATCTATCAACATACAGCTGGAGGACAACACTCACCTCACACTAGCAGCCGTATACTGCCTGACCTGATCGACTTCGCAGTTACGAAAAATATTCACCAGATCGCCAGATCTGTCATCTGATCACTCGCCTGTACTAATTCACCTCCGCCGGTACGCAGAAAACGTGAAACCACCATACAGATTGACTTCACACAAAACAAACTGGCTCAATATATAAGTTCACACATTGAGCTAAAACCAAAACTCAATACTGAATCTGATATAGAGAGCTGCACCTGTACATTGCAATCCATCCTTACTGAAGCAGCTCTTACTGAAACACCCAAAATCACAAACATTACAATAATTTCGAATAAGACCAACATACAAATAGAGCTACTCGTCCGCGTAAAACGACGTATACGCCGAGAATGGAAATCTTCAAGATCACCAACTGCAAAACAAAAGCTAAAAGTTGCCTCACGGAAACTGGCCAACGCTCTAAAACAAGTGGAGGACGACGATCAGCGCCGTTATATAGAGCAACTCACACCAACAGGCACAAAACACAAGTCTTTGTGGAGAGCCCACTCAACTCTACGCCCACCGACTGAAATGTATTCATGCCAAACCAGGCTACTAACACATTCACCCGTAAACTGCCACCAGCAACACACCCCAATTGTGTTTCGTCCAAAAGAAGTAATCAAAATAATCAAAAACCATCTCAGCCCGAAAAAATCCCCCGACTGCGACCTTATAATACCGGAAATGATCATCGAGCTGCCACACTCTGCAGTTCGCTACATAACCCAGCTCTTTAATGCCATCACCAAACTTGGTTATTTTCCACAACGATGGAAGAGATAATAATAATTCCCAAAGCCTGGTAAGGACCACACAGTCCCTTCATTTTACAGACCAATAAGTCTACTCTCATGTATTTCGAAACTATTCAAAAATGCCTGCTGATCCGACTTAATCTACATCTGAGAACCCACAACATAATCCCAGGCCATTAATTTGGATTTCGCGAAAGCCACGGAACCATTGAACAGGTGAATCTTATAACAACTGAAATAAGAACTGCATTTGAAAATCGCGAGATCTGTACAGCAGTATTTCTAGAGGTATTCCAAGCATTCGACAGAGTCTGGCTTGACTGCCTAATGTTTAAAGTTAAAACAGCCCTACCCGAAAGCACACACAAACTTCTAAAGTCTTACCTCTATGGCAGAAAGTTTGCAGTGCGGTGCAACACTGCCACTTCCCCTGATCATAAAATTGAGGCTGGAGTCCCCCAAGGCAGCGTTCTTGGGCCTACCTTATACCTCATCTATACAGCCGACCTCCCTACAGTCGCTTAAAGGTATCCACATTTGCCGACGATACAGCTATCCTTAGCCGTTCAAGGTCCCCAAGTCAAGCTACAGCACAGCTGGCATTGCACCTCATCGACATTGAGAAATGGCTCTCTGACTGGCGAATAAAAGTAAACGAGCAAAAATGCAAGCACGTAACGTTTACGCTAAACAGACAAGATTGCCCACCAAAAAAACTCAACTTAAACTTAAAGCCAACAACTTACACAGGCTCATCAACTCAGGTTCTCCGCTCAGCCTAGATCACAAGGTCTTACTCTACAATTGTGTATTGAAACCTATCTGGACCTATGGCTCACATGGGGCAATGCCAGAAACAGCAATATTGACATCATTATTATTATTATTATTATAAAAGAGGGAGTCTCCCAGCGGAGAAGGCGCGAGGCACTGCGACCATGAAGATCTTTTGTACGTAGAATGCTCTCCCTATAATGACAAAAGCTGTTCTGCCTCCCTAATGAAGCATAACAGATCTTTCGTCGAGGAACGGACAATATGCTCGGGACTTGCGAATTCCACGTGCAGATGTTTCCTCCTAGTCCATACCAAGGCCGGACAGTCACATAGAATGTGTTTAGTAGACTCGTCGTCCTCTTTGCAGAGCCTGCACTCCGCATCCGAGGACAGGCGCATTTTGCTAAGGTGATAGTTCACCAAGTGGTGGCCACTAAGGTAGCCAACAAGTAGGTAAAGGTCTCTCCTAGAGAGTAGCTTGGTCCTTTGATCAACTTTAGGATTGGTGAGCTCTTTAGCCTGCCGCATCCCTGGTTGGAAGAACCAGTAGCGTTCGGTCAATCTTCCAGCCCAGTTTTTCACCAGGGAGGAAATAGTTGACCACCCCACGCCACAGAAGGGTTCGGGGCCAAGCAGGGGGGCTGATGACCCAGGCCTTGCTAGTTCGTCCGCCTGCTCGTTGCCCCAGAATGTCCAGGTACCCAAATTAGGGTAACTTTGTTCTTATTTGACACCCGCTGGAGACAGTTCCAGCAGTCAGCCACCATACGCGAGCCAACCCTTTTTGTGGAGAGGGCCAGTATGGCCGCTTGGATGTCCGAGAATATGTATATGTTCGCTCCTCTAATCCCCTTCTCAAGGATAAGACGGCAGCAGAACTCGTGAACCTCTGATTGGAAGACTGTAGGCCAGTTGCCCATAGCAATCGAGGTTTTGGAGTTGGGACCATATATCCCAGCTCCAACCCCCTGATCAGTCTTTGACCCGTCGGTATACCAATGTATACCATTGGGATCTCTGATGGGGTTGCCAGCATCCCAGTCCCTACGGTCCGGGATGAGGGTTCTGAATTTTGCACCAAAGAAGAGTTCCTTGGTCATAGAATCTGATCTGGTGCAGATCTCTAGGCCAGAAATATCTTTGATTAAGCTAGCATGCCCTGATTCGGTAGCTAGAAGCCCAGATTGAAGCTTTATTCTAAGAAGGCTCATAGCAGCAACTTCTTTAATGCGGATGTGCAGCGGAGTCAGATTCAAAATTGATTCCATAGCTGAGGTGGGACAGGTGTGAAGTGCACACGTCAAGGAGAGGCACAGCAGCCTATGCAGTTTCGTGCATTTGTTGATGGCAGTGACCTGCGTAACCTTAGGCCACCAAACAATAGCAGCGTAGGTTACGATCGGTCTTACCATCATCTCAAATAGCCACCGGATGGTGCAGGATTTGAGACCCCAGATTCTACCGAAGAGTCTTCTGCATGCCCACATGGCATGAGTAGCCTTTGATAGAGTGTTATGTAGGTGGGAGTTCCAGTTTAGTCGTTTATCAAGGGTTACCCCTAGATATTTGTCTTCATTGGAAAGGTCCACGGAAGAGCCGCCAATGTATAATTGACCAATGTCAACAGAGTAACGCTTAGTGAAGGGAACAATGATTGCCTTTTTTGGGTTGATGCTAATACCTACATCTTCACACCACCTACTGACCGTGTTCAGAGCTGATTGCATCAACTCTGTCACGGTGTTGGCAAAGTTCCCGTTCACTACGAGAGCCAGGTCGTCGGCATAGCCAATCGCTTCCACGCCCTGTTCTGCAAGTATAATTAGTAGTTCGTCGACTACTAGGGACCAGAGCAAAGGGGATAGGACCCCTCCCTGGGGACACCCTTTAACCGCACTAATATGGGCGGTCGTCGTGTCCAGGGTAGAGAAGATAGTCCGGTGTTTGAGCATGGCGTCAATCCACCGGATTATGGGACGGGCAATATTCCTGCGCTCAAGCGCAGCAGAGGTAGACCCGTAGCCGGTGTTATCGAAAGCACCCTGACCTTTTCAGGGTCGGAAATGGTTCCAGATAGGCTGTCAGACAGGCAGTCAACGTGACTGGAAAGATCTGGGTTCGCCACGGAACCTGGGAAGTGAACTTGCAATAAAAGCTCAAGTGCTTCCCTGTGAAAGAGCCATCTGCTCTTTTGAGAAGCCCTATACCATTAGACGACCCTTTGGCTAATACTTTGTGGAGTCTTGCTGCCTCTGGCGCCACTGCGGCTGCAGCGCTGGTGGACGCCACCGGGGCGGCAGCTACTGCCGTCGCGTAGGTGGAGGCAACCTTCGTCGCTTCCGGAGGGGCGTCGGTTGGGGGGGGATTGGTTGGAGAAGGGGAAGAGGGGGGCAGGGAGGAGGAGAAGCTTAACTCGTCCAAAGACGAATTTCACCATCCCGTTGCACTCCGTCAGAGCCTTATACGACTCCCCGTCGACCAACATCGCGAGGTGAGTCGTGGTGCCGTTGAGGCTGTGCTGGACCACTCGCCACTGCTTCGTTGAGAAGCAGTCCGCATTTTGGATGCCAAGGTATCCCAGAATGGCGGCGGGAGTCAGGTCAGCACTACTGGGGAAATATTCTCGGATGAGGTGAGCTTTAGGAAACTCAGTCTCAGTCAGCTGATGGACCTGATGTGTCCAACGGCTCCCCTGACCCAGTCAGCAGTGCGGCTGTCTTCGCACACCAGGAGCAGCCATTCGTTTCGGGGTATGCAACCCTCGAAACCTGGACTGGCGCCCGGTGTGGGATGAAGCAGCAAAGCCTTGGCAATGGTAGCTTTCACCGTAGCCGCCTGCTCCGGTGAAAGAGGATTTTTAGAGTCAGCCGACGTGAAGCCCAGTTTCACGCTGCTTGCCACCTGGCTGTGAGGTGGCTTTGTGGACTCCACATGAGTCTTTTTGGGCTTCTTTGAAGACCCTTGGGGTTCAGCGCGCGTCCGTTTGGCCTTGGTTTCCACGGGGGGCGCGGTGGCGATAGCTAGAGCCTCCGCTCTGCTCGAACCCTTCGCGAGTGCGGCTTTGAATAGCCTCTTCTCGCGTGTCTTCAATTTCACGAAGGCGTTCTCAGATTCCAGTCGCAGCTTCTGGATCTGAGAGCCTGCTTCCGTGAGACCTGACCTCTGAGAGGCCACGGAAGCGTCGTCATCAAGGCTGATCAGGTCAGAGGACATCACCTGGACGAGTTGCTGCCTGCCTGAGCAGCTATTGGACGAGAAAGCAGCACTAACGAACTCATCGTCCAAGGGAGTCCGTGGCATGTCCGGGTCCCCTAGAGTACCAGGGCCAAGACCCGTGGTATTGGGGGTGGAAGCCAGCAGCCCACTGGCTGCAGGGCTGTTGATGGGGTAGGCCGTTAAGGCTTCGCCCTGGGTGGATACTGTTACTGTTTTTTTTGCAATATTTAAGATAAAAATAATTATAATAACTGTATTACATTTAATATAAATAATTATTTTAAAATAAATGTTAATAAATATTTATTGAACATTTAAATTTTATTTAAGGATATCAACAAAAATATTTCACATATCGATCGCGGTAGCAATGGAATCCCGCAGCAATCAGTCCGGACATAGCTCGATTCCCCGGGTGGGCACATTATGCATTTTTATATTTATTATTATTTCATATATTTTGATGTGTTTAATTTTATATATTTTGTAATTTTTCCCCTTATTTTATTACTTAAGTAAATGTACATAAATATATATTTATCCTAATATACATAAATATGATTGCGTAGAAAGGATACTGAAGTACACATAACTGAATAGCGGACTAACACGCAAAATTGAAGACAGAGATGGACTGAAGACGGACTGAAGACGACTATCGGCGGGCGGAGAGGGGGCCCGATAGATTACGTAGATTGACTCGCAGTCAGGAGACTGACGTACGGATGACTAAACAGCGGACTAACAGACTATCGGCTGCTAGAGAGAAAATCCAATAGATTACGCAGATCAGCGCGGCGACGAAACCGTATGATTAGGGCCTTAGAGCAGAGGGGCAATACGCATCTCAGAACTGTTATTCGTTCTGATGTTGAGCGTCGTATACGAGGGCTGCTATATATATTTCTGGCCTAGGCAACACTAAGTGTTGCCAGGTGCAATCTGACATTTCCATTGGAAAGTTTGACATTTTTTAGCATAATATCACTCAGAACGTTTTGTCATTTAATCGTGAATTGTTTTATTTACAAAGAATTAAAAAATGCATCTCGGCCAAAAAAAGGAAACTCGTGAACATTTTCGTGCGATCATTTTTCACACCTTTCGACGTGGATTATCACGACAAGAGTGCATCGATGATTGAAAATCTTTGTATGGCTATGAAGCACCATCCTATAGCACTATGAAAAACTGGTACAACGAATTCAATCGTGGCCGACGCTCGCTCAAAGACGAATTCCGTGATGGTCGTCGAAAAACAGCCGTTGTGCAGGAAACATCGATGCCGTACGAGAACTGATAATGCAAGACCGTCATGTAAATTAACATACTTTCAGATAGAGGCATGCCTATGCATATCTTCCACCAGCATACATTCGATATTGCATGAACACCTTGCCGTAAAAAAGGTTTGTTCTCGTTGGATCCCGCAAAATTTGACAATCGCTCAAAAAAAAGTTCGTGTGGATTGGTGTAAAGAAATTTTGAAAAAATACGATCGCGGTGCTTTAAAAGACGTTTATAAGATCGTCATAGGTGACGAATCATGGATCTATGCATATGAGCCTGAAAGAAAACAGCAATCGAGCCGTGTGGGTCTTCCAAGACGAGACAAATCTAACTAAATTTGTTCGTGTAAGAAGCTCTTTGAAGCAAATGGTCGCCTGTTTCTTCGGCAAAACTGGTCATGTGGCGACTGTTCCGCTTGAGCAACGTAGAACGGTCAATTCTGAGTGGTACACCACCATTTGTTTGCCTGAAGTCTTCGGAGAAATTCGAAATGACGAATCATTGTGCACCATGACAATGCGAGCTCTCACACAACGGCTCAAACCCGCGCCTTTTTGACCGGCCAAAACGTCGAATTGATGGGTCATCCGCCGTACAGCCCTGACTTGACACCCAATGACTTTTTTTTATTCCCACACATCAAGAAAATAATGCATGGTCAACGATTTTCGTCACCAGAAGATGCTGTTGAAGCATTTAAAAACCATGTTATGGAGGTGTCTCAATCGGAGTGGAAAAAGTGCATCGAAAATTGGTTTGAGCGCATGCAAAAGTGTTTAAATCTTGATATAGAATATTTTGAAAAACAATAAAACCATTTTCGTTGATAAATATTCGAATTTTCATTATTAGGCTAGAAATATATATAGCAGCCCTCGTATTAGAAAGGGAGAGATACGCTAAGAAGGTCCCAAGTCAAGAAAAATCTTGCAAGGAGGATTGTTGTTCAAGCTTTTGACAGTGCACGACGTCGAAAAGCGTCAAGCTAATACTGACTCTTTAAGGAGTCTGAGTCAGTCAATACAGGATTCAGAACAGAGAAGCTGATATTCGACGAAATGCGAACCGTATGAGACAAGAACATTTAAAAAGCTTTTAAAATAATTAACCCAAGATTAATTCAAGGTTAGAAGATCAAATAGAAATTTTTAATAGAATGGTTAAACTGGGTCCTGATAAAGTTTGACATTGTTGCAAAGGACTTTTATTGAAAGTTTAAATGATTTTAGTGCAGATATTTTATGTCTTTCCAGTCAATTCCCATCTTCTAACGAAATATTTCAGTTTTGCAATACCTGTTCCGTAACATTAAAGCTGGTAGGGAACCAAAATTTTGTATAACAAATGAATTAGATTTCCCAAACGACTTCCATTTATGGTGATTAAGTCTTTAGGTTTTGGTCGACAAAACACCATCAATAGAGCTGTTGTTAATGATCCTATTTATGATAGCAATTTTGTAACTTCGTTACCACGAGCTTTCCAAGATGCAGATGTACACCTTCACTTCAGGCATAGGATGGAATATAGCTATGATATGAAATCAGAAACCATCACGCCTATGAAATTTTCAGATGCTATTAGATTCCTAGTAGATAGTGGGCTTTATAAGAAACATAATCTAGTTTTTAATGAGCAGTGTATATCCAATTATGGTTCCAAAATTTTTCCATTTATAGCTTCCTCTAACGCCCTTAGTGAGGATCAAATTGATAGTTTAATTCGTCATGATGACGCTTATAGGATTCTTAAAAGTATTAGTAAGTCTCTTGCTCATTGGGAACCGAAAAAAGAAGGTCATGGCAATGATCCGGGAATTCGGTCTGCCAAACTTCTTCATTACATTGTCAGCAATTAAAAGTAGGTGATCGATTAACAGGTAATATAATTGGACATTTATTTTTAACATTATTAGAAAATACAGGACCTTCAATATCTTATTTATTAGTAACTTTTCTTTTAGTAAGTCAAATCGCTTTATTAGTTCTTGAATCAGCTGTAGCTATAATTCACTCTTATGTATTTGAATATTTGTTTTAAGAACACTATATTCTAGAGAAGTGAATTAATATATATATATATATATAAAATGTCTACACATTCAAATCACCCCTTTCATTTAGTTGATTACAGCCCTTGAACTTTAAAGGGTGCAATTGGAGCTACAACAACTGTTTCAGGTATTATTAAATGATTTCATCAATATGATACTTCTTTATTTTAATTAGGTAACATTATTACAATTTATCAATGATGACGAGATGTATCTCGTGAAGGTACATACCAAGGTTTACATACATATGGAGTTACTACCGGATTACGATGGGGAATAATTTTATTTATTTTATCAGAAATCCTATTTGTTGTAAGATTTTTTTGAGTTTTTTTCATAGAAGTCTTTCTCCTGCAATTGAATTAGGAGCTTGCTGACCTTTATTCCTTTATTAAATACAGCTATTCTATTAGCTTCAGGTGTAACAGTTACATGAGCTCATCATAGATTAATAGAAGGTAATCATTCACAAACTTCTCAATGTTTATTTTTAACTGTATTATTAGGTATTTATTTTTCTATTCTTCAAGCTTATTAATATATTGAAGCCCCTTTCACAATTACTGACTCAGTTTATAGTTCAACATTTTTCATATCAACAGGATTTCACGGAATTCATGTACTATTAATTGGACAACTTTTTTACTACCGTTTCGGATTTAAAGCAGCTGCTTAATATTAACATTTTGTTGATGTAGTTTGATTATTTTTATATATCACAATTAATTGATGAGGAGATTAATTTTAATTTATTTATATAGTATAAAAGTATATTTGACTTTCAATCATAAGGCCTTTAATTTATTTATTTTTTTATTTATTTATTTATTTAACGTCAACTAAAACAGTCGACTTAAAATTAAAATTAAAATTAGATTACATCAAATTAAAATTGCAAATTAAAAAAAAAAAAAGAAAATAATTTAGAATTTGAAATTAAAATTTTGCAATAAGTCAAGAATTAAAATTAATTTAAAGTATATATTTTGAAATTTAGGCTGGGGATAACAAAACAAGAATTCTCGATCCAACATTTTCTGCAAAGGATTGGGAAAAACCCAGTAAAACCCAATCAGATCGGTAGATTAATATTAGTTGTTAGCAGTGTTAGTGTTAATTGATTGAGGATAGACAGTTTAACAGAGTAAAGGGAGGACTCGGAGTTGAAAACTCTAGACAGTCTGTTGTAGTCAGTACAGAGAACTCGGAAGGGATCATGCAAGCTATAGTTAGTATTACAAAAGGCCAAGGATAGTGGCATAAAATTACGAGTAACTCTAGAAGGAATACAGAAATTAATCTATATTGTACTTTATTAGCTTTACAATAAACATAACGCCTAACATAATACGACGGTTAGTTAAAGAAGGTAGTTTAATTAGAAGGAGTCTACTAGAGTATGGTGGTAAGTCCACACCCTGAACCCAATTAAAACTGCGCAAGGCAAAGAGTAGAAAGTGCTTTTGAACAGACTCAATTCTATCTTGGTGAATATGGTATTGCGGCGACCACACGCAAGACCCATATTCAAGAGTTGGACGAACAAGAGAAGTGTAAAGCAACTTTGTCGTGTAAGGATCCTCGAATTCTTTGGCCCATCTTTTGATGAACCCGAGTAGTCGAAATGCCTTATTGACAATTTGTGTAATATGACGATCAAATTTCAATTTATGATCAAAGAGGATACCTAAATCAGCTACTTCAGATATTCTTAAGAGTGGGGTTAGGTTAAGATTGTAATCGATGACATGATAGTTACATCTGTAAAATGACATAACCTTGCACTTCAAACAGTTAAGATGCAGCAGATTATGGCTGCACCATTCAAAAAACAAATCAAGATCTGTTTGAAGAAGGTTATTTGCTGGATCATTGTGTGTCAAACAAAGTTTCACATCATCAGCATACATAAGAATGTTAGAGTGAAGGAGTATTGAAGGAAGATCGTTAATTTATTTATTTATTTATTTATTTAGTTTATAGTCGAACTATGATCAGTCGACTTTTTTAAAAGTAAAGAAACAATTAAAATTAGATTTAAATTATTTAAGTTAAATTTTAAACTAGATGTAATTTTAAATTAAGGGTAAAACCTTAAATGTAAAAAAAAAGGAAAAAATTAAAAATTGTGCAAATGTGCAAACTGGGATAAAGAAAAGCCGATCCAACATTTGTTGCAGAGGATTGGGGAAAACCCAGAAAAACCCAATCAGATCAGGAGAGTTAGTGTTAGTAACCAAATGTAAATAAAATTATGAGTAGAGTGTTAAAGCATGCAGTAAGTTGAAAGTACTACCATGAATACAAAGAAGACAATTATGTGTTTGACTAAATTCTAGATAAGTGGGCGAGGATTTGTAATTTTAAGCTAGATATCAAGTTGTTATTGTTAGCTACAATTAAGTATAGTTTATTATGGTCCGAACATAATACCCTGAATGGCTCATGCAGGGCATAGTTCGAGCTACAATTGGGAAGTTTTAGAGGAAGGTAATTACGGGTGATTCTACCAGGGACAGAAAAGTGTAGTCTACTAAGTAAGTCGCTACTATCTATGTCACCTTGGATAAGTTTGTTAATAAATATAACGCCAAGCATGGTTCTACGATTAGCTAGAGAAGTCAGATTAAGTAACAAAAGTCTACTAGGATAGGAAGGAAGTCTTGAATTTACATCCCAGTTAAGGCCTCGCAAGGCAAACATTAAGAAGTTTTTCTGTACGGATTCAATGCGGTCTCTATGAACTGTGTACTGAGGGTTCCAGACACATGATCCGTACTCGAGAATTGGACGAACAAGCGAAGTGAAGAGAGTCTTAGTTAAGTAAGGATCGTCAAACTCCTTGGACCATCTCTTAATAAAGCCGAGTACACCCATAGCTTTATTAACCATTGATGATATATGTTCAGAAAACTTGAGTTTTCGGTCCAAACGGACACCTAGATCATCAACCAAGGAAATTCTTTCCAAGGTACAACCACAAAGAGAGTATGATACGTACTTTGGGCAGGCACGTGAGAATGTCATCAGCTTGCATTTTGAGCTGTTCAGATTAAGGAGATTTGCACGACACCAAGAAAAGAAACAATCTAGGTCAGATTGAAGGCGAGAATGACAGGAGTCGTCTCTTAATTGAAAACAGAGCTTGACATCATCCGCGTACATGAGAGTACGTGAGTTAAGTATGACCGTTGGGAGGTCATTGATGAAAAGTGTAAAAAGCAGGGGACCTAAGTGGCTTCCCTGAGGAACACCAGATGTGGCATGAACGGGATAGGAACGAGTATTTTTAAAGAGGACTCGTTGGGTTCTGTCACTCAAATAGCTCACAATCCAACTAAGAAGTTTTGGTGAGAAACCGAGAAGATTTAGTTTATGTGCAAGAAGGGAATGGTTGACTGAGTCAAATGCCTTACTGAAATCAG
This sequence comes from Zaprionus ornatus, assembly GCA_018904035.1. Taxonomy (NCBI): domain Eukaryota; kingdom Metazoa; phylum Arthropoda; class Insecta; order Diptera; family Drosophilidae; genus Zaprionus; species Zaprionus ornatus. Next base: position 325,718 of record JAEIFZ010000231.1, on the reverse strand, counting down.
TATAAATGACATCAGTTTGAAGATTTTCCTGAAATCCTTTTTACCACAAAGGATGTCAGCTCAAGCAGATTTGTCGTGGTAGAACGACGCTTCACAAATCCGTGTTGAAAAGGGGATATAACGGATCTACTAAAATGCTGCAAGTGAGGAGTAATAACATTCTCGAAGAATTTCGGTATAGCCGACAATTTAGAGATACCTCTATAATTGCTTGCATCAGACTTGCTGCCCTTTTTATGTAAAGGGATGATAAAGGATTCCTTACATATGGATGGAAACGAGGCAGTTACTAAGGACAGCGAAAATAGTTTGAGCAATGGCTTACATAAGGAGTTGGCACAGTATCGAAGTACACAGGCGGGGATACCATCGGGACCTGGTGAGAAGACTGGTTTAACCAATCGAAGATCCCTAATAAGTGAACTTTCATTCAGTAAAGGTGTGAAGATGCCATTCGAGCTTGGTACGCTATATGGATAGGAGTGAATGTTTGGCGTAGAGGAAGAATAAGTTGTTTGAAAAAACTTGGCAAACATATCGGCAATGGCCTGATCTGTGTTCGCCTCAGCGTTATCGAACATAAGTTTAGAAGGAAAGCCCGCTGACCTACGCTTCATGTTAACAAAACTATAAAACTGTTTAGGATTCTGAAAGAACTGAATCCTACATCTGGTCAAATAGTTTTTATAACACTTCGCGTTAAGCACGGTAAAATTTGCCCGAGCAGTTAGGTAGCGGGAAAAGACAAGCGGTGAGTTTTTCAGCTTGTATTTCTTAAATAAGCTACTCTTTAAGTTTTTTAAGCGAGACAACTCTTTTGTAAACCAAGGAGGCCTACTTGAGCTTGTCGGATAGAAAAACGGAACACAGATATCAAAAGCAGAGTTAAGGGTTTTATAAAATATATTAATAGCCACTGACATATCAGTTGATAGATAAAAGTCAGACCAATCACAATATGAAATTAAATAATTTAAGTATTCAAAGTCTGCTTTCTTAAAGCAGCGCACGCGATTGCACGGCTTTACACTTTTATCCACAAAGCTATTACTTAAGTCGAGATTCACTTCGAAAGTGGGATGATAAGGATCTTCAGGTAGGGAAAGAGGTTGTGCCCTGTCTAAAATCACCCTGGAAGGATCTGAGACGAAACATAGATCAAGCGATCTGTTTAAAGTGTTTTTGACATGATTAACCTGCGACAAAGACATGTCAAACAAACCGTCAAACAGATCATGTTGCCGGGAGGGCAGAAGGAAGTTTCCCTCCGCAATGGATGTCCAATTACATTCCGGGATATTAAAGTCACCCAGGACTATGAAATGATCTCTGTCTGATAACAGATTAAAAATAGTCTTAATTGCAGACAAATGTTGCGAGTAGACTGATAATTCCGATGACGGCGGAATATAGGAGCAGGTTATTTTATTTTTTTTTTAAACTAGAAACTAATTGATTTGCTATATTCATTGTGTTTTAAATTTGTGTACAGTGTCTGTGCTAACAAGTGAGATTCACGGGAGTCTGGCATAACTACTAAAATTGTGTTTAAAGTAGTTTTTATTCTTGTTTAACTGACGCGTCTTAAGCATCTTGCTATTCTTTGTTTTTGTTTCTATTTCGCTCTCCCACGCTCATTCGCGCTTACATCGCTCTCTGAGAGGGCTGCGCTGTGCTAAGAGTTATAGTTGTGTTGTTGCTCTATCTTGTTTTCGTGTCTCGCGCTCTCGCTCTCACGCTTTATTACGCTCTCTGGTATACTAGTAGTGGTAATCAGCTGTGTATCATTAGATTTTTCTGCTTTCTTGCTCTTTTTTAACTTTTTCCTTTTGGAACTAATATTTTGTATTTCGCTTTAACATTCTTGTTTGTTTTTTTGGTGTTCCCTACTATATTTCTTGTAGGCTTATTAGTCCGCAGTAAAAATGCTGGTGTGCGCTGCAACCTCTTGCAAATGCAAGGCCGATTCAAAGCCAGACTTTGTTTCTTGCTGGTTGTGTGATAAATTCTATCACATAAAATGCATCGGCTTAACAGCACGAATCAAAGACACCCTCAACAGCAATGATTCTGGCCTGAAATGGTCATGCGAAGTTTGTCGGGTGAAAGAACTGACTTTGAGTAAGATGCTTAGGGAGACCAAATTAAAATTTGAAAAGCTGCGTGCAGCATTTTCAAATCTCCAATCTGAATTTTCAGATATGGAAACTAAATTTACTAATTTCGAATGTTCCGATGAGCCTTCCGCACTTCCACCGGCAACTCCTTCAGGTATAACATCTCCAGTTATTGCCTACTTAACCCCCTCTACTTCTACGTCTCCTAACATTCCTCTAGCCGCCCCGGCTGTTTTGTGCGATCCACCACTTTTGATCGTCACCTCTCCAGTCGCGCCTTTATCCAAAAAGAATCTTCAAAATTCTTTTGATAACACTGCCGATCAACACGCAAACGGTTGTTTCAAACGTTAAATCGCTTGTCGCGGTTAAGCCTAAGAAACATGTTTTCGTTTCACGCCTTGCGCCTGATACTTCGATTGAAGATGTAAAATCATTTATTCAATCAAAAATTTCTGTACCTAACATTGTAGTAGAAAAGTTTAAATTTAACTACAATCGAGATATCTCATCCTTCAAAATAAGTATACCTGCAGACAAATTTCAATCTGTTTGCAGCGGAGCCTTCTGGCCGCCTGACTTATATGTAAAAGAGTATTCTCCAAAACCAAAAAATCGAACTGCGGTACCACTTCCTTCAACTTCTCGCGCCTCTTCTTCTTCTAGTGGAACATCAAAAAACCAGTAGAGATTTCCCATCTTTATTTAGCTTATCAAAACGTTAGAGGCCTAAACTCTAAGCTCTCTAAATTGTTTATGAATAGTGTTTCGTTCGACCATCAAATTTTAATATTTACTGAAACCTGGTTAAAACCTGATGTAGATAACTGCTCAATTTTTCCTAATAAGTACACCTCCTTCAGATGTGACCGTTTATCACGAATTGGAGGTGGTGTTCTTATAGCTGTAAGGTCAGATCTTCCTTCCGAACTTGTTCCATTAGACCATGGTTCTTCCTTAGAATTTTTATGTGTTAAAATGACGATGTGTCAAATTTCAATTTACATTACCTGTTCATATATTCCTCCCTCTTCTGATATATCTGTCTACCTAGACCATCTTTCATTTATCCAATCCGTTGCCTCTAAACTATCTGATAGAGATTATCTGCTAGTTTTTGGTGTTTTCAACTTACCAGAAGTTACTTGGTCATCTCAATCAGATATATTGGTGCCCTCTGTATTTAACTCTTTCTTAAATGGCCTTTCGGAGCTATCTCTTTATCAAATAAATACTGTTCCTAATTGTAGCGGTAGAATGCTTGATTTAATTTTCTCTTCTGACATTTTACTAAACACTATCTCTAGAATGAATCCCTTAGTTCTTCCTGAAGATCCCTATCATCCTACATTGGACCTGGTTCTAAATTTCCAAAAATTGAATTGTTTAATTTTGGAACATGATTGGTCAATTCTTTATTCATGTTCTGATCTAAGTGAATGCATTTCATTTTTTTATTCCTCTATGAACTCATTTTTTGATCAATGTGTTCCTTTTAACTTTCCCGTAAAGTCAAATAGGCCTCCTTGGTTTTCACGTGAGGTAGTAAGGCTAAAAAATTTGAAATCGCGGTATTTTAAAAAGTTTAAATTAACTCGTAATCCTTCCGATTTTACACGTTATATTGCTGCAAGAGCAAACTTTATTGCTCTGAACGCAAATTGTTACAAAAAGTATTTGCGGCGCTGCCGTTTGCAGTTTGCTCAGGACCCAAAGCAGTTTTATAACTTTGTTAACTTAAAACGTAAATCAAGTAGATTTCCTCCCTCTCTATCATACGAAAATAAGGAAGCAACTAATGATCAGGCAGCTGCCGATTTGTTTGCAGACTTTTTTCAATCAACTTATTTAACAGAACCTTATAGTTCCCCTTTACATCCATACCCTTATAGTATAGAAAATTTTAACACTGTCTTATGTCCTTCTATCGACAAAACCTCTCTACTAATTGATCTTAAATCGATAAAACCCGTTTTTTCTCCTGGCCCTGACGGAATTCCAGCATGCGTACTTAGATTTTGTGCTGATTCGATTTTGAATCCAATTCATAAGCTATTTGACTTGTCACTATCCAATAGTTATTTCCCACCTATTTGGAAAAACTCTTTTTCCATTCCTCTTCACAAAAGTGGTTCTAACCATGATGTGAAGAACTATATATGTATTTCCAATTGTCCGCAATTCCTAAGATTTTTGAAAAAATTTTACGGGTTAGTTAACTTTTAACCCCATCAACATGGGTTTATAATGGCAAGATCAACAGCTTTAGAATTCTCATCTCACATAAATCTAGGATTTCGGAACAAAATGCAAACTGATGTGGTCTATACTGACTTCAGTAAAGCATTTGACTCCGTAAATCATAATCTCTTAATTCATAAGTTAAATTTGATTGGTTTTCCTCAAAAGCTCCTTCTGTGGATATCCGATTATTTAACTAACAGGTCTCAACGAGTTCTTTTTAAAGAATGTCTCTCTTAGTTACTTCTTAGTTACTTCTGGTGTTCCTCAGGGCAGCCACCTTGGACCATTGCTATTTAACCTTTTTATTAACGATCTTCCTTCAATACTCCTTCACTCTAACATTCTTATGTATGCTGATGATGTGAAACTCTGTTTGACACACAATGATCCAGCAAATAACCTTCTTCAAACAGATCTTGATTTGTTTTTTGAATGGTGCAGCCATAATCTGCTGCATCTTAACTGTTTGAAGTGCAAGGTTATGTCATTTTACAGATGTAACTATCATGTCATCGATTACAATCTTAACCTAACCCCACTCTTAAGAATATCTGAAGTAGCTGATTTAGGTATCCTCTTTGATCATAAATTGAAATTTGATCGTCACATTACACAAATTGTCAATAAGGCATTTCGACTACTCGGGTTCATCAAAAGATGGGCCAAAGAATTCGAGGATCCTTACACGACAAAGTTGCTTTACACTTCTCTTGTTCGTCCAACTCTTGAATATGGGTCTTGCGTGTGGTCGCCGCAATACCATATTCACCAAGATAGAATTGAGTCTGTTCAAAAGCAGTTTCTACTCTTTGCCTTGCGCAGTTTTAATTGGGTTCCGGGTGTAGACTTACCACCATACTCTAGTAGACTCCTTCTAATTAACCTACCTTCCTTAACTAACCGTCGTATTATGTTAGGCGTTATGTTTATTGTAAAGCTAATAAAGTACAATATAGATTCCCCTACTCTGCTTACTCAACTTAATTTCTGTATTCCTTCTAGAGTTACTCGTAATTTTATGCCACTATCCTTGGCCTTTTGTAATACTAACTATAGCTTGCATGATCCCTTCCGAGTTCTCTGTGCTGACTACAACAGACTGTCTAGAGTTTTCAATTCCGAGTCCTCCCTTTACTCTGTTAAACTGTCTATCCTCAATCAATTAACACTACATGCTAACAACTAATAATAATCTACCGATCTGATTGGGTTTTACTGGGTTTTCCCCAATCCTTTGCAGCAAATGTTGGATCGAGAATTCTTGTTTTGTTATCCCCAGCTTAAACTTAAATTTAAAAATATATACTCTTAATTAATTTTAATTCTAAACTTATTGCAAAATTTTAATTTCAAATTCTAAATTATTTTCTTTTTTTTTTTAAAAATCTTCATTTTTAATTCGATTGTAATCTAATTTTTAATTTTAATTTTAAGTCGACTGTTTTTAATTGACGTTAAATAAATAAATAAATAAATAAAATAAATAAATAAAGACTAGAGATTTTACTACAGAGGCCTCTAACATTTTGATAGGAAAGAATTAAGGAAGAAAGAATATTTGTGTGTCCCCTAGCATTTTCAAAGGCATGAAGAGAAGAGAACTTCAGTTTTTTGAGGACTTTGCACTTGTTGTAGGTCCACTTGGCGATGTAACAGCAATGGTCCAAGGTGGCTGCCCTGAGGAACACCAGAAGTAACTAAGATCGGCTTAGAGAGACATTCTTTAAAAAGAACTCGTTGAGACCTGTTAGTTAAATAATCGGATATCCACAGAAGGAGCTTTTGAGGAAAACAAACCAAATTTAACTTATGAATTAAGAGATTATGATTTACGGAGTCAAATGCTTTGCTGAAGTCAGTATAGACCACATCAGTTTGCATTTTGTTCCGAAATCCTAGATTGATGTGAGATAAGAATTCTAAAAGATTAGTAGCTGTTGATCTTGCCTTTATAAACCCATGTTGATGGGACGAAATTATAGATTTACACATAAAAGTTAACTAGGCCGTAAAATTTTTTTCAAAAATCTTAGGAATTGCGGATAACTTGGAAATACATCTATAGTTCTTCACATCATGGTTAGAACCACTTTTGTGAAGAGGAATGGAAAAAGAGTTTTTCCAAATAGGTGGGAAATAACTATTGGATAGTGACAAGTCAAATAGCTTATGAATTGGATTCAAAATCGAATCAGCACAAAATCTAAGTACGCATGCTGGAATTCCGTCGGGGCCAGGGGAAAAAACGGGTTTTATCGATTTAAGATCAATTAGTAGAGAGGTTTTATCGATAGAAGGACAGAAGACAGTGTTATAATTTTCTATATTATAAGGGTATGGATGTAAAGGGGAACTATAAGGTTCTGTTAAATAAGTTGATTGAAAAAAGTCTCCAAATAAATCGGCAGCTGCCTGATCATTAGTTGCTTCCTTATTTTAGTATGATAGAGAGGGAGGAAATTTACTTGATTTACGTTTTAAGTTAACAAAGTTATAAAACTGCTTTGGGTCCTGAGCAAACTGCAAACGGCAGCGTCGCAAATACTTTTTGTAACAATTTGCGTTCAGAGCAATAAAGTTTGCTCTTGCAGCAATATAACGTGTAAAATCAGAAGGATTACGAGTTAATTTAAACTTATTAAAATACCGCGATTTAAAATTTTTCAGTCTTACTACCTCACGTGAAAACCAAGGAATCCTATTTGACTTTACGGGAAAAGTAACAGGAACAAATTGGTAAAAAAATGAGTTCATAGAGGAATAAAAAAATGAAATGCATTTATTTAGTTCAGAACATGAATAAAGAAATGACCAATAATGTTCCAAAATTAAACAATTCAATTTTTGAAAATCGGGTCTACGAAAACAACGTGGTTTTAATATAGGGGAAACAGTTGCAGTTTGCATAGAAGTTGGCAGAGTTAGAACCAGGTCCAATGAAGGATGATAGGGATCTTCAGAAAGAACTAAGGGATTCATTCTAGAGATAGTGTTTAGTAAAATGTCAGAAGAGAAAATTAAATCAAGCATTCTACCACTACAATTAGGAACAGTATTTATTTTTATTTATTTATTTATTTATTTAGTTTAGTTTATAGTCGAACTATGATCAGTCGACTTTTTTAAAAGTAAAGAAACAATTAAAATTAGATTTAAATTATTTAAGTTGAATTTTTAAACTAGAGGTAATTTTAAATTAAGGGTAAAACCTTAAATGTAAAAAAAAAGGAAAAAATTAAAAATTGTGCAAATGTGCAAACTGGGATAAAGAAAAGCCGATCCAACATTTGTTGCAGAGGATTGGGGAAAACCCAAAAAAACCCAATCAGATCAGGAGAGTTAGTGTTAGTAACCAAATGTAAATAAAATTATGAGTAGAGTGTTAAAGCATGCAGTATGTTGAAAGTACTACTATGAATACAAAGAAGACAATTATGTATTTGACTAATTTCTAGATAAGTGGGCGAGGAGTTGTAATTTTAAGCTAGATATCAAGTTGTTATTGTTAGCTACAATGAAGTATAGTTTATTATAGTCCGAACATAATACCCTGAATGGCTCATGCAGGGCATAGTTCGAACTATAATTGGGAGGTTTTAGAGGAAGGTAGTTACGGGTGATTCTACCAGGGACAGAAAAGTGTAGTCTACTAAGTAAGCCGCTACTATCTATGTCACCTTGGATAAGGTTCTTAATAAATATAACACCAAGCATGGTTCTACGATTAGCTAGAGAAGGCAGATTAAGTAACAAAAGTCTACTAGGATAAGAAGGAAGTCTTGAATTTACAACCCAGTTAAGGCCTCGCAAGGCAAACATTAAGAAGTTTTTCTGCGGTCTCTATGAACTGTGTACTGAGGGTTCCAGACACATGATCCGTACTCGAGAATTGGACGAACAAGCGAAGTGAAGAGAGTCTTAGTTAAGTAAGGATCGTCAAACTCCTTGGACCATCTCTTAATAAAGCCGAGTACACCCATAGCTTTATTAACCATTGATTATATATGTTCAGAAAACTTGAGTTTTCGGTCCAAACGGACACCTAGATCATCAACCAGGGAAATTCTTTCCAAGGTACAACCACAAAGAGAGTATGATACGTACTTTGGGCAGGCACGTGAGAATGTCATCAGCTTACATTTTGAGCTGTTCAGATTAAGGAGATTTGCACGACACCAAGAAAAGAAACAATCTAGGTCAGATTGAAGGCGAGAATGACAGGAGTCGTCTCTAAATTGAAAACAGAGCTTGACATCATCCGCGTACGTGAGTTAAGTATGACCGTTGGGAGGTCATTGATGAAAAGTGTAAAAAGCAGGGGACCTAAGTGGCTTCCCTGAGGAACACCAGATGTGTCATGAACAGGATAGGAACGAGTATTTTTAAAGAGGACTCGTTGGGTTCTGTCGCCCAAATAGCTCACAATCCAACTAAGAAGTTTTGGTGAGAAACCGAGAAGATTTAGTTTATGTGCAAGAAGGGAATGGTTGACTGAGTCAAATGCCTTACTGAAATCAGTATAAATGACATCAGTTTGAAGATTTTCCTGAAATCCTTTTACCACAAAGGATGTCAGCTCAAGCAGATTTGTCGTGGTAGAACGACGCTTCACAAATCCATGTTGAAAAGGGGATATAACGGATCTACTAAAATGCTGCAAGTGAGGAGTAATAACATTCTCGAAGAATTTCGGTATAGCCGACAATTTAGAGATACCTCTATAATTGCTTGCATCAGACTTGCTGCCCTTTTTATGTAAAGGGATGATAAAGGATTCCTTCCATATGGATGGAAACGAGGCAGTTACTAAGGACAGCGAAAATAGTTTGAGCAATGGCTTACATAAGGAGTTGGCACAGTATCGAAGTACACAGGCGGGGATACCATCGGGACCTGGTGAGAAGACTGGTTTAACCAATCGACGATCCCTAATAAGTGAACTTTCATTCAGTAAAGGTGTGAAGATGCCATTCGAGCTTGGTACGCTATATGGATAGGAGTGAAAGTTTAGCGTAGAGGAAGAATAAGTTGTTTGAAAAAACTTGGCAAACATATCGGCAATGGCCTGATCTGTGTTCGCCTCAGCGTTATCGAACATAAGTTTAGAAGGAAAGCCCGCTGACCTTCATGTTAACAAAACTATAAAACTGTTTAGGATTCTGAAAGAACTGAATCCTACATCTGGTCAAATAGTTTTTATAACACTTCGCGTTAAGCACGGTAAAATTTCCCGAGCAGTGGGAAAAGACAAGCGCTGAGTTTTTCAGCTTGTATTTCTTAAATAAGCTACTCTTTAAGTTTTTTAAGCGAGACAACTCTTTTGTAAACCAAGGAGGCGTTCTTGAGCTTGTCGGATAGAAAAACGGAACATAGATATCAAAAGCAGAGTTAAGGGTTTTATAAAATATATTGATAGCCACTGACATATCAGTTGATAGATAAAAGTCAGACCAATCACAATATGAAATTAAATAATTTAAGTATTCAAAGTCTGCTTTCTTAAAGCAGCGCACGCGATTGCACGGCTTTACACTTTTATCCACAAAGCTAATACCCAAGTCGAGATTCACTTCGAAAGTGGGATGATAAGGATCTTCAGGTAGGGAAAGAGGTTGTGCCCTGTCTAAAATCACCCTAGAAGGATCTGAGACGAAAATTTGATAAAGAGATAGCTCCGAAAGGCCATTTAAGAAAGAGTTAAATACTGAGGGCACCAATATATCTGATTGAGATGACCAAGTAACTTCTGGTAAGTTGAAATCACCAAAATCTAGCAGATAATCTCTATCAGATAGTTTAGAGGCAACGGATTGGATAGATGAAAGATGGTCCAGGTAGACAGATATATCAGATGAGGGAGGAATATACGAACAGTTAATGTAAATTGAAATTTGATACATCGTCATTTTAACACATAAAAATTCTAAGGAAGAACCATGGTCTAAGGGAACAAGTTCGGAAGGAAGATCTGACTTTACAGCTATAAGAACACCACCTCCAATTCGTGATTAACGGTCACATCAGAAGGAGGTGTACTTATTAGGAAAAATTGAGCAGTTTTCTACATTAGGTTTTAACCAGGTTTCAGTAAATATTAAAATTTGATGATCGAATGAAACACTATTCATAAACAATTTAGAGAGCTTAGAGCTTAGGCCTCTAACGTTTTGATAAGCTAAATAAAGATGGGATATCTCTACTGGTTTTTTGATGTTCCACTAGAAGAAGAAGAGGCGCGAGAAGTTGACGGAAGTGGTACCGCAGTTCGATTTTTTGGTTTTGGAGAATGCTCTTTTACATATAAGTCAGGTGGCCAGAAGGCTCCGCTGCAAACAGATTGAAAATTGTTCTGCAGGTATACTTATTTTGAAGGATGAGATATCTCGATTGTAGTTAAATTTAAACTTTTCTACTACAATGTTCGGTACAGAAATTTTTGATTGAATAAATGATTTTACATCTTCAATCGATGCAAGGCGTAAAACGAAAACATGTTTCTTGGGCTTAACCGCGACAAGGGATTTAACATTTGAAACAACCGTTTGAGTATTGACGGCAGTGTTATCAAAAGAATTTTGAAGATTCTTTTTGGATAAAGGCGCGACTGGAGAGGTGACGATCAAAAGTGGTGGATCGCACAAAACAGCCGGGGCGGCTAGAGGAATGTTAGGAGACGTTGACGTAGAGGGGGTTAAGTAGGCAATAACTAGAGATGTTATACCTGAAGGAGTTGGCGGGGGAAGTGCGGAAGGCTCATCGAAACATTCGAAAATAGTAAATTTAGTTTCCATATCTGAAAATTCAGATTGGATTGCATTTGCAAGAGGTTGCAGAGCACACCAGCATTTTTATTGCGGACTAACAAACCTACAAGAAATATGGTAGGGAACACCAAAAAAACAAACAAAAATGTTAAAGCGAAATACGAAATATTAGTTCCAAAAGGAAAAAGTTAAAAATAGCAAGAAAGCAAAAGTAATCTAATGATACACAGCTGGTTACCACTACTAGTATACCAGAGAGCGTAATAAAGCGTGAGAGCGAGAGCGCGAGACACGAAATCAAGAAAGAGCAACAACACAACTATAACTCTTAGCACAGCGCAGCCCTCTCAGAGAGGGATGCATGCGCGAATGAGCGTAGGTGTGCGAAATAGGAACAAAAACAAAAATAGCAAGACGCTTAAGACGCGTCAGTTAAACAAGAATAAAATCTACTTTAAACACAATTTTAGTAGTTATGCCAGACTCCCGTGAATCTCACTTGTTAGCACAGACACTGTACACAAATTTAAAACACAATGAATATAGCAAATCACGTTAGTTTCTAGTTTAAAAAATAAAATAAGCGAAGCAAAATAAAAGCACAGCCGATCACCAATACGAATATAAGCAACAACAGAAGATATTAATCAATAAATAGAAGGAATCATTATAAGTCCTAAAAATGTTCTTATTCAGTTTAAAGATAAACCAAAAATTGATGAAGGGTCAAATACAGAAAATAAATTTGTTATCATTTTCAATTTATTGAATTTAAATTTAAAATTTTTAATTCATTAGATTTAGGAGAAGTTGGTATGTAAGAGTAATAATTAATTGAACAAAATATAACAAAAAAAATTGAAAAGATAAAAAATAAAATTAATCATGAAATTGGGGCTATTTGTGGGATTACAAAATATTAATATTTTAATCATTTTAGTTTGACATACTAATATTATATAATTTAACTAATTTTTTAAATTCATTAGAAGTAAGTGCTAATTTACTATAAAATACTTTAAGAGACCAGTACTTGCTTTCAGTCATCTAATGAAGAATTTACATTATTAGCAATTCATTTAATAAAATAATTTACAGGAACTCTTTCAATTACAATAGGTATAAAACTATGATTTGCCCCGCAAATTTCCGAACATTGCCCAAAAAATAAACCAGGTCGGTTGATAAAAAAATGTGTTTGATTTAATCGACCAGGAGTTCCGTCAACCTTTACTCCTAAAGCTGGGATAGTTCATGAATGAATTACATCAGCGGCTGCTACTAAAATTCGAATTTGAGAATTTATTGGTAAAACAATTCGATTAGTCTATTAATAATAGTATAAATAATTCTATCTATAATTTTCATTGCTTCAGTAATTATAACAATTAGATTTATTGTAATAATTTAAGCCTCAATTTTAAGAAAAATAACTCTCCATTTGAATGTGGATTTGATCCTAAATCTTCTTCTCATTTACCATTTTCTTTACGATTGTTTTTAATTACAATTATTTTTTTAATTTTTGATGTAGAAATTGCTCTAATTTTACCAATAATTATTATTATTAAATTTTCTAATTTATTTATTTGAACAATTACTTCAACAATTTTTATTTTTATTTTATTTATTGGTCTATATCATGAATGAAATCAATGAATATTAAATTGATCTAACTAAAATAGGGTTGTAGTTAATTATAACATTTGAAACTTCTAATTTATATATTTTAATATAAAACTTTTCGACTTCATCGTAAAAACAAAAAATTTTTTATACGTAAATTACTAAAAATAATTCAATAGGAAACATATGCAAACGATGTACAGCTGAATCTCGATACCTTCTTTCCATGTACATATCACTAACCGTATAAGCATTATGTGTTAATTTTAAAATAATAGATAAATTGCAAGGTGAAAGCGAATACTGCAGATATAAATAATGATTAAATAAATTTTTAAATTATTATTACGTATCAAATATATTAAAAATATTTTACTAATTTTTATGGCATCATAGCACTGATCGACAAACTGCTCGACTGTTGCTCAACATTTTTATAACAATATTACATGTTCTTTAAAGATAAATAATTTAATTAGGAACATTCTTAAAATAATAACCATCTAAAATTTAAAAATTCAGTAATGTTATAATAAATTAAAGATTGTCTTCAAATAATGTAATGTACAGGCCTTCCAATTGTATCAACAAAAAAAGAAAAAAAAAAAAAAAAACGATTTTGTTGAATAAACGGTTAACTCCGAAAAACGATGATTTTGAATTTGAATTCTCAAAAAATATGTAACACAATCCGACTATCTCGATAATTCGGAGTCATTATCAGATGACTCTAATGCAACTCTAATCACGGCGAAGCTCCAATTAGAGCTTTGACTTGCAGGGTAGCTTTGCACTGCTCGAGAAGCACTTATTCTCTCATAGAGTTCTTTTTTTTGGCATTGTCAACGATCAGACGTGGAGTCTGCGAAAAAGTTTTCCTTACCTTCAAGAAAAACGTGGACTTTGGTAAATCAAGAAAAAAAAAGTTAAAATTTGAAAAGTACTATGTAATATTTTTTAAATATAAGAGGCAAATCTGTGAGTATTAAAAATTTGATCAGTTTTATCTGATTAAATCTAATACAGATTTTATTTTCTATACAGAGCGTGCACATTGCAACGGCCAGCGGAGCACCCCGGCTGTTAGAGTACACGTCTCTGCGGATAGGGCTCCCCAGTGCCTTAGATCGGGGCTCTGCGCAGAAAATGAACTGCACACTCGCCAGATCTGCACACCTATCTTTTGGGAAACGGGAAGAACCTTGGCTAGCAGCGAACGCATAACCTCGCTGACTCGCCCTGCCAATCTGGGAGAAAAATATAACCTCTACATATGTACTTACATCTATATATCTACAAACTATATAAAGATCAATGCAACTACAAAACAACTATAATTAAAGAATTTAAACAAAATGCAACATACATAAATAGTGATGCACAAACTTACATATTAATATACACATACATCTACACAGTTGTACATTATCAATTAATTAGCATTTAACAAGATTAAAAAATAATGCAGCAAGAAAACTAAAAACAGCAGTAGCATTAACATGAGCAAATGAGAAAAAAATGAGAAACAGAGAATTAGTTAAATTGGCCTTTAATTTAAATTTTCATACTTTTGATTTTCATTTCTATTCATTTTTTTTATAATTTTCTTATTTTTGCATTGCTAATTTTTTTGGACGACTGACAATCAATATTTTCGTGAGAGGCAAGGCATTTTATTAGGTTATATACCTTAAATGGGTATATATAATATGTATATGTGCACACGTGTAAATTTTTTTCAGTTAATTAAATTAAAATAATTAAATCCCAACAACAATTCCTCTGGGCCCATAGGATGGATTTGGGTAAGTGAATTTATTATTTTCTTTTTATTTACACTCGCTTATGTGAACATATACCAACAAATACATACATATATTATTCCCTATAAATTGCACAATCCATATATAAATGAAATGAAAGAATTGAGAGCAGATTATAAGTGAAAGACAAGAAAATGAAAGTTAAATTCAATAAAAGTTTAGTGCAATTAAATTAGTGAAACAGAAATAAAAGATAGAAATAAACGAAATTACAGAAATTTAAATAGAATGAAGAAAAATTATAAACATTAATTACGAAAGAAAACAAATTAGTATAAAATAAATTAAAATAAAGTTAGCAACCGAAACAGGAAATTAAATTAACATTAAATTAGGGATTTAACATATAGTGCCAAAGGTAAATCATGGAGGGTGGGTACAGAGGCGGGTTACTATACCATCAGTGTAACCTCATTTCCATTAGATATACTAGCATAGCAGCATTATACACCCATGAGCTCTCAGACCTTTGTTCTTTCTTTTAAATTTTTTTTTATGCATTAATTATAAATCTTGTTAATCCACGTAATAGGCACGGGACTATAAATGTAATTCAATGTGGCTTTCTGATCGAGTGAAGGCTTTATTATTTGGCTAACGAACCCCCCCAATGCCGATTGTAAGCTAGCTGCAACTAGGGTCCCAATCGGCCAATAATTTAGCGAAGATCACACCACTCAATCAACTAATAGAGTCGCAATACAGATTTTGGCGCCCAACGCGTGGGGCCTCGCAGAAACTACTAGGTACATTTAACTAGAAGGCGAAATCCATCAAGCCTTTGTTAATACCGAGTTTGTTAAATCGCAAGTTAACGTCGGATAATAGACTGTTAACAATAATTTGAAAAAATTAGGCGATCGCGGCTTCACTTATCCCAAGTGCATATGCTATAGTAGCAAACTGATTTAGTTTTCGAAGCTGAAGACTAGGAAAAACGATTTTTGGCATTGACCGAAAAATTTCGTCCACTCTTTAGATCCGAGATGTTTAAATTAGTTGTCGGGAAATTATATCCGTTTTAATTGCATTGAGTTCTGTCTGGAACTATATTCCTAAGGACCGTGTCTCAGAGAATATCCGACGGACCTGCTAATGCACAGTGATCGGAAATAATTGTTCATTTTAAAGTAAATTCTGGAAATTAATTCACTATACCTTCTACAATAGGAAAAGAGAGCAGGAAGCATATTTCTCCTACAATAAAAATATGGCCCTCTCTTCTACTAAATAGGAAGCGAAGTAAATTTACCAATAGACTAACGCATTCACAATAATGAAGAGAAACCTCAATATTGAATCGAACCTTCTATTGAGGCTACCGAAATCAGTAGAATGTGATGAGTCGTTGTCTATTGACCATCAAATAAGTTTTCATTGTTGGAGCATCCAGCAGAGGAAATCGGCCTAATATGGAATGTGATAAGTTCAGCTCGGCTAAAAGTCACCCTATTATGCAGGTTTTTCTGAAAAGCTACAGCGTGAAAAGTTTATAAATTAAAGAGTCACCGTGAGTGTATGACCCTAGCGGTCTGCTGTTATTTTAGTAAAAGCTAATTGAAACTACCCTTTCATCAACTTCCCTGAGTAGCATAAGGAAAACAAATAACTTATGAATTATTGAACATAAATAAAATAATAAATAAACATTTTTTTGATAAGCTAACAAAAAAAAAACTAACAATACAATTTTTTTCTGAACATTTAAAAAACAAATATGCCTTTAGCACATAGTAGAGAGGACTTGCAGGTACATGCATCTGCAGGAGAGCCTGAAGGTACTTGCAATCTATGTTTAGAGCATCTGCTGGCAACAAAAAACTGCACCTGGTGCAATACAGGACTTGCATTACTCAGCACAACTAGAGCCTCAAGCAAGCACTAGTAAAGGTGCTATTTCAAAAATATATAATACACGAAGTAAAAGAAAACCCGATACTGGGGTAACCCTAAGCCATCAAGTAGATGAGGAGATAGGGGCAGCTGACTTAAATGAGTCACAAAGCCAAGATACTCAGCCAAAAATTAATTTAAGATCCACCCAAGGTCGACAGCCTAGGGGTGGTGGAGGTCGAAATAGAAATATTCGCTATCAGCCGCGAATTTCCGATCCGCCTGCATATCATTTTAGAGAAATCGATTATGACAGAATTTTTAGTAGGATCGAACATCTAATACAAACCAAATTTGACAACTTAAACCTATCAAACGGCTTACATTCTCCTAACACTTCTCGGCAACTTCCATCTCCGCGTGTCTCACATTAGTGCAGCTTCGGCAAGGCCGAGTGACACGCGCTCGAACACAATGTTGAGTCCAGAGGAAGTTACTCCGATCATTCAGGGTCTGGGATTAAAATACGACGGAACAGTTAATGGCCCTACAGTTCAGGAGTTTTTATACAGAGTAAAAGCGTTGACCATAGATAGTCTAAACGGTGATTTTGCTACTGTATGCAAAAACTTACATGTTATCTTGACAAGTAAAGCAAGAGAATGGTATTGGTACCGTAAAGAGAACCCTGCGGTAGTATGGGAAGATTTTTGTGCAGCACTAAAAAATCAGTATCAGGATCATAAAGATGACGATGTCCTTATGGAAGAAATTCGTGCAAGAAAGCAGAAAGATTAACTCGATTAACTATTCCTTTAGACGAGTACAGACTTGTTCAGCAGCTGCAAAGAAATTTAATTCCAGAGCTAAGACAAGTATTACTATACATCTCCATTCATTCTGTTGCTCATCTGCGACAACTGGTCCAGAAACGTGAAAACCTGCTAGGAGATGCAGATTTCAAGCAATCCAGCAAGGTCAATATTCCACCGAGGGTGATTAAAAGAGCAGTTGCTGCTGTGGAGACTGAAGAGTCCTTGCAGTCGGCCTCAGAGACGGAGTCTGTATCTGTAGAGGCTTTGCAACTTTCCAAACGACCTATGGTCTGCTGGAACTGTGATCAGCCAGGACACGCATGGGATATGTGCCTCGCAGAACGAAGAATCTTTTGCTATGGTTGCGGAGCAAAAGATTTCTATAAACCTCAATGCCCAACATGCATTAAGAGAGCGGAAAACTCCAAGAAGGGCTCATTCGTCGACAACAGGCGAATGGCCCAAAACTAGAATCCGCAAATGAATATCAATCTGAAGAATCAGATTGCCCACGGCAGATGCCTGCACTTTTAAAACAGGCATCTCCACATCCACACTCGGACATTCTTTTACTACGTCAAATAAAACCATATCATGAGAGATTAGCTCATTATAACCAGATCAGAGCAAAAATATTTTCAGAAGTAACTACCCTTGATCGTGTTACAAAACGGAACACTCTTCGTATGCGAAATTTCTGGCATAGGATTAAATGCACGCGTAAACTGCTTGTATCTTCGGTTGTAGACACCCAGGCAGATGGTCGTCTTTATGCTTCTATTACCTTTTTAGGTCTAATAGAAATTGGCTTATTAGACACAGGAGCCAATATAAGTTGTTTGGGAGCAGACTTGGCTGCCCAAGATTGGTCATCCTGTCCAAGTTTTAAAAAAATATCATCATGCGTAAAAACAGATGATGGAAGCAGCCATCAAATAACTGGTTTTATTAGCACGGATGTAGCATATAATGGGCTAACAAAACGTCTCGATTTTTATGTTATTCCATCAATAAACAAACGTGTCATCTTAGGTATAGATTTTCGGAGAATTTTTCAGTTAGCACCAGGTATAATATCTAGCATTGATACTTCTAATCCAATGGTAGATAGTACTAATCTTAAAAAATTTCCACTTTCTTCATATCAAGAAAAGCGATTAGAGAGCGTAATTACTTTATTTCCTAACTATAAAGAACAGGGATTGGGAAAAACATCCCTTTTAAGCCATGATATTGACGTCGGTGACGCTAAGCCAATAAAACAGCGTTTTTATCCCGTTTCTCCCGCTGTAGAGAAACTTATTTACGTAGAGGTGGACAGAATGTTGTCGGAAGGCGTCATTGAGCCATCGAAGAGTCTTTGGAGCTCTCCGATGAGGCTCGTTATTAAGCCAGGCAAGGTACGCCTTTGTTTAGATGCACGACGCATTAACGAGTGCACCAAAAAAGATGCGTACCCGCTGCCAAATATAGATGGCATCTTTTCTCGGCTTCCCAAAGCCAATATCATAACCAAATTGGATCTGAAGGATGCATTCTGGCAAATACCCCTCACAGATGAGGCTAAAGCCATTACAGCTTTTACAGTGCCAGGGCGGCCACTATATGAATTTACAGTGATGCCGTTTGGTCTCTGTAATGCTCCACAGACCATGTGCCGGTTAGTCGATGAATTGATCCCCGCAGACTTGAAAACATGTGTTTTTGGTTACCTTGACGATGTGTGTGTAGCGTCAGAAGACTTTGACACACACATGTCCATTCTTATCAGGTTAGCAGAACAATTTCGTAGGGCTAATTTGACTTTGAATGTGGCTAAAAGTCGTTTTTGCGTTACAGAAGTTGAATATCTGGGACACATTATAGGAAATGGTGGTATCGCGACCGACCCTAACAAAGTTAAGGCTATAAAAACATGGCCATCCCCTAAGTCGATCAAACAAGTGAGAAGCTTTTTAGGCCTGGTTGGATGGTATCGGAGATTCATCAGTAACTTCTCTAAACTAGTCTTCCCGATTACCGAAGTCCTATCAACTAAAAAGAAATTTTTATGGACAGACGCAGCGGAGACTGCTTTCCAAAATTTAAAGAATGTAATCACATCGGCACCGGTCCTTCAAAACCCGGATTTCTCTAAGAAATTCTTCGTACATAGCGACGCAAGCGATTGTGGGGTGGGGTGCTGTATTAGTGCAGCTTTCACATGACAATGTTGAACGCCCAGTGGCATTTATGTCCAAAAAATTAAACACGGCACAACGCAATTATAGCGTTACCGAACGTGAGTGCTTGGCGGCTGTGTTGGCAATTGAAAAGTTTAGGTGTTATCTGGAGCTCCAAGAATTTGAGCTCATAACAGACCATGCTAGTTTACTATGGCTTATGCGACAGCCGAATCTTAAAGGTAGGTTGGCTAGATGGTCTATGCGTTTGCAGGGCTATAAGTTCTCTATAAGCCATAGGAGAGGTAGCGAAAATATAGTGCCAGACGCCCTTTCAAGAATGCGCGTAGAGGAGGTGTCAGCCATTGAGCTGATTGAGCCAGAAATTGATCTCGACTCTGCATGTTTTGATGCGGCAGATTATGTCCGAATGAGAAATGAATCAGAAACTTCGGAAGGAAAATATCCAGATATAAAAGTATTAGGTAAATATTTATATATCCGAACTAAACATGAAGACGGCACAGATTTAGGTACGCAGCAGGCATGGAAGTTATGGATACCCAAAGGATTAACAGAAAGTGTCCTTCGTCGGGCTCACGAGTCGGTAGTGACCGCCCATGGCGGCATGGCTAAGACTTTGGAGCTTATACGGCGTAACTTTTATTGGCCAGGTATGGTGTCACAGGTGCGCGCGTATGTTCGCGCTTGTGATGTGTGTAAATCCACTAAGGCACCAAATCAATCCTTAAAGCCTCCTATGGGTAAGCCAGCCATATCTGACAGGCCATTTGAACGCTTATATGTAGATATTTTAGGTCCCTATCCGAGGAGCAAACGAGGATATATTGGTTTGCTCATAGTGGTTGATCACCTTTCAAAATTTCATTGGCTGTGTCCATTGAAAAAATTTAATACGGCCCCTATAAAAGAATTTTTGCAAGATCATATATTTTTAATATATGGAGTACCGCGCTGCATTATAAGTGACAATGGAGTTCAATTTAAATCGTCTGATTTCAATGCTTGGTTGACTTCATTGGGAGTGAAGCATATTTATACGGCTTTATATTCTCCCCAATCAAATGCCTCAGAAAGGGTTTCTTTCGGAAAATCACACCGAATGGGATCTGCACATTCACGCAATAAGTTGTGCATTGCGAAACGCTCACCATCAGAGCATTGGTTGTTCTCCGTATTTTGCCTTGTACGGATTCGATATGGCAACTCATGGTAAACATTACGATCTTTTAAAGAATTTTCAGCTGTTAGGCGAAACTGAAAATATATTGGCCAGAAAAGATCAGCTAAATTTGATCCGAAAAGAAATTAAGGCAAACATTGCTAGAGCCTATGATCAAAATGAAAGGCAATACAATCTCAGAACAAGAGAAATATCATTCAAGGTCGGTCAGGAAGTATTTCGTCGTAATTTCACGCACAGTAATTTTTCTAAACAAATAAATGCTAAGTTAAATCCACAATGGTTAAAGTCACGCGTGAAAACGAAGCTTGGGAGTTTTTATTATGTCTTAGAAGACCTACAGGGACGAGAACTTGGTACATATCATGCCAAAGATATCAAACAATGATAAACTGTTACATTTTAGAGAAAAATCAGGGCTTCTTTTTTTCAAGCCATTTCCCGGCCTGAACGACTTACAAATGGCTTGTGGTGTAATGTACAGCCCTTCCAATTGTATCAAAAAAAGAAAGAAAAAGGAAAAAAAATATCTAACACAATCCGAAAACGGTTACTATCTCGATAATTCGGAGTCATTATCAATGCAACTCTAATCACGGCGAAGCTCCAATTAGAGCTTTGACTTGCAGGGTAGCTTTGCACTGCTCGAGAGGCACTTATTCTCTCATAGAGTTCTTTTCTCTTTTGGCATTGTCAACGATCAGACGTGGAGTCTGCGAAAAAGTTTTCCTTACCTTCAAAAAAACGTGGACTTTTGTAAATCAAGAAAAAAAAAGTTAAAATTGGAAAAGTGCTGTGTAATATTTTTTTATATAAAAGGCAAATCTGTGAGTATAAAAAAAAAATTGATCAGTTTTATCTGATTAAATCTAACACGGATTTTATGTTTTATACAGAGCGTGCACATTGCAACGGCCAGCGGAGCACCCCGGCTGTTAGAGTACACGTCTCTGCGGATAGGGCTCCCCAGTGCCTTAGATCGGGGTTCTGCGCAGAAAATGAACTGCACACTCGCCAGATCTGCACACCTATCTTTTGGGAAACGGGAAGAACCTTGGCGAGCAGCGAACGCATAACCTCGCTGACTCGCCCTGCCATTCTGGGAGAAAAAATATAACCTCTACATATCTACTTACATCTATATATCTACAAACTATATAAAGATCAGTGCAACTACAAAACAACTATAATTAAAGAATTGAAACAAAATGCAAAATACATAAATAGTGATGCACACACTTATATATTATTATACACATACATCTACACAGTTGGACATTATCAATTAATTAACATTTAACAAGATTAAAAAATAATGCAGCAAGAAAACAAAAAAAAAACAGAAGTAGCATTAACATGAGCAAATGAGAAAAAAAATGAGAAACAGAGAATTAGTTAAATTGGCCTTTAATTTAAATTTTCATACTTTGGATTTTCATTTCTATTCATTTTTTTTATAACTTTCTTATTTTTGCATTGCTAATTTTTTTGGACGACTGGCAATCAATATTAGTTATTATTTTCATGAGAGGCAAGGCATTTTATTAGGTTATATACCTTAAATGGGCATATATAATATGTATATGTGCACACGTGTAAATTTTTTTCAGTTAATTAAATTAAAATAATTAAATCCCAACAACAATTCCTCTGGGCCCATAGGATGGATTTGGGTAAGTGAATTTATTATTTTCTTCTTATTTACACTCGCTTATGTGAACATATACCAACAAATACATACATATATTATTCCCTTTAAATGGCACAATCCATATATAAATGAAATGAAAGAATTGAGAGCAGATTATAAGTGAAAGACAAGAAAATGAAAGTTAAATTCAACAAATGTTTAGTGTAATTAAATTAGTGAAACAGAAATAAGAGATAGAAATAAACGAAATTACAGAAATTTAAATAGAAATGAAGAAAAATTATAAATATTAATTACGAAAGAAAACAAATTGGTATAAAATAAATTAAACTAAAGTTAGCAACCGAAACAGGAAATTAAATTACAATATTGAATGGTTTAAAAATAAAGAAACAAAAAAATGGAAGAAAGAAACTGGAGTTAACGTAATTAAATAATGATAGAAGAACTAAATGAAATTAGGTTGACAAAAATTAAATTCTCATTTTTTACTCGTATCAACGAGACAACATGGCCTTATATACTATCTTTTATCTTGCTATTAAATGAATAAAATTATTATAATGTTTGGATAAATAAATATAGTTTTCCTTATGTGAAAAGGCGAAAGGTATGATGAAAGAATAACATTAAACTAGGGATTTACCATATAGTGCCAAAGGTAAATCATGGAGGGTGGGTACAGAGGCGGGTTACTATAACATCAGTGTAACCTCATTTCCATTAGATATACTGGCATAGCAGCATCATACCCTCATGAGCTCTCAGACCTTTGTTCTTTCTTTTAAATTTTTTTATGCATTAATTATAAATCTTGTTAATCCACGTAATAGGCACGGGACTATAAATTTAATTCAATGGTGCTTTCTGATCGAGTGAAGGCTTTATTATTTGGCCAACGAACCCCCCCAATGCCGATTGTAAGCTAGCTGCAACTAGGGTCCCAATCGGCCAATAATTTAGCGAAGATCACACCACTCAATCAACTAATAGAGTCGCAATACACTATATAAATTCATATATGAAGTTAAATACCTAAATAAACCCCTTATAATACAAACTAATAAAGTCAATCATTTTATAGATAAAGGTAAACAAATTATATAAGGATAAGGAAAAATTAATCGATTTAATATTCTACTTCCAATAATTTTTATAAATAATAAACCAATTATACCTCGTAATATTACTCATCTTTCATCATTTAATATATTTAATCTTCTACAATTTAAATCTCCAGTTATTAAATAATAAACTAACCGAAAAGAATAAAGAAAAATAAATTAATTTATACGTTCTTAAAATAGGTATAAACCATATAGAACCTAAAAATATAAAATATATTATAATAAATTAAAGATTTATTTAAACTATATAAATTCATAAATGAAGTTAAATACCTAAATAAACCCCTTATAATACAAACTAATAAAGACAATAATTTTATAGATAAAGGTAAACAAATTATATAAGGATAAGGAAAAATTAATCGCTTTAATATTCAACCTCCAATAATTGTTATAAATAATAAACCAAGTATACCTCGTAATATTACTCATCCTTCATCATTTAATATATTTAATCTTCTACAATTTAAACCTCCAGTTATTGAATAATAAACTAACCGAAAAGAATAACTGTTAAACCAGTTGAAAAAAAGTATAAAAAAAAAGAAAATAAATTAATATTTATAATTATAACTTCTTCTAAAATTATATGCTTTGAATAAAATCCAGCTAAAAAAGGTATTCCACATAAAGCTAAATTAGAAACTTTGAAACAAGCCGAAGTTAAAGGTATATGAATTCTTAAACCCCCTATCAAACGAATATCTTGAGAATTATTTAAATTATGAATAATAACTACAGCACATAAAAATAAAAGAGCCTTAAATAAAGCATGAGTTAATAAATGAAAAAATGATAATTTATAAAAACCTATAGATAAAATTATTATTATTAGACCTTATTGTCTTAAAGTTAATAAAGCAATAATTTTGTTTAAGTCAAATTCAAAATTTGCTCCTAAACCAGCTATAAATATTGTTAAACCAGATAATAAAAGTAAAAATTTACCTAATCAAGAATTTTCTAATAAAATATGAAACAGAAATAATAAATAAACCCTAGCTGTTACCAAAGAAGAAGAGTGAACCAAAGCTGAAACAGGAGTAGGAGTTGCTATAGCAGCAGGTAATCAAGAAGAAAAAGGAATTTGTGCTCTTTTAGTTATAGCAGCTAATATAATTAATCTACCGATTACTATTATTTCAAATTCATTTTGTATAATTTCTAAATAAAAAATATATTTAAAAAATATAGGCTGGCACAAATCCTCTGACTGAACCCTCTACGGCTTGCCAATAGGCTGTGTATTGACTCAAACTTCAGAGTCAGATACTGTCCCATTGCTTGGGGCTTGGGCCAATACACGGCCCAGCTGGTGCAAGGACGCAACAACATACGGACAATCAAAGTCTACTGCTGTGGTGTCCGGAGCCATGGTCAGAGGTGCCTGGCAGTTAGGCCTAAAATGCTATGGGGTGGTTCCCAAGAACAAAATTAACCAATGTAAAGAAGTAGATGGAGCCAACAACTGGGTCAACTCGTGCTGGGATGTCAGCCCAAACGTCGGTGGAAGGCGTGACTGCTACCACCGGTGGGCACGGGGGGGGTGAAAACCCCTCTACGTATTGCCAGCGGTCATACCTCTGTACTGGTGGGGGCAGGCCAGAACAGTTGTACAACTACTGCCGCAACATCAAAAAACGCTAAGATGCGGCGCGGTACCAGAGTCCATGCAGTCTCGGACAGCGACCCTCAAGGCAACAACATTAGTGCTGATATGGAAGAAAGCCTCCTGCGCTCCCCAGTCAAGGATTCCAACTCCCCTAGTAGGGAAGGGCCCAAAAAGACAAAGGAGGGCTTGAGAGCCAAAGCCCAGTACAAAGCTGGAGTGGGCTGTGGAGAAGATCACGGAAACACTCCGAGGGCAAAATGGCAATGAAGGCCACTTCAAGCCAATATGCCAACAAGGTCGAGAAGTTGCTGCTCACTAAAAGACAGCGGTCTGAAGACCAGGACAAGGTGGATGTGTCCGTGTGCAAGCGGCCGCGCCACAAGCTGGAGAAAGCCCCCAAAAAGCCACTGCCGAAAAGGGATACGGTTAGCGATGTGGCGCGTCGGCACTTAGTCGTCGCGCTCATCGACCGTAGTAACCCTCACGGGAAAATAACACCTGAGAAGTGGAAGATGGTAGAGCTGAGGCTGTTGGACGCCATATTCAATCGAATAGAGGAGCCAGGGTCTCAGCCTACCACCTTCGATGGAGCGGGGTGGCTCAACGCGGTAAAAATACTGAGCTGTAAGGATGACCTCACCCTGAAGTGGGTCACCGTAGTGCTCCGATGGCAGAATCCGGACGTGCCTATCGCTGACTGGACGGTATTACACGTTGGCAAGCCGGAAGGCAACGGCCAACAAATGGTGATCCAGATCAACAATGAGGCCGAGGATCAACTATACCCGAGGTTCGGGAAGATGGCGTGGGGAGTAGGCAATGTATACCTACGATTCAAGAAACGCCACCCGAACAACACCAATGCCAACACGCTAGCATTACCCGACCACCATAAGTAAAGCTAGAACTGCAATTCTGGTAAGAAAAGGCATCTATGGTTATCTTATGTCTATCAGCACAGACGACATCACGGTGATAGCGCTAGAAGGATGCAGGGACGAACCACTCCTGATGGCGTCCTGCTATCTAGCGCATGACAGGGAATCGCCGACAGAGGAGACGGAGCGTCTGATCCAGGAGGTGAGCCACAAGAGGCAACCCCTGGTGATAGGTGCTGACGCCAACGCTCATCACACCCTATGGGCTGCAAGGACTTAAACAATAGAGGTGAGTCACTCTTAGACTTCATTTTAAAATTTAATCTTAAGATCGCTAACAGGGGAGAGGAACCACCCTACGTTGGTCCCACCTCATCCAGCGTTATAGATTAAACACTCGCGTCTGAAGTCACGGAGTGGAGGGTTCTCAGCAAACCTTCCTTCTCTGACCACAGGTATACCCAGTTTGAAGTTCAACTCGAGTGCACAGTGACAAAAAATCTTTACAAATATCCCCGAAACACCAACTGGGATATGTTTAAGACCAAAGTGACAAGGACGCTCCCATCACCAACACCAATCTTACCAACGGTGGACATTGAGAAGTCTGTGAAGACTCTCTGTCATCACCTAACCTCAGCCTTCAACGCAGCGTGCAAAACCTCAATTATACGAAGGAAACACAGGCCAACCTGGTGGAACCCACAATTGAAGGCACAATGCACCAACCTACAAGAAATCTTCAAATTAGCTAAGCAAGCAAACAAAAATATTGTATGGGACGAATACAGGACAAGGATCCGTGACTTTAAGAAAAAGGTCCAGACAGCCAAACGAAACTCGTGGAGATCCTCCTGCTCTGGCATAGAGAAGGTCACGGAAACCGCCAGGCTTAGGAAGCTTCTGTCGAGCCAACCAGCAATTCAGAGCCAACTAAGAACCAGCGATGGCCAATGGACGAGTAGCAGCAATGAAGCGACTAATGCCCTTCTAAGCGAGCACTTCCCCGGATGCACGGATGTACTCGATCCACAACAATCAACACATACGAACTCAGCGTTTGACGTACCTGAGAAAATAATCACTCCACACAAAATCCATTGGGCCATAGACTCCTTTCAGAGCTACAAATCCCCGGGGCTTGATGGTATAATACCAGCCATGCTGCAGAAGACCAAGGAAAAAGTCACTCCATGGCTGGAATCGATATTCATAGCATGTCTGAGGCTAGGACATGTACCTGTACCCTGGAGGACAGCACGTGTTGTGTTCCTGCCAAAAGCAGGAAAATGCAGTCACATGCAGCCGAAAGATTACAGGCCGATCAGTCTCACCTCTTTCCTGCTAAAAACCTTCGAAAAACTCCTGGATCTACACATAAGAGGAGGCACGAACCGACTCGTAGAATCCAACCAACATGCCTATACAAAAGGGAAATCGGTGGAAACAGCGTTACACTCATTAGTAGCCACCATCGAAAAAGCCCTACACCACAAGGAATTTGCCTGAGGAGCGTTCCTGGACATCTCAGGTGCATTCAACAATGTATCTACGGAAGCGATCATGCGGAGCCTGAGAGCCGCAGAAACCCATGAGGCTGTAAACTCTTGGATAGGTAATCTATTGAGCTGCAGAAGAGTAAGAGCCGAATGGGGAACCACAACCATAACAAAAGCAGCGCACAGAGGCACGCCACAAGGCGGAGTGTTGTCGCCGCTGTTATGGAATTTAGTGGTAAACGAAGTCTTAAGCAAATTCAAACGGAAAGCCCCAAAGATAATTGCCTATGCAGATGACACAGCCATAATTATCGTGAGCAAATGTCGAAAGACGATCAGCTCTGTCATGGACAGTACACTTAAAGAAATACTGAAGTGGGCGATGGAGGTCGGACTCAGTATCAATGCGGACAAGACGGATCTAATTCTCTTTACCAAGAGATACAAGATACCGCAATGGACTCCGCCATCTAAAAACGTTGCCATGCTCGAGCCAAAAAAGAGCATGAAGTATCTTGGAATAGTACTGGACACCAAGTTGAGCTGGAAAACCAATGTCGAGGAAAGGGTAAAGACAGCCACAAATGCACTATATGCATCGCAAAAGATGCTAAGTAGCAAGTGGGGCTTGTCTCCCAAACTTATGCACTGGATCTTCATCTCAATTGTTCATCCAATACTACTCTACGGTGTCCTAGTATGGTGGGAGGCCAATAAGAAATCCACATACCTCCTAACAATGGAAAGGGTACAAAGACGTGCACTGATGTGCATTACTGGGGCACTGAGATCTACTCCAACTTAGGCCTTGGAAGTAATACTTGGAGTTCTCCCCATTGACATACAGGCCAAACTACTAGCACAAAAGACCGCGCAACGTCTTTGTGCTACGGGAAATATGGTCTTCGCAAATTATGGGCACAGCTAAGTAGGAGGAGAGCCATTTAATAACAAGGCCAACAAAGTTATTTACGGACGGATCTAAAATGGAATGGGCAGATCCGCTCATTAAAGTGTCGTACAAGTTGCCGGAGTACTGTAGCATCTTCCAGGCGGAGCTCTTCGCTATAAAGAAGGTTGCAGAACTTGCGACAACGCTCAACAAGAATCGGGTCAGCATCTTTGTCGACAGTCACGCGGCTATCAAATCTATGCAATCCTATGTCATCAGCTCCGAAAGTGTACTGGCAAGCAGAAAAGCATTAGATGCATTAAGGAGCCGCGACAACACAAACGCGAAATTAGCCCAATATGTCATTCAGCTCCCGAGAAGAGACTGTAGAACAATGATGGGTATACTCACGGGTCACTGCTTGACCGCAACTCACGCTATAAAGTTGGGACTTACCGACAATGACGAATGTAGGAAATGCAAGGTACCAGAAGTAAAAGAAACTCTCCTCATCTGCGACTGCCCCGCTCTCATGACCTCGAGAGCGAAGTGCCTTGGAAGTCCCCTGCTTGCATCACTGGAAGAAGCAGCGGGCCTGGCACCCCAAAAACTCCTGGCTTTTGCCAAACTAACCAGCATACTAGATTGGGATAATTAAATCAAGAAATTAACAGCCTCCATCACTTATCCGGCAACACTAAGGATCATACTGACCTATGTGAGACCTCCACTTGGGGCCCGGCTATATAACCTAACCTAAATAAAAAATATAATTTCATCTTCCAAAATTTAATATCCAAGCAATTGCTAAAAGTAATATACCAGCATTATAAAAATTTATATTTTGAAAATAAATTACCAAACAATAAGAGACTAATCCAAATCCATCTCATCCTAATACAATTCTAATTAAATTAGGACTAATAATTAATAATATTATTGATAAAACAAACATTAAAACTAATATAATAACGCGACTAATATTTTCATCTCTTCTTATATATTCTTTTCTAGAAAAAATTACTAAATAAGCAATTATTAAAACAAAAGATATAAATAATAAACTTTTTCATTCAAATAATAATGTTATATCAATTGATACAGAATTTAACGAAACTATTTCTCATTCAATAAAATAAACTAAATTTTTTAATAAAAAATTTAATCTTATTAAAAATAAAGAAAAACTAATAGAAATTAAACTGAAAAATCTAATTCTACAAGTTGATAAATATTTCACTATCCAAAATGAATTATTCATATCACTAACACCACAAATTAGATTAAATTTAAATTTTTTTTAAACCATTTAAATATAATCATAATATATTGTACAAGTTTCTCTTTTTCTAATTAATAAATTTAAAGGTAATCAATTCAAAATTATTAATAAATATTCACGAATATACCCCCTCTAAATGAATAAACTCTAGAAAAAATTTTTCCATATTGTCTAAAAGAATATAAATACAAAGTATAAGCTGCTCTAAAAAATGAAAGTAAAGATAATATAATTATAGAAATCCATGATCAAGAAAGAATTTTATTTAATAAAGAAATTTCTCCCAATAAATTTAAAGTAGGAGGAGCAGCTATATTCGCAGAATTTAAAAAAAATCACCATAACGCTATAACAGTTATAAAATTTTATAAACCCTTATAAACTATAAGAACCTCTTAAACCTTAATAACTTATTGTTAATAATCCTGACGAAACAATCCCTATATGAGCAACAGAAGAATAAGCAATTAATTCAGTTTGACGTAAACAAATTAATCGAACTAAAACACCTCCTACTAAGCTAATTCTAATTCGAAAAAATCCATATTTTAAATTTATTTGCTGTAAAATAGAAATCACTCGTAATATTCCATAACCCCCTAATTTTAGTATAACTCTGGCTAAAATTATAGACCCTCAAACTGGGGCTTGTACGTGAGCCTTAAATAATCATAAATGAACTAAAAATATTGGTATTTTAACTAAAAAAGCTCTCATTATACAAAAATATAATAAATCAAAATTAAATATATAATTATTGAATAAATAAAAATTAAGAGTGTTAGTTTTATTCATAAAATAAAAAATACCAATTAACATAGGTAAAGAAACTAAAAGAGTATAAAATAATAAAAACCTTCAGGTTGATAACCCCAACCTAAAATTAAAAATAATGTAGGAATCAATCTTCTTTCAAAAAATAAATAAAATATACATAATCTTATTCTTCTAATTGTTAAACTTAATAATAATAATAATAAACAAATATTTAATAAAAATATATTTTTATAATTAATATATTTATATACTTTTTCTCTTGTTAATAATATTAAAGAACAAATTCATAAACTTAACGAGAGCAACAGTCGAGCGGCACGCGACAGTGGGATACCCTTGGACGTATGTTGCTATAAAAAGTATCTAATTGTATAATACTAATCGCAAGCTACAAATTAATCATAACACTGCAGTGCGCTGCCACCTTCCATAAATTTTGATACGTTGTCAATAATTTATCGCCGCAATTTTCCTAGCGCAAGACTGCAAAAAGCGGTGTGAGCAGTATTTATCGGTATTTCTTTATAAATTTTGAATTGGCCAATATCGATAAATTGCAATATATCGAGTAATCAAAATTAATATTTATTTAATTGCATTTTATGGTTTTGTATTTTTTATTGACCCTAAAATATGAATTATTAAATAATAATCATATGGGCACGTAAGCATATTATGAATATGTACACAAGCATGTAAATACTTGCATACATTCATATTCATTTACCACGCCACCTATTGGTTGAGTATTAGTATATATTTATCACATATATTTTTGGTAATTGACATGTGCATGGAAAAGAAGAGTCGAGAAACAGCTCGCGCTCGCATCGTTTGTCCTCTTCTTTACTACGCAAGTAAATTAGTTCTGACGTCATCGACAACTTCTTTGCTGGTCAAAATGGTTTATGTAATAACTTCAGTGTTCATTGTCCGATCGGATTGCAATTTGGAGGATAAGTTAATATGGTATTTATCTATATTTATTTAATAATATATAAAATTATTTATCAACGCAAATAAAAAAGAAATTATAAATAATAAAACTTGTACCATTCTAAATATATTATTAATAAAACATAATGGAGTTAAAAATATTAAAAAAACAAGAGCAACAGTCGAGCGGCACGCGATAGTGGGACGTATGTTGCCATAAAAAAAGTATCTAATTGTATAATACTAATCGCAAGCTACAAATTAATCATAGCACTGCAGTGCGCTGCCACCTTCCATCAATTTCAATACGTTGTCAAAAATTTATCGCCGCAATTTTCCTAGCGCAAGACTGCAAAAAGCGGTGTGAGCAGTATTTATCGGTATTTCTTTATAAATTTTGAATTGGCCAATATCGATAACTTGCAATATATCGAGTAATCAAAATTAATATTTATTTAATTACATTTTATGGTTTTGTATTTTTTATTGACCCTAAAATATGAATTATTAAATAATAATCATTGTGCACGTAAGCATGTTATGAATATTATGAATATGTACACAAGCATGTAAATACTTGCATACATTCATATTCATTTACCACGCCACCTATTGGTTGAGTATTAGTATATATTTACGCACATGCATTTTCGGTAATTGACATATGCATAGAAAAGAAGAGTCGAGAAACAGCTCGCGTTTCGCGCTCGCATAGTTTTCTTTTCTTTCCTACGAAAGTAATTTAGTTCTGACGTCATCGACAAATTCTTTACTGGTCGAAGGCTCGAAATGGTTTATCTAATAACTTCAGTGTTTATTGTCCGATGGGATTGCAATTTGGATGATAAGTTCATATAGTATTTATCTATATATATACTAAAGCAGAACGATAAGAAATGAGTAAATCGCCATGTAAATCAAAATTGGCGGTTTGCGGGGGCGGAAGGCGTGTTATTCCAAATTGAAAATAAACTTGCTCTGCGTATGGTATACAGGAATCTTCATGCTAAATTTGGTGTCCCTAGCTTTTGTAATAGCTGAGATAGGCGCGTTCATCCAGACAGACAGACGGACATGGCTCGACTCGGCTAGTGATCCTGACCAAGAATATTTGTACTTTATGGGGTCTCCGAGGCCTCCTTCTGCCCGTTACATACATTTGCACAAAGGTAGTATACCCTTTTTTGACCATTTTCAATGGTCCAAGGGTATAAAAAATTAATTTTAACATTATATAATTCTAAAAGATTGAAAATAAGCATTACCACTGTACGAATTATTGAAACTAAAATTGATAATCCTAATGCACCTCCACAAACTCTGAAGGTTAAAAATATTATTCTAAAATAGCTTTCATAATATAATATATTTAAATAAATCAAAAATATAAAAAATAAAATTAAAATCATATATTCGAAACTTAATAATATAGAAAGTAAATGTTTTCGATTAGAAACAAAACAGAATTACCCTAAAATAAATAAAATTATAGGAAATTTTTAATACAAAATTATAATCATTAGTTTTGATGTTTAATAAAAACATTGGTCTTGTAAATAAAAAATAAGACTAATACTTTTAAAACTTCAAGAGAAAAGAATTTCTTTTTCATTAATCCCCAAAATGAATATTTTATATAAACTACCTCTTGATATTATTCAATTAATTTTATTTTCTTAAATTTTTTTTGACTTCAATTATTTTTGTTAATATATTTCATCCATTAGCCATAGGATTAACCCTATTAATTCAAACTATTTTAATTTGTTTAGGAACTGGTTTATTTACAAAAACATTTTGATTTTCTTATATTCCATTTTTAATTTTTTTAAGAGTAATTTTAGTTTTATTTATTTATGTTACTTCATTAGCTTCTAATGAAATACTTAATTTATTAATTAAATTTACACTTTTTTCTTTTACCTTATTATCGATTTTTTTTTTTTTGGCTGGCACAAATCCTCTAACTGAACCCTCCACGAGGGTGCCGGCTGGGCAATGGGCTGTGTATTGACTCAAACCTCAGAGTCAGGCACTGTCCTGCTGCTTGGGCCAATACACGGTCCAGCTAAGGCAAGGACACAACAACATGCGGACAATCAAAGTCTGGTGCTGCTGTGTCCGGAGCCATGGTCAGAGGTGCCTGGCAGATAGGCCTAAAATGCTATGGGGTGGTTCCCAAGAACAAAATTAACCAAAACCTGAAGAAGTAGATGGAGCCAATAACAGGGTCAACTCGGGCCAAAGGAGGGCTTGAGAGCCAAAGCTCAGTACAAGGCAGCCCTAAAAATCAAATCTCGGCTCGCTGGCAGCAGCAAACTCACCCCTGAGGAGAGGAAAAAGTTGGAGTGGGCCGAAGAGAAGATCGAAGAGGGACGAAAACACTTCGAAGGCAAATCGGCGATGAAGGCAACTTCAAGCCAATATGCCAACAAGGTCGAGGAGCTGCTGCTCACCAATAGGCAGCGGTCTGAAGACCAAGACAAGGCGGATGTGCCCGCAAGCAAGCGGCCGCGCCAAAAGGTGGAGAAAGCCCCCAGGAGGCCACTGCCGAAAAGGGAGACTGCTAGCGATGTGGCGCGACGGCACCTAGTCGTCGCGCTCATCAACCGCAGTAACCCCAACGGCAAAATGACACCCGAGAAGTGGAAGATGGTAGAGCTGAGGCTGTTGGACGCCCTATTCAAAAGAATGGAGGAGCCAGAGTCTCAGCCTACCACCTTTGACGGAGCGGGGTGGCTCAACGGGGGTAAAGATACTGAGCTGCAAGGATGACCTCACCCTGAAGTGGGTCACCGAGACTGTATCCAAGATGGACGCTCCCTGGGAAGGTGCTAAGCTGGAGGTAGTTGACAGAACCTGTATTCCGTCAGTACCAAAAGCGAAGGTACTCTTCCCAAGGGTCGTACCTAAGGAAAAGGCGCTCAAACTGCTCCGATGGCAGAATCCGGACGTGCCTACCGCCGACTGGAAGGTACTACACGTTGGCAAGCCGGAAGGCAACGGCCAACAGATGGTCCTCCAGATCAATAAGGAGGCCGAGGATCTGTTGTACCCAAGGTTCGGGAAGATGGCGTGGGGAGTAGGCAATGTATACCTACGACTCAAGAAGCGCCACCCGAACGATGCCAACGCCAACACGCTGGAGGCCGGCGAGGTGGAAAAGGACCTTGAAGCCTTGACCGACGCGGCCAACAGCCTCGATATCGATGATGAAACGGAGGAGGATGGTGACCTGACTATCATAGCCAACCCATCCAAGCAGAAGGAATCTGAAAATAGCCATGAAGCTACAGATCCTTCAGTTAAACCTCCATAAGAGCAAGTTGGCGTCGGCGGAGCTCCTTCTAACCCTGGAGGAGGAGTCCGTCGACGTGGCCCTAGTCCAGGAGCCCTGGATCGCGTCGGGCAACAAGATCGCTGGGCTAGGGTCTAGCAACTACTCCATCTTCTACCCGACCACCGTAAGTAGAGCTAGAACTGCAATTCTTGTAAGAAAAGGCATCTACGCTTATCTTATGTCCAATTACAGCACTGACGACATCACGGTGATAGCGCTAGAGGGTTGCAGGGACGAACCACTCCTAATGGCGTCCTGCTATCTAGCGCATGACAGGGAATCACCGACGGAGGAGACGGAGCGTCTGATACAGGAGGTGAGCCAGAAGAGGCAACCCCTGGTGATAGGCGCCGACGCCAACGCCCATCACACCCTTTGGGGCTGCAAGGACGCAAACAATAGGAGTGAGTCGCTTCTAGACTTTATTCTTAAACATAATCTTAAGATCGCGAACAGGGGGAGGAACCCACCTACGTGGGTCCCACCTCATCAAGCGTTATAGATTTAACACTCGCGTCTGGAACAAATACCGAAGTCACTGAGTGGAGGGTTCTCAGCAAACCCTCCTTCTCTGATCACAGGTATATCCAGTTCAAAGTTCAACTCGAGTGCAAAGTGACAAAAAGTCTTTACAAGAATCCCCGGAATACCAACTGGGATATGTTTAAGACTAAAGTGACAAGGACACTCCCAGCACCATCACCGATCATATCAACGGCAGACACTGAGAAGTCCGTGAAGACTCTCTGTCACCACCTAACCTCGGCCTTCAACGCAGCGTGCAAAACCTCAAGTGTAAGAAGGAAGCACAGGCCACCCTGGTGGAACCCAGAATTGAAGGCACAACGCACAGACCTACAAGAAATCTTCAAACTGGCCAAACAAGCGGATGAAGATCTTGTATGGGAAGAATACAGAATAAGGCTCCGCGACTTTAAGAAAAAGGTCCAGACAGCCAAAAGGAACTCCTGGAGATCCTTCTGCTCCGGCATAGAGAAGGTCACAGAAACCGCTAGGCTTAGGAAGCTTCTGTCGAGCCAACCGGCAATCCAGAGCCAACTAAGAACCAGCGATGGCCAATGGACGAGTAGCAGCAGGGAAGCGACTAACGCCCTTCTAAGCGAGCACTTCCCCGGATGCACAGATGTACTCGATCCGCAACAACAAATGCACACGAACCCAGTATCCGACGTACCTGGGAACATAATCACACCACATAAAATCCAGTGGGCCATAGACTCGTTTGAAAGTTATAAATCCCCTGGCTTGGATGGCATAATACCAGCCATGCTACAGAAGACCAAAGAAAAGGTCACTCCATGGCTGGAATCGATATTCAAAGCATGTCTGAGGCAGGGATATGTACCGGTACCCTGGAGGACAGCACGTGTTGTGTTCCTGCCAAAAGCAGGAAAATGCAGTCACATGCAGCCGAAAGATTACAGACCGATAAGTCTCACCTCCTTCCTGCTAAAAACCTTCGAGAAACTTCTGGATCTACACATAAGAGGAGGCATGGACCGACTCGTAGAATCCAACCAACACGCATACACAAAAGGGAAATCGGTGGAAACGGCGCTACACTCCCTAGTAGCCACCATCGAAAAAGCCCTACACCACAAGGAATTTGCCTTAGGAGCGTTCCTGGATATCTCAGGTGCATTCAACAATGTATCTACGGAAGCGATCATGCGGAGCTTGAGAGCCGCAGAAACCCACGAAGCTGTTAACTCTTGGATATGCAATCTATTGAGCTGCAGAAGAGTAAGAGCCGAATGGGGAACCACGACCATAACTAAAGCAGCACACAGAGGCACGCCACAAGGCGGAGTGCTGTCGCCGCTGTTGTGGAATCTAGTGGTAAACGACGTCTTAAGGAAATTTAAACGGAAAGCCCCCAAGATAACCGCCTATGCAGACGACATAGCCATAATTATCGTGGGCAAATGTCCAATGACAATCAGCTCTGTCATGGACAATACACTAAAAGAAATACTGAAGTGGGCGATGGAAGTCGGACTCAGTATCAATGCGGACAAGACGGATCTAATTCTCTTTACCAAGAGATACAAGATACCGCAATGGACTCCGCCATCTATAAACGGTGCCATGCTCGAGCCAAAAAAGAGCGTAAAATATCTAGGAATAGTATTGGACAGCAAACTGAGCTGGAAACCCAATGTCGAGGAAAGGGTTAAGAAAGCCACAAATGCACTTTACGCATCGCAAAAGATGCTAAGTAGCACGTGGGGCTTGTCTCCCAGACTAATGCACTGGATCTTCATCTCAATTGTTCGTCCAATACTACTCTACGGTATCCTAGTATGGTGGAGGGCCACTAAGAAATCCACATACCTCCTAACAATGGAAAGGGTACAAAGACGTGCATTGATGTGCATTACTGGGGCACTGAGATCTACTCCAACAAAGGCCTTGGAAGTGATACTCGAGTTCTCCCAATTGACATACAGGCCAAACTACTAGCACAGAAGACCGCGCAACGCCTTCGTGCTACGGGACACATGGCCTTCGCAAACTATGGGCATAGCGAAGTGGGAGGAGAGTCATTCAATAGCACGGACTATATGACCCCAATAAACAACTTCTCAAGAACGCCCACTCTAATGGGTCATGAAGATTGGAAAATTGGCATGGACGAAAACGCAACAAAGCTATTTACGGACGGATCTAAAATGGAAGCCGGCGTGGGCGCCGCGGTCTACTGTGAGGATCCGCTCATTCAAGTGTCGTACAAGTTGCCGGATTACTGTAGCATCTTCCAGGCGGAGGTCTTTGCTATAAGGAAGGCGGCAGAACTTGCGACAAATCTCAACAAAAATCGGGTCAACATCCTAGTCGACAGTCAGGCGGCTATCAAATCTTTGCAGTCCTACGTCATCAGCTCCAAAAGTGTACTGGCAAGCAGGGAAGCATTAGATGCATTAAGCACCCGATCGAAGGTGCGCATCTTCTGGGTTCCCAGCCACCAGGGCATTGACGGAAACGAGATGGCAGACAGGCTAGCGAAAGAGGGTGCCGAATCTAGACAGCTGACAGTTGAAGATCTGAAGCCACCTCTGCGATCAATAAGCCACAGCCTAGAACAAGGCGCTGCGGTAATAGCAGGAAGAAGATGGCACAACACAAAAAACTGCAAAATAACCCGCACTATGTGCAACAACGCAAACGCGAAATTAGCCCATTATGTCATTCAGCTCCCGAGAAGAGACTGTAGAACAATGATGGGCATACTCACGGGCCACTGCCTGACCGCAACTCATGCTAAAAAGCTGGGCATCACCGACAATGACGAATGCAGGAAATGCAGGGAACCAGATGTAAGAGAAACTCTGGAGCACCTCATCTGCGACTGCCCCGCTCTCATGACCTCGAGAGCGAAGTACCTGGGACGCCCCCTGCTTGCATCACTAGAAGAAGCAGCGGGCCTGGCACCCCAAAAACTCCTGGCTTTCGCCAAACTTACCAGCATACCAGACTGGGATAATTAAACTAAGAAATTAACAGCCTCCATCACTTATCGGCCGCACTAAGGATCATACTGATCTATGTGAGGCCCCCATTGGGGGGCCTGCCGATATAACCTAACCTAACCTTATTATCGATTTTAATAATTTTATAAATTATTAATGACAAAAATTGATTAAATTCATTTTTTTAAATAACGAAATAAAAAGAATTTCAAATTTATACACTCATTTTTCAGAAAATTCTTTATCTTTAAATAAATTATATAATTTTCCTACAAAATTTATTACATTTATTCTTTTAATAAATTTCTTAGTAATCACTTTAATTGTTAATGTAAAAATTACTAAATTATTTAAAGGACCTTTACGAATAATAAATTAATGAATAAACCCTTACGAACTTCACATCCCGTAATCAAAATTGCTAATAATGCTTTAGTAGATTTACCTGCTCCTAGAAATATTTCAAGTTGATAAAATTTTGCAGCTTTGTTATGGTTATGTTTAATTATTCAAATTTTAACTGGACTATTTTTAGCAATAGATTACACAGCAGATTTAAATTTAGCTTTTTACAAAGTAAATCACATTTGTCGAGATGTAAATTATGGGTGATTACTCCGAACTATACATGCTAATGGTGCATCATTTTTCTTTATTTGTATTTATTTACATGTGGGACGAGGAATATATTATAGTTCTTACTTATATTATTTATTATTATTATTATAGAAGAGGGAGTCTCCCAGCGGAGAAAGCGCGAGGCACTGCGACCAATATGATCTTTTGTACCCAGAATGCTCTCCCTGTCATGACAAAAGCTGTTCTGCTTCCCTAATGAAGCATAACAGATCTTTCGTCGAGGAGCGGACAATCTGCTCTGGAGTTGCGATTTCCACGTGCAGATGTTTCCTCCTTGTCCATACCAAGGCCGGACAGTCACATAGAATGTGTTTAGTAGTTTCATCGTCCTCTTTGCAGAGCCTGCACTCCGCGTCTGAGGACACACGCATTTTTTTGAGGTGGTAGTTCACCAAGTGGTGGCCACTTAGATAGCCAACAAGGAGATAGAGGTCTCTACTGGAGAGTAGCTTGGTCCTTCGATCAACTTTGGGATTGGTAAGCTCTTTAGCCTGCCGCATCCCTGGTTGGAAGAACCAGTAGCGTTCAGTCAATCTTCCAGCCCAGGTTTTCACAAGGGAGGAGATAGTTGACCACCCCACGCCTCAGAAGGGTCGGGGCCGAGCAAGGTGGCTGATGACCCAGCCCTCGCTAGTTCGTCCGCCAGCTCATTGCCCTGGAAGCCAGAGTGCCCAGGCACCCAAATTAGGGTGACTTTATTCCTTATTGACAGCCTCTGGAGACAATTCCAGCAGTCAGCCACCATACGCGAGCCTATTCTTTTTGAGGAGAGGGCTAGTATGGCCGCTTGGCTGTCCGAGAAGATGTATATTTTCGCTCCTCTAGTCCCCTTCTCAAGGATAAGACGGCAGCAGAATTCAATGGCGTGAACCTCTGATTGGAAAACTGTGGGCCAGTTGCCCATAGCAATCGAGGTCCTGGAGTTGGGACCATGTATCCCAGCTCCAACCCCTTGTTCAGTCTTTGACCCGTCGGTATACCAATGTATACCATTTGGGTCTCTGATGGGGTTGCCAGCATCCCAAACCCTGCGGTCCGGGATGAGGGTTCTAAATTGTGCACCAAAGAAGAGTTCCTTGGTCATAGAATCTGATCTAGTGCAGATCTCTAAGCCAGGAATATCTTTGAGCAGGCTAGCATGCCCAGATTCGGTAGCTAGAAGTCCAGATTGGAGCTTGATTCTAAGAAGGCTCATAGCAGCAACTTCTTTTATACGGATATGCAGCGGAGTCAGATTCAAAATCGATTCCATTGCTGGAGTGGGACAGGTGCGGAGTGCCCTTTCCCGTCAAGGAAAGGCAGAGCAGCCTATGCAATTTCGTGCATTTATTGATGGCAGTGACCTGCGTAACCTTAGGCCACCACACAATAGCAGCGTAGGTTACGATCAGTCTTACCATCATCTCAAAAAGCCACCTAATGGTGCGGGATTTGAGACCCCATATTCTACCGAAAAGCCTTCTACATGCCCACATGGCATGAGTGGCCTTTGATTGAGTGTTATGCAGGTGGGAGTTCCAGTTTAGTCGCTTATCAAGGTTACCCCTAGATATTTGACTTCGTTGGAGAGTTCCACAGGAGAGCCGCCAATATGTAATTGACCAATGTCAATAGAGTAACGCTTAGTGAAGGGAACAATGATTCCCTTTTGAGGATTGATGCTAAGACCTACATCATCGCACCATCTACTGACCGTGTTCAGAGCTGATGCAATCAGCTGATGCAATCAGCTCTGTCACGGTGTTGGCATAGTTCCCGTTCACTACGAGAGCCAGGTCGTCGGCATAGTCAATCGCTTCCACGCCCTGTTCTGCGAGTATGATTAGTAGTTCGTCAACTACTAGGGACCAGAGCAAAGGGGATAGAACCCCTCCCTGGGGACACCCTTTTATGGCACTAATATGGGCGGTCGTCGTGTCCAGTGTAGAGGAGATAGTCCGGTGTTTGAGCATGGCGTCAATCCACCGGATTATGGGACGGGCAATGTATTTAACAACATTCCGTCCACTTTCGTTGGACCTGAATTGTGGACATTTCCTGCGCCTCGATCGACGCAAATTATTGGCAAGTTGTTTGCCATTTCTAGTTGAATGATCAGTTCGTCGAACACGGCAATGAATTGCATCCTAACCTCTTTCCTGAGATCAAAACTCACCATCTTGCCTGCGCCTCGAACGACGCGAAGTGTTGGCAAGTTGTTCTTGCAATCTGATTGGCAAAGAAGCCCGAAGAGTAGAGTGACGAATTGTGTCCGGTAATTGCTCAACGACCCTAAATGTTCTATTACTTCTGCGGACTCGATGCTGTTGACTATCTCTAACCCTTTCAGCTTCCCTAAATTCGAAATTTTTCCTACGTTCTCTATGTGCCTCTAGATTATTTACTCGTTCCTGCTCAGAAAATTCTATATCTGACCTATTCAAACGATTTCTTTTTCGCTGTGTTTGACTCCTATTGCAAGCTGACTTTCTCTTAAGTCAAGGCGCCTTCTAATATATAAGATTTAAAATAATATATATGTTAAAAATAAAATTCTTATTAATTAATTTAATTTGAATATATATTTATCAAATATTAATATATAGTTATATATATAATATAAAGTTAGTATATTTATGTATTTATATATATAAATATATTCATATATTTAAATAAATATATTTATATTATATCTTATAATTATATTATAAATGAAAATAAATATCTACTGATAGAAAAAATAATAATAAAATTTAATAAAGAAAATAAAAATAAACAAAGTGTGGAAAAATGAACAAATATAAATCAAAGAAATAATAAATTAAACCTACTAGCAAATCCAACGAAAATTCCAATTTGTATCGCGGAAACTAACCGATACCGATATTTACGCACAATCACACACACTTCAGAAGAGTCTATACACACATATGTGTATGCACGCACAAAAAGTGAGTTGGCAGTTTTACGAAACGGATGTGTTTAATATACGCTGCGCGAAAATCCTCTTATTTCCGAGCTAGCCTTGCCATTACAATTGACTATCACACAGAGCACTCTGTTGCAATGTGAACATAGACAGTCCAGCCTAAGTGTATGCGTAATACGAGCACCCACTTGGGCGCTAACATACATAATTGCATGGTCAGCAGTTCTCACGCTGGCCAAGCGCTGATCGCTTACTATGTGTGCCTATAGCACTCCTCCTCCAGCACCGTCGCTCGGCGACAGTACATACCATATATATATATATAAGATATGCATATAAGCGTCTTTGCGCTGCAGGCTACGCCGGACATTAACGAATTTACTTCGAATGGAGCGGGGCCTTCCCTGCTCCATCAAATAAATAAAGAAATCAAAAAAAGATATTAAATTCAGTGTTATATATAATACATGGCGACCGTGACACAAGGCCTAAGGACTACGACCTAAGGACTACGAAGGACCCAGGACCTAAGGCTTTTGCTTTGACAGAATAAAATAAAAACACATAGCTCTCACTGGACTGGACTGGGAAGGCAGTGGAAAACAAAGATCTGAGTGAGTAGAGTAAGGCAATGGGAAAAAAGCGAGGCGGTGTGCGGCAAAAACTGAAAAAGAGAATAGCTCACCTAAAGTGGCTATTTTATTCTCAAACGCCACCACCATTTTGGTCAAATGCTCTCAAATTACAAGCGGAGCTTGACTTTCTGCAATAAGAGTTACAAAAAGCGCCAGTAACAAACCAAAGCCGAACTGTCTCACTTATTAAACCCACATATGAATTGAAAACTAAAACTATAACACCACCACCCAGAGCCAGCATACCAGTCTACAGAGAACAATGCCCATTGGACTCCGAGGGACCATGGAGCCCCTAGTGCGTATACACCTGCGATCATCGTAAGGATCCCAGCCAGCCGAAGGAGGCCTGTGTAGCAACAGCAGCTTGTGCAGCCAGCACCGGCACCGCTTAACGCATCAAGTTAAGCCTCTAGGCCCTGAGGACGGAGTTCTTCAGGAGAAGTTTGACGAACTGTCTCACTTATTAAACCCACATATGAATTGAAAACTAAAACTATAACACCACCACCCAGAGCCAGCATACCAGTCTACAGAGAACAATGCCCATTGGACTCCGAGGGACCATGGAGCCCCTAGTGCGTATACACCTGCGATCATCGTAAGGATCCCAGCCAGCCGAAGGAGGCCTGTGTAGCAACAGCAGCTTGTGCAGCCAGCACCGGCACCGCTTAACGCATCAAGTTAAGCCTCTACCCAACAACAGCAGCAGCAACAACGACTGGAGCACCAAATAGGAAAACGTAGTGAACTATCCGTTCACTGCATTAACGACTGGATTCCCAAAGAGTCAGAGCCAGAACCGACAGCGTTTCCAAAAGCGCAAATTTTTTTTTCCGTAATTATAATAACCAATTATAACATTGAGCGGAATCTTTTCTGCCCGATGAGAAGTTCGGCCTGTAAAGCCAAACGAAAATTTAGGTAGGAAACCTGTAAATTCATACGGATGAATTAATTTTAAATTTCTCACCGCCGCAAGGCATCTTAACAACAAAAAAAACAAAATAGCAGAAAACTTCTTTTCAAACATGGGTTTAGTAGATGTTAAGTCAGTGGACTCCACTGCCAATGTAATTAACAAGGTCGAAGTTGTGCCTTTAAACCTGGATTACATAATAATTTGTTTAATCGTTATGACAATAATTATGTTGATAAATATATGTTATAAACTATATAAAATGCATAGTAAATGTAAAAGGGTTTTATAGCTGAGGGGCAATAAGGAGGTAAGGCTGATCGGCCGGTAGGACTTAGACTGGTCAAGAGGACGATTCCCCTGTTTGGGGATGAATACCACATTGACTCTCCTCCAAGAGTTGGGTATGTGTCCCCACGTGAGACTGGCTCTAAGAAGGCCGACCAGTGGATCGAGGATATGATCCAGACTATTTTGGAGAAGGGCTGGAAAGATTTGATCACCCCCTGGGGCTTTGAAGGGAGCGAAGGAATCTACAGCCCATTTGACCTTTTCAGGATCGAAGATGGTACCAGATAAACTGGTTTCACGTGAGTCAGGTGACCAGGTGGCGTCAACGTGACTGGAGAGATCTGGGTTGGCCACGGAACCTGGGAAGTGAACTTGTAGTAAAAGTTCAAGTGCTTCCCTACGATCTTGAGTGAAAGAGCCATCTGCTCTTTTTAGAAGCCCTATACCATTAGACGATCCTTTGGCTAATACCTTGTGGAGTCTCGCTGCCTCTGGCAGAGATTCTATGCTACCACAGTAGCTGCGCCACGTATCCCGTTTGGAGCGTCTAATGTTCTTATTATAGTTTGTGA
The DNA here is from genome assembly GCA_018904035.1 of Zaprionus ornatus. Lineage (NCBI taxonomy): Eukaryota > Metazoa > Arthropoda > Insecta > Diptera > Drosophilidae > Zaprionus > Zaprionus ornatus. The sequence goes on along the minus strand of JAEIFZ010000231.1, from coordinate 281,681 downwards.
GAGCGTCCCTATAGACGTCCCAACTTATACGGTTAGATCTGGCCTTGTTGAAAAGGCTTCTAACCTTCCTTCTTTGAGCAGCCAACTCTTCGTTCCACCAAGGAACTTTACGGTTGACCGTTAGTGTCTTCCGAACTGAGCTGGCTTCGAAGGACGTAATAAGCACATCTTGGAGCAGGTTGGCAGCAAGATCTATCTCACTGACAGAGTTAGGATTGCTGGTCAACATGTCTGCTTTCAAAGCCACAGAGGCTTTGAAGAGTTCCCAATTTGTCTTTTTAGGACAAAAGGAGTGCTGGCGGATCTCGACTTGGCCAGGAAGGTCGAACCTGATGTGCTGATAGTCCGACAAGGTGGCTTCGTCTGTGACCCGCCAGTTTATAAGCGAACGCGCAATTGAGTTGCTTATTAGGGTGAGATCTAATACCTCTTCCCTAATAGAATTAATAAACGTCGGTTTACACCCGACGTTCGCTAGGTCTAAATGACAACACATTAGATAATCAAGGAGAGACTCACCACGTTTGTTGACGTCGCTGCTCCCCCAGATTGTGTGATGGGCGTTGGCATCGCAGCCAATCACGAGCGGCCTGTTGTGGAGGCGGCAGAATCCAACAAGCCGCTGAACCTCTGAGGGGGGTACGTCATCCACATCGCCCGGGAAGTAAGCAGAGGCGATCACCACTTCCCGGACGCCATCAGCAGTGGCTACCTCCATAGCCGTTGCCACCAGGTCTCTTTGAATGAAGTTGGTTAAAGGAAAGTGTCTCACACTGTTATTGATCAGTATAGCAGTGCGAGGCCACCTATTAACCATGGCTCTTGGACGAGAGCCAGGTCAATCTCCTCTTTACAGATGACCCTGCACTGGGTGGCTGACGCTCCTCTGGCGTGGTGCAGGTTCGCCTGGAGCACTCTAGTTGCGCTCCGCATCCTCTCTCAGCGCCTTGGTGACAAGGCCACATGCCTTGCCCCCCGAGAGTCGTTGCCTCGGATGCCCTTCGGCAGTCTGGCTGAGCTGGGGGAGGTCGCCTAGCGATCCCAGTCGCGGGAGGTGCCCTTGCGGGTTGTTTGCGCCCAGCGCTGACTGTGGGTCTGACAGGGGCCAGGAGGCGCCCGCTGCCAGCCATCGGCCTGGTGCGGCCCGTTGAGGGGTTGGGGGCGGAGACCAGAATGGTCGGGGGTTTGGGCTTTCAGCGCCACTGCGGCCGCAGCACTAGTGGACGCTACCGGGGCGACAGCCACTGCTGTCGCACAGGTAGGGGCCACCTTTGACGCTTCCTGAGGAGCGCTGGAAGGGGGGGAAATGGTTGGAGAGGGGGATGGGGGACGGGCCGGGGAGGAAGAGGCCCTGAGGACGGAGTTCTTCAGGAGAAGTTTGACTCGTCCAAAGACGAATTTCACCTTCCCGTTGCACTCCGTCAGAGCCTTATACGACTCCTCGTCGACCAACATCGCGAGGTGGTTCGTAGTGCGGTTGAGGGTATGCTGGACCAACCGCCACTGTTTTGTCGAGAACAACTCCTCGTTTTGGATACCAAGGTATCGCAAAATATCGGCGGGTGTGAGTCCAGCACTACTGGGGAAGTATCCTCTAATGAGGTGAGCTTTAGGGAACTCGGACTCCTCCACTAGTTTAATGTCAAGGGAGCTGATGGACCTGATGTGTCCAACGGCTCCCCTGACCCAGTCGGCAGTGCGGCTATCCTCGCACACCAGGAGCAGCCATTCATTTCGAGGTATGCAACCCTCGAAACCCGGACTGGCACCCGATGTGGGATGAAGCAGCAGAGCCTTGGCAATGCTTGCTTTCACCGTGGCCACTTGCTTCGGTGAAAGCGGGTTTTTTGAGTCAGCCGAAGTGAAGCCCAGTTTCACGCTGCTCGACACCTGGCTGAGAGGTGTATTTGTGGACTCCACATGAGTCTTTTTGGGCTTCTTTGAATACCCTTGAGGTTCGAGGACGGTATCGTCAGCGCGCGTCCGTTTGGCCTTGGTTTCCACGGGGGGCGCGGTGGCGATAGCCAGAGCTTCTGCTCTGCTCGAACCCTTGGCGAGTGCGGCTTTGAAAAGCCTCTTCTCACGGGTCTTCATTTTCACAAAGGCGTTCTCAGAGTCCAGTCGCAGCCTCTATATCTGAGAGCCTGCTTCCGTGAGACCTGACCTCAGCTTCAGCGTCAGAGGACATCACCTCGACGAGCTGCTGCCGGCCTGAGCAGCTATTGGACGAGAAATCAGCACTGGCGAACTCATCGTCCAAGGGAGTCCGTGGCCTGTCCGGGTCCCCTAAAGTACCAGGACCAAGACCCGTGGTATTGGGGGTGGAAGCCAGCAGCCCACTGGCTGCAGTGCTGTTGTTGGGGTCGGCCGTTAAGGCCTCGCCCTGAGTTGATGCTGTCGAAGTCGCATCAGACTTATCTTTTATAAAATTTGTATCCATAGTTTGGACCCACGAGTAGGCGGGAAGGTCGCCCACGGCATAGCCCGCGTGCCGTGGGAAGTCTAGATGAAACTGGAGGGCGACAGGTATCCAGAGTCCGCATACTAACGACCGGGCTACCCCCCGGCCATGCATCCCTTGGCGTATGCTTTTCCGCCTTGGATTGGGGTGATTTATAGAATCACAATCTTCGCCCGACTACAATTAGTCAGCACCCCTAGCAGAGACATGACCGTGCTAGGGGCCTGCTTCCAGCCGCCCTCACGTGGAGAGTATAGCCGCACTTCCGACAGTAGGAGCAAGGACGGCACGTACCTCAGCCAAAGCTAGGGTTCCATGTGATTCCCCTTACTGTCTCTGACGACTGACGGCCCTTCTTATTTATATACCCCAACATGAATAATTGGAGTAATTATTTCATACCACGTTATGGGAACTGCATTTATAGGATATATTTTACCTTAAGGCCAAATATCATTTTGAGGAGGAAATGTTATTACAAATTTACTTTCTGCTGTAACTCATTGATTTGCTTTCGATAATGCAACATTAACTCGATTTTTTACCTTCCATTTTATTTTACCTTTTGTAGTGTATCTACCCTTCATATATGTAGAGTTAATACATTGTGACACTTTGTCATAATAAATAATAAATATAAACTACACAAAAGACCACCAACAATTATACAGGCATTCCAACTCTTGAAAAACGATCTAACGCTTATACATAACCCGATCGCGGAGCGTGAGAATGCTGAGCATGCACTTAGCAGCTCAAGTGGTCAAGCCATACATAACATATGTATGCCTTCTGCATACACATGTATATGTATGCGCAATAAAGAGTACATAGGCTTAAGTATACCACGTGCGGGTTAGCTGCACCCAAAGACAGCATGCTAAGATTTTCTCAGTAATTAACTTCGAATGGAGCGGGACCTTCCCTGCTGCTCAAATTGGAATAAAAATAAGAACAGTTCAAACACAAATAATCTTTCTCATTATCCTCGACTCAAGGATCTAACTACATGGTGTCTTGAACAAGTTGAGAACGAGCTTCGTCAAAGTGCGAAGAAACGCAAACGGGCTGCTTAAATGCCAATGCCCCAATTTGTCTTATAAATAAGATATAAACCCAAGCCGATGCGGAAAACCGCTGCTTGGAAACTACTAACAAAAAACTGATAGGCTTTTATTAACAAATGTGGTTGGAGAAATTTTTTTTCTTTCTCTATTGATTTGCAACATTGAACAAACATATGCAAACAATTTTGCATATGACGATCATGACTTAAAGAAAAAAGAAGAAAAACACATATCTTTATTTTTTATTTGCGGAAGAAAATACATTATTTACCAATACCAATTTAAATTAACGTTTCATTGAATATATTTCAAATATCATTCACTTAGATATGCCTATAGACATATATCAGTATAGCAATATTTGCGTCACCATTTTAGGGCGCTTTTACTCACGCATTTTTATATCTGTCCGATTTAATGCCTACTGTTGACTGTTGGCAGGAAATAGCTCGCCTCGACGAATACGTCGAAAGGCATTTTGAAAACGTCATAAACCAAGACGTTTAAGTAAATTTTATAAATTCCATAAGTTTAATTGAATGGGCATAAGCAATAATGCCATATCAAAACTATACCCCCCAAAAACCATAACTACAGAACCGTCTACTATGCTAAACCATAATTCCAATGTAAGGGACTCCACCGCAAATGTAATTAATACAGTTCAGATATCACAACCTGAACTTAAAACAATTACAGTACTCCTCATAATAGTAGTGGTACTGTTATGTGCGAGTATGATAACAAAATTATATAAATTGCACAATAGGTGCCGCAAGAAAAGATACTTGAGTAACGCATTAGATCTGGATAAGGTCTAATTAATATCATGAATATCTTTAATTATACAATACAGCATGGAATGGCATGAAATATGCACTTCAATTAAAAATATAAGAATTAAATTCGATAAGTCATATAAATGCCTATCGCCACATAGGCGAATAGGCAGAAACAATTCAAAGACATGCATCAACATTAGTCGACTGCTTTAATGAAGCACGAAGACTAATATACGAACATAGGAAAACAATCAATTCAGAACACTGGTCTAAGTTATCAAGACTATTAATCAAATTTCGATTAAACTTGATAGCAGTTAAAAGGAAATTGAATTTGGAAATATCACTTCCAACAATAACAACAACTAAATACCCCTTTAACGATTGATGCAGACGAACAATCTGAATCAATAGAACCAGAAGAAATTGATTTAGAGGTCACCGAGTCGGAAGAAAAATATACCGCCATCGAGGATAAAGACCTATTAAACCTAACAATTCCAGCTATATTAACATTAGCTGAAACACCTTATCAAGACCAACCAGAAAACTTTAAAATAGAAAATACAATGGCACAGTCCAATATTGATTTTCTAAATACAGCTTCAAAGCTTATACCTGACTTTGACGGTAAAGCTGAAAACTTAACAAGTTTTATAAATGCTCTAAATATAGTAAATTCAATAAAAGGAGAACATGAGTCTCTAGCTGTTTCGGCTATAAAAACCACATTAAAAGGAACAGCAAGAAATCTGATAAGCATTGAAACTACCATAACACAGGTAATTTCAAGTCTTAGAGGAAATGTAAAGGGCGAGTCAGTTGAAGTGATAACAGCAAAGCTGATAAACCTTCAACAAAAGAATAAAACTGCCAACCAATATACAAAAGAGGTTGAGCATATGACAAAAGCTCTTGAAAGTGCATATATAAATGATGGACTTTCACTTGATCTAGCCAATAAATATAGCACACAGCATGCTATAAAGGCTATGACCACAAACTGTTCCGTAGAGAAAGTTGGTACTTTCAACAATATGCACGACGCTATCTCAAAGTTCGTTGGTAGCTGTACCGACGCAACTGGGAAGAGCGACGCAGTATTATTCTGTCGTCAAAATAGAGGCAACCGTAATGGTAACTCAAATAGAGGCAGAAACAATAATGAAAATTATAACAACTACAACAGGAACAGAAACAGTAACCGATCATACCGAGGAGGCGGTAACCGCGGTAATAACAATTCCAATCGAGGTAGAAATTATAACTATAGAAATAACAATAATAACAATATCCGAGTTACACAAGGTTCCTCGGAAAACCAACAAGCACCTTTAGATACACAACACTAGTTTGTTCGATCAATCTCAATCTAAATATATATGCAAATTTTTCAAATGCCCAAACAAACAAAAAATTGACATTCTCAATAGACACTGGAGCAGACATTTCACTTTTAAAAGAAAATGTCATAGAATCCACGAAGGTTGATAATAATCAACAGATAAATATTCAAGGCATAGGCCAAGGAGTCGAACACTCCATCGGCATGATTAATACAGAAATTCAAACAGGGAAATTCATAATACCACACAATTTTCATGTTCTTAATTTTAACTTTCCAATACCATGTGATGGTATATTAGGCATTGACTTTATTAAGAAGTACAATTGCCAACTTGACTTCAAACTTCGCCGACTATTCACGGCACATTACATGATTATGTAAAAAGAATGTTACTTTTGAATGGACAGAAGAATGCAAGAACGCATTCGATTATTTAAAGCAAGCGTTAATGAATCCAACCTTGCTACAATATCCGGACTTTAGCAAAGAATTTTGCATAATAACAGATGCAAGTAAGCAAGCATGCGGAGTGGTTTTAACTCAAAACCATAGTAGACTCCAACTTCCAGTTGCATACGCATCTAGATCATTCACAAAGGGTGAAAGTAATAAGAGCACAACAGAAAAAGAGTTAGCAGCGATACACTGGGCAATAGTACATTTTCGACCATATATTTATGGCAAACACTTCCTAGTAAAAACAGATCATAGACCACTCACATACCTTTTTTCGATGGTTTTCTGCGCAGAAACAAATATAAATCAGCAAGAAGAAACTCTTGTTAACGCTTCTAAGCCCAATGTATATGAAGTCATTAATAATGACGAAATACGGAAAATAGTGCCTCTGCGAATAACTGAATCAAAATGTTTATTTAAACGTGGAAATAAAGTTATAGCAAGAATTGATGTTAGCGATCTCTACACCAATGGAATTCTCGACTTAGGTCAGTTCTTCCAAAGGCTTGAAACCCAAGCCGGTATACACGAGATCAGCCAACTCAAAGTGGCACCGAGCGAAAAGATCTTTAAAACAATTTCAATAGACTCTTTTAAAAGAATGGGCAATAAATTATTAAAACTATTAAGAGTAGCGCTACCCAAGCCGGTGACCCAAATATATGATCAAAAAGATCAAGAAACGATACTGTTTACATACCATGACGATCCAATTCAAGGAGGTCAAACATGCATAACAAAAACGTTAGCAAAAATTAAGAGACATTATTATTGGAAAAATATGACACGTCATATCAAAGAGTACATTAATAAATGTCAAAAATGCCTGACGTCTAAAACAACGACACATACAAAAATACCCCTTACACTAACAGAGACACCCACTTACGCTTTCGACAGACTGATAGTAGACACTATTGGTCCACTACCTAAATCGGAAAATGGTAATGAATATGCAGTCACTCTAATCTATGACTTAACAAAATATTTAGTTGCCAAACCGATTCCCAATAAAAATGCAAATGCAGTCGCAAAAGCTATATTTGAATCTTTCATTCTGAAGTACGGTCCAATGAAGACGTTCATTACGGACATGGGAACAGAATATAAGAATAGCATTATAGCCGACTTATGCAAATATTTAAAAATAGACAACATAACGTCTATAGCACATCACCACCAGACATTAGGTACCGTTGAAGGAAGTCATAGAACCTTCAACGAATACATACGCTCATATATATCAGTAGATAAAACTGACTAGGACATATGGTTACAATATTTTGTGTATTCTTTTAACACTACACCATCCGTAACGCATAATTACTGTCCATATGAACTTGTATTTGGTAAGACTAATAACTTAGCAACATAGATAATATAGACCCCATATATAACGTAGATGAGAAGTTAAATTTAGACTAGAAAACGCGTACAAAAGGGCACGCATATTATTAGAAAGCAATAAAATAAAACAAAAAAACAATTATGATAAGAAAGTTAGCGATTTTAAACTAAATGTAGGAGATAACGTTTTAATAAAAAACGAAACAGGTCATAAACTGGAACCAGTGTATCTAGGACCATTTGAAGTAATTAGAATAGAAGAGAATAATAACATAGTAATTAGAAATAAAAAGAACAAAGAACAGAATGTACATAAGGATAGGTTAAAGATATATAACCAATGAAACGTTTCAAGAAAAAAAAGAGGTCTGATCAACCGAAAAAAAAAGAAAATATATATACTATATAAAAAAAAAAATAATAAAAAGTGTCTTCTTCTAAGGTGGGGGCCTCACATAGATCAGTATGATCCTTAGTGCGGCCGAATTAGTAATGGAGGCTGTTAATTTTCCGGTTTAATTATCCCAGTCTAGTAAGCTCGTTAGTTTGGCAAAAGCCAGGAGTTTTTGGGGTGCCAGGCCCGCTGCTTCTTCCAGTGATGCAAGCAGGGGGCGTCCAAGGCGCCTCGCTCTCGAGGTCATGAGAGCGGGACAGTCGCAGATGAGGTGCTCCAGAGTTTCTTTTACTTCAGGTACCCTACATTTCCTGCATTCGTCATTGTCGGTAATGCCCAACTTCTTAGCGTGAGTTGCGGTCAGGCAGTGACCTGTAAGTATACCCATCATTGTTCTACAGTCTCTTCTCGGGAGCTGAATGACATATTGGGCTAATTTCGTGTTAGCGTTGTTGCACATAGTGCGGGTTATCTTGCAGTTTTTAGTGTTATGCCACCTTCTTCTTATTATTGCCGCAGCGTCTTGTTCTAAACTGTGGCTTATCGATCGCAGCGGTCTCTTCAGGTCTTCAATTGTCGGTCGTCTAGATTCGGCACCCCCTTTCGCTAGCCTGTCTGCCATCTCGTTTCCGTCAATGCCCTGGTGACTGGGAACCTAAAAGATGCGCACCTTCGAGCGGATGCTTAATGCATCTAATGCTTCTCTGCTTGCCAGTACACTTTCGGAGTTGATGACTTAGGACTGCATAGATTTGATAGCCGCCTGACTGTCGACAAAGATGTTGACCCGATTTTTGTTGAATGTTGTCGCAAGTTCTGCAGCCTTCTTTATAGCAAAAACTTCCGCTTGGAAGATACTGCAGTAGTCCGGCAACATGTACGACACTTCGATTAGTGGATCTGCACAGTATACCGCCTACGCCGGTGTCCATTTTGGATCCGTCTGTAAATAACTTTAGTGCGTTTTCGTCCATTCCGATTTTCCAATCTTCATGTCAAATTAGAGTGGGCGTTCTAGAGAAGTTGTTTATTGGAGTAATATAGTCCGTGCTATTGAGTGACTCTCCTCTTACTTCGCTGTGCCCATAATTTGCGGGGGCCATACTTCCCGTTGCACAAAGACGTTGCGCGGTCTTTTGTGCTAGTAGTTTGGCCTGTATGTCAATGGGGAGAACTCCAAGTATCACTTCCAAGGCCTTTGTTGGAGTGGATCTCTTCCACCATACTAGGACACCGTAGAGTAGTATTGGACGAACAACCGAGATGAAGATCCAGTGCATCAGTTTGGGAGACAAGCCCCACGTGCTACTTAGCATCTTTTGCGATGCATAAAGTGCATTTGTGGCTTTTTTAACCCTTTCTTCGACATTGGGTTTCCAGCTCAGCTTGCTGTCCAATACTATTCCTAGATACTTTACGCTCTTTTTTGGTTCGAGCATGGCACCGTGTATGGATGGCGGAGTCCATTGCGGTATCTTGTATCTCATGGAGAGTTGCAGAGAATTAGATCCGTCTTGTCCTCGTGCCTCCTCTTATGTGTAGATCCAGGAGTTTTTCGAAGGTTTTTAGCAGGAAAGAGGTGAGACTGATCGGCCTGTAATCTTTCGGCTGCATGTGACTGCATTTTCCTGCTTTTGGCAGGAACACAACACGTGCTGTCCTCCAGGGTACAGGTACATGTCCTAGCCTCAGACATGCTATGAATATCGATTCCAGCCATGGAGTTCCTTGGTCTTCTGCAGCATGGCAGGTATTATACCATCAAGCCCCGGGGATTTGTAGCTCTGAAAGGAGTCTATGGCCCAATGGATTTTGTGTGGAGTGATTATTTTCTCAGGTACGTCAAACGCTGAGTTCGTATGTGTTGATTGTTGTGGATCGAGTACATCCGTGCATCCGGGGAAGTGCTCGCTTAGAAGGGCATTAGTCGCTTCATTGCTGCTACTCGTCCATTGGCCATCGCTGGTTCTTAGTTGGCTCTGAATTGCTGGTTGGCTCGACAGAAGCTTCCTAAGCCTGGGGGTTTCCGTGACCTTCTCTATGCCAGAGCAGAAGGATCTCCATGAGTTTCTTTGGCTGCTTGGACCTTCTTCTTAAAGTCACGGAGCCTCGTCCTGTACTCGTTCCATACAATATCTTCGTCAGCTTGCTTAGCTAGTTTGAAGATTTCTTGTAGGTCGGTGCGCTGTGCCTTCAATTGCGGGTTCCACCAGGGATGCCTGTGTTTCCTTCTTATAATTGAGGTTTTGCACGCTGCGTTGAAGGCTGAGGTTAGGTGATGACAGAGAGTCTTCACGGACTTCTCAATGTCCACTGTTTATAGGATTGGTGTTGGTGATGGGAGTGTCCTTGTCACTTTGGTCTTAAACTTATCCCAGTTGGTGTTCCTGGGATTCTTGTATAGACTTTTTGTCACTGTACACTCGCCTTGAACTTCGAACTGGATATACCTATGGTCAGAGAACGAAGGTTTGCTGAGAACCCTCCACTCCGTGACTTCGGTATTTTCTCCAGACGCGAGTGTTAAATCTTTGACGCTAGATGAGGTGGGACCTACATAGGTGGGTTCCTCACCTTTGTTCGCGATCTTAAGATTAAATTTTAAAATGAAGTCTAAGAGTGACTCACCTCTGTTGTTTACATCTCTGCAGCCCCATAGGGTGTGATGTGCGTTGGCTTCTGCGCCTATCACCAGGGGTTGCCTCTTCTGGCTCACCTCCTGGATCAGTCGTTCCGTCTCCTCCGTCGGCGATTCCCTGTCATGCGCTAGATAGCAGGACGCCAGGAGTGGTTCGTCCCTGCATCCCTCTAGCGCTATCACCGTGATGTCGTCTGTGCTGTAATTGGATATAAGATAAGCATAGATGCCTTTTCTTACCAGAATTGCAGTTCTAGCTTTACTTACGGTGGTTGGGTAGAAGATAGAGTAGTTGTTAGAACCTAGTCCAGCGATCTTGTTGCCCGATGTGATCCAGGGCTCTTGGACTAGGGCCACGTCGACGGACTCCTCCTCCAGGGTTAAGAGAAGTTCCGCCGACGCCAACTTGCTCTTATGGAGATTCAGCTGAAGGATCCGTAGCTTCATGGCTATTCTTGGATTCCTTCTGCTTGGATGGGTTGGCTATAATCGTCAGGTCACCATCCTCCTCCATATCGTCCTCTATATCGAGGCTGCTTGCCGCTTCGGTCAAGGCCTCAAGATCTTTTTCTACCTCGCCGGCCTCTAGCGTGTTGGCATTGGTGTCATTCGGGTGGCGTTTTTTGATTCGTAGGTGTACATTACCTACTGCCCACGCCACCTTTCCGAACCTCGGGTATAGAATTTTCTCGGCCTCCTTGTTTATCTGGAGGACCATTTGTTGGCCGTTGCCTTCCGGCTTGCCAACGTATAGTACCGTCCAGTCCACGGTGGGCACGTCAGGATTCTGCCACTGTAGTAATCTGAGCGCTTGCTCCTTAGGTACGACCCTTGGAGAGAGTACCTTCGCTTTTGGTACCGATGGAATACATGTTCTATCGACTACCTGCAGCTGAGCACCTTCCCAAGGGGCGTCCATCTTGGCCACAGTCTCGGTGACCCACTTCAAGGTGAGGTCATCCTTGCAGCTTAGGATCTTCACCCCATTAAGCCACCCTGCTCCATCGAAGGTGGTAGGCTTCTTGGCTCCTCCATTCGTTTGAACAGGGCGTCCAACAGCCTCAGTTCTACCATCTTCCACTAATCCGCAGTTATTTTGCCGTGGGGGTTGTTGCGGTCGATGAGCGCGACGACTAAGTGCCGACGCGCCACATCGCTCACCATCTCGCTTTTCGGCTGTAGCTTTTTGGGGGTTCTTTCTGGTTTTTGGCGCGGCCGCTTGCTCACGGGCACCTCCGCCTTATCTTGGTCTTCAGACCGCTGCCTTTTAGTCAGCAGCAACTCTTCGACTTTGTTGGCATATTGGCTTGAAGTGGCCTTCATTGCCATCTTGCCCTCAAAATGCCTCCGGCCTTCCTCGATCCTCTCCTCGGCCCACTCCAGCTTTTTCCTCTCCTCAGGGGTGAGCTCTTTGCTGTCAGCTAGCCGAGATTTGATTTTCAAGGCTGCCTTGTACTGGGCTTTAGCTCTCTAGCCCTCCTTTGTCTTCTTGGGCCCTTCCCTACTGGGGGAGTTGGAACCCTTGACTGGGGAACGCAGGAGGCTTTCTTCCACCTCAGCACTTATGTCGTTGCCATGAGGGTCGCTGTCCGAGTCTGCGTGGACTCTGGTACCGCGCCGCATCTTGGCATTTTTAGTTATTGTTGTGGCAGTAGTTGTACAACTGTCCTGGCCTGCCCCCACCAGTACAGAGGTGTGACCGCTGGCGACACGTAGAGGGGTTTCCACCCCCCCGTGCCCACCGGTGGTAGCAGTCACGCCTTCCACCGACGGTTGGGCTGACATCCCAGCATCGGTTTTTTTCTTTATGGACTCCATTACTATGTATCTTTGGTTAATTTTGTTCTTGGGAACCACCCCATAGCACTTTAGGCCTATCTGCCAGGCACCTCTGACCATGGCTTCGGACACCACAGCACCAGACTTTGATGGTCCGAGTGTTGTTGCGTCCTTGCCTCAGCTGGGCCGTGTATTGGCCCAACCCCAAGCAACAGGACAGTGTCTGACTCTAAGTTTGAGTCAATACACAGCCCATTGCCCAGCCGGCTCCCTCGTGGAGGGTTCAGTCAGTGGATTTGTGCCAGCCAATAATATATTAACAAACAAAAAAAAAAAATAAATAAAATGACTACATATATTATGTCATTTCTTAAAAAAGGGAGGTGTAGTGTATCTACCCTTCATATATGTAGATTAAATACATTGTGACACTTTGTCATAATAAATAATAAATATAAATTACATAAAAGACCACCAACAATTATACGGGCCCGATCGCGGAGTGTGAGAATGCTGAGCATGCACTTAGCAGCTCAAGTGGTCAAGCCATACATAACATATGTATGCCTTCTGCATACACATGTATATGTATGCGCAATAAAGAGTACATAGGCTTAAGTATACCATGTGCGGGTTAGCTGCACCCAAAGACAGCATGCTAAGATTTTCTCAGTAATTAACTTCGAATGGAGCGGGACCTTCCCTGCTCCTCAAATTGGAATAAAAATAAGAACAGTTCAAACACAAATAATCTTTCTCATTATCCTCGACTCAAGGATCTAACTACACTTTCATTGTTCTTGCTATGGTAATAATTCATTTATTATTTTTACATCAAACAGGTTCAAATAACCCAATTGAAGTAAATTCAAATATTGATAAAATTCCATTTCACCCTTATTTTATTTGTAAGGATATTGTTGGATTTATTATTATATTTATATTATATTATTTGTTAGTATAAATTAATCCTTATTTATTGCGAGACCCTGATAATTTTATTCCAGCCAACCCTTTAGTAACTCCTGCTCACTTTCAACCTGAATGATATATTTTATTTGCTTATGCAATTCTTCGTTCAATTCCTAATAAATTAGGAGGAGTAATTGCATTAGTTTTATCTATTGCTATTTTAATAATTCTCCTATTGTATAACTTAAGAAAATTTCCAGAAATTCAATATTATCATGTTAATCAAATTTTATTTTGAATTATAGTAGTCACTGTAATTTTATTAACCTGAATTGGAGCCCGACCTGTTGAAGAACCTTACGTATTACTTGAACAAATTTTAACAGTTATTTATTTTTTATATTATTTAATTAACCCTTTAGTAAATAAATGATGAGATAATCTTTTAAATTAATATTAAGTTAATGAGCTTGAATAAGCATATGTTTTGAAAACATAAGATAGAAATTTTCTTTTCTATTAACTTTACTAAAAATAATTCATAATAAAAAAGAAAAAATAAAAATTTGAAAATTAATTTAAAGAAAAGGGTAAAAAACCATTCAACCATTTTATATTAATTTATCATAACGAAAACGTGGTAAAGTCCCTCGATCTCAAATAAATACAAAAGATATAAATATTAATTTTATTTAAATAAAATTCTAAATACATCTCTCCCTAAAAAAATTACACAAAATAACATTCAGATAAATAAAATTCTTGCATATTCAGTTAAAAAGATTAAAGCAAATCCCCTCTTCTATACCCTACATTAAACCCAGAAACTAATTCTGATTCACCTTCAGCAAAATCAAAAGGAGTACGATTAGTTTCAGCAAAAGATATAATAAATCAAACTAAAGTTATTGGAAATAAAATAATTAAAAATCACAAATAAATTTGATAATATTAAAAATAAAGTAATTTCCTATTAAAAAAAAAATGATAATAAAATTAAAGCTTATTTAACTTCATAAGAAATAGTTTGAGCAACAGCTCGTAGACCTCCTAATAAAGCATAATTTTAATTAGAAGATCAACCTGCAAGCATTACTGTAGAATCTCCTACACTAGCACAAAAAAAAAAAATAATAACCCTCCTAAATTTTTTTTTTTTTTTATACTTGGCATTATTTATTGAATCTTCTCTTTTAACGAGACTAAGAATAAGTTTATAAATCTTACTAGACTAACTTAATTAACAGATGCTGCGGCAACTGATTTAGGTTTATATGTCCCTAACTATATTTAAAGTTGGGTTGGCATGTCAGCTCGACGAAGGCGAGATTGGCTGGACAGCCGTGTAAGGTCCCGCGCAAGGCTGTTTGGATGGGTGGATAGTTTAGTGCGGTAATTTAACATTTGTTGTGCAATTTCATCTCTGACCGGCGATACAGTTAAGTCCCTCTGGATGTTTTCATTTCGAACATACCACGGCGCCCCAGTGATAGTTCTTAGGATTTTCGATTGGGCTCTTTGTATAATTTCAACACTGCTGTTACTGGCGCTTCCCCACAATTGGGAACCATACGTCCATATTGGTTTTAGTACAGATTTGTAGAGTAGGACTTTATATTCCATTCTGAGGAGAGAGCGGGCGTTTAGAAGCCAGTGAAGACTATTAGCTCTTAGCTTTAGGTGTGTTCTTTTAGCTTCAATGTGACTACGCCAGGTGAGTCGTCTATCAAGATGGATTCCAAGGTATGTGACTTCATTTGCTTGCGGTATTACGGTGTTGTTCAGTAGGAGAGGAGGGCAATCTTGTCTGTTCAGGGTAAACGTTACATGCTTACTCTTTTGCTCGTTCACTTGTATTCGCCAGTCAGATAGCCATTTCTCAATAGTCACCAAGTGGAGGGCAAGTTGCATTGTTGCTTGTCGCGGGCATTTCGAGCGGCTGAGGATTGCAGTGTCATCGGCGAATGTAGATGTTGTTAGCAGTCTTGATGTCGGTAAGTCTGCTGTGTATAGCACGTATAGAGTTGGGCCCAGTACACTACCTTGAGGAACACCAGCTTCTATAATATGGTCGACGGACATATCAGTGTTGCATTTTACTGAGAATGATCTGTGGTAGAGGTACGATTTTAGGAGTTTGTGGTTGCATTTCGGGAGCATTGACTTAATTTTGTACATGAGGCCATCTAACCAGACTATATCAAATGCTTGGGAGACATCCAGAAATATCCCTGTGCAGTACTCTCGGTGTTCGAATGCAGTTCGAATTTCGGATGTTATTCGATTGACTTGCTCTATTGTGCCATGTTTTTCTCGAAAGCCAAACTGATGCTCTGGAATTATTTTATGAACTCGTAGGTACGGTATAATGTGGGTCAGTTTCGACAAGCATGATATTAGGCTTATGGGTCTATAAGAAGATGGAGACGTATGATCTTTTCCTGGCTTAGGTATCATTATGATAATCGACTTTTTCCATCTCGTTGGGAAGTGGCCAGTTCTAGTAATAGCATTGAAGAGATTGCAGATGGTTTGGACGGCGCAGTATGGAAGTTCGATGATCATCTTTGGAGTTATGAGATCGCAGCCTGGGCTTTTATTAGGCTTAAGACTCTTCAGGATTTTAGCTATTTCGTTTGGTCTAAATTCAATGGGATCATGTGCCGTTAGATTGTCATCTGTTTGCTCCGGTAGCGCAAAGCTATTCGTTGCTGGGTTTGGTTGGAAGACTTTTTTAAGGTGCTCCGCAAAAGTGTTGGCTCTGTCTTTATCAGTACGAACCCAAGCACCAGCAGGGTTTTTTATTGGCATAATAGTCTCTATCGGTGGCCTCAGAGATGGGTGTGCTCTCCATAGCGGGTATTTTGTGCTCAATGGTGATAATTGTTCTATGTAGCGGAATTGACAGCGATCTTTTTCATTGTTTAGTTCCTTTGAAAGTTTTCGAGTAGCATCTTTGAGCCTTTGTTTTGCATGTGGCGATCTGTAGGTTTGCCATTCTCTTCGTAAGCGACGTTTTTCCAGAATAAGCTGCTCGATTTGGACGTTGGTCTTGTTTCGTTTATAGTGTAAATTACTACTTTTTGGGGTGGCGATGTGTGCTGCTTTAACAAGAACAGACTCCAAGTGCTTTGTGGATATTTCTATTTCGGCTTTGTTGTTAATCTGTGGTTGTAGTTCAACGTGCGAGCTGACATACTTTTTATATTTAAGCCAGTTGGTTCTATTTGATGTCAATCTGCAGGGACGCACTTCGATGTCCGGGCTTTGGAGATATTTAAGGAGCACCGGTGAGTGATCAGATGACAGGTCCGAGAGAGATACTGCGGTTATAGAACTACTTGGAATATTTTTGTTATGGCAAAGTCAATCAAGTCTGGGATTTTTCTGGGATCCGTTGGCCAGTATGTTGGTCTGCCCGAGGAAACACAACTGAGCTTATTGCTCGCTTTTATAATTGCGTTATACAGTTGTTTCCCTTTGGGATTTACAAGTCGAGACCCCCAGTATGGGTGCTTGGCATTGTAGTCGCCAGCTGCAACGAATCGATCGCCTAGGGTATTGAAGAAATTTATAAATTGATCTTCAGATAGCGTGAAGCGAGGAGGGCAATATACGGCAGCAAGTGTTAAATGCCTATGACCAAAGTGTAGAATCAGCGATGTAGCTTGTAAGTAGTTGGTGGCGAACTCGTTGTGAAAATTGTGCTTTATGCGGCTTCTTATTAGGACTCCAGTGCCACCATGTGCTTTACCATCCGGGTGATTTGTGCCGTAGAATAAGTAACCGTTTATTTGAAACTTGTACTTGTTTGTAAGATGTGTCTCGGATATTAACATAACATCGATGTGATTATTGTTTAGGAATTGTGTTAGCTCAAGCTTGTGTCGTGAAACGCCGTTGGCGTTCCATAGAGTTATACGTAGTGAGGTCAAGATTATTTCGACTGTTGTGATACAAGCATCTGTATCAATAGACTTTGATTACGTATAAGATCTTCCATAGTTGTTCTCATAAATGTCATAAATTCCGACATGCTTTGTTGTAGAGTGAGCAACAATGATTCGATGTTGTTTTGTGACTGTCCGATTGGTTGATAAGCTTTTGGATAAAGTTCTTCTGCGGGGGCGGAAGATGTTGTGGAAGCTGTGGTCGTTAGGCCTGATTTGAGTGCACTAGCAAATGATACATTTTTGCTGATAGAACCTGTGGGCGGTCTGTCTGTGGAGAAGATTACATCAGGCGAGAATTTGGAGGGCATGATCGTATTTTGGATGCTTCTGGAACGTGCACTGGTCACTCTTTGGCTTAGCCGAATTTTCAAATCCTAAATAAAATGAATATAATTTTACAAAAAAAGGCATACATATTTATACAACTAATGATAAAAATAAAGATAAAAGAGGAGAAATCTAATATTTTAAATAATTTGATAATAGAGGATAAGTTTGTTCTTTTGTAAATAACTTAATCGCATCACAAAAAGGCTGGGGAATTCCTATTAACCCAAATTTATTTGGTCCCTTACGAATTTGAATATAACCTAAAACTTTACGTTCTAATAAAGTTAAAAAAGCAACATTTACTAATACACAAAGAAAGAAAGAAAATTAATTCTATATAAAATAATTACTATTTATAATAAAAATTTACATACATAAATTCTAAATTTATTGCACTAATCTGCCAAAATTAATAATATTCTTTACAAAAAATAAAATTATTTTAATATTTGGTCCCTTCGTACTAAAATATTATAACTTATTAAAGATAGAAACCAACCTGGCTTATGCCGGTTTGAACTGAGATCATGTACGAATTTAAAAGTCGAACAGACTTAAAATTTTAACGGCTACACCAAAAATTATATCTTAATCCAACATCGAGGTTGCAATCGATATGAACTCTCCAAAAAAATTACGCTGTTATCCCTAAAGTAACTTAATTTTTTAATCATTATTAATAGATCAATCATTCATAAATTAATGTTTTTTAAAATTAAAAGTTTTTTAAATTTTAATATAACTCCAACAAAATATTTTTATTTATTATAACAAAATTAATCTTTATAATTAAAATAAATAAAAAATATAAAGATTTATAGGGTCTTCTCGTCTTTTAAATAAATTTTAGCTTTTGGACTAAAAAATAAAATTCTATAAAAAATTTAAATGAATGAAAACCAATCAGTCCAGCCTTCAATTAAAATACTAATGATTATGCTACCTTTGCACAGTTAGGATACTGCGGCCATTTAAAAATTCAGTGGGCAGGTTAAACTTTAAATTTAATTTAAAAGACATGTAAACAGGCGAACATTATTTTGGACGAATTCTTTATTTAAACTTTTCAAATAAATTTATTTTTACAATATGATATACTAATTTTTTCATAATTACTTAGTTTTAAAAATTAAAATTAATATTTAAATAAATTATTAAAATTTAATAAATA
The DNA here is from genome assembly GCA_018904035.1 of Zaprionus ornatus. Lineage (NCBI taxonomy): Eukaryota > Metazoa > Arthropoda > Insecta > Diptera > Drosophilidae > Zaprionus > Zaprionus ornatus. The sequence goes on along the minus strand of JAEIFZ010000231.1, from coordinate 263,040 downwards.
ATGATTGTCATAAAATAAATTATAATATAGTTTTTAATAATTGCTAATTCTAAGCATATATTTATTAATATATTATTATTATTTTTAAAAATTTATTTTATAGCTTATCCCATAAAATATTAAAATTATAAATTATTTAGTCACAAAAAATTTTTTAAATAAATTTTTAATTTCGGAATTAAATTCATTTTTTGAAAAACTAGATACTTTTAAAAACGAATAACACTTCATTTCTAACATAATATTCAAAATAATTTTATTACATTAACTTTTATATTATATTAACTCCATTAAAATCGAGAAAAATATTTCACTATTTTTTATTTAAAAAACACTGATACACAAGGTACAATAAATTGAATTTTCTTTTGCAATAAAAATTTTTTTAAATTATTTCATTTTTCTTTTACAATAATATTAAACTATTATAAAATTTATTTTTTCTTAAAACAATACTAAAAATTTTTTTTTTTACAATTATTTTTAATACATTAAAATAATTAATTAATAAAATAAATTAAATAAATAAAATTTAACCAATTGATATTGATTTGCACAAAAATCTTTTCAATGTAAATAAAATACTTTTCTTAATAAGCTTTAAATTGTCATTCTAGATACACTTTCTAGTACATCTACTGTGTTACGACTTATCTTACCTTAATAATAAGAACGACGGGCGATATGTACATATTTTAGAGCTAAAATCAATTTATTTAACTTTATAAATTCAATTCAAAGGTCAGATCTTCCTTCCGAACTTGTTCCATTAGACCATGGTTCTCCCTTAGAATTTTTATGTGTTAAAATGACGATGTGTCAAATTTCAATTTACATTACCTGCTCGTATATTCCTCCCTCTTCTGATATATCTGTCTACCTAGACCATCTTTCATCTATCCAATCAGTTGCCTCTAAACTATCTGATAGAGATTATCTGCTAGTTTTTGGTGATTTCAACTTACCAGAAGTTACTTGGTCATCTCAATCAGATATATTGGTGCCCTCTGTATTTAACTCTTTCTTAAATGGCCTTTCGGAGCTATCTCTTTATCAAATAAATACTGTTCCTAATTGTAGCGGTAGAATGCTTGATTTAATTTTCTCTTCTGACATTCTACTAAACACTATCTCTAGAATGAATCCCTTAGTTCTTCCTGAAGATCCCTATCATCCTACATTGGACCTGGTTCTAACTCTGCCAACCTCTATGCAAACTGCAACTGTTTCCCCCTATAATAAAATCACGTTGTTTTCGTAGGACCGATTTCCAAAAATTGAATTGTTTAATTTTGGAACATGATTGGTCAATTCTTTATTCATGTTCTGATTTAACTGAATGCATTTCATTTTTTTATTCCTCTATGAACTCATTTTTTGATCAATGTGTTCCTGTTACTTTTCCCGTAAAGTCAAATAGGCCTCCTTGGTTTTCACATGAGGTAGTAAGGCTAAAAAATTTGAAATCGCGATACTTTAAAAAGTTTAAATTAACTCGTAATCCTTCCGATTTTACACGTTATATTGCTGCAAGAGCAAACTTTATTGCTCTGAACGCAAATTGTTACAAAAAGTATTTGCGTCTCTGCCGTTTGCAGTTTGCTCAGGACCCAAAGCAGTTTTATAACTTTGTTAACTTAAAACGTAAATCAAATAGATTTCCCCCCTCTCTATCATACGAAAATAAGGAAGAAACTGATGATCAGGCAGCATGCGTACTTAGATTTTGTGCTGATTCGATTTTGAATCCAATTCATAAGCTATTTGACTTGTCACTATCCAATAGTTATTTCCCACCTATTTGGAAAAACTCTTTTTCCATTCCTCTTCACAAAAGTGGTTCTAACCATGATGTGAAGAACTATAGATGTATTTCCAAGTTGTCCGCAATTCCTAAGATTTTTGAAAAAAATTTTACGGCCCAGTTAACTTTTATGTGTAAATCTATAATTTCACCCCATCAACATGGGTTTATAAAGGCAAGATCAACAGCTACTAATCTTTTAGAATTCTCATCTCACATAAATCTAGGATTTCGGAACAAAATGCAAACTGATGTGGTCTATACTGACTTCAGTAAAGCATTTGACTCCGTAAATCATAATCTCCTAATTCATAAGTTAAATTTGATTGGTTTTCCTCAAAAGCTCCTTCTGTGGATATCCGATTATTTAACTAACAGGTCTCAACGAGTTCTTTTTAAAGAATGTCTCTCTAAGCCGATCTTAGTTACTTCTGGTGTTCCTCAGGGCAGCCACCTTGGACCATTGCTATTTAACCTTTTTATTAACGATCTTCCTTCAATACTCCTTCACTCTAACATTCTTATGTATGCTGATGATGTGAAACTCTGTTTGACACACAATGATCCAGCAAATAACCTTCTTCAAACAGATCTTGATTTGTTTTTTGAATGGTGCAGCCATAATCTGCTGCATCTTAACTGTTTGAAGTGCAAGGTTATGTCATTTTACAGATGTAACTATCATGTCATCGATTACAATCTTAACCTAACCCCACTCTTAAGAATATCTGAAGTAGCTGATTTAGGTATCCTCTTTGATCATAAATTGAAATTTGATCGTCACATTACACAAATTGTCAATAAGGCATTTCGACTACTCGGGTTCATCAAAAGATGGGCCAAAGAATTCGAGGATCCTTACACGACAAAGTTGCTTTACACTTCTCTTGTTCGTCAAACTCTTGAATATGGGTCTTGCGTGTGGTCGCCGCAATACCATATTCACCAAGATAGAATTGAGTCTGTTCAAAAGCAGTTTCTACTCTTTGCCTTGCGCAGTTTTAATTGGGTTCCGGGTGTAGACTTACCACCATACTCTAGTAGACTCCTTCTAATTAACCTACCTTCCTTAACTAACCGTCGTATTATGTTAGGCGTTATGTTTATTGTAAAGCTAATAAAGTACAATATAGATTCCCCTACTCTGCTTACTCAACTTAATTTCTGTATTCCTTCTAGAGTTACTCGTAATTTTATGCCACTATCCTTGGCCTTTTGTAATACTAACTATAGCTTGCATGATCCCTTCCGAGTTCTCTGTGCTGACTACAACAGACTGTCTAGAGTTTTCAACTCCGAGTCCTCCCATTACTCTGTTAAACTGTCTATCCTCAATCAATTAACACTACATGCTAACAACTAATATTAATCTACCGATCTGATTGGGTTTTACTGGGTTTTCCCCAATCCTTTGCAGCAAATGTTGGATCGAGAATTCTTGTTCTGTTATCCCCAGCTTAAATTTAAAAATATATACTCTTAATTAATTTTAATTCTAAACTTATTGCAAAATTTTAATTTCAAATTCTAAATTATTTTCTTTTTTTTTAAAAAATCTTCATTTTTAATTCGATGTAATCTAATTTTTAATTTTAATTTTAAGTCGACTGTTTTAGTTGACGTTAAATAAATAAATAAATAAATAAATAAATAAATAAATAATAATTAAAATTTATATTAATTTATTTTATTTTATCAATTAATTTATAATATTATTAAATAAACATAGAGGCCTTGAGTTCAGCATAGCTGAGATCTGACAAATGAGCGTGCGAAGCTCATGAAATGTGAGGGTTGAGTTGCCAACGATGCGGTAGAAGTGGTGCTTCGCTGCCTTTACAGCAGCTTCCCATAACCCGCCAAAATGCGGAGATCGTGGTGGAATAAAGTGCCAATTTATTCCGAGTGCGAGGGCGTCGTTGACAATTTTCTGGCGCTGAGGTTCACTGATGAAGAGATCCTTAAGCTCGGCTAGCTCGTTTCGAGCGCCGACGAAATTTGTTGCGTTGTCCGTCCAAATGTCGCGTGGCTTTCCTCGAAGACTGATGAAGCGTTTTAGAGCAGCGATGAAAGACGGTGTCGACAGGTCCTCCACGAGCTCTAGATGGCATGCCTTTGTTGAGAAGCAAATGAATATTGCTATATAGCATTTTGTAGGCGCACGATTTCTCACTTCTGATTTGAAGAAGAAGGGGCCACAAAAATCTATGCCGGTTACATAAAACGTAGGGCTGGGTGTTACGCGGGCTGCTGGTAGTGGAGCCATTACTTGCTGCAGTGTGGTAGGTCGAGCGTGAAAGCAACGTATGCATTTGTTGACAACACTAGAGACGGCTTTTAGCCCTCCTATGGGCCAGTAGCGTTGCCTTATGTTTGCAAGTAGGCATTGCGGACCAGCGTGAAGAAATTTAACGTGGTAGTGCATGATTATTGACCGCGTCACAGGATGCTGTTTGGGCAATAAGATTGGATGCTTGGCCTCATACTCCAAATATGAGTTATGCAGCCTTCCTCCAACTCGCATAAGACCTATAGAGTCCATGAATGGTTGCAATGATTTCAGCGGACTCCTTCCAGGCAGCGACTTGCTCTCTCTGAGTGCTTTGTAGTCCTCGAAAAAGTGAATCTTCTGGATGTTTCGAATCATGAGATGGGTGCCCGATTTAATTCCCTTTGTTTTGGAGAGTCTCTGTTCACAAATCGATGTAAATACGCAAATATTCGCTCCAGCTTTGCAAAGGAGTTGTGAAACTTACAATCAGTTGCGATGTCTTTGTATGACGTAGAAATGAGAACTTTGCTTCGTCGCTCTGGAAGTTCCACTGATGGCACTACCGTTTCCGGCCATTTTGACATGGGAAGGCGCAAAAAGGAAGGTTAGGTCCTGGATTTGCGTTACCCGATTTGCCACAAACACGTTGTAGTTGGACGGGGAGTCGCGTAACCATGCTAACGCTATTGTTGAATCCGTCCAGCAATGATATTCACATTTGAATGAAATGTCTTTTGCGACGATTGATATGAGTTCCGATAGGATTAGTGCAGAAGAGAGTTCCAGTTTAGGTATTGTTAATGTTTTTAACGGAGCTACTCTCGACTTTGAGCACAGCAAATGCGTTGAATAGTCTCCATCAACTTCAGATCGCACGTAGATGCATGCTCCATACGCTGCTATACTGGCGTCGCAGAAACCGTGGATCTCATATTTTCCTGCAGGTGCCATGATGAAGCGTGGAAACTTAAGGCTGTGAACAAAGGATAACTGCGATGTGATTTCCGTCCACGCTGAATGAAGATGCTGCGGAAGGCTCTCATCCCAATCGATGTTTTCCTTCCAGAGTGCTTGCATGAACACTTTCATCCTTGTAATGATAGGAGAGATGAGTCCCAATGGGTCGTAGAATTTTGCCAGTGTGGATAATACGCTGCGCTTTGTAGTTGGTCCGTTAGGGATAATGTCGGTGAAATTTAAAAGCAGGAAGTCCGATGCGGGGTCCCAGGCTAAACCGAGCGCCTTGGCAATACTTGTGCCGTCGTGAAACTGCATAAGCTTTTCGCAGTCAGTTTCGGCTTCACCCTCAAGAGCGGCAGGCTCATTCGAGCACCACTTCCTTATTGGAAATAGTCCTGTGGCGAGCAATTGCTTGACTTGCTGTCGAATTTTCGTCGCTTCCTTGATGGAGTCACCACCTGAGATCAAGTCGTCCACGTAGAAATCTTTTCGGACGATCCTTGCGGCAAGCGGAAATGATGGTTCCTCATCGTAGGTCAGCTGATGCATGGCGCGAATTGCGAGAAATGCTGCAGGCTTTGTTCCGTACGTAACTGTATTCAGGGTGTACACGTTTATTGCTTCGTCGGGATTGTTGCGCCACAGAATGCATTGCAGGTGTTGATCTGGTGGCGAAATACGCACGCAACGATACATTTTGGAAATATCTCCACACATAGCAACCTTGAAGAAACGAAATCTGATCAGTATGTTAAAAAGCTTGGATTGAATGGTTGGGCCAGCAAACAAAAGATCATTAAGAGATGCGCCAGTTGTAGTTTTTGCTGATCCGTCAAAATCTACGCGCAACTTTGTGGATGTGCTGTCCGGTTTTTTTACACAGTGGTGAGGCAGATAAAACCGCGGTCCGTCACGATGGCTGGAGGCTAATGACATGTGTCCTAGGTCGATGTATTCCTGAAGAAATGCTGAATACTGCTCTTTCAGCTGTTGATTCCTTTGGAGTCTAGACTCGAGAGACTTGAAGCGCCTCAAAGCCCGATAAAATGAGTCTCCAAGGGCATCCAGATCCTCCTTTGCTGGTAAACGCACTGAGTATTGTCCAGTCTCCAGGCGCGTGTAGCCTTTCAAGAATAAATTTTCACAAATCATGTCTTCCTCCGTGACAGTTGATGCGGAACCATAGCAACTGTCAATTTCCCAGAATCGTTTGACTATATCGGTGCTTGATAGGCTGAGAAAAAGCTCCGGAAACGATCCATCCAAGCCTTGTCTTTTGGAAAATTGGCAAGTGTCTGGCTATGTGGGTCTGCCCCACGCAAAGCAATTCAAAGAACAGGCCGGCGCCAAGTAATACATCGATTCGCTGCGATTTGTAGAACGATGGATCGGCGAGTGCTATATTCTTCGGGATATTCCAGCTGGTTATGTCGATTCCGATATGAGGATGGTAGTCCGTGATCGTCCGTGTGACAACAGCCGAAAATGCTGCGCTGTATTTCCGATCAAGCGATTGGGCAGCAAGATCGACTGCTGCGTTCGACGACAGAGAGGCTTCGCCTATTCCGGAAATTGAAACTGTTGATTTTCGTGTGACCAGTTGCAACTGGTTGGCCAGCCGACTGGTGACGAAATTCAGTTGTGATGCTGAGTCGAGCAAGGCACGACATGGTATAAAAGTACCCGCTCTGTTTTTGATGTAGATGATGGCTGTGGGCAGCAATACGTAGTCAGCTGACTGCTTTTCTGTGGGCTCAGGTGCGAAGTTCGAGCCAGTTGTGATTAGCGTTTGCTGCTGCTGAATTGTACCATGCTGTGCATTGGAGGCATTTGACGTCGAGGGAATTTGGCCTGTATGCAGCAGGGTGTGATGTTTCTGCTGGCAGTGTCTGCAATGTCCAGCTCGACATTGCTGTAAGGCATGACCTTTACGAAGGCAGTTGAAGCATAGGTGCAGACGCTTAGCTTCATTAAAGCGGAGAGAGGGAGATAGGTTGGCAAAACGAGGACATTTAGGTAAGTAGTGATCCTTTGAGTCGCATAAAAGGCACGCGTTTGCTATGCTGCTAGAGGCTACAAGTGAATTTCGACCATTCTTCTTGTGCGCATCCTGTAGGATGGCTGATTGCAGTGTAACGCCTTCCATGTTTTCCAGTTTTCGACATCTGCGCTCGATAAAGGACGCCATATTTGACCACTTCGGGATCTTCTCAGATTCCAGAGCCTCTTCCCATTTTTCGTGTGTGTTTGCGTCTAGCTTGCGACTTATTATGTTAATAAGTAGGCCATCTGCGATCTGCTCACTTGTTGCAATTGTGCCAAGAGCTCGAAGGTGAGCGTTTACGTTGTCGCTGAGCGCACGTAGGCTCTGTGCAGATCCTTTTTCAACACCTGGCAACCCAAAGATCGAGCGTATGTGCCCCTGAAATTGAAGCAACTTGTTATCAAAGCGTCTTATAAGTAGTTCTACTGCCTTATCGTAGTTTGCTTCAGAGGGTTCCAATGACTTGACGGTGTCAATTGCGGCACCTTCCAGACAAGAACGCAGGTGCTGTAGCTTTTCAATCTTGCTCAGATCCTCATTGCTACCAACAACTGTGTTGAACATCGCATAGAACTCGGGCCAATCTTCATATTTTCCATTAAATGTTGGCAGTTGCATCTCCGGTAGTCGAGACCGGCGACTGCAAGTTTGATTCACAGTGTCGTTGAGTCTGGGAATAGTCGTTGAATTGAGAGCAGTGTGACGAGCCTTGAGTGCGTCCAATTGTCGGGTGAGCCTTGCTTTAACCTTAAAATAAATTTCGGCGAATTCAACGCGCGTGTTCGATGCCATCTCCGACAAGTCAAGCTTCTCAAGCGCGGTCTGAGCATCGACGAATTCGGCCTGCATCCCGTTTACGGCATCGATTCTCACGGACAAATCGCTCTCGTCAAAACTCTCAATTTGCTCGTCAGAATTGAAGAACTCGAGCATGGAGGTCAGTTGACGTTTTATTTGGGAGCACTTTTGGCGATAAAAGTCACTAGGATTTGGTTATTTGGTGTTCACTGTAACCAAAACCAAACGCGCGCGAAAAAATGTATTTTTTGTCACCACGAAAACGTAAGAAAACGAAGGAGATGAGAACGATTACTGTTGTTTGTATATAAGCACAGTTGAAACGGTTAAATGCACTTGCACTATGTATAGCCAATTATGCATGTATGTAGATGATAGGGCGATGTATGTGTGCGCAAAGTTTACTTGTTGAGGGCCAAATTTGTTTGCGAGAGTGTGTAATAATATTTATATTAAGACAGCTTAGCGCTGAGAATATTAATCGACAATATTCTGCGGAATAACAAATGTATGGCGCGAACTCAAAAGTTGCAGAACGACGTATGTACATATGTACGCGTGCGAAAGCGAGATCGAAAATGTTTGTAGGTACATATGTACGCGAAACCGAGATGAAAAAATGCGACGGCAGCGATTGCGCGAATAAATTACGAATAATTGAATCACGTCGGGGTCACCAATGTTTACGGGTACACTGATTTGTGCAACCGCCTTACTTCAATTCAAATTAAAAGCAAGGGTTTAATATTATAATTTATTGTGCCGCTGCATTTTTTACATGTGATGCGAGAAGAGACTGTTTCACAAGAGGTTTTAGTTAGACTTAACAGCTGCTAATATGAGATTTAACAGGTAGTTAACATAAGACTTAGCAGTTGCATAGAAAATAGAGTTTAACAGCTGATTCTATTCGTGTGGCAACCTTGAGCTTAGATAAAGCAGTGATCTGCCGCGAACAAATACATTTTATTATAATAATAATAATAATTTTTTTAATTATAAATTTTTCAATTTATTTTAATCATTTTTATTAATTAAACAATCTGACAATTATTTAAAAATTAAGTAAATTAATCCTCTAATAAATAAAAATTTATCTTAATTTCTTTTATTTTATTGATTTATATAAATATTTTTAATTTAATAATATTGAAGTTTTTATTAATTAATTAATTAAAACTAATAAAATTTTATATTATGTCACTAGTTTATATTATAATTGTCATGCTGAAGCCTTATACCATGTTAATGTTAATTTAAATAATGATGTCGACGGTATCGATGTAGTGAACGATGTAGTGAACGCTAATAATAATTATGCTCCGACATCAGAGGTGGGATCGCCTCCACACCAAGCCATCACCGAAGACCGTTTGTGTTCACTTCTGGAACTACAGCATCGCAATCTGATTGAAGTCTTAACTGCAGTAAGAGGCGCGCAGTCAACACAGAATCCACCTAAAACTGTTGCCCTTCCCAAATTTAATCCCGACTCTGCTGGATCTTGTGCATCGACCTGGAGCGCTACTGTCGATCTCATCGTAGATGAAAATCCTCTGGAGGGCAGTGCTTTGCTAATAGCACTAAGCAGATCTTTGGAGGGCAGTGCTTCTAATTGGCTTTCGCAAATATGCTTTTCTTGAATGACATGGAGTGAGTTCAAAGAACTATTTCTGCAGCAATTTGAAGGCAACGAGACCCCAGCATCAACATTGTTCAATGTCTTGAACGGTCGACCCAGTGACGGTGAATGCCTTTCTGTGTATGGCAACCGACTTATAACAACACTTATAGCCAAATGGAAGTCCATGACAAAAGAAGAAATTGCGGTATCAACTGTTCTGGCGCATGCGGCAATTGTTGATACAAAAATTCAACGCACCGTGTTCACAACTGCTATCAAGACACGGAATGAGCTACAAAATGAGTTGCGGGCGTTTTCATTTGCCAGAAGAAGAGACCAATCTGTACCGGAAAATTCTGCAAGCAAGAAAGCACGCTTGCACACGCATGTGAAATGCAACTTTTGCGGAGAAACGGGCAACAAAATCGCCAAATGCCGTTCACGGAAAAACAACACTAAACCCCAACATGCATCTAATCCAAATGCTGGGCGTCCGTCTGATGGACAGAATGGAGCAATTTCGGGTTACAAGTGAGGAAAATCTGGGCACATTTCACCAAATTGCCCTGCCCGACAACTATCAACAACTCACAACAAAAACGAAGAGAAGCGTGTTAACTTGTGTCAAGTAGCAGAACCAATTGGTACCCTAATCTCATCCGGTGAGTCGTATCCATTTTATTTCGATTCTGGAGCTGAGTGCTCGCTTGTGAAAGAATCTGCATCTTCCCAACTGGCGGGCACACGCATCAACAACATTGAAAAGTTAAGGGACATTGGAAATAATACCGTAACTAGCACAGTACAAATTCTATCAAAAGATTGAAGTCCTTTTCCATGTAGTCCTTAATAGTTACATTAATTATAATATAATAATTGGTATAATAATATAATTTTAAATCAGAATTTTGGAGCTACAATAACTATTGAAAAGATTGAACTTTTCAAGACTAAGTCTGTCTACACCTTTTCTGCTTTGAGTAATAGCGCCGATCTATCTGACATTGATACCGAATTGTGTGCTGTGGATAAGTCAAATTTAATAGACATTTTGAATAAATTTGCGGACTCATTTATTTGCGGATTTCCAAAAAAAACGCGTTACAACCGGCGTGTTAGAGATACGCCTAATTGACCCCATCGAAACTGTGCATAGACGACCCTATCGACTTAATATAGAGGAAAAAGAAATTGTGAGAAACAAAATTAATGAATTGTTATCATCAAATATTATTCGTCCTAGCAGTTCTCCGTTTGCCAGTCCCGTATTACTAGTTAAAAAGAATAACGGTTCTGATCGACTAAGCGTGGATTACCGTGAATTAAATGCAAACACCATTGCCAAAAATTACCCCTTGCCGCTAATAAGAGATCAAATATCTAGGCTACGCGGCGCTAGGTACTTTTCTTGTTTAGATATGGCTAGCGGTTTTCACCAGATCCCTATTATTCTATTGAACGTACAGCTTTCGTTACTCCGGAGGGCCAATTCGAATTTTTGACCATGTCATTTGGGTTAAAAAATTCTCCATCCGTATTTCAACGTGCAGTAATAAAAGCTTTGGGTGAACTTGCATACTCATATGTTATTGTTTATATGGATGACATTATAATAGTATCACAAACTAAAGAAGAAGCCTTTGAAAGATTAAGAACGGTTTTAGGAATTCTATCCAAAGTTGGTTTTTCATTGAATATCGCAAAATGCTCGTTTCTAAAAAAATGTATCGAATATCTTGGTTTTCAAGTTAAGGAGGGTGAAATTCGACGCAATCCGCGTAAAATACAAGCATTAATAAAATTACCTCCTCCACAGTCAGTTTCCCAAGTAAGACAGTTTATTGGTCTTGCATCATATTTTCGGCAATTTGTCCCAAAATTTTCAGAGTTAATGAAACCGTTGTATGATCTTACTTGTAACGGTAAAATATTCGAATGGAAACCAGAGCATGAGCAGATCCGCAGCAAGGTTATGAAAATACTGACAAATGAGCCAGTCCTTATTATATTTGACCCGAAATATTCCATTGAGTTGCACACTGATGCTATTCTTCTTCATAAAATTGACCATAAGCCTCATGTTATCGAGTATTATAGCAAGCAAACATCTTCTACCGAATCTCGACATCATTCATACGAGCTTGAAACTTTAACCGTATACAATTCCATGAAACACTTTCGGCATTATTTACTTGGACGACATTTTACTGTATTTACTGATTGTAATTCGCTAAAAGCGACACGCAGTAAAATTTATCTTACGCCACGAGTTCACCGTTGGTGGGCGTAAATGCAACCTTTTGATTTTGATATCCAATATAGACCAGGTACTAAAATGGCTCATGTTGATTTTCTTTCGCGTAATCCGCTATCAGCCAAAACCATTGAGCAGTCTTTTACAAAGGCAGAAGTTAAGCATGTCTTGTTAGCCGAAATAACAGACAACTGGCTTCTTGCCGAGCAACAAGAAGATCCAGAAACTTCAGCTATCGTTTTGAAAATTCAAAACAACGATCTCTGAGAAAGCTTAGCAAAAAGTTACGAATTACGCTCGAAAATGCTTAATCGCAAAATCCAGAGAAATGGAAAAACTCGGTGCCTCCCTGTAGTCCCTAGACCATTCAGATGGTCAATAGTAAACCATGCCCATGAAGTGGTTGTGCACCTTGGATGGGAGAAGACTTTGGACAAAATGTACGAATTTTATTGGTTCGAAAATATGGCTAAGTACGTCCGAAAGTTTGTGGAAAATTGCATAACTTGCAAATTGACTAAACCTCCATCCGGAAAGATGCCAATTGAACTAAACCCCATACCCAAAGTAGATATCACATGGCATACGATACATATTGATATTACGGGCGAGTTGAGCGGAAAGAGGGATCAAAAGGAGTATATTATTGTCCAGATAGATGCGTTTACTAAGTTTGTCTATTTATATCACACAGTAAATATGAACAGCGAAAGTTGTATGGACGCTTTAAAATTGGCAATATCCATATGTTCGCGGCAGATCACTGCTTTATCTAAGCTCAAGGTTGCCACACGAATAGAATCAGCTGTTAAACTCTATTTTCTATGCAACTGCTAAGTCTTATGTTAACTACCTGTTAAATCTCATATTAGCAGCTGTTAAGTCTAACTAAAACCTCTTGTGAAACAGTCTCTTCTCGCATCACATGTAAAAAATGCAGCGGCACAATAAATTATAATATTAAACCCTTGCTTTTAATTTGAATTGAAGTAAGGCGGTTGCACAAATCAGTGTCCCCGTAAACATTGGTGACCCCGACGTGATTCAATTATTCGTAATTTATTCGCGCAATCGCTGCCGTCGCATTTTTTCATCTCGGTTTCGCGTACATATGTACCTACAAACATTTTCGATCTCGCTTTCGCACGCGTACATATGTACATACGTCGTTCTGCAACTTTTGAGTTCGCGCCATTCATTTGTTACTCCGCAGAATATTGTCGATTAATATTCTCATTTCTAAGCTGTTTTAATAGAAATATTATTACACACTCGCAAGCAAATTTGGCCCTCAATAAGTGAACTTTCGATCTCGCTTTCGTTCGCGTGCATACACACAACTACGTACATACGTACATACACACAACTACGTACATACGTACATACACACAAACATTTTTCGTTCGCGTACATACGTACTTACACACAAACATTTTTTGTTCGCGTACATACGTACATACACACAAACATTTTTCGGTATCGCGTACATACATACATAAGTGCATACGTTTTTTTGCAACTTTTGAGTTCGCGCCATACATTTGTTATTCCGCAGAATATTGTCGATTAATATTCTCAGCGCTAAGCTGTCTTAATATAAATATTATTACACACTCTCGCAAACAAATTTGGCCCTCAACAAGTAAACTTTGCGCACACATACATCGCCCTATCATCTACATACATGCATAAGTGGCTATACATAGTGCAAGTGCATTTAACCGTTTCAACTGTGCTTATATACAAACAACAGTAATCGTTCTCATCTCCTTCGTTTTCTTACGTTTTCGTGGTGACAAAAAATACATTTTTTCGCGCGCGTTTGGTTTTGGTTACAGTGAACACCAAATAAAATGGCTGAACCAAATCCTAGTGACTTTTATCGCCAAAAGTGCTCCCAAATAAAACGTCAACTGACCTCCATGCTCGAGTTCTTCAATTCTGACGAGCAAATTGAGAGTTTTGACGAGAGCGATTTGTCCGTGAGAATCGATGCCGTAAACGGGATGCAGGCCGAATTCGTCGATGCTCAGACCGCGCTTGAGAAGCTTGACTTGTCGGAGATGGCATCGAACACGCGCGTTGAATTCGCCGAAATTTATTTTAAGGTTAAAGCAAGGCTCACCCGACAATTGGACGCACTCAAGGCTCGTCACACTGCTCTCAATTCAACGACTATTCCCAGACTCAACGACACTGTGAATCAAACTTGCAGTCGCCGGTCTCGACTACCGGAGATGCAACTGCCAACATTTAATGGAAAATATGAAGATTGGCCCGAGTTCTATGCGATGTTCAACACAGTTGTTGGTAGCAATGAGGATCTGAGCAAGATTGAAAAGCTACAGCACCTGCGTTCTTGTCTGGAAGGTGCCGCAATTGACACCATCAAGTCATTGGAACCCTCTGAAGCAAACTACGATAAGGCAGTAGAACTACTTATAAGACGCTTTGATAACAAGTTGCTTCAATTTCAGGGGCACATACGCTCGATCTTTGGGTTGCCAGGTGTTGAAAAAGGATCTGCACAGAGCCTACGTGCGCTCAGCGACAACGTAAACGCTCACCTTCGAGCTCTTGGCACAATTGCAACAAGTGAGCAGATCGCAGATGGCCTACTTATTAACATAATAAGTCGCAAGCTAGACGCAAACACACAGGAAAAATGGGAAGAGGCTCTGGAATCTGAGAAGATCCCGAAGTGGTCAAATATGGCGTCCTTTATCGAGCGCAGATGTCGAAAACTGGAAAACATGGAAGGCGTTACACTGCAATCAGCCATCCTACAGGATGCGCACAAGAAGAATGGTCGAAATTCACTTGTAGCCTCTAGCAGCATAGCAAACGCGTGCCTTTTATGCGACTCAAAGGATCACTACTTACCTAAATGTCCTCGTTTTGCCAACCTATCTCCCTCTCTCCGCTTTAATGAAGCTAAGCGTCTGCACCTATGCTTCAACTGCCTTCGTAAAGGTCATGCCTTACAGCAATGTCGAGCTGGACATTGCAGACACTGCCAGCAGAAACATCACACCCTGCTGCATACAGGCTAAATTCCCTCGACGTCAAATGCCTCCAATGCACAGCATGGTACAATTCAGCAGCAGCAAACGCTAATCACAACTGGCTCGAACTTCGCACCTGAGCCCACAGAAAAGCAGTCAGCTGACTACGTATTGCTGCCCACAGCCATCATCTACATCAAAAACAGAGCGGGTACTTTTATACCATGTCGTGCCTTGCTCGACTCAGCATCACAACTGAATTTCGTCACCAGTCGGCTGGCCAACCAGTTGCAACTGGTCACACGAAAATCAACAGTTTCAATTTCCGGAATAGGCGAAGCCTCTCTGTCGTCGAACGCAGCAGTCGATCTTGCTGCCCAATCGCTTGATCGGAAATACAGCGCAGCATTTTCGGCTGTTGTCACACGGACGATCACGGACTACCATCCTCATATCGGAATCGACATAACCAGCTGGAATATCCCGAAGAATATAGCACTCGCCGATCCATCGTTCTACAAATCGCAGCGAATCGATGTATTACTTGGCGCCGGCCTGTTCTTTGAATTGCTTTGCGTGGGGCAGACCCACATAGCCAGACACTTGCCAATTTTCCAAAAGACAAGGCTTGGATGGATCGTTTCCGGAGCTTTTTCTCAGCCTATCAAGCATCATGCATTGGCAGCCGTACGCAGGGATTCTCCTGAGGATGACAACCTCACCGATATAGTCAAACGATTCTGGGAAATTGACAGTTGCTATGGTTCCGCATCAACTGTCACGGAGGAAGACATGATTTGTGAAAATTTATTCTTGAAAGGCTACACGCGCCTGGAGACTGGACAATACTCAGTGCGTTTACCAGCAAAGGAGGATCTGGGTGCCCTTGGAGACTCATTTCATCGGGCTTTGAGGCGCTTCAAGTCTCTCGAGTCTAGACTCCAAAGGAATCAACAGCTGAAAGAGCAGTATTCAGCATTTCTTCAGGAATACATCGACCTAGGACACATGTCATTAGCCTCCAGCCATCGTGACGGACCGCGGTTTTATCTGCCTCACCACTGTGTAGAAAAACCGGACAGCACATCCACAAAGTTGCGCGTAGATTTTGACGGATCAGCAAAAACTACAACTGGCGCATCTCTTAATGATCTTTTGTTTGCTGGCCCAACCATTCAATCCAAGCTTTTTAACATACTGATCAGATTTCGTTTCTTCAAGGTTGCTATGTGTGGAGATATTTCCAAAATGTATCGTTGCGTGCGTATTTCGCCACCAGATCAACACCTGCAATGCATTCTGTGGCGCAACAATCCCGACGAAGCAATAAACGTGTACACCCTGAATACAGTTACGTACGGAACAAAGCCTGCAGCATTTCTCGCAATTCGCGCCATGCATCAGCTGACCTACGATGAGGAACCATCATTTCCGCTTGCCGCAAGGATCGTCCGAAAAGATTTCTACGTGGACGACTTGATCTCAGGTGGTGACTCCATCAAGGAAGCGACGAAAATTCGACAGCAAGTCAAGCAATTGCTCGCCAGAGGACTATTTCCAATAAGGAAGTGGTGCTCGAATGAGCCTGCCGCTCTTGAGGGTGAAGCCGAAACTGACTGCGAAAAGCTTATGCAGTTTCACGACGGCACAAGTATTGCCAAGGCGCTCGGTTTAGCCTGGGACCCCGCATCGGACTTCCTGCTTTTAAATTTCACCGACATTATCCCTAACGGACCAACTACAAAGCGCAGCGTATTATCCACACTGGCAAAATTCTACGACCCATTGGGACTCATCTCTCCTATCATTACAAGGATGAAAGTGTTCATGCAAGCACTCTGGAAGGAAAACATCGATTGGGATGAGAGCCTTCCGCAGCATCTTCATTCAGCGTGGACGGAAATCACATCGCAGTTATCCTTTGTTCACAGCCTTAAGTTTCCACGCTTCATCATGGCACCTGCAGGAAAATATGAGATCCACGGTTTCTGCGACGCCAGTATAGCAGCGTATGGAGCATGCATCTACGTGCGATCTGAAGTTGATGGAGACTATTCAACGCATTTGCTGTGCTCAAAGTCGAGAGTAGCTCCGTTAAAAACATTAACAATACCTAAACTGGAACTCTCTTCTGCACTAATCCTATCGGAACTCATATCAATCGTCGCAAAAGACATTTCATTCAAATGTGAATATCATTGCTGGACGGATTCAACAATAGCGTTAGCATGGTTACGCGACTCCCCGTCCAACTACAACGTGTTTGTGGCAAATCGGGTAACGCAAATCCAGGACCTAACGAGAGGCATGACTTGGCATCATGTCACTTCGCAACTGAACCCAGCTGACGTCTTATCGCGAGGATGCACCCCACTGGAATTAATCAACTCGCAACTATGGCATTATGGACCTTCCTTTTTGCGCCTTCCCATGTCAAAATGGCCGGAAACGGTAGTGCCATCAGTGGAACTTCCAGAGCGACGAAGCAAAGTTCTCATTTCTACGTCATACAAAGACATCGCAACTGATTGTAAGTTTCACAACTCCTTTGCAAAGCTGGAGCGAATATTTGCGTATTTACATCGATTTGTGAACAGAGACTCTCCAAAACAAAGGGAATTAAATCGGGCACCCATCTCATGATTCGAAACATCCAGAAGATTCACTTTTTCGAGGACTACAAAGCACTCAGAGAGAGCAAGTCGCTGCCTGGAAGGAGTCCGCTGAAATCATTGCAACCATTCATGGACTCTATAGGTCTTATGCGAGTTGGAGGAAGGCTGCATAACTCATATTTGGAGTATGAGGCCAAGCATCCAATCTTATTGCCCAAACAGCATCCTGTGACGCGGTCAATAATCATGCACTACCACGTTAAATTTCTTCACGCTGGTCCGCAATGCCTACTTGCAAACATAAGGCAACGCTACTGGCCCATAGGAGGGCTAAAAGCCGTCTCTAGTGTTGTCAACAAATGCATACGTTGCTTTCACGCTCGACCTACCACACTGCAGCAAGTAATGGCTCCACTACCAGCAGCCCGCGTAACACCCAGCCCTACGTTTTATGTAACCGGCATAGATTTTTGTGGCCCCTTCTTCTTCAAATCAGAAGTGAGAAATCGTGCGCCTACAAAATGCTATATAGCAATATTCATTTGCTTCTCAACAAAGGCATGCCATCTAGAGCTCGTGGAGGACCTGTCGACACCGTCTTTCATCGCTGCTCTAAAACGCTTCATCAGTCTTCGAGGGAAGCCACGCGACATTTGGACGGACAACGCAACAAATTTCGTCGGCGCTCGAAACGAGCTAGCCGAGCTTAAGGATCTCTTCATCAGTGAACCTCAGCGCCAGAAAATTGTCAACGACGCCCTCGCACTCGGAATAAATTGGCACTTTATTCCACCACGATCTCCGCATTTTGGCGGGTTATGGGAAGCTGCTGTAAAGGCAGCGAAGCACCACTTCTACCGCATCGTTGGCAACTCAACCCTCACATTTCATGAGCTTCGCACGCTCATTTGTCAGATCTCAGCTATGCTGAACTCAAGGCCACTATGTTCCATTTCAGAAAATCCAAGCGAGCTAGACATCCTCACACCGGGTCACTTCCTTTGGGGCAAAGCGAATGCGAACATCGATGAGCCGAGCCTGACTCACCTCAGTGTTTGCCACATGCAGCAAACTTTCTGGCAGAATTGGAGTATCTCGTACCTCTCTGCGCTACAGGAGCGCACCAAATGGCACTCTCGCAAGCCAAACATTCATCCTGGAGACATCGTGCTGTTGAAGGAAGAAAACGTGCCTCCGCTCAAGTGGCCTCTCGGCCGAATTGAAAGCACAATAGTTGGAGACGACGGCGCAGTCAGAGTAGCAGTCATACGCACAGCCACAGGATTGACAAAGAGAGCCATCGCCAAGATAGCAGTGCTGCCAATCGAGACCAAATCGATTGAAAGTTGATCCTTCCAATGGGGGGAGTATGCTCGCGGCAGATCACTGCTTTATCTAAGCTCAAGGTTGCCACACGAATAGAATCAGCTGTTAAACTCTATTTTCTATGCAACTGCTAAGTCTTATGTTAACTACCTGTTAAATCTCATATTAGCAGCTGTTAAGTCTAACTAAAACCTCTTGTGAAACAGTCTCTTCTCGCATCACATGTAAAAAATGCAGCGGCACAATAAATTATAATATTAAACCCTTGCTTTTAATTTGAATTGAAGTAAGGCGGTTGCACAAATCAGTGTACCCGTAAACACCATATTTGGTGTACCGTCGCGAATCATTGCAGATCAGTGTAGATCTTTTACTGGATCAAGTTTTAATGAATTCTGTTCAATGCAAAAAATTAATTTACAAAATTTAAAACGTTTGTTAACTGCAGTCGAAAGTAGTCAGCGTTCTTGGCAAGATGCCATAGGTGAAATTTAACTAGCTATAAATTCTACTGTAAATCGAATAACGAAATCTAGTCCTCTGGAATTGTTAACTGGGAAAGAGGCAAGACCTTTAAACATGCTACCGATTTGTGAAGAAAATAGTAAAGTTGATATAAATTTTGTGAGAAAAATGGCCAAAGAAAATATGCAAAACAACGCATTGTATGATAAGGATAGGTACGATAAAAATAAAGCTAATATCAATAATTTTAAAGTTGGCGATTATGTTTTGCTCAGAAACGAGGAGAGACATCAGACCAAATTAGACAAGATGGAGACCGTTATGTCTTGAAATCTTTAGCTAATAGGCGAACATGTCAGTATTCGCATGAAGCCTTAAGAAGTATGCCGACAGAAGAGATTCCCGGAGAGTTGGATATGTGTAATGAGAACGTATTGGTGGATTCCAATGAGAGTGAAATCGTTGAAAGAGACGTTACAGACATGTTCGTGGATTCGAACTAGAGAAGGTGTTGAAAGAGACGCCAAATCGTTGAAAGAGACGATAAATCGTTGAAAGAGACGATAAAACGTTGAAAGAGACGCTATAGACGTTGGTGGTTCGGACACAATATCTTTGGCAGTTCACATTATGGAGTTGGCAGTGCTAATAGGCACAAGAGTTAATGTGTTGGCTTGATAGATGTCTGCCGACTGACGTGTGGCAAAAGGCCGTTTTGGTGGGTGTCCTGAACGTCAGAGTACATTGCAACATTGCAATTCTTTTTGGAACTCACTGTCCGGCTGTTGAAAATTGTATAAAGAATTCAAGTATAAAAAAAAAACATGATCCACAGCACTTCTGTCATTGAGTTGGTCAAATGAACCAAAATAATAATAGGGGCAAAAACCTTATTAATACTTATGAATTGCTTTAAATTGTCTTTTCAGGCTCAGTACTACAAAATCTGCTATCTAATAAATGAAATAATAAAAGCGAAAAAAAAGAACTTTTGCAACACACGAGGGCGTGTTCTGGTCAGGATGCCCGTGTCGCCGCTTTATATTATGTGTAACTAGTTTATATTATAATTGTCATGCTGAAGCCTTATACCATGTTAATGTTCATTTAAATAATGAATCGTAAAACAATTCGCAGAATTATCTAGAATTTGTCTTGTGCCGTTCGATGCCTGGGCCAATGGTTGTTTCTGTTTTGCGTAGCCTAGGCGCGACATGTTTGTCTTGTGCCGTTCGATGCCTGGGCCAATAATGAGTTTGGTGTCGAAATAAGGACAGTCTTGATTTGAAAGTTCAGCATGTCATTACCTAAGAAACGCGGTACCCGTGGTATCGACGGTATCGATGTAGTGAACGCTAATAATAATTATGCTCCGACATCAGAAGTGGGATTGCCTCCACACCAAGCCATCACCGAAGACCGTTTGTGTTCACTTTTGGAACTACAGCATCGCAATCTGATTGAAGTCTTAACTGCAGTAAGAGGCGCGCAGTCAACACAGAATCCACCTAAAACTGTTGCCCTTCCCAAATTTAATTTCGACTCCGCTGGATCTTGTGCATCGACCTGGAGCGCTACTGTCGATCTCATCGTAGATGAAAATCCTCTGGAGGGCAGTGCTTTGCTAATAGCACTAAGCAGATCTTTGGAGGGCAGTGCTTCTGATTGGCTTTCGCAAATATGCTTTTCTAGAATGACATGGAGTGAGTTATTTATTTATTTATTTAGTTTAGTTTATAGTCGAACTATGATCAGTCGACTATTTAAAAGTAAAGAAACAATTTAAATAAGATTTAAATTATTTAAGTTGAAATTTTAAACTAGAGGTAATTTTAAATTAAGGGTAAAACCTTAAATGTAAAGAAAAGAAAAAAATTATTTAAAAATTGTGCAAATGTGCAAACGTGCAAACTGGGATAAAGAAAAGCTGATCCAACATTTGTTGCAGAGGATGGGGGAAAACCCAGAAAAACCCAATCAGATCAGGAGAGTTAGTGTTAGTAATCAAATGCAAATAAAATTATGAGTAGAGTGTTAAAGCATGCAGTATGTTGAAAGTACTACTATGAGACTAAATTCTAGATAAGTGGGCGAGGAGTTGTAATTTTAAGCTAGATATCAAGTTGTTATTGAAGTATAGTTTATTATAGTCCGAACATAATACCCTGAATGGCTCATGCAGGGCATAGTTCGAGCTACAATTGGGAAGTTTTAGAGGAAGGTAATTACGGGTGATTCTACCAGGGATTCTACTATCTATGTCACCTTGGATAAGGTTTATAATAAATATAACACCAACCATGGTTCTACGATTGGCTAGAGAAGGCAGATTAAGTAACAAAAGTCTACTAGGATAGGAAGGAAGTCTTGAATTTACATCCCAGTTAAGGCCTCGCAAGGCAAACATCAAGAAGTTTTTCTGTACGGATTCAATGCGGTCTCTATGAACTGTGTACTGAGGGTTCCAGACACATGATCCGTACTCGAGAATTGGACGAACAAGCGAAGTGAAGAGAGTCTTAGTTAAGTAAGGATCGTCAAACTCCTTGGACCATCTCTTAATAAAGCCGAGTACACCCATAGCTTTATTAACCATTGATGATATATGTTCGGAAAACTTGAGTTTTCGGTCCAAACGGACACCTAGATCATCAACCAGGGAAATTCTTTCCAAGGTACAACCACAAAGAGAGTATGATACGTACTTTGGGCAGGCACGTGAGAATGTCATCAGCTTGCATTTTGAGCTGTTCAGATTAAGGAGATTTGCACGACACCAAGAAAAGAAACAATCTAGGTCAGATTGAAGGCGAGAATGACAGGAGTCGTCTCTAAATTGAAAACAGAGCTTGACATCATCCGCGTACATGAGAGTACGTGAGTTAAGTATGACCGTTGGGAGGTCATTGATGAAAAGTGTAAAAAGCAGGGGACCTAAGTGGCTTCCCTGAGGAACACCAGATGTGGCATGAACGGGATAGGAACGAGTATTTTTAAAGAGGACTCGTTGGGTTCTGTCACTCAAACAGCTTACAATCCAACTAAGAAGTTTTGGTGAGAAACCGAGAAGATTTAGTTTATGTGCAAGAAGGGAATGGTTGACTGAGTCAAATGCCTTACTGAAATCACTATAAATGACATCAGTTTGAAGATTTTCCTGAAATCCTTTTACCACAAAGGATGTCAGCTCAAGCAGATTTGTCGTGGTAGAACGACGCTTCACAAATCCGTGTTGAAAAGGGGATATAACGGATCTATTAAAATGCTGCAAGTGAGGAGTAATAACATTCTCGAAAAATTTCGGTATAGCCGACAATTTAGAGATACCTCTATAATTGCTTGCATCAGACTTGCTGCCCTTTTTATGTAAAGGGATGATAAAGGATTCCTTCCATATGGATGGAAACGAGGCAGTTACTAAGGACAGCGAAAATAGTTTGAGCAATGGCTTACATAAGGAGTTGGCACAGTATCGAAGTACACAGGCGGGGATACCATCGGGACCTGGTGAGAAGACTGGTTTAACCAATCGAAGATCCCTAATAAGTGAACTTTCATTCAGTAAAGGTGTGAAGATGCCATTCGAGCTTGGTACGTTATATGGATAGGAGTGAATGTTTGGCGTAGAGGAAGAATAAGTTGTTTGAAAAAACTTGGCAAACATATCGGCAATAGCCTGATCTGTGTTCGCCTCAGCGTTATCGAACATAAGTTTAGAAGGAAAGCCCGCTGACCTACGCTTCATGTTAACAAAACTATAAAACTGTTTAGGATTCTGAAAGAACTGAATCCTACATCTTGTCAAATAGTTTTTATAACACTTCGCGTTAAGCACGGTAAAATTTGCCCGAGCAGTTAGGTAGCGGGAAAAGACAAGCGGTGAGTTTTTCAGCTTGTATTTCTTAAATAAGCTACTCTTAAAGTTTTTTAAGCGAGACAACTCTTTTGTAAACCAAGGAGGCCTACTTGAGCTTGTCGGATAGAAAAACGGAACACAGATATCAAAAGCAGAGTTAAGGGTTTTATAAAATATATTGATAGCCACTGACATATCAGTTGATAGATAAAAGTCAGACCAATCACAATATGAAAGTAAATAATTTAAGTATTCAAAGTCTGCTTTCTTAAAGCAGCGCACGCGATTGCACGGCTTTACACTTTTATCCACAAAGCTAATACCCAAGTCGAGATTCACTTCGAAAGTGGGATGATAAGGATCTTCAGGTAGGGAAAGAGGTTGTGCCCTGTCTAAAATCACCCTGGAAGGATCTGAGACGAAACATAGATCAAGCGATCTGTTTAAAGTGTTTTTGACATGATTAACCTGCGACAAAGACATGTCAAACAAACCATCAAACAGATCATGTTGCAGGGAGGGCAGAAGGAAGTTTCCCTCCGCAATGGATGTCCAATTACATTCCGGGATATTAAAGTCACCCAGGACTATGAAATGATCTCTGTCTGATAACAGATTAAAAATAGTCTTAATTGCAGACAAATGTTGCGAGTAGACTGATAATTCCGATGACGGCAGAATATAGGAGCAGGTTATATACAAGAAAAAACCGGGAAAGTGTAGTTTTACACAGATTAATTCGATGTCGAATTGAAACTCCGGCTGTAAGAGGTCCGACATAATGGAGGAGTCTACTGCAATCAGTACTCCACCACCCCGTCGGTCAGGTCGATCAAGCCTGTATGTTGTATACCAAGACTATGAAGATAAAGACTACAAATTTTACTACAGAGGCCTCTAACATTTTGATAGGAAAGAATTAAGGAAGAAAGAATATTTGTGTGTCCCCTAGCATTTTCAAAGGCATGAAGAGAAGAGAACTTCAGTTTTTTGAGGACTTTGCACTTGTTGTAGGTCCACTTGGCGATGTAACGGCCAATGTGGGAAGAGTGACGGTCGTTCGGCTTTTTTGTTTTGGAGTGAACTCCTTAACAATAAGGTCGGGCGGCCAGAAAGAAGCTGCGCAAACGTCTTTAAATTGTTCTGCAGGGAGAATAATTTTGAAAGAAGAAATGTCGCGCTTTAATTTGAAGTTGAATTTTTTAACAATCAAATCATTTACAGGCATCCTTTCGAGAATGTACGATTATACATCTTCTATGGTTGTGTCTGGAGCCAAGCGAGAGATAAACACCAATTTTTTGGGTTTAATCACAATCAGAGGTTTTATACTCGGTGCCTGACTAGCAGGCATGATTGCGGGAACATTACCCGTTACGTTATCATTGCTCGTAATGGGAGTAGGCACAAGAGGGGCAGCAAGAGGTTTCGGTGCGGTAACATTGCTGCTTGTTTTTTTTTTTTTTGTGCAACTAGAAGAGCAAGACGGTATAGGGGAAATTAGACTTAGAAGATCAGAAGAAGAAGCCTTGGAAGAAGGTAGATTGGTGGTCTTTAGATTCGTAGTAACTGAATCTAAAGGAATATTAAGAGGAGCAGGTGGCTTACTAAGAGCCGTAAAGGCGTTGAATTGGGTCTCCATCTCCAAAAATTCAGATTGGAGATTAGAGAAAGCTGTGCGTATCCGATAAAACCCGAGTTTGGTTTTATTGTGGATTTTCCGTAGATCAAATTCACCCACACGGCACGCTTCGCACGACCATTTAAGGCCTACATTGGCGTTGACGGCATCTCTAACCCGCACAGTTAGGCCACAGCATTTTAAGTGACTAAAATTGTCACAGAGCCAGCAACCAATGTAGTCCGCATTAGCATCTGAAGAGCATTTGCAATTTGCTGCAGAGCACGACACCATGTTGGACGTTGAATACAATGAATGTATTAGCAAGTGGTCCAAACGACACCAAGCCGATGCTTGTTGCGCGCGGAACCCAGACGAAGTCCACCTCCCGCCTGACCGACCGAGAGGCACCGTCGCATAACGGACGACACGGAAACGCGGTAAAAATGCGAGTAGAAACGCGAGAAAAAGAAAATTAACGCGATAGGGAATAAAAAGTCGAATAGAGGATACACGCGACATGCAAGTGAAGAATGAAAATTAAAAAAAGAAGATAGAATGACGAGGAATACTATTAGGAGGATACTATTACTAATTAATACTAATACTAATTACGTGCTAGATAGACAAGAATTAAAGACTTCATAGCAGCGATAGAGTTAGTGCTAGCTATGACGTGTTGAAGTTTATTGTAGTCCGAACATAATACCCTGAACGGATCGTGCAGTGCATAGTTCGATCTACAATAAGGAAGAGTTAGTGGAAGGTAATTACGTGTAGTTCTGCAAGGGACAGAGAAGTGTAGCTGCCTTACCAGGGTCTCACTGTCAATGTCACCTTGCATAAGGTTGTTAATAAATAAGACACCTAGCATGGTTCTGCGATTGGTTAGGGAAGGCAGGTTTAATACGATAATAGAAGTCTATTAGTATAGGAAGGCAGTCTTAAATTTTCATCCCAGTTAAGGCCACGTAAGGCAAAAAGTAAAAAGTTCTTCTGTACAGATTCAATGCGTTCCTTATGAATAGTATACTGGGGACACCATACGCATGACCCGTATTCGAGAATGGGACGAACAAGTGAGATGTAGAGGGTCTTTGTAAGATAAGGATCGTCAAATTCCTTAGACCATCTCTTAATAAAGCCTAAGACACCCATGGCTTTATTGACCATATTAGAAATATGATTGGAAAACTTAAGTTTTCGGTCCAAAAGAACCCCCAGATCATCAACTAGGGTGATTCTTTCCAAGGCACAACCACAAAGAGTATAAGAAGCATACTTTGGACTGGCTCGAGAGAATGTCATCAGCTTGCATTTAGAGCTGTTCAGGTTTAAAAAATTGACACAACACCAAGAATAAAAACTATTTAGGTCGGCTTGTAAGAGTGAGTGACAGTGGTCGTCTTTAAATTGGTAACAAAGCTTTACATCATCCGCATACATGAGAGTACGGGAGTTACGTATGACCAAAGGAAGGTCATTGATGAAAAGCGTAAAAAGTAGGGGACCGAGGTGACTCCCTTGAGGAACCCCAGATGTGGCATGAAGTGGGTTTGAAAGGGTGGTTTTAAAGAGGACTCTTTGAGTTCTGTCAGTCAGATAGCTAACAATCCAGCTAAGTATTTTTGGTGAAAAACCTAGAAGGTCAAGCTTATGTGCCAGAAGGGAGTGATTCACTGAGTCAAAACCTTTACTGAAATCAGTATAAATAACATCAGTTTGAAGATTTTCCTGAAATCCTTTTACCACAAAGGATGTCAGCTCAAGTAAATTTGTCGTGGTTGAACGACGCTTTATAAATCCGTGTTGAAAAGGAGAAATAACGGACCTACAGGAATGTTGCAATTGAGGAGTTATAACATTCTCGAAAAATTTAGGTATAGCCGACAATTTAGAGATACCTCTATAATTGATTGCATCAGACTTGCTGCCCTTTTTATGAAGGGGAATAATAAAAGATTCTTTCCAAATAGAAGGAAAGAGTGAAGATTCTAACGACAGCGAAAATAGTTTGAGCAATGGCTTACTTAAGGAGTTGGCACAGAACCGAAGTATACAAGCGGGAACACCGTCAGGGCCTGGTGAGAAAACTGGCTTAACTAAATAAAGATCCTTGACAAGTGAGCTTTCGTTTAGAAATGGAGTGAAAATACCATTCGAACTTGGAATGTTGTATGGATAAAAGTGAGTGTGATGTGTAGAAGGTGAATATGTCGTTTGAAAAATCTTTGCAAACAAATCGGCCATGGTTTGGTCGGTATCTGCACAAGCATTTTCAAACGTTAATTTCGTTGGAAATGCGGGAGACTTGCGCTTCGTGTTAACAAAACTATTAAACTGTATGTTAATAAAATAAATATGCCTTCGAATAGTAGGGGACAACGAAGAGAGCAATAGAATATTAAGACAAATTTCTTGAGAGAGCAAGAAACAGTTACAGCGCCGAAAACAGGCAAGCAAGCGAGAACGAAAATAAAAAAACAAATATAGCGAGCACTCGAGGTAAACAAAACAACAACAGCTGTTACGTCTACAACAACAGAACTACACAACTTACTCAGAGAGCGAAATTTACTTTCGTGAGCGGGAGAGCAGGAAAGTGTGAGAATATTAGTAAAAACAAAAACAAAAAAACTTGACGCCAAGACGCGCAAGTGAAAAGATTTAAAATTTTTGTAAGCGAATTCACTAATAAGGCAGGATTAGTATGCTACTTTAAGCTTTTACTCACAGGGTTAGCACTAGTAAGATACGGCGAAATGCCTTTCTGTGTATGGCAACCGACTTATAACAAATGGAAGTCCATGACAAAAGAAGAAATTGCGGTATCAACTGTTCTGGTGCATGCGGCAATTGTTGATACAAGAATTCAACGCACGGTGTTCACAACTGCTATCAAGACACGCAATGAGCTACAAAATGAGTTGCGGGCGTTTTCATTTGCCAGAAGAAGGGACCAATCTGTACCGGAAAATTCTGCAAGCAAGAAAGCACGCTTGCACACGCATGTGAAATGCCACTTTTGCGTGAAAACGAGCTACAAAATTGCCGAATGCCGTTAACGGAAAAAACAACTCTTAACCCCAATATGCATCTAATCCAAATTCTGGGCGTCCGTCTGATGGACAGAATGGAGCAATTTCGTGTTACAAGTGTGGAAAATCTGGGCACATTTCACCAAATTGCCCTGCACGACAACTATCAACAACTCACAACAAAAACGAAGAAAAGCGTGTTAACTTGTGTCAAGTAGCAGAGCTAATTGGTACCCTAATCCCATCCGGTGAGTCGTATCCATTTTATTTCGATTCTGGAGCTGAGTGCTGAGTGAAGTCCTTTTCCATGTAGTCCTTAATTGTTACATTAATTATACAATAATATAATAATAGGGCGTGAGATTTTAAATCAGAAGTTTGGAGCTACAATAACTATTTAAAAGATTGAACTTTTCAAGACTAAGTCTGTCTACACCTTTTCTGCTTTGAGTAATAGCGCCGATCTTTCTGACATTGATACCGAATTGTGTACTGTGGATAAGTCAAATTTAATATTTTTTTGAATGAATGAACAGACTCATTTATTAGCGGATTTCCAAAAAAATGCGTTACAACCAGCGAGTTAGAGATACGCCTAATTGACCCCATCAAAACTATGCATAGGCGACCCTGTCGATTTAGTATAGAGGAAAAAGAAATTGTGAGAAACAAAATTAATGAATTGTTATTATCAAATATTATTCGTCCTAGCAGTTCTCCGTTTTCCAGTCTCGTACTACTAGTTAAAAAGAAAAACGGTTCTGATCGACTATGCATGGATTACGGTGAATTAAATGCAAACACCATTGCAGAAAATTACCCCTTGCCGCTAATAAGCGACCAAATATCTAGGCTACGCGACGCTAGGTACTTCTCTTGTTTAGATATGGCTAGCGGTTTTCACCAGATCCCTATTCACCCAATTTCTATTTAACGTACAGCGTTCGTTACTCCGGCGGGCCAATTCGAATTTTTAACCATGCCATTCGGGTTAAAAAATGCTCCATCCGTATTTCAACATGCAATAATAAAAGCCTTGGGTGAACTTGCATACTCATATGTTATTGTTTATATGGATGACATTATGATAGTATCACAAACTAAAGAAGAAGCCTTTGAAAGATTAAGAACGGTTTTAGGAATTCTATCTAAAGTTGGTTTTTCATTGAATATCGCAAAATGCTCGTTTCTAAAAAAATGTGTCGAATATCTTGGTTTTCAAGTTAAGGAGGGTGAAATTCAACCCAATCCGCGTAAAATAAAAGCATTAATAAAATTACCTCCTCCACAAAACAAAAAAGTCAAACTCCGGTACCGCATTCTTCAACTTCTCGCGCCTCTTCTTCTTCTAGTGGGACATCAAAAAACCAGTAGAAATATGCCATCTTTACTTCGCTTATTCTTATCTTTACTTTGCGGATTCGATTTTGAAGCCAATTCATAAGCTACTTGACTTGTCACTATCCAATAGTTATTTCCCACCTTTTTGGAAAAACTCTTTTTCCATTCCTCTTCACAAAAGTGGTTCTAACCATGATGTGAAGAACTATACACGTATTTCTGAATTGTCCGCAATTCCTAAGATTTTTGAAAAAATTTTACGGCTCAGTTAACTTTTATGTGTAAATCTTTAATTTCACCCCATTAACTTGGGTTTATAAAGGCAAGATCAACAGCTACTAATCTTTTAGAATTCTCATCTCACATCAATCTAGGATTTCGGAACAAAATGCAAACTGATGTGGTCTATACTGACTTCAGTAAATCATTTGACTCCGTAAATCATAATCTCTTAATTCAAAAGTTAAATTTGACTGGTTTTCCTCAAAACCTCATTTTGTGGATATCCGATTATTTAACTAACAGACCTCAACGAGTTCTTTTTAAAGACCAGCTATCTAAGCCGATCTTAGTTACTTCTGGGGTTCCTCAGGGCAGCCACCTTGGACCATTGGTATTTAACTTTTTTAATACTCCTTCACTCTAACATTCTTATGTATGCTGATGATGTGAAACTCTGTTTGACACCCAATGATCCTGCAAATAACCTTCTTCAAACAGATCTTGATTTATTTTTTGAATGGTGCAGCCATAATCTGCGGCATCTTAACTGTTTGAAGTGCAAGGTTATGTCATTTTACAGATGTAACTATCATGTCATCAATTACAATCTTAACTTAGCCCCACTCTTAAGAATATCTGAAGTAGCTGCTTTAGGTATCCTCTTTGATCATAAATTGAAATTTGATCGCCACATTACACAAATTGTCAATACTTACACGACAAAGTTACTTTACACTTCTCTTGTTCGTCCAACTCTTGAATATGGGTCTTGCGTGTGGTCTCCGCAATACCATATTCACCAAGATAGAATTGAGTCTGTTGAAAAGCAGTTTCTGCTCTTTGCCTTGCGCAGTTTTAATTGGGTTCCGGGTGTAGACTTACCACCATACTCCGGTAGACTCCTTCTAATTAACCTACCTTCTTTAACTAACCGTCGTATTATGTTAGGCGTTATGTTTATTGTAAAGCTAATAAAGTACAATATAGATTCCCCTACTCTGCTTACTCAAATTAATTTCTGTATTCCTTCTAGAGTTACTCGTAATTTTATGCCATTATCCTTGGCCATTTGTAATACTAACTGCAGTTTGCATGACCCTTTCCTTAAAATTAACTCTACATCCTAACAACTAACAGTATCTGGTTCATCCAATCCTTTGCAGCAAAGGTTTGATCGGAAACTTGTTTTGTTATCTCCAGCCTAAATCCGAGAAATCCTTCCTATCAATACTCTTTTAATTAATTTTAAAATTCTGATTTATTGCAAAAATTTTTTTAAAATCGGAAACTATTTTTTTATTTTCTTTTTTATATTTCCAATTTTAATTTAAAAAATAGAAATTAATTTTAATTTTAAGTCGACTGATTTAGTTGACGTTAAATAAATAAATAAATAAATAAATAAATAAATAAATAAAAAAATAAATAAGTAAGATATGATAAGAATTAAATTCATTTTGAACGGGTATACAGTAGTCAAACACACAGCAATTAAACTTTGTATTTGCTATCGGTCGGTGGTAACAGAAATGATTTACCGCGCAACCTTGACTACTGAGCAAGAGAGGAGTCATTAGATGAGTGCTTTGAGTGGATGACGGATTGTGTGTGTGTGTTGTGGCGGGAGTTCGATTGTCATGTGGGACAGACAGCGTTGCATTCTTTCCATTTTATTTTATTAGTAATCTTATTTATTTATTTTATTCTGTACACATGGATGGGGGCTGTGATGTACATTATTTAAATCCGCTACTTTTCATGTTAAGTTACATTTCAATTATTGATTTCATTGAGGTGGATTTATTTATTATGCAATATTTAAGACAAACAAATTAAAATAATTATTTTATATGTATTTAATATGGATAATTAATAAAAATAATTATTATTTTTAAATAAATTTTAACATATTTTTTTTGACCGTTTAAATTTTATTTAATGAAAACCAACAAAGACATTTCATATTTCGATCGCGACAGCAAGCGAACCCCGAATACAGTTGACATCAGTCCGGGACATAGCTCACTTAACCACTGATAAACTCCTGCGGCCATCGAATGGGGCTTCGATCCCCCGGTTGGGCAGGTTCACACTTTGTGTATTAATATTTATTTTATATATTTTGATATATTTAATTTTATAATTTTTTTAATTTTTTCCTCTTATTTTATTACATAAGTAAATTTACATAAATATAAATAATATACAAATATACATATGTCGCCGCTTTATATTATATTATAATTGTCATGCTGAAGCATTATACCATGTTAATGTTCATTTAAATAAATACTGAAACGTAAAACAATTCGCAGAATTATGTAGAATTTGTCTTGTCCCGTTCGATGCCTGGGCTAACGGTTGTTTCTGTTTTGCATAGCCTAGGCGCGACATGTCTGTAAGAAGTGTGGCGCCGAGCTTTGAGCTTCGAGTAGCTGAATTCAAGGGAACTCCGGCGCCTCGTTTTGGTCGCGACAAAAATGCAAAAACATAGTCGTGTAGATCTGAGGCGCCAGGGTCCGTTATGCTGATCTGACACAAGCCTATAAATACTGAGTTTAGTGTCGAAATAAGGACAGTCTTTATTTGAAAGTTCAACATGTCATTAACGCGCTGCCCGTGGTGTCGACGGTATCGATGTAGTGAACGCTAATAAAAATTATGCTCCGACATCAGAAATGGGATCGCCTCCACACCAAGCCATCACCGAAGACCGTTTGTGTTCACTTTTGGAACTACAGCATCACAATCTGATTGACTGCGGTAAGAGGCGCGCAGTCAACACAGAACTCACCTAAAACTGTTACCCTTCCCAAATTTAATCCTGACTCCGCTGGATCTTGTGCATCGACCTGGAGCGCTACTGTCGATCTCATCGTAGCTGAAAATCCTCTGGACGGCAGTGTTTTGCTAATAGCACTAAGCAGGTCTTTGGAGGGCAGAGCTTCTAATTGGCTTTCGCAAATATGCTTTTCTGGAATGACATGAAGTGAGTTCAAAGAACTATTTCTACAGCAATTTGAAAGCAACGAGACCCCAGCATCAACATTGTTCAATGTCTTGAACGGTCGACCCAGTGACGGCGAATGCCTTTCTGTGTATGGCAACCGACTTATAACAAATGGAAGTCCATGACAAAAGAAGAAATTGCGGTATCAACTGTTCTGGTGCATGCGGCAATTGTTGATACAAGAATTCAACGCACGGTGTTCACAACTGCTATCAAGACACGCAATGAGCTACAAAATGAGTTGCGGGCGTTTTCATTTGCCAGAAGAAGGGACCAATCTGTACCGGAAAATTCTGCAAGCAAGAAAGCACGCTTGCACACGCATGTGAAATGCCACTTTTGCGTGAAAACGGGCTACAAAATTGCCGAATGCCGTTAACGGAAAAAACAACTCTTAACCCCAATATGCATCTAATCCAAATTCTGGGCGTCCGTCTGATGGACAGAATGGAGCAATTTCGTGTTACAAGTGTGGAAAATCTGGGCACATTTCACCAAATTGCCCTGCACGACAACTATCAACAACTCACAACAAAAACGAAGAAAAGCGTGTTAACTTGTGTCAAGTAGCAGAGCTAATTGGTACCCTAATCCCATCCGGTGAGTCGTATCCATTTTATTTCGATTCTGGAGCTGAGTGCTCGCTTGTGAAAGAATCTGCATCTTCCCAACTGGCGGGCACACGCATCAACAAAATTGTAGTGTTAAGAGGCATTGGAAATAATACCGTAACTAGCACACTACAAATTCTATCAAAAGTCGTTATTAGTGGATATCCGATTGAAGTCCTTTTCCATGTAGTCCTTAATTGTTACATTAATTATACAATAATATAATAATAGGGCGTGAGATTTTAAATCAGAAGTTTGGAGCTACAATAACTATTTAAAAGATTGAACTTTTCAAGACTAAGTCTGTCTACACCTTTTCTGCTTTGAGTAATAGCGCCGATCTTTCTGACATTGATACCGAATTGTGTACTGTGGATAAGTCAAATTTAATAGACATTTTGAATGAATTAACAGACTCATTTATTAGCAGATTTCCAAAAAAATGCGTTACAACCAGCGAGTTAGAGATACGCCTAATTGACCCCATCAAAACTATGCATAGGCGACCCTGTCGATTTAGTATAGAGGAAAAAGAAATTGTGAGAAACAAAATTAATGAATTGTTATCATCAAATATTATTCGTCCTAGCAGTTCTCCGTTTGCCAGTCTCGTACTACTAGTTAAAAAGAAAAACGGTTCTGATCGACTATGCGTGGATTACCGTGAATTAAATGCAAACACCATTGCCGAAAATTACCCCTTGCCGCTAATAAGCGACCAAATATCTAGGCTACGCGGCGCTAGGTACTTTTCTTGTTTAGATATGGCTAGCGGTTTTCACCAGATCCCTATTCACCCAATTTCTATTGAACGTACAGCGTTCGTTACTCCGGCGGGCCAATTCGAATTTTTAACCATGCCATTCGGGTTAAAAAATGCTCCATCCGTATTTCAACGTGCAGTAATAAAAGCCTTGGGTGAACTTGCATACTCATATGTTATTGTTTATATGGATGACATTATGATAGTATCACAAACTAAAGAAGAAGCCTTTGAAAGATTAAGAACGGTTTTAGGAATTCTATCCAAAGTTGGTTTTTCATTGAATATCGCAAAATGCTCGTTTCTAAAAAAATGTGTCGAATATCTTGGTTTTCAAGTTAAGGAGGGTGAAATTCGACCCAATCCGCGTAAAATACAAGCATTAATAAAATTACCTCCTCCACAGTCAGTTTCCCAAGTAAGACAGTTTATTGGTCTTGCATCATATTTTCGGCAATTTGTGCCAAAATTTTCAGAGTTAATGAAACCGTTGTATGGTCTTACTTGTAAAGGTAAAATATTCGAATGGAAACCAGAGCATGAGCAGATCCGCAGCAAGGTTATGAAAATACTGACAAATGAGCCAGTCCTTATTATATTTGACCCGAAATATCCCATTGAGTTGCACACTGATGCTATTCTTCTTCATAAAATTGACCATAAGCCTCATGTTATCGAGTATTATAGCAAGCAAACATCTTCTACCGAATCTCGACATCATTCATACGAGCTTGAAACTTTAGCCGTATACAATTCCATGAAACACTTTCGGCATTATTTACTTGGACGACATTTTACTGTATTTACTGATTGTAATTCGCTAAAAGCGACACGCAGTAAAATTTATCTTACGCCACGAGTTCACCGTTGGTGGGCGTAAATGCAACCTTTTGATTTTGATATCCAAAATAGACCAGGTACTAAAATGGCTCATGTTGATTTTCTTTCGCGTAATCCGCTATCAGCCAAAACCATTGAACTACACCCCATACCCAAAGTAGATATCCCATGGCATACGATACATATTGATATTACGGGCAAGTTGGCTTGATAGATGTCTGCCGACTGACGTGTGGCAAAAGGCCGTTTTGGTGGGTGTCCTGAACGCCAGAGTACATTGCAACATTGCAATTCTTTTTGGAACTCACTGTCCGGCTGTTGAAAATTGTATAAAGAATTCAAGTATAAAAAAAAAAACATGATCCACAGCACTTCTGTCGTTGAGTTGGTCAAATGAACCAAAATAATAATAGGGGCAAAAACCTTATTAATACTTATGAATTGCTTTAAATTGTCTTTTCAGGCTCAGTACTACAAAATCTGCTATCTAATAAATGAAATAATAAAAGCGAAAAAAAAAGAACTTTTGCAACACACGAGGGCGTGTTCTGGTCAGGATGGCCGTGTCGCCGCTTTATATTATATGTAACTAGTTTATATTATAATTGTCATGCTGAAGCCTTATACCATGTTAATGTTCATTTAAATAATGAAACGTAAAACAATTCGCAGAATTATCTAGAATTTGTTTTGTGCCGTTAGATGCCTGGGCCAATGGTTGTTTCTGTTTTGCGTAGCCTAGGCGCGACATGTCTGTAAGAAGTGTGGCGCCGAGCTTTGAGCTTGGAGTAGCTGAATTCAAGCGAACTCCGGCGCCTGGTTGTGGTCGCGACAAAAATGCAAGAACATAGTCGCGTAGATCTGAGGCGCCAGGGTCCGTTATGCTGATCTGACACAAGCCTATAAATACTGAGTTTGGTGTCGAAATAAGGTCTTGCTTTTAGCATGTCATTACCTAGGAAACGCGCTACCCCTGGTGTCGACGGTATCGATGTAGTGAACGCTAATAATATTTATGCTCTAAATATACATACATATATATATGTAGGAATTGGATCTGAGCAAACACTGGTTCGTGAGATTCTTAGAGGTCAGCACTATTAAGAGCCAGAAACTAATTCACCATGAAACATATCGGTTAACCAACTATCTAGTCGCTAAGAATTATCGATAAAGTCTAGTTTATGCCAGAATCTCGGTCCGTGAACACGTATTAAAAATACACACCATTCATTTTAAAATTGTTTATTATAAGACAAGTAAATATACTATAATAAAAACAATTTGTTCGTACACTAAAAGCGGAAAAAAAAATTTTGGGGGCTCAACCGGGATAAGCTTGTCAAAATCTTAACATTGAAACTGTGTGTGTGTCAAAATAATGTACGTGTGTTGAGCTTAACAGAAAACCACAAGCATTGTGAAATTGAAGACAAAAATGAATTGAGACGCCGAAAGAGGCACAATTCTAGAGAAACAAACTTGTGTGCCTAAATTTCAACAACGTTAGTATTTTTTGTTGTGAAATTGGCTGATGAAAGTTGTAAAGCTGTAACGAAAATCAAACGGCGAGATTTGACAAAAGACGAGAGCACCAAGTCAATTACGACGGGATTAATCTGTAAAGTCGGCGCGGCAACTTTGGTGAGCAGGCAGCTAGGCAGGATTTGCAACGCGGCGCTGTGGTCAGGATTTTCCTAGTGTAGAAGGAAACAACCCAGCACATACTAATCGAACTAGAGGAGAAAGTGTAAGTGAATCTAGGATTAACACTGGAGGCATAGGCGAAACAGCCCAGAATAGTCAAAATAGATCGTGGTTTACACTAAAGGACGTGGAAGGTAGTGTGTCACAGTTTTCAGGTTTAAATAACCTTGATGTTATGCAGTGGATAGAGGAGCTTGAGGAATGTGCACTTACTGTCGAATGGAGTCAGTTGCAGTTGTTTATCTATGCAAAGCAGTGGCTTAGTGGGGCAGCGAAGTCATTCATACGTAGCGTGATATTTGCGATTGGAATATTTTGAAAAGGTCACTAGTTGAAGAATTCGGGGTCAAAGTTTCATGTGCTGAAATTCATTATAGATTGGGCAGACGCAGTCAGAAAAAGAATGAAACATTACAAGAGTATTTGTATGCACTGATGGTGATAGCAAAGCCAATAGACTTGGAGGATGAGAGTTTAATTGAATATTTTGTAAATGGATTACCAGATTCTAGGACGAATAAGGCATTACTTTTTCAGGCAAAGACTATGAGAAAATTAAAGGTTCAAATTGTGGCGTATGAGAAGATGCGAGGTTCGTCTAAGCAGTTTAATAAGTATGGATCGTCAGTAGTAAACAGCGGTGAACAGACCCATATAAGGAAAGATTGTCCAATGATTAGCAAGGAGCAAAGTAGTTGTTCCCGAAAAGGAAGAGAAGGCGGCCAATCTTGTTCAAGAAGAGTTTCGTGCAAAGTCTGGAAGCATGTTTACTAATGCAGGACTTGAATTAAAGAGTGTGACATGTGATCAGTTCGGTTTTCAAGGTCTTGTAGATACAGGTGCAGATTTGTTTCTTAAGCTTCGTAATGCAAAGTTGACCGGTGCAGACAAATGTTTGACAGGTATAGACGAAAGTAAAATTGTGACTTTGGGAAGCTTTGTACCTTGTGTACACATTGATGGAATAAAAATACAAGTAGAATTCCATGTAGTTGCCGATGAGGATATAGCTTTTGACACAATTTAGGGCAGAACTATTCTTGACAGCGTGGATATGAATGTTACTAAAAAAAAAAGTCAAAAAAGTCGACAAAGACAAAGGTATGCATAATATAGGAAAAATAGATGAACCGTGCACAGATTTATTAAAAGAGTTTGCAGTCTTGTGTATTAGTTTTCAACAACAAAAAATATGGCTGATGAAATTGTTTTAACCCATTTATCTCAAGAGCAGGCTAGTAAAGTCAAAGCTATGGTTAACAATTATCAACCTAGACGAGAGCACTGTTTTAATGAAACTTCTGTTAACGGACGAGTTACCGGTATATCAACATCAAAGGCGTTTAGCTTATTGTAAGCAGAAGGTGGTTGATGATCAAGTTAATGAGTGTCTTGAGGAAAATACCATAAAGCTGAGTACCTCAGAATATGGTTCACCAGTTGTCCTAGTGGCAAGAAAGAATGGAAAGAAACGTCTCTGTTGTGATTATAGAAAGCTGAATAAAAAAAAAATGAGGGACAATTTTCCTATGGTACAAATGGATAGTGTGATTAAAAAGCTGGAGGGTTTTAAGGTTTTTACTACATTAGATTTGACTAATGGATACTTTCATGTACCAGTTGAGAAGGAGTCGCAAAAGTATACATCTTTTGTTACACAGAAAGGACAATTCGAGTTATATGTACAATACCTTTTGGAATTAAAAACTCTCCAGCAGTTATTACTCGTTTAATTCAAGCTGTAATGCGAGATTTAATTAAGAGTGGTGATGCTGTTGTGTATATGGACGATATTGTAATTGCGAGTAATGATGTTGAGGACGGTTCATTCATACAGATGCATCTAAATTTGGGTTTGGAGCGGTAATACTTCAGAGGAACCAGTATGATAATTTGTTTCACCCAGTTATGTACATGAGTCGTAAAACAAAACCTTGTGAGGAGAAATATCACTCATATGAGCTGGAAGTATTAGCAGTTATAGGAACGTTAACTAAATGGCGTGTTTATGTTTTGGGAACGAACTTTAAGATAATTACAGATTATAATGCGTTTGCCATGACAATGAAAAAGGATTTTGACTATGAGATCGAATATAGATCTGGTGAGAAAATGAGGCACGTTGATGCGCTGAGCAGAGTATTTTGTTATGTGTTGACTGATAGTGTGGTTCACAGGTTAAAAAAAGCACAATTGGCAGACGATTGGATTAAAGTGGTTAAGAATCTAGTTGAAAGTAAAGGATATGAGGATTTTTATGTTTTCAACCAAGTGCTGTTTAAGGACCCCAACAGGGAATTAGTTGTGGTTCCATCAGGTAAGGAAGTTGAAATAATTCAAATCGCGCATAAGCAAGGTCACTTCTCGGCAAAGAGAACTCAGGATTTATTAGAAAAGTCTTATTATATTCCTAAGATTAAGGAGAAAGTAGCTAGAGTTGTTGGTAGTTGCGTTGAGTGTATTTTGGTAAATGCAAAGGCAGGTCGTTTGGAAGGATTTCTTAATCCGATTGAAAAGGAGATACACCATTGGTTACCTATCACATCGATTATGTGGATCCAATGGAGATCACTCAGAAGCGATACAATCACATTCTGGTTATCGAATGCATTTTCTAAGTACGTTTGGTTATATCCAACTCGAAGTACAGGAGTTGAGGTCCGGTCATCAATTGTTTCGAAAAGCAGTAAAATTAAAAAATCCCATAAATAGAGAAATTAATGAATTAACATTTACTTCAATAATTTTACTATCAGCACTTTTATTAAAATGAGGGGCTGTTCCATTTCATTTTTGATTTCCTAATTTAATAAAAGGTTTAACTTGAATTGATTCGCTTTTGTTAATAACTTGACAAAAAATTGATTAATTAATCATTTAGGTTGAATATTAGGAGCATTAATAATTAATGAATCAATCGATACTCGATACTCGATACTTACTCGTGGTGCTTGGACGTGTTTTGCTTTTGCTCCCTGTGTTTCTTAATAATTCTGTTTAATTGATCTGCTTATGTGCTTTCATAAATACTGCTGTATCTTACTAGTGCTAACCCTGTGAGTAAAAGCTTAAAGTAGCATACTAATCCTGCCTTATTAGTGAATTCGCTTACAAAAATTTTAATTCTTTTCACTTGCGCGTCTTGGCGTCAAGTTTTTTTTGTTTCTGTTTTTACTAATATTCTTACACTTTCCTGCTCTCCCGCTCACGAAAGTAAATTTCGCTCTCTGAGTAAGTTGTGTAGTGCTTTTGTTGTAGACGTAACAGCTGCTGTTGTTTTGTTTACCTCGAGTGCTCGCTATATTTGTTTTTTTATTTTCGTTCTCACTTGCTTGCCTGTTTTCGGCGCTATAACTGTTTCTTGCTCTCTCAAGAAATTTGTCTTAATATTCTATTGCTCTCTTCGTTGTCCCCTACTATTTGAAGGCATATCTATTTTATTAACATGGTGTCGTGCTCTGCAGCAAATTGCAAATGCTCTTCAGATGCTAATGCAGACTACATTGGATGCTGGCTCTGTGACAATTTTAGTCACTTAAAATGCTGTGGCCTAACTGTGCGGGTTAGAGATGCCGTCAACGCCAATGTAGGCCTTAAATGGTCGTGCGAAGCGTGCCGTGTGGGTGAATCCGATCTACGGAAAATCCACAATAAAACCAAACTCGGGTTTTATCGGATACGCACAGCTTTCTCTAATCTCCAATCTGAATTTTTGGAGATGGAGACCCAATTCAACGCCTTTACGGCTCTTAGTAAGCCACCTGCTCCTCTTAATATTCCTTTAGATTCAGTTACTACGAATCTAAAGACCACCAATCTACCTTCTTCCAAGGCTTCTTCTTCTGATCTTCTAAGTCTAATTTCCCCTATACCGTCTTGCTCTTCTAGTTGCACAAAAAAAAAAAAAAAACTAGCAGCAATGTTACCGCACCGAAACCTCTTGCTGCCCCTCTTGTGCCTACTCCCATTACGAGCAATGATAACAACGTAACGGGTAATGTTTCCGCAATCATGCCTGCTAGTCAGGCACCGAGTATAAAACCTCTGATTGCGATTAAACCCAAAAAATTGGTGTTTATCTCTCGCTTGGCTCCAGACACAACCATAGAAGATGTACAATCGTACATTCTCGAAAGGATGCCTGTAAATGATTTGATAGTTAAAAAATTCAACTTCAAATTAAAGCGCGACATTTCTTCTTTCAAAATCATTCTCCCTGCAGAACAGTTTAAAGACGTTTGCGCAGCTTCTTTCTGGCCGCCCGACCTTATTGTTAAGGAGTTCACTCCAAAACAAAAAAGCCGAACGACCGTCACTCTTCCCACATTGGCCGTTACATCGCCAAGTGGACCTACAACAAGTGCAAAGTCCTCAAAAAACTGAAGTTCTCTTCTCTTCATGCCTTTGAAAATGCTAGGGGACACACAAATATTCTTTCTTCCTTAATTCTTTCCTATCAAAATGTTAGAGGCCTCTGTAGTAAAATCTCTAGTCTTTATCTTCATAGTCTTGCCTTTACTTCCCAAATTATTGCCTTTACCGAAACCTGGTTAAAACCAGAGATTCTAAGCTCTGAAGTCTTTCCAGATAGGTATACAACTTACAGGATTGATCGACCTGACCGACGGGGTGGTGGAGTACTGATTGCAGTAGACTCCTCCATTATGTCAGACCTCTTACAGCCGGAGTTTCAATTCGACATCGAATTAATCTGTGTAAAACTACACTTTCCCGGTTTTTTCTTGTATATAACCTGCTCCTATATTCCGCCGTCATCGGAATTATCAGTCTACTCGCAACATTTGTCTGCAATTAAGACTATTTTTAATCTGTTATCAGACAGAGATCATTTCATAGTCCTGGGTGACTTTAATATCCCGGAATGTAATTGGACATCCATTGCGGAGGGAAACTTCCTTCTGCCCTCCCGGCAACATGATCTGTTTGATGGTTTGTTTGACATGTCTTTGTCGCAGGTTAATCATGTCAAAAACACTTTAAACAGATCGCTTGATCTATGTTTCGTCTCAGATCCTTCCAGGGTGATTTTAGACAGGGCACAACCTCTTTCCCTACCTGAAGATCCTTATCATCCCACTTTCGAAGTGAATCTCGACTTGGGTATTAGCTTTGTGGATAAAAGTGTAAAGCCGTGCAATCGCGTGCGCTGCTTTAAGAAAGCAGACTTTGAACACTTAAATTATTTAATTTCATATTGTGATTGGTCTGACTTTTATCTATCAACTGATATGTCAGTGGCTATCAATATATTTTATAAAACCCTTAACTCTGCTTTTGATATCTGTGTTCCGTTTTTCTATCCGACAAGCTCAAGTAGGCCTCCTTGGTTTACAAAAGAGTTGTCTCGCTTAAAAAACTTAAAGAGTAGCTTATTTAAGAAATACAAGCTGAAAAACTCACCGCTTGTCTTTTCCCGCTACCTAACTGCTCGGGCAAATTTTACCGTGCTTAACGCGAAGTGTTATAAAAACTATTTGACCAGATGTAGGATTCAGTTCTTTCAGAATCCTAAACAGTTTTATAGTTTTGTTAACATGAAGCGTAGGTCAGCGGGCTTTCCTTCTAAACTTATGTTCGATAACGCTGAGGCGAACACAGATCAGGCCATTGCCGATATGTTTGCCAAGTTTTTTCAAACAACTTATTCTTCCTCTACGCCAAACATTCACTCCTATCCATATAGCGTACCAAGCTCGAATGGCATCTTCACACCTTTACTGAATGAAAGTTCACTTATTAGGGATCTTCGATTGGTTAAACCAGTCTTCTCACCAGGTCCCGATGGTATCCCCGCCTGTGTACTTCGATACTGTGCCAACTCCTTATGTAAGCCATTGCTCAAACTATTTTCGCTGTCCTTAGTAACTGCCTCGTTTCCATCCATATGGAAGGAATCCTTTATCATCCCTTTACATAAAAAGGGCAGCAAGTCTGATGCAAGCAATTATAGAGGTATCTCTAAATTGTCGGCTATACCGAAATTCTTCGAGAATGTTATTACTCCTCACTTGCAGCATTTTAGTAGATCCGTTATATCCCCTTTTCAACACGGATTTGTAAAGCGTCGTTCTACCACGACAAATCTGCTTGAGCTGACATCCTTTGTGGTAAAAGGATTTCAGGAAAATCTTCAAACTGATGTCATTTATACTGATTTCAGTAAGGCATTTGACTCAGTCAACCATTCCCTTCTTGCACATAAACTAAATCTTCTCGGTTTCTCACCAAAACTTCTTAGTTGGATTGTGAGCTATTTGAGTGACAGAACCCAACGAGTCCTCTTTAAAAATACTCGTTCCTATCCCGTTCATGCCACATCTGGTGTTCCTCAGGGAAGCCACTTAGGTCCCCTGCTTTTTACACTTTTCATCAATGACCTCCCAACGGTCATACTTAACTCACGTACTCTCATGTACGCGGATGATGTCAAGCTCTGTTTTCAATTTAGAGACGACTCCTGTCATTCTCGCCTTCAATCTGACCTAGATTGTTTCTTTTCTTGGTGTCGTGCAAATCTCCTTAATCTGAACAGCTCAAAATGCAAGCTGATGACATTCTCACGTGCCTGCCCAAAGTACGTATCATACTCTCTTTGTGGTTGTACCTTGGAAAGAATTTCCCTGGTTGATGATCTAGGTGTCCGTTTGGACCGAAAACTCAAGTTTTCTGAACATATATCATCAATGGTTAATAAAGCTATGGGTGTACTCGGCTTTATTAAGAGATGGTCTAAGGAGTTTGACGATCCTTACTTAACTAAGACTCTCTTCACTTCGCTTGTTCGTCCAATTCTCGAGTACGGATCATGTGTCTGGAACCCTCAGTACACAGTTCATAGAGACCGCATTGAATCCGTACAAAAAAACTTCTTAATGTTTGCCTTGCGAGGCCTTAACTGGGATGTAAATTCAAGACTTCCTTCCTATCCTAGTAGACTTTTGTTACTTAATCTGCCTTCTCTAGCTAATCGTAGAACCATGCTTGGTGTTATATTTATTAACAACCTTATCCAAGGTGACATAGATAGTAGCGACTTACTTAGTAGACTACACTTTTCTGTCCCTGGTAGAATCACCCGTAATTACCTTCCTCTAAAACTTCCCAATTGTAGCTCGAACTATGCCCTGCATGAGCCATTCAGGGTATTATGTTCGGACTATAATAAACTATACTTAATTGTAGCTAACAATAACAACTTGATATCTAGCTTAAAATTACAACTCCTCGCCCACTTATCTAGAATTTAGTCAAACACATAATTGTCTTCTTTGTATTCATAGTAGTACTTTCAACATACTGCATGCTTTAACACTCTTACATTTGGTTACTAACACTAACTCTCCTGATCTGATTGGGTTTTTCTGGGTTTTCCCCAATCCTCTGCAACAAATGTTGGATCGGCTTTTCTTTATCCCAGTTTGCACATTTGCACAATTTTTAATTTTTTCTTTTTTTTTTACATTTAAGGTTTTACCTTTAATTTAAAAGACCCTCTAGTTTAAAATTCAACTTAAATAATTTAAATCTAATTTTAATTGTTTCTTTACTTTTAAAAAAGTCGACTGTTCATAGTTCGACTATAAACTAAATAAATAAATAAATTTGACTTTTATATTTTTTATTTTATTCTTTTTTATCATTTATTTTAGTTTATATATATAATTTATTTAAATTATTTCATTTAAATCAATTATTTTCTTGCTTTACCAATAGA
The DNA here is from genome assembly GCA_018904035.1 of Zaprionus ornatus. Taxonomy (NCBI): domain Eukaryota; kingdom Metazoa; phylum Arthropoda; class Insecta; order Diptera; family Drosophilidae; genus Zaprionus; species Zaprionus ornatus. Next base: position 219,129 of record JAEIFZ010000231.1, on the reverse strand, counting down.
AAAATTTTAAAATTTACTTTATTAATAAATTTTTTATCTTTAGGAGGTCTTCCCCCATTTTTAGGATTTTTACCTAAATGAATTGTAATTGAACAAATAACTTTTAATGGGCAATATTTTCAATTATTTATTGTAATAATATCTACATTAATTACTTTTTTTTATTTACGAATCAGTTATTCTACATTTATATTAAATTATTATGAAAGTAATTTTATTTTTTATTCTTATTACAATAAATTTAATATAAAATTTTACTTAATTTTATCATTTTTTTCTATTTTTGGATTATTTTTTATTTCTATATTTTATTTTATTTTGTTTTTTAAGGCTTTAAGTTAAATAAACTAATAGCCTTCATAACTATAAATATAGGAATCCCTTTAAGCCTTAGTAATATTATCACTCTTTCAAAATTGCAGTTTGATGTCATTGTTGACTATAAAGCTTAATGATTAAGAAGAATAATTCTTATAATTAGATTTACAATCTATCGCCTATTTTCAGCCACTTAATCGCGACAATGATTATTTTCAACAAATCATAAAGATATTGGTACATTATATTTTATTTTTGGAGCTTGAGCTGGTATAGCAGGAACATCATTAGGAATTTTTTTTCGACCCGAATTAGGAAATCCTGGAGCATTAATTGGAGATGACCAAATTTATAATGTAATTGTTACAGCTCATGCATTTATTATAATTTTTTTATAGTTATACCTATTATAATTGGAGGATTTGGAAATTGATTAGTTCCTTTAATATTAGGAGGTCCTGACATAGTTTTTCCTAAAATAAATAATATGAGATTTTGACTACTTCGTCCTGCTTTATCTATTTTATTGGTAAGAAGTCTAGTAGAAAACGGTGCTGGAACAGGATGAACTGTTTATCCACCTTTATCTTTAGGTATTGTCCATGGAGGAGCTTCCGTTGATTTAGCTATTTTTTCTTTATATTTAGCTGGAATATCTTCAATTTTAGGAGCAGTAAATTTTATTACTACACTAATTAATATACGTTCTTTAGGAATCACATTTGATCGAATACCTTTATTTGTTTGATCCGTAGTAATAAAGCTCTTATTATTACTTTTATCTTTACCTGTACTTGCAGGGGCAATTACTATTCTTTTAACAGATCGAAATTTAAATACTTCATGTTTTGAACCAGCGGGAGGAGGTGATTCTTTACCAACATTTATTTTGATTTTTTGGACACCCAGAAGTTTATATTTTAATTTTACCAGGATTTGGGATAATTTATCATATTATTAGTTAAAAATCAGGAAAAATGGATTATTAGGATTTATTGTATGAGCTCACCACATATTCACGGTAGGAATAGATGTTGATCCTCGAGTTTATTTTACATCTGCTACAATAATTATTGCTGTTACTACAGGAATTAAAATTTTTAGCTGATTAGCCACTTTACATGGAGCTCAACTTTCTTATTCTCCGGCAATTTTATGAGCTTTAGGATTTGTATTTTTATTTACAGTTGGAAGATTAACTGGAGTTGTCTTAGCTAATTCTTCAGTTGATATTATTTTACATGATACATATTATGTTGTAGCTCATTTTCATTATGTTTTATCAATAGGCGCTGTATTTGCTATTATAGCGGGGTTTATTCATTGATACCCTTTATTTACAGGTTTAACATTAAATAATAAATTATTTAAAAGTCAATTTATTATTATATTAATTGGAGAAAATTTTAAATTTTTTCTCAACATTTTTTAGGTTAAGCAGGTATGCCTCGTCGTTATTCTGACTATCCTGATGCTTATACCACATGAAATGTAATTTCAACAATTGGATCTTCAATGTCTTTAATTTAATTAATAATTTAATTTTATTCTTTTTTTATATTGACTGAGAAAGTTTAGTGTCTCAACGACAAGTAATTTATCCTATTCAATAATATTCTTCTATTGAATGATATCAAAATACCCCACCAGCTGAACATAGTTATTTAGAATTATCTTTACTTACTAATTAATTTCTAATTTGGCAGTTTAGTGCAATGGATTTAAGCTCCATATATAAAGTATTTTACTTTTATTAGAATAAATGTCAACATGAGCTAATTTAGGATTTCAAGATAGAGCTTCTCCTTTAATAGAACAACTAATTTTTTTTTTCATGATCATGCTTTATTAATTTTAGTGATAATTACAGTATTGGTTGGATATTTAAAATTTATATTATTTTTAATTCTTACATTTATCGATTTTTATTACATGGTCAATTAATTGAAATAATTTGAAAAATTTAACCTGCAATTATTTTATTATTTATTGCTTTTACATCTCTTCGTTTATTATACCTTTTAGATGAAATTAACGTAACGTAACGTAACCTTCAGTTACTTTAAAAAGAATTGGACATCAATGATATTGAAGTTTTATATAATTCCAACAAATGAACTTTCAAATGACGGGTTTCGTTTATTAGTCGTTGATAATCGAATTGTTTTACCAATAAATTCTGAAATTCGAATTTTAGTAACAGCCGCTGATGTAATTCACTCATGAACTATTCCAGCTTTAGGTGTAAAGGTTGATGGAACTCCTGGTCGGTTAAATCAAACAAATTTTTTTATCAACCGACCTAGTTTATTTTTTGGGCAATGTTCAGAAATTTGTGGAGCAAATTATAGTTTTTTACCTATTGTAATTGAAAGAGTTCCTGTATATTATTTTATTAAATGAATTTCTAGTAATTTAAATTCTTCATAAGATAACTGAAAGCAAACCATTTTATAGTAAATGAGAACTTACTTCTAATGAATTTAAAAAATTATTTCAATTATATAACATTAGTATGTCAAACTAAAATTATTAAAATATTAATAATTTTTAATTCCACAAATATCTCCAATTTCATTATTAATTTTATTTTATATTTTTTCAATTATTTTTATAATATTTTGTTCAATTAATTACTACTCTTACATAACAACTTCCCCTAAATCTAATGAACTAAAAAATGTAAATTTAAATTCAATAAATTGAAAATGATAACAAATTTATTTTCTGACCCCTCATCAATTTTTGGTTTATCTTTAAACTGAATAAGAACATTTCTAGATCTTTTAATAATTCCTTCTATTTATTGATTAATACCTACTCGATACAATATTTTTTGAAACTCAATTTAAAACTTTATTAGGACCAACAAGTAATAATGGTTCTTCATTTATATTTATTTCTTTATTTTCTCTTATTCTTTTTAATTATTTTATAGGATTATTTCCTTATATTTTTACAAGAACAAGTCATTTAACTTTAACATTATCTTTAGCTCTTCCTCTATGATTATCATTTATTTTATATGGATGAATTAATCATACTCAACATATATTTGCTCATTTAGTGCCTCAAGGAACTCCAGCAATTTTAATACCATTTATAGTATGTATTGAAACTATGAGAAACGTAGGCCGTCAGCTGTCAGAGGCAGCAAGGGGAACTACATGTAACCCTAGCTTTGGCTGAGGTACGTGCCGTCCTTGCTCTTACTGCCGGAAGTGCGGCTATACTCTCCACGTGAGGGCGGCTGGAAACAGGCCCCTAGCACGGTCATGTCTCTGCTAGGGGTCCTGACTAATTGTAGTCGGGCGAAGATTGTGATTCTATAAATCACCCCAATCCAAGGCGGAAAAGCATACGCCAAGGGATGCATGGCCGGGGGGTAGCCCGGTCGTTAGTATGCGGACTCTGGATACCTGTCGCCCTACAGTTTCATCTAGACTTCCCACGGTACGCGGGCTATGCCGTGGGCGACCTTCCCTTCCCGCCTACTCGTGGGTCCAAAACTATGGATGAACTTTTCAAACAAGATAAGTCTGATGCGACTTCAACAGCATCCACCCAGGGCGAAGACTTAACGGCCGACCCCAACAACAGCACTGCAGACAGTGGGCTGCTGGCTTCCACCCCCAATACCAAGGGTCTTGGCTCTGGTACTCTAGGGGACCCGGACAGGCCACGGACTCCCTTGGACGATGAGTTCGCTAGTGCTGCCTTCTCGTCCAATAGCTGCTCAGGCAGGCAGCAACTCGTCGAGGTGATGTCCTCGGACGCGGAAGCTGACGCTGACCTGATCAGCCTTGCTGACGACGCTTCCGTGGCCTCTCAGAGGTCAGGTCTCACGGAAGCAGGCTCTCAGATCCAGAAGCTGCGACTGGAGTCTGAGAACGCTTTCGTAAAATTGAAGACACGTGAGAAGAGGATATTCAAAGCCGCACTCGCGAAGGGTTCGAGCAGAGCGGAGGCTCTAGCTATCGCCACCGCGCCCCCCGTGGAAACCAAGACTAAACGGACGCGCGAACCCCAAGGGTCTTCAAAGAAGCCCAAAAAGACTCATATGGAGCAGCGTGAAACTGGGCTTCACGTCGGCTGATTCTAAAATCAAAGCTAGCATTTCCAAGGCTTTGCTGCTTCATCCCACACCGGGCGTCAGTCCAGGTTTCGAGGGTTGCATACGCCGAAATGATTGGCTGCTCCTGGTGTGCGAGGACAGCCGCACTACTGACTGTGTCAGGGGAGCCGTTGGACACATCAGGTCCATCAGCTCCCTCGACATTAAACTACTGGAGGAGTCTGAGTTCCCTAAAGATCACCTCATTAGAGGATGCCCACACTCAACGGGCCGCACCAGACCTGTGGTTGGCAGCGGGCGCCTCCTGGCCCCTGCCCGACCCACAGCGCTGGGCGCAAGCGTGCCGCAAGGGTCTTGTCTCTAAAACGCTAAAGGAGGATGCGGAGCGCAATTAAGGTGCTCCAGGCGAACCTGCACAACGCCAGGGGAGCGTCAGCCACCCAGTGCAGGGTCATCTGTAAAGACGAGATTGACCTGGCTCTCGTCCAAGAGCCATGGTTAATAGGTGGCCTCGTCCGTGGACTATCATGCGGATCATGTATGTTACTATATGACCGTATGGGAGGTGCCCCTCGCACTGCTATATTGGTTAATAACAGTGTGAGACACTTCCACCCCGCAGAGGTTCACCGGCTTGTGGATTTCTGCCGCCTTCACAACAAGCCGCTTGTGATCGGCTGTGATGCCAACGCCCACCACACAATCTGGGGAAGCAGCGAAGTCAATAAACGTGGTGAGTCTCTCTTAGATTATCTAATGTGTTGTCATTTAGATATAGCCACCGTAGGGTGTAAACCCACGTTTATAAACTCCATTAGTGAAGAGGTTTTAGATCTCACCCTAATAAGCAACTCAATTGCGAGCTCGCTTGTTAACTGGCGGGTCACAGACGAAGCCACCTTGTCGGACCATCAGCACATCAGGTTCGACCTTCCTGGCCAAGTCAATATCCGCCAGAACTCCTTCTGTCCCAAAAAGACAAACTGGGGACTCTGTGGCCTTGAAAGCAGACCTGTCGATCAATAATCCAAACTCTATCAGTGAGATAGAACTTGCTGCCAACCTGCTTCAAGATGTGCTTATTACGTCCTTTGAAGTCAGCTCAGTTCGGAAGACTTTAATGGTAAAGTTCCTTGGTGGAGTGAAGAGTTAGCAGCACAAAGAAGGAAGGTTAGAAGCCTTTTAAACAAGGCCAGATCTAACCGCATAAGCTAGGACGTCTATACGGACGCTCCCACACACTATAACAAGAACATTAGACGCTCCAAACGCGATACGTGGCGCAGCTACTGTGGTAGCATAGAATCGCTGCCAGAGGCAGCGAGACTCCACAAGGTATTAGCCAAAAGGTCGTCTAATGGAATAGGGCTTCTCAAAAGAGCAGATGGCTCTTTCACTCAAGATCGCAGGTAAGCACTTGAACTTTTATTGCAAGTTCACTTCCCAGATTCCGTGGCGAACCCAGATCGTTCCAGTCACGTTGACGCCACCTATCTATCTGAAACAATTTTCGATCCTGAAAAGGTCAAATGGGCTGTAGATTCCTTCGCTCCCTTCAAAGCCCCAGGGGGTGATCAAATCTTTCCAGCCCTTCTCCACAACAGCCTGGATCATATCCTCGATCCACTGGTCGGCCTTCTTAAAGCTAGTACCCATACCCAACTTGGAGGAGAGTCAATGTGGTATTCATTCCCACACAGGGGAATCGTCTTCTTGACCAGCCTAAGTCATAACGGCCTATCAGCCTTACTTCCGTTTTGCTCAAGACTGCGGAAAGGCTCTTAGACATGCACATTCGGTGCTCTCTGCAGAAAAACAACCCTCTGCACCCCACGCAGTTCGCGTATATAGCCGGTAGATCGACAGAGGTCGCTCTCCACAAATTAGTGAGTAAAATCGAAAAAGCCTTCGTATCAAAGAACATTGCTTTGTGCTCTTTTCTTGAAATAGAGGGTGCTTTCGATAACACCGGCTACGGGTCTATCTCTGCTGCGCTTGAGCGCAGGAACATTGCCCGTCCCATAATCCGGTGGATTGACGCCATGCTCAAACACCGGACTATCTCCTCTATCCTGGACACGACGACCGCCCATATTAGTGCGGTGAAAGGGTGTCCCCAAGGAGGGGTCCTATCCCCCTTGATCTGGTCCCTAGTAGTCGACGAACTACTAATTATACTTGCAGAACAGGGCGTGGAAGCGATTGGCTATGCCGACGACCTGGCTCTCGTAGTGAACGGGAACTATGCCAACACCATGACAGAGTTGATGCAATCAGCTCTGAACACGGTCAGTGGTTGGTGTGAAGATGTAGGTTTTAGCATCAACCCACAAAAGGCAATCATTGTTCCCTTCACTTAGCGATACTCCGTTGACATTGGTCAATTACACGATGGCGGCTCTCACGTGGACCTTTCCAATGAAGTCAAATATCTAAGGGTAGCCCGTGACAAACGACTAAATTGGAACTCCCACCTACACAACACACTATCAAAGGCTACTCATGCCATGTGGGCATGCAGAAGACTCTTCGGTAGAATCTGGGGTCTCAAATCCTGCACCATCCGTTGGCTATTTGAGATGACGGTAAGACCGATCGTTACCTACGCTGCTATTGTTTGGTGGCCTAAGGTTACGCAGGTCACTGCCATCAACAAATGCACGAAACTGCATAGGCTGCTATGCCTCTCCTTGACGGGTGCACTTCGCACGTGTCCCACCGCAGCAATGGAATCTATTTTGAATCTGACTCCGCTACACATCTGCATTAAAGAAGTTGCTGCTATGAGCCTTCTTAGAATAAAGCTTCAATCTGGGCTTCTAGCTACCGAATCAGGGCATGCTAGCTTAATCAAAGATATTCCTGGCTTAGAGATCTGCACCAGATCAGATTCTATGACCAAGGAATTCTTGTTTGGTGCAAAATTTAGAACCCTCATCCCGGACCGTAGGGGTTGCTGGCAACCCCATCAGAGACCCCAATGGTATACATTGGTATACCGACGGGTCAAAGACTGATCAGGGGGTTGGAACTGGGATATATGGTCCCAACTCCAAAACCTCGATTGCTATGGGCAACTGGCCCACAGTTTTCCAATCAGAGTTTCACGCCATCGAGTTCTGCTGCCGTCTTATCCTTGAAAATGGGATTAGAGGAGCGAACATATAATACATCTTCTCGGACAGCCAAGCGGCCATACTAGCCCTCTCCACAAAAAGAGTAGGCTCGCGTATGGTGGCTGACTGCTGGAACTGTCTCCAGAGTCTGTCGAATAAGAATATAGTTACCCTAATTTGGGTACCTAGACATTCTGGCTTCCAAGGCAACGAGCTGGCGGACGAACTAGCGAGGGCTGGGTCATCAGCCCCCCTGCTTGGCCCCGAACCCTTCTGTGGCGTGGTTTGGTCAACTATCTCCTCCCTTGTGAAAACCTTAGCTGGAAGATTGACCGAACGCTACTGGTTCTTCCAACCAGGGATGCGGCAGGCTAAAGAGCTCACCAATCCCACAGTTGATCGAAGGACCAAGCTACTCTCTAGGAGAGACCTTTACCTCCTTGTTGGCTACCTTAGCGGCCACCACTTGGTGAACTATCACCTTACTAAAATGAGCTTGTCCTCGGATTCGGAGTGCAGGCTCTGCAAAGAGCACGACGAATCTACTAAACATATTCTATGTGACTGTCCGGCCTTGGTATGGACTAGGAGGAAACATCTGCACGTGGAATTCGCAAGTGCCGAGCACATTGTCCGTTCCTCGACGAAAGATCTGTAATGCTTCATAAGGGTAGCAGAACAGCTTTTGTCATTATAGGGAGAGCATTCTATGTACAAAACATCTTCATGGTCGCAGTGCCTCGCGCCTTCTCCGCTAGGAGACTCCCTCTTTTTTAATAATAATAATAATGAGAAACGAAATTCAACCAGTAACATTAGCTGTTGGATTAACAGCTAATATAATTGCAGGACATTTATTATTAACATTATTAGGAAATGCAGGACCTTCAATATCTTATTTATTAGTAACTTTTCTTTTAGTAGGTCAAATCGCTTTATTAGTTCTTGAATCAGCTGTAGCTATAAATCAATCAATTATATATGTGCAGTTTTAAGAACACTATATTCTAGAGAAGTAAATTAATATATATATATATCTATCTACTCGATACTTACTCGTGGTGCTTGGACGTGTTTTGCTTTTGCTCCCTGTGTTTCTTAATAATTCTGTTTAATTAATCTGCTTATGTGCTTTCATTAATACTGCTGTATCTTACTAGTGCTAACCCTGTGAGTAAAAGCTTAAAGTAGCATACTAATCCTGCCTTATTAGTGAATTCGCTTACAAAAATTTTAATTCTTTTCACTTGCGCGTCTTGGCGTCAAGTTTTTTTTGTTTTTGTTTTTACTAATATTCTTACACTTTCCTGCTCTCCCGCTCACGAAAGTAAATTTCGCTCTCTGAGTAAGTTGTGTAGTGCTTTTGTTGTAGACGTAACAGCTGCTGTTGTTTTGTTTACCTCGAGTGCTCGCTATATTTGTTTTTTTATTTTCGTTCTCACTTGCTTGCCTGTTTTCGGCGCTGTAACTGTTTCTTGCTCTCTCAAGAAATTTGTCTTAATATTCTATTGCTCTCTTCGTTGTCCCCTACTATTCGAAGGCATATCTATTTTATTAACATGGTGTCGTGCTCTGCAGCAAATTGCAAATGCTCTTCAGATGCTAATGCAGACTACATTGGATGCTGGCTCTGTGACAATTTTAGTCACTTAAAATGCTGTGGCCTAACTGTGCGGGTTAGAGATGCCGTCAACGCCAATGTAGGCCTTAAATGGTCGTGCGAAGCGTGCCGTGTGGGTGAATCCGATCTACGGAAAATCCACAATAAAACCAAACTCGGGTTTTATCGGATACGCACAGCTTTCTCTAATCTCCAATCTGAATTTTTGGAGATGGAGACCCAATTCAACGCCTTTACGGCTCTTAGTAAGCCACCTGCTCCTCTTAATATTCCTTTAGATTCAGTTACTACGAATCTAAAGACCACCAATCTACCTTCTTCCAAGGCTTCTTCTTCTGATCTTCTAAGTCTAATTTCCCCTATACCGTCTTGCTCTTCTAGTTGCACAAAAAAAAAAAAAACTAGCAGCAATGTTACCGCACCGAAACCTCTTGCTGCCCCTCTTGTGCCTACTCCCATTACGAGCAATGATAACAACGTAACGGGTAATGTTTCCGCAATCATGCCCGCTAGTCAGGCACCGAGTATAAAACCTCTGATTGCGATTAAACCCAAAAATTGGTGTTTATCTCTCGCTTGGCTCCAGACACAACCATAGAAGATGTACAATCGTACATTCTCGAAAGGATGCCTGTAAATGATTTGATAGTTAAAAAATTCAACTTCAAATTAAAGCGCGACATTTCTTCTTTCAAAATCATTCTCCCTGCAGAACAGTTTAAAGACGTTTGCGCAGCTTTTTTCTGGCCGCCCGACCTTATTGTTAAGGAGTTCACTCCAAAACAAAAAAGCCGAACGACCGTCACTCTTCCCACATTGGCCGTTACATCGCCAAGTGGACCTACAACAAGTGCAAAGTCCTCAAAAACTGAAGTTCTCTTCTCTTCATGCCTTTGAAAATGCTAGGGGACACACAAATATTCTTTCTTCCTTAATTCTTTCCTATCAAAATGTTAGAGGCCTCTGTAGTAAAATCTCTAGTCTTTATCTTCATAGTCTTGCCTTTACTTCCCAAATTATTGCCTTTACCGAAACCTGGTTAAAACCAGAGATTCTAAGCTCTGAAGTCTTTCCAGATAGGTATACAACTTACAGGATTGATCGACCTGACCGACGGGGTGGTGGAGTACTGATTGCAGTAGACTCCTCCATTATGTCGGACCTCTTACAGCCGGAGTTTCAATTCGACATCGAATTAATCTGTGTAAAACTACACTTTCCCGGTTTTTTCTTGTATATAACCTGCTCCTATATTCCGCCGTCATCGGAATTATCAGTCTACTCGCAACATTTGTCTGCAATTAAGACTATTTTTAATCTGTTATCAGACAGAGATCATTTCATAGTCCTGGGTGACTTTAATATCCCGGAATGTAATTGGACATCCATTGCGGAGGGAAACTTCCTTCTGCCCTCCCGGCAACATGATCTGTTTGATGGTTTGTTTGACATGTCTTTGTCGCAGGTTAATCATGTCAAAAACACTTTAAACAGATCGCTTGATCTATGTTTCGTCTCAGATCCTTCCAGGGTGATTTTAGACAGGGCACAACCTCTTTCCCTACCTGAAGATCCTTATCATCCCACTTTCGAAGTGAATCTCGACTTGGGTATTAGCTTTGTGGATAAAAGTGTAAAGCCGTGCAATCGCGTGCGCTGCTTTAAGAAAGCAGACTTTGAACACTTAAATTATTTAATTTCATATTGTGATTGGTCTGACTTTTATCTATCAACTGATATGTCAGTGGCTATCAATATATTTTATAAAACCCTTTAACTCTGCTTTTGATATCTGTGTTCCGTTTTTCTATCCGACAAGCTCAAGTAGGCCTCCTTGGTTTACAAAAGAGTTGTCTCGCTTAAAAAACTTAAAGAGTAGCTTATTTAAGAAATACAAGCTGAAAAACTCACCGCTTGTCTTTTCCCGCTACCTAACTGCTCGGGCAAATTTTACCGTGCTTAACGCGAAGTGTTATAAAAACTATTTGACCAGATGTAGGATTCAGTTCTTTCAGAATCCTAAACAGTTTTATAGTTTTGTTAACATGAAGCGTAGGTCAGCGGGCTTTCCTTCTAAACTTATGTTCGATAACGCTGAGGCGAACACAGATCAGGCCATTGCCGATATGTTTGCCAAGTTTTTTCAAGCAACTTATTCTTCCTCTACGCCAAACATTCACTCCTATCCATATAGCGTACCAAGCTCGAATGGCATCTTCACACCTTTACTGAATGAAAGTTCACTTATTAGGGATCTTCGATTGGTTAAACCAGTCTTCTCACCAGGTCCCGATGGTATCCCCGCCTGTGTACTTCGATACTGTGCCAACTCCTTATGTAAGCCATTGCTCAAACTATTTTCGCTGTCCTTAGTAACTGCCTCGTTTCCATATGGAAGGAATCCTTTATCATCCCTTTACATAAAAAGGGCAGCAAGTCTGATGCAAGCAATTATAGAGGTATCTCTAAATTGTCGGCTATACCGAAATTCTTCGAGAATGTTATTACTCCTCACTTGCAGCATTTTAGTAGATCCGTTATATCCCCTTTTCAACACGGATTTGTAAAGCGTCGTTCTACCACGACAAATCTGCTTGAGCTGACATCCTTTGTGGTAAAAGGATTTCAGGAAAATCTTCAAACTGATGTCATTTATACTGATTTCAGTAAGGCATTTGACTCAGTCAACCATTCCCTTCTTGCACATAAACTAAATCTTCTCGGTTTCTCACCAAAACTTCTTAGTTGGATTGTGAGCTATTTGAGTGACAGAACCCAACGAGTCCTCTTTAAAAATACTCGTTCCTATCCCGTTCATGCCACATCTGGTGTTCCTCAGGGAAGCCACTTAGGTCCCCTGCTTTTTACACTTTTCATCAATGACCTCCCAACGGTCATACTTAACTCACGTACTCTCATGTACGCGGATGATGTCAAGCTCTGTTTTCAATTTAGAGACGACTCCTGTCATTCTCGCCTTCAATCTGACCTAGATTGTTTCTTTTCTTGGTGTCGTGCAAATCTCCTTAATCTGAACAGCTCAAAATGCAAGCTGATGACATTCTCACGTGCCTGCCCAAAGTACGTATCATACTCTCTTTGTGGTTGTACCTTGGAAAGAATTTCCCTGGTTGATGATCTAGGTGTCCGTTTGGACCGAAAACTCAAGTTTTCTGAACATATATCATCAATGGTTAATAAAGCTATGGGTGTACTCGGCTTTATTAAGAGATGGTCTAAGGAGTTTGACGATCCTTACTTAACTAAGACTCTCTTCACTTCGCTTGTTCGTCCAATTCTCGAGTACGGATCATGTGTCTGGAACCCTCAGTACACAGTTCATAGAGACCGCATTGAATCCGTACAGAAAAACTTCTTAATGTTTGCCTTGCGAGGCCTTAACTGGGATGTAAATTCAAGACTTCCTTCCTATCCTAGTAGACTTTTGTTACTTAATCTGCCTTCTCTAGCTAATCGTAGAACCATGCTTGGTGTTATATTTATTAACAACCTTATCCAAGGTGACATAGATAGTAGCGACTTACTTAGTAGACTACACTTTTCTGTCCCTGGTAGAATCACCCGTAATTACCTTCCTCTAAAACTTCCCAATTGTAGCTCGAACTATGCCCTGCATGAGCCATTCAGAGTACTATGTTCGGACTATAATAAACTATACTTAATTGTAGCTAACAATAACAACTTGATATCTAGCTTAAAATTACAACTCCTCGCCCACTTATCTAGAATTTAGTCAAACACATAATTGTCTTCTTTGTATTCATAGTAGTACTTTCAACATACTGCATGCTTTAACACTCTTACATTTGGTTACTAACACTAACTCTCCTGATCTGATTGGGTTTTTCTGGGTTTTCCCCAATCCTCTGCAACAAATGTTGGATCGGCTTTTCTTTATCCCAGTTTGCACATTTGCACAATTTTTAATTTTTTCTTTTTTTTTTTTACATTTAAGGTTTTACCTTTAATTTAAAATTACCTCCAGTTTAAAATTAAACTTAAATAATTTAAATCTAATTTTAATTGTTTCTTTACTTTTAAAAAAGTCGACTGATCATAGTTCGACTATAAACTAAATAAATAAAAAAAAATAAAAATATTAAAACTGTCTACACATTCAAATCACCCCTTTCATTTAGTTGATTATAACCCTTGACCTTTAAAAGGTGCAATTGGAGCTATAACAACTGTTTCAGGTATAATTAAATGATTTCATCAATATGATACTTCTTTATTTTTTTTAGGTAACATTATTACAATTCTTACAATTTATTAATGATGACGAGATGTATTTCGTGAAGGTACATACTAAGGTTTACATACATATGCAGTTACTACCGGATTACGATGGGGAATAATTTTATTTATTTTATCAGAAATCCTATTTTTTGTAAAATTTTTTTGAGCATGTTTTCATAGAAGTCTCTCTCCTGCAATTGAATTAGGAGCTTGCTGACCTCCTGCAGGAATTATTTCTATTAATCCATTTATTAAATACAGCTATTCTATTAGCTTCAGGTGTAACAGTTATATGAGCTCATCATAGATTAATAGAAGGTAATCATTCACAAACTTCTCAATGTTTATTTTTTACTGTATGGTTAGGTATTTATTTTTCTATTCTTCAAGATTATGAATATATTGAAGCCTGTTTCACAATTGCTGACTCAGTTTACGGTTCAACATTTTTCATAGCAACAGGATTTCACGGAATTCATGTACTAATTGGGACAACTTTTTTACTATCATGTTTATTACGTAATTTAAATAACCATTTTTCAAAAAACCACCGTTTCGGATTTGAAGCAGCTGCTTAATATTAACATTTTGTTGATGTATTGTAGTTTGATTATTTTTATATATCACAATTTATTGATGAGGAGGTTAATTTTAATTTATTTATATAGTATAAAAGTATATTTGACTTTCAATCATAAGGTCTATTATTAGTAGTATAAATAATTCTATCTATAATTATTGCTTCAGTAATTATAACAATTAGATTTATTGTAATAATTTTGGCCTCAATTCTAAGAAAAAACTTTAGTCGATCGAGAAAAAAGATCTCCATTTGAATGTGGAGTTGATCCCAAATCTTCTTCTCGTTTACTATTTTCTTTATGATTTTTTTTAATTACAATTATTTTTTTAATTTTTGATGTAGAAATTGTTCTAATTTTACCAATAATTATTATTATTAAATTTTCTAATTTATTTATTTGAACAATTACTTCAACAATTTTTATTTTTTTTTATTAATTGGTCTTTATCATAAATGACATCAAGGAATATTAAATTGATCTAACTAAAATAGGGTTGTAATTAATTTTAACATTTGATTTGCATTCAATAAGTATTGATTTTGCAATCTACCTTAAAATTATACATTTATATATATATTAAAACAGAATATGAAGCGATAAATTGCAATTAGTTTCGACCTAATCTTAGGTAAATTACATTTATTCTTCTTTAATTGAAGCCAAAATAGAGGCTGATCACTGTTAATGAAAGAATTGAGTAATAAACTCCGATTAACGAAGTATGGTGATCAAGTAAAAGCTGCTAACATTTTTTCTTTTAATATATAGATTAGTATAAAACTTTACATTTTCATTGTAAAAGTAAAAATTTTTTTTATAAATTACTAAAAATAATTCAATATATTCAAAGATTTAATTAATCTCCATACCTTCTTAAATGTCATACTCTAAATATAAGCTATTTAAATAAAAAAATAATAAAAAATTTAATAAAACCTTTACTCAAAACTTTTTAAAACAATATTACCGTAATTCAATAAAATATTGAAATAAATTAATTTATACGTTCTTAAAATAGGTATAAACCATATAGAACCTAAAAATATTGAAATATTATTATAAATTAAAGATTTATTTAAACTATATAAATTCATAAATGAAATTAAATACCTAAATAAACCCCTTATAATGCAAACTAAGAAAGTCAATAATTTTGTAGATAAAGGTAAACAAATTATATAAGGATAAGGAAAAATTAATCGATTTAATATTCTACCTCCAATAATTGTTATAAATAATAAACCAAGTATACCTCGTAATATTACTCATCCTTCATCATTTAATATATTTAATCTTCTACAATTTAAATCTCCAGTTATTGAATAATAAACTAACCGAAAAGAATAACTGTTAAACCAGTTGAAAAAAAGTATAAAAAAAAAGAAAATAAATTGATATTTATAATTATAACTTCTTCTAAAATTATATGCTTTGAATAAAATCCAGCTAAAAAAGGTATTCCACATAAAGCTAAATTAGAAACATTGAAACAAGCCGAAGTTAAAGGTATATGAATTCTTAAACCCCTATCAAACGAATATCTTGAGAATTATTTAAATTATGAATAATAACTACAGCACATAAAAATAAAAGAGCCTTAAATAAAGCATGAGTTAATAAATGAAAAAATGCTAATTTATAAAAACCTGTAGATAATAATCTTATTATTAATTGTCTTAAAGTTGATAAGGCAATAATTTTTTTTAATCAAATAATAAAATATTAAACCGAATTAATAAATAAACCCCAGCTGTTACCAAAGTAGAAGAGTGAACCAAAGCTGAAACAGGAGTAGGAGTTGCTATAGCAGCAGGTAATTAAGAAGAAAAAGGAATTTGAGCTTTTTTAGTTATAGCAGCTAATATAAATAATCTACCGATTACTATTATTTCAAGCAGTTAATATATGTACCAGCATTATAAGATTTAATGTTTTCAAAATAAATTACCAAACAATAATCCTAATCCATCTCGTCCTAATAAAATTCTTATTAAATTAGGACTACCACCACAAATTTTTTTTAAACTATTTAAATATAATCATAATATACAAGTTTCTCTTTTTGTAATTAATAAATTTAAAGGTAATCAAGGCAAAATTATTAATAAATATTCACGAATTTTACCCCCTCTAAATGAATAAACTCTAGAAAAAATGTTTCCATGTTGTCTAAAAGAATATAAATATAAAGTATAAGCTGCTCTAAAAAATGAGAGCAAAGATAATATAATTATAGAAACTCATGATAAAGAAAAAATTCTATTTAATAAAGAAATTTCTCCTAATAAATTTAAATTAGGAGGAGCAGCTTTATTCGCAGAACTTCATAAAATCACCATATAGCTATAACAGGTATAAACCTTAATAAACCCTTATTAATAAATAATATTCGACTTCCTAACTGCAAATAAAAAGAAACATAAGCTTAACAAAATAAACCAGAAGAACAAAGTCCATGAGCAATTATTAAACTATAAGAACCTCTTAAACCTCAATAACTTATTGTTAATAATCCTGATGAAACAATCCGTATATGAGCAACAGAAGAATAAGCAATTAATTCAGTTTGACGTAAACAAATTAATCGAACTAAAACACCTCCAACTAAACTAAGTCTAATTCAAAAAAATCTATATTTTAAATTTATTTATTTATAGAAATCACTCGTAATATTGCATATCCTCCCAATTTTAGTATAATTCCGGATAAAATTATAGACCCTGAAACTGGAACTTCTACGAGAGCCTTAGGTAATCATAAATGAACTAAAAATAGCTCTCATTATACAAAAATATAATAAATCAAAATTAAATATATAATTATTTAATTAATAAAAATTTCTAGTATTAGTTTCATTCATAAAATAAAAACTACCAATTAACATAGGTAAAGAAACTAAAAGAGTATAAAATAATAAATAAATCACCGCTTGAAAACGTTAAGGTTGATAACCCCAACCTAAAATTAAAAATAATGTAGGAATCAATCTTCTTTCAAAAAATAAATAAAATATACATAATCTTATTCTTCTAAAAGTTAAAATTAATAATAATAATAATAAAACATTATTTAATAAAAATAAATTTTTATGATTATTATATTTATATACTCTTTCTCTTGCTAATAATATTAAAGAACAAATTCATAAATTTAATAAAATTAACCCATATGACAACATATCTAAACCTAAAAAATATGATTATATAAATTATTTATCAACAAAAATAAAAAAGAAATTAAAAATAATAAAACTTGTACCATTCAAATATAAAAAAATTAACTTTAACATTATATAATTCTAAAAGATTGAAAATAATCATTACCATGTGTACGAATTATTGAAACCAAAATTGACAATCCTAATGCACCTTCACAAACTCTAAAGGTTAAAAATATTATTCTAAAATATCTTTCATAATTTAATATATTTAAATAAATAAAAAATAATAATATAGAAAGTAAATGTTTTCGATTAGAAACAAAATAGAATAACCCTAAAATAAATAAAATTATAGGAAATCTTCAAAATTATAATCATTAGTTTTGATGTTTAATAAAAAAATTAGTCTTGCAAATCAAAAATAATATTAATATTTTTAAAACTTCAAGAGAAAAGAATTTCTTTTTCATTGATCCCCAAAATTAATATTTTATTTAAACTACCTCTTGATATTATTCAATTAATTTTATTTTCTTTAATTTTTAACTTCAAATATTTTTATTAATATATTTCATCCATTATGAATAATAAATTAATGAATAAACCTTTACGAACTTCACATCCCGTATTCAAAATTGCTAATAATGCTTTAGTAGATTTACCTGCTCCTAGAAATATTTCAAGTTGATGAAATGTTGGATCTTTATTAGTGATATGTTTAATTATTCAAATTTTAACTGGACTATTTTTAGCAATAGATTACACAGCAGATGTAAATTTAGCTTTTTACAGAGTAAATCACATTTGTCGAGATGTAAATTATGGGTGATTACTCCGAACTATGTATATATACATGCTAACAGTGCATCATTTTTCTTTATTTGTATTTATTTACATGTAGGAGACCCTGATAATTTTATTCCAACCAACCCTTTAGTAACTCCTGCTCACATTCAACCTGAATGATATATTTTATTTGCTTATGCAATTCTTCGTTCAATTCCTAATAAATTAGGAGGAGTAATTGCACTAGTTTTATCTATTGCTATTTTAATAATTCTCCCATTTTATTACTTAAGAAAATTTCGAGGAATTCATTCTATTAAACAAATTTTATTTTGAATTATAGTAGTCACAGTAATTTTATTAACCTGAATTGGAGCCCGACGTGCTGAAGAACCTTTCGTATTACTTGGACAAATTTTAACAGTTATTTTTTTTTTATATTATTTAATTAACCCTTTAGTAATGATGAGAGAATCTTTTAAATTAATATTAAGTTAATTAGCTTGAATAAGCATTTGTTTTGAAAACATAAGATAGAAATTTTCTTTTCTATTAACTTTACTAAAAATAATTCATAATAAAAAAGAAAAAATTAAAATTTTAACTCCAATAAAAGTTATTAAGTAATTTAAAGAAAAAGGTAAAACACATTTTCAAGCTTAATATATTAATTTATCATAACGAAAACGTGGTAAAGTCCCTCGAGCTCAAATAAATATGTGGGGTCGAAAATAATGAGTATGCGCGTAGTCGCTATTTACTTCTTCTCCATGTTCCTTTTGCTATTATGCGTGTTCCTATTTATTGTCAATGTGTGAAGATGAATAGATGAATTATCTATGAACGGGATGATTATGATGTTAAGCTACCCAAATTTAACTCTGATGCTGCATGCGTTGAGGCAGCAAAGTGGTGTTCAACAACCGGTATAATTCTATCTGAGCACCCCGTTCAAGGAAGTAAATTGATCATGGCACTGAGCAACTGCATAGAGGAAAGTGCATCTCAGTGGCTTACACAAATTTCGTACCATGTTATGATTTGGCGAGAGTTCCAGGAATTATTTCTGCAGCGCTTTGAAACCAAAGAGACGCCGGCCGCTACGTTTTTGAATTTACTCAACAGCCGCCCGAGTGGCGCGGAATGTTACGCTGTATATGCGAGTCGGTTGGTGACGACGCTGACTACGAAGTGACGAAATATGGGAATAGAAGAATATGCCGTTACAACTGTTCTTGCGCATATGGCAAACATTGACAGTCGTTTGCAACGCGTTCTCTTCACATCCAATGTGCGTACCAGAAGTAAGCTACAGGTGGAGTTAAAAGCGTTTACGTTCGACAAGAAGCGACATGCTCGAGATGACAACCTTGGACCTAACCAGAACCGTAAGGCATCGCCAGTGGTATGCCACTTCTGTTCAAAGCCGGGACATCGAATTGCTGAATGTCGAAGTAAAATGCAACAAGATAGAGAGTCGAAACCGCATCGTGCGGTCAAATGTTACGTGCTATCGGTGCGGCCAACTGGGACATTTCTCCAACCAGTGCCCGAAAAATGTAAGTGCAGCCAAGCAAAATATGACTCAACAGAAGACTGTTAACCAATGTTGTGTGACTGAGCCAAAGAGGAGTTTGCATCAACGAGGTGAGATGATAGGGCGAGAAATACTCAAACAAGGCTTTTATGTAACTTTGGCATACGATAATTTTAAAGTAGTAAAATCAAAAACTGTTAGTAATTGTTCCGTTACTGAGCGATCGTTTACCTTGTCCGATATTGACACCGAATTAGTCGAAAATGAGAAAGCTAAATTAATCGAGCTACTTGAAAAGCACTCGACTTCATTTACCAATGGGATACCTCATACCCGAGTAAATACAGGCGAAATGAAAATCCGTCAATTTGAATTTCTTACAATGCATTTTGGCCTCAAAAATGCGCCATCAGTTTTCCAGTGCGCAGTCATAAATGCACTTGGTGACCTTGCTAATTCTTTTGTAATAGTTTACATGGACGATATAATGGTAGTATCGCCAACCAAGTAATTGGCTTTGGAAAGGCTAACAACTGTTTTGGATGTTCTTACAAAGGCTGGTTTTACCTTTAATCTTGCTAAATGTAGTTTTCTCAAAACAACGGTCCAGTATTTGGGCTATGAAGTGTGACCTGGAGAGATTCGCCGGAATGTGCGAAAGATAGCTTCATTAAGCCCCTTGCCTCCTGCTCAAACTGTCTCCGGCGTTAGACAATTCATTGGCCTGGCCTCGTACTTTCGCAAATCCGTTCCAGGATTCTCCCAACTTATGAAACCTTTGTATTCACTTTCGTCTGGTACCGGCAAGATTACATGGAGCGCTTAGCTAGAAGAGATCAGACTCAAAGTTGTGATGATCCTCACAAATGAGCCTGTTCTGGTAATTTTCGACCCGCAATATCCTATTGAGTTGCACACTGATGCAAGTCCCTGTGGATATGGAGCGATAGATATCACTCTTACGAGCTCAAAACCTTGGCAGTGGTAAAAGCCGTTTAACATTTTCGCCATTACCTTTTTGGCCGTGAGTTCGTTGACTATACCGACTGCAATTCACTAAGAGCTTCTCGCACAAAAGTAGATTTAACCCCCAGAGTTCACCGCTGGTGGGCCTACTTACAATCGTTTAATTTTGAAATTCAGTATAGAGAGGGTAAGCGTATGGTTCATGTCGACTTCCTATCAAGAAATCCTTTATCATCCGAACACATTCTGTCAATAAACAAGATTCCCAAAAAACGAGTAATTCTGTCCGAAATTTCAAGTACTTGTCTTCTTGCTGAGCAACGGTTAGACCATGAGATAATAGAAATTGTTAACAAATTGGAGTCAGCTGAGTTGGCCGAAAACCTGGCCAAAACGTATGATCTGCGAGAAGGCGTATTATATCGCAAGATCCAGAGACTAGGTAGAACAAGTTATTTACCAGTTGTACCCAGAGCTTTCAAATGGTCAGTAATTAACCAGGTACACGAGTCAATAATGCATTTAGGGTGGCAAAAGACACTTGATAAAGTTATTGGTTCGCTAAAATGAACAAGTATGTCCGAAAATTTGTTTCAAACTGTATATCTTGTCGATCCGTGAAATCATCGTCCGGGAAGTTTCAGGCGGAACTTCATTCCATTCCGAAGACAAGTATACCGTGGCACACCATTCATATAGATATTACGACGAAATTAAGTGGCAAGAGCGATTTGAAGGAATATGTTGTAGTTTGCCAAAGTTGATTGTCAGCCGTTACGACTCCTCTGTCCGCTTTCTGTTAAGAATTAACAGAGAGCGAATTCAAAAACAGTTGTTATGTTAAACGGCGCTCTCAATTCCTCTCGCGAAAGAATGGTCCCAAAAGAGAATCAAGAATATCACACCATTAAACAGTTAGTTGATGCAGTTAGAGTTGCTTCGAGAAGCGCCACCTTCTGTCTATAAATAGATACTGAGTGCGCATTTCTGTATAATTATTGGCTTCGATAGTGAAGCTCGCACAACAGAAACATATAAATTTATTGAAAATATAATACACGTGGCAAAATAAATTTTAAGTCCACATCGCCTTGTTAAATAACTTATACCCACGCCGGCAATATAAAAATATATGCCAAAGGCGCCAAGGAATCGGAATCAGATATTCATAATAGCCAGTGTATAAAATTCCATACAAAACCAAAAAGGTGATATTTGTGTCTGCTCACTTGCAATTTTGTAAACTAATTGCGGTGATTTTTACAGCGATGACGATTTCTTTTGGTCAACACCACTCGTTGCCAGATACCCGTGAGATTGGTCAATTTGGTGTCCAATAAGCGTGGATCTGCAACTGATTAGACGCAAACACACTTTCTAGAGCGTTGCTATATTCCTTCACAGTACGATTGCGCTAAGAATCGTTGCACAGTGAGACCACGCTTGATTCTTGCCCTGAGAGACGGCGCTAGACTTTTCGCACCGTGTGGCTGTACCTAACCTTTTTGCGTATAGTGTTGCAGCGCTTAACTCAATTTTCGATCAATGTGCAACGCACGGCCAGGTGACATGGCAGTGCCATAAAATCTAGTATCTTTCGTTTATATAAAATATTTCTAAAAGTCATCTTTAAACAATAGTATTTCGTATTTAAAGCTTAAACATTGTATATAAATCTTAAACATTGTAAAAAAATGTGCGCATGAGGAACTATCACAGTCATCTATAATTTTCCTTACGCATCACGCTTGAATCTACCATAATCATTTAAATAATTTTTTAACCGACAGCTCAACAGCTCCTGCATCAGAGGGCCCTACGACAGCATGTGAGTGAGTAAAAAACTATCGAAACAGTATGTATAAATTAAAATGATTATGGACAGTCAATTACGTCCACGTACCGTCATGTAAGTGAGAGTAGATTTTGCCACTATATTGTCTTTTAAAAAAATGATATGAATTAGTTCCCCGTGCGCATAGAAATTTTCTTAATATCTTAGAGTTCCAAATACGTAGTGAACCTAAATTATGTTTTACCTTGAAATCGAATTTAATCTTTGTAATAAATGAAGCCTGTAAGCATAATGAATCACACAACTCACGTCTAATCGTCTCTCAATGGTTCGTCGCCGGAACAATAGGTATGCGGTAGTTCAGCAGCACAGTAAATAATATGTAAATTATACTAGGGGTGACCCAAGCTATACAAGGGCGTCACCAAGGCAGGGTGGGTACAGAAGGAGGCACATGTAACATCTAGTGCATCCCAACGATCCTATTCCGAAATCAGTCGTCCATAACCCAGTACATTGATCAAACCGACTTACGCAAACACCTTTCGTTTTATTTATCATTTACCATAGTTAGAGAAGTAGAAGTGCACTTAATCTTTGTTTTTATGAGCCCGTAGGACTAGATTAGGAAAGAACCCCGCCCCATCCGGCTGGCAGAAAGCCCGGAGCAAGAAGTGCACGAAGCCTAGTCAGTCATCCTTTCGGGGAAAAGCCCGAGTATTTCCACGTAATACTCGGTCGAAGACGTTTCAACGCACATACTACATAAAAATAAATGGCGCCCAGATGTGGAGCCCGACTGAGATGTTATCACCAATAAAGATAATCTCTTTCCGCAATTGTGAGAATAATTGGCAACTAACCGAAAAGACTCGATGACAGAACATCGTCATTGTTCAATTATCTTAATAATTGTTTCCTGAAAGTAGAGGTATTGGTGTAAACATCGTTTCCTGAAAGTAGAGGTATTGGTGTAAACATCGTTGCAAAGGCTCCAATACAAATTGCGTCTATATTACTGGCACCCAGAACAAAAAGCCAAGAAAAGCAATTAGGATCAAATATTTAAAAAGAAGCTAACAACACCATAAACAATAATAAAACCCTTTTGCAAGAAAGCTTCATATTCATAGTCATATTCATACATATATTATTCCATCCCCTAAAAATTCAATTTGAACAACAAACCAATTTGAGTCTTAAAGCTTATAGATCAGGTGTATCCATAATATGGTAATTAACTAGTGGTCGACGGAATCAAACACATTTTCAGCTATCATATTTTTGATAAATTTAACGGTTCGCAAAATAAAAGCTGTCAATTGATTTCCCTAGAATCGGAAAAGGAATCGCGAGCGACTATAGTATATTCATTGGCAGCTCGACCTTCACAATTCAAAGAAATCAATTTCAGTGCTATAGTATTCTTTTAAGCAAACAACTAGTTACTTTTTGAGGAATGGGATTATTTACTGGCCTGAACGAATACATCCTTTTGGGAAAGCGACGAACCAAAGATTTAATGAAATTGGTATAAACCATTACAAAATTACAAACTAAACAAAATGTCTGTTAGACACAGTCACGAAGATTTAAGCGATTCCTTGCAACAGCAAGACCCATTTTGCGGCAGTTGTCACGAACCTATGAATTCTAAAGAATTAACAGCAGTCTCACCATGAAGCACAGATTTCACAATCAATGCATATTACAATCCCTCCTGTCCCGTTTGTAAAAATCCGTGTACAGTTAGACAATTGTCGTTATCGAATAACAATTTGGCTGCTGAATTAGATGCAGCTGAACAAGAACGTGAATTAATAACGCTTGGCCTAAATGATAACCAAGGCAACGTTAATACTTCTATAAGGAACCGATCAGTAGGTAGAAACTGTAGGGGAGGTACTCCTCGACGCGGAATGTCAACCAGGTCAACCAATAGAAGTAGTCAAAACCAACACTGCATCACCAATAACAGCAATAACGCTCAAAAACCTTTGAATGCAGTATCCCACCAGACTACAAGTACGGTCCATTTTGATTCCTTATTACAAAACGCTTTACGAAATCAAATAACTCAGAATTAATACAAAATCAATTAGCGAATATCCATATACGAAAGGAGCAACACATCTCACCTCCGCTCATTGCAAGCGTTGATCTCCCTCGTAGCATTTACATGAATCAGAGTCAAAATGATAGTAGTAATCGATCCTTGAATAACAGTACTTTAATACCCCCAGAAAAGGTGTCGAACATTATCCAGAACTGGCATATAAAGTTCGATGGTTCTTAAAGTGGCTTGGCTACGGAAGATTTTCTATATACAGTACGCTCTATGTCAAACCAGAACTTATACGGTAATCATAGCCTATTGTGTGACCATTTACATCTACTTTTGGTAGGCAAGGCTAACGAATGGAAACAGATATGGATATTTGGGAATCCAAAAATTCTAGGGGACAAGGTGAAAAAGAGTCTTTTGAAGAATTTCAATTTGAAGTCGAGAAACTTGTTGCTCGGTTAAGAAGTCCCATACAAGAAGAATCACTAGTGCGACTTTTAATTCGAC
The DNA here is from genome assembly GCA_018904035.1 of Zaprionus ornatus. Classification (NCBI taxonomy): domain Eukaryota; kingdom Metazoa; phylum Arthropoda; class Insecta; order Diptera; family Drosophilidae; genus Zaprionus; species Zaprionus ornatus. Next base: position 194,339 of record JAEIFZ010000231.1, on the reverse strand, counting down.
ATTCCAAACCATCTCTTCGCTTCGAGCTAATACACTTTAATATACTTACCTTGGCTGGGCTACGAGAAGAAATTCGTACACATGAGCAATTCTGTAAACAGAACAGAACACAACCACATAGGTTCAATAGACCGTTTGTTTCCGAGCTAGATGACACTTCGGAAAAAACAGCTATGCAGCACAAAAGCATCAAATGTTGGAACTGTGGCAAATCTGGGCATCGTTATGATGTTTGTTTTGAACCACGGTCTATTTTTTGTTACGGCTGTGGTAAGAAAGACACTTACAAGCCAAGCTGCCTATTATGCAATCCTTCGGAAAACCCTTCGTCGGATCCTGTAAAACTTTATAATGCAATTCAGACTGAAACTCCATCACAAAGTATGTCCACTCAGAAATATTCTGATAATAAAGACCAAACCTCATCATATAGGCATCTACCTTTTCACGCTCGATACGCAAATTATCTGTCAGCACGACAGCGTATATTTGGTAAAATTGACAGCTTAGACAGAAAACCTAAAACCAGTCGTTCCACATTACGCATGCGAGAATTTTGGAAAAAAGTTCGCTCGTGTCGTAAAAAGATGGTACCGTCTATATTTACCAATTCAAACAACCGTTTGTACACCGAAATAAATATAGAAGATAAGGAATACATAGCTCTTCTTGATTCAGGTGCAACCCTTTGCTGTCTCGGTGGCAAAGCCGCCACTCAACTGTTAATGCACCCGAAAACAAAAAGATGTTCCGGTCGTATTAGAACAGCCAATAACGCTGAATGTCCAGTTCTAGGCAAGCTAACAACTAATGTCAAGTATCAAGGAACCAGTAAGACAATCCAATTTTACATTATTCCTGACCTAAAACAAGATGTTTATCTTGGAATTGATTTTTGGCGCGATTTTGGTCTTCTTAAGAATATCATGAGAACTTCTAACAACATATCAGAACTAGAAAAGAAAAGAACTTAGACAACCCACCGAAAATTCATGTTCTATCTGAACAATGGATGGTATCTTGAGTCGTCTTCCTCCAGCCCGCTATATTACAGGGTTGGACATGAAGCACGCTTTTTGGCAGATACCATTAGAAGAAAAGTCACGGCAGTATACGGCATTTACTGTACCGAATCGTCCACTTTACCAATACAAGGTTATGCCTTCCGGACTTTGTAATGCTGCGCAGACTCTCTGCCGATTAATGGATCAAGTCATACCAGCACATCTTCGTACGAGAGTATTTGTATACTTAGATGACCTGTTAATCCTGTCAGATGATTTTAGTTCACATATGTCACTTTTAAGCGAAATTGCAACCTATCTTCGACACGCAAATCTTACAATAAATATCGCTAAATCTAAATTTTGTATGAATGAAATTAAGTACTTAGGTTTTATAATAGGCGATGGGCAACTTAAAACTGACCCAGGCAAAGTAATTGCAATCAAACAGTTTCCGATACCATCTACAGTTAAATAACTGCGGAGATTTTTGGGACTGTGCGGTTGGTATCGCCGATTCGTTGACGGATACGCCACACTTTCAATAACGCGTTTTCAAAGCTCAAAGAAAAGCTAAGTACCACACCTATATTAAGTACACCTGATTTTTCTAAACTGTTTTTATTACTATGCGATGCAAGTCAATACGGACTTGGTTGTGTCCTTGCACAAGCCAATGATGACGGAGAAGAAATGCCGATAGCATACATGTCCACTAAGCTCACTAAAGCCCAGCGCAACTACTCCGTCCCAGAATTAGAATGTTTAGCAGTTATCCAAGGTATTTATAAATTTCGTTCCTATATTGAAGGACAAGAATTTACGGTAGTTACTGACCACTCCGCGCTTAAATGGTTGATGAATCAGAAAGATTTGTTAGGTCGATTGGCGCGCTGGCCACTTATGCTGCAAGGATTCAATTTTTCAATTCTGCATCGTCGCGGTTCACAAAATGTGGTAGCCGATGCGTTATCCCGTCGTGATGAAGATGAAGTTAGTGAATTCTCAAATTTTGGCCCAACTGTTGATTTGTCATCAAAAGAATTCACCTCTACAGAATATGTAGAACTAAAGAACCGAATATCAGAAAATATAGCGAGACTTCCAGATCTAAAAATTGTAGATAACCTTATTTATAAACGTACCGAGTATTCAACAGGAGACTTTATACAAGAATCCGAATCATGGAAACTCTGGATACCGAAGGGACTACAAGCAGAAGTGTTGAGTCGAGCACACGACCCGCCATATATTTTGGCCTGGCATGGTAACTGCGATTCGAAAGTACGTTGCACAGTGTTCATCCTGCCGAATGACCAAAAACCCCAATACAATTCTAAGACTGCCTATGGGAAACCCCATGACGTCGGATAGACCTTTCCAAAAATTGTATATTGACTTACTAGGCCCATACCCAAGGTCCAAGAAAGGAAACATAGGATTACTTATAATAGTTGACCACTTTAGCAAATTTCATTTCTTACAACCTTTAAAGAAATTTACGGCCATCAAGATATGTGAATTCTTGGAAACTTCAGTCTTCTATACATTTGGAGTTCCAGAAGTAATTCTGTCTGACAATGGTTCTCAATTCAAATCAGGAGAATTTAAATCATTTCTAACACGTTTTGGCATTACGCAAATTTGCACTGCAATCTATTCTCCGCAGGCGAACGCCAGCGAGCGTCTCAATCGCTCAGTACTTGCTGCAATTCGAGCATATATAGGAAAAGATCATGCTCAATGGGATATGAATTTGAATGAAATAAGTGGTTCATTTAGATCTACTATCCATCGCAGTACGGGATACTCTCCCTATTACCTCTGTTTCGGTCAGAACATGATGTGTAATGGTAAAGACTATGACTTGTTACGCAAACTGAATGCATTGGCTGACGATGTGCACTTGACACGGGCCGATGTATTGCAGTTGGCACGTGCCAAAGCAAAAGAGAAAGTAGCAGACACACATGATGATAACGCGCGAAGATATAATCTACGCAGCAGATCAGTTCAGCTAAAACCTGGTGATTCTGTTTACGCCAGAAATTTTGCACAGAGTAACGCTGTAAAGAAATTTAATCATAAGTTAGCACCTGTCTTTTTGCAAGCCAAAGTGTTGCGAAAGCATAGCAACGTATATTATGAGCTACAAAACGATCAAGGAAAATCAATCGGAGTATATCATTTAAAAGACATCAAACTCTGAAAATCAACTTTGAGTCCCCTTTTTTCTGTTAATGAATTCATGTGTAAGACCCTCGAATCATGAACAGATGGATGTAGTGTGCCAAAGTTGATTGTCAGCCGTTAGGACTCCTCTGCACGCTTTCTGTTAAGAATTAACAGAGAGCGAATTCAAAAACAGTTGTTATGTTAAACGGCGCTCTCAATTCCTCTCGCGAAAGAATGGTCCCAAAAGAGAATCAAGAATATCACACCATTAAACAGTTAGTTGATGCAGTTAGAGTTGCTTCGAGAAGCGCCACCTTCTGTCTATAAATAGATGCTGAGTGCGCATTTCTGTATAATAATTGGCTCCGATAGTGAAGCTCGCACAACAGAAACATATAAATTTATTGAAAATATAATACACGTGGCAAAATAAATTGTAAGTCCACATCGTCTTGTTAAATAACTTATACCCACGCCGGCAATATAAAAATATATGCCAAAGGCGCCAAGGAATCGGAATCAGATATTCATAATAGCCAGTGTATAAAATTCCATACAAAACCAAAAAGGTGATATTTGTGTCTGCTCACTTGCAATTTTGTAAACTAATTGCGGTGATTTTTACAGCGACGACGATTTCTTTTGGTCAACACCACTCGTTGCCAGATACCCGTGAGATTGGTCAATTTGGTGTCCAATAAGCGGGGATCTGCAACTGATTAGACGCAAACACACTTTCTGGAGCGTTGCTATATTCCTTCACAGTACGATTGCGCTAAGAATCGTTGCACAGTGAGACCACGCTTGATTCTTGCCCTGAGAGACGGCGCTAGACTTTTCGCACCGTGTGGCTGTACCTAACCTTTTTGCGTATAGTGTTGCAGCGCTCAACTCAATTTTCGATCAATGTGCAACGCACGCCCAGGTGACATGGCAGTGCCATAAAATCTAGTATCTTTCGTTTATCTGAAATATTTCTAAAAGTCATCTTTAAACAATAGTATTAATTAATTTGCCTTTCCTATATAAAGCTTAAACATTGTAAAAAAATGTGCGCATGAGGAACTATCACAGTCATCTATAATTTTCCTTACGCATCACGCATGAATCTACCATAATCATTTAAATAATTTTTGGACCGACAGCTCAACAGCTCCTGCATCGGAGGGCCCTACGACAGCATGAAGCGGATTTTGTGAGTGAGTAAAAAACTATCGAAACAGTATGTATAAACTAAAATGATTATGGACAGTCAATTACGTCCACGTACCGTCATGTGAGAGAGAGTAGATTTTGCGACTATATTGTCTTTTAAAAGAATGATATGAATTAGTTCCCCGTGCGCATAGAAATTTTCTTAATATCTTAGAGTTCCAAATACGTAGTGAAACCTAAATCATGTTTTACCTTGAAATCGAATTTAATCTTTGTAATAAATGAAGCCTGTAAGCATAATGAATCACACAACTCACGTCTAATCGTCTCTCAATGGTTCGTCGCCGGAACAATAGGTATGCAGTAGTTCAGCAGCACAGTAAATAATATGTAAATTATACTAGGGGTGACCCAAGCTATACAAGGGCGTCACCAAGGCAGGGTGGGTACAGAAGGAGGCACATGTAACATCTAGTGCATCCCAACGATCCTATTCCGAAATCAGTCGTCCATAACCCAGTACATTGATCAAACCGACTTACGCAAACACCTTTCTTTTTTATTTATCATTTAGTTAGAGAAGTAGAAGTGCACTTAATCTTTGTTTTTATGAGCCCGTAGGACGAGATTAGGAAAGAACCCCGCCCCATCCGGCGAGCAGAAAGCCCGGAGCAAGAAGTGCACGAAGCCTAGTCAGTCATACACAAGTTGAATTTCCTTTCGGTGAAAAGCCCGAGTATTTCTACGTAATACTCGGTCAAAGACGTTTCAACGCACATACTACAATGTCATTGTTCAGATCGATGCCTATAAAAAGTTTGTTTATCTGTATCACACCTTAAAGATAGATGCCGAAAGCTGTGTTAATGCTTTGAAATCTTCCGTATCCTTATTTGGATTACCAGATCGCATTATCGCCGACCAGTATTCAGAGTTTTGCGTATCACAGAAAATTCAACTTCACTTGATTGCTACGGGAATGAGCCGTGCAAATGGGCAAGTGGAACGGGTGATGAGCATACTGAAAAATTTGTTGTCAGTGGTAGAATCAAGTCAACGATCATGGCAGGATGCCCTTTCCGAAGTCTAACTTGCATTGAATTGTACAAATTCTTGTGCCACTGAGGTAAGTCCGTTGGAGATTGTTGGAAAGTATGTATGTATGCAAAAGTCCATACATATACCGCTGCATAGCAGAGAGTATATGTAGAGAGATGATGAGTCGCTCATTTGCAGCTAAGCCTCATTCTATTTGTAGCTTTGTGGTATGTGGCCTTGCATGCGTGCTTATGATCTACGCAGCGTCAGTCGATTTATGAAAGCGAGAGTGTGCAGTTGTTCTTACAATAAAGAGACATAAAACCACGTGCCTGTTTATTTCATGCTGGTCTGACAATATTTAATAATTATACACAGAAGCGTTTTTTTCCCGCGAAAACCACGACGCCGCGGCGCGCCGTTGCTGGTGTCGATAACGTTTTTTTTTTTCTTTCTCTCTTCTTATTCTAGCGTCACCATTAGCATTTCTAAGAAGACAAGTTAATACAAAAAAAAAAAAAAAGAAAAAGAATACAAGTGTGAATTGAATAATAAGAAAAATGGATAAGGGAAAGAGAAATATTAAACCATTTGATGGGGAAAAATATTCTATTGTATTTGGAAGTATGTATAGAGTAAGAGTGCTTCTAGAAGAAAATGATTTATTCAGTGTATTAGATGAAGAACAAAATATAGTGACTAATGAAATTAAAAAGGCACAAAGGCAAGCAAAAAGCATAATTGTTGAATACCTGAGTGACTCGTTTTTGTTTCATGCAAATAATGCAAGCACAGCTAAGGAGATTTTTGCTAAGTTAGACGAAATCTATGAAAGAAAAAGTGTAGCTTCACAGCTCTCATTAAGAAAACAACTATTGATGTTAAAGTTAAAGGGGGATATTTCACTTCAAAATCATTTCTATTTTTTTGATAACTTAATAACAGAGCTCATTGCGTCAGGTGCAAAAATAGATGAAAGTGGCAAAATTTCACACTTGCTGCTAACTCTTCCAACATGCTACGATGGGGTCGTAACTGCAATAGAGACACTTTCTGTAGAAAAGTTGACTTTAGCATTTGTATAAACTCGACTACTTGACCAAGAGACAAAATTAAAAAATACAAGCAAGGACACAAGCGCAAAAGTTCTTCAAGCGATAGACAGTAAAGAAGTTAAAGAAAATAAATACAAACACAAAGCAGTAAAACAAAAATCATTTAAGAAAAAATTAAAATCGAAGCCGAAATGTTTTTATTGTGGAAAACTAGGACATTTTAAGAGAGATTGTTTCTTATTGAAACGACAGACAGGAAATCAGAATGTTGCTAGTAATAATAGTGGACAAGAGGAGCAGGCTCAAATTGCAACAACTAATTCTGAACGGGGCTTTGCGTTCATGATTAGAAAAGAAAACATAAATAAAAATATGGGCCTGATTAAATTCATCCTGGACTCCGGTGCGTCAGATTATCTCATCAATGACATGTCGTTGTTTTCTGAACATGAAAACTTGCAAAATCATATTGCCATCGAAATTGCAAAGCGTGGAGAGTACATATATGCAACTGCCAAAGGAGTGGTTAACCTTACCAGTAGTGGAAGGAAGATAACGCTGAAGAATGTGCTGTACTGTAAAGAAATTCCACATAATCTATTATTCGTCAAGAAGATGCAAGATGCTGGAATGACCCTGATGGCATCAGAGTAACTAAAGATGGTAATCTAGCGTTTGATGGAAAATGTGAGTACAATGTACCAATAATAAGATTCACTATGAATAGTAATGTATATACATCAAAAGTTAGAAATAGTGCTGAGTATCGCTTGTGGCATGAAAGATTGAGTCATGTAAGTGCAGGCAAATTCTTAGAGATAAAACAAAATGAACTATTTGAAGATATAAATATATTAAAAGACATAGAAGTAAATCCAGATCTATGTGAGGCTTGTATAAACGGCAAGCAATCAAGATTAAAATTTTATAAAAATTAAAACAAAGAAAATTTCTAGAGACCTTTATTTGTAGTCCATTCCGATATCTGTGGGCCAATCACACCCTCTACTATTGATAATAAAAACTATTACGTTGTTTTTATTAATGAATACAAACATTACTGTGTGACATATATAATAACTTATAAATCAGATGTGTTCTCTGTATTTAAAGATTTTATCGCCACGAGTGAGGCTCATTTCAATTTAAAATTGGTTAACCTTTATATCGATAACGGTAGGGAGTACCTTTCAAGTGAAATGCGTGATTTCTGTGTGTCAAAAGGCATCATTTAACGATTCCTCATACCCCACAATTGAATGGTGTGTCAGAGCGGATGATTAGAACAATCACAGAAAAGGCTCGATCAATGATTAATAGCTCTAAGCTTAATAAATGTTTTTTGGGGTGAAGCTGTTTTAACAGCAACATTCGGTTACGAACCAAATGGGTACAAATTGTGGAATGAGAAATCGAGAAAATTTATGATAGCTAGGGATGTTGTTGTGGATGAAATAAACATGTTAAAGTCAAGGTTGGTACATGAAGAAGACTTGAAGGATCAACTTGAAAGTGTTGATGATTCTTCAAATAAAGAAAACGTAGAGTCAGATTTTCCAATGGTGGAAAATGATGAATCCGTTGATTCAAGAATAAATGTACAACATAGTGAAAATTCCACATGTCTAAAGAATGCCAATCCAGGTTTAGAAACTGGTAATGAAATAAACGATAACAAAAGTGAGCAAGAAATCAGACGCAGTGAAAGAAATAAAGGTAAACCTAAACTATCGTATAGATTTTTAGAAAAATGTCTAATGAATACTCAAGTCTGTTTAAATGATATTCCCAGTACATTTGATGAAATTGAATTTCGTGATGACAGATCTTTTTGGGAAAAATCCATACAAGATGAACTTGATTCGCATTTAGAAAATAAAACATGGAGTTTGGTGCAGAAGCCTAATAATAAAAACATAGTAGATTGTAAATGAGTTTGGAAACTTAGTAAAGTATAAAGCAAGGCTTGTAGCACGAGGTTTTACACAAGAATACACGACTGATTATGATGAGACATTTGCACCAGTTGCACGTTTTTTGTTGGCTTTTTCAACCCAATACAATTTACAAGTGCATCATATGATTGTGAAAACAGCATTCTTGAATGGAACACTAAAAGATGAAATCTACATGAAGGTTCCAAAAGGGTTGCCATACTGCGATGGGAATTCAGTATGCAAGCTTAATAAAGCTAGTTATGGCCTTAAACAAGCTGCAAGATGCTGGTTTGAAGTTTTTGAAAATGTGCTAAAAGATGTTGGATTTGAAAATCTAAAAGTTGATCGTTGTATCTATATTTTGGATGTAGGAAATTTCTCAGATAATATCTATATTTTATTATATGTGGACGATGTAATAATTGCCACTAGTAAATCCGAAACTATGTCTAAATTTAAATCATGCCTTCTAATTAAATTTAAAATGACAGATTTGAAAGAATTTCGATATTTTATCGGAATTAAAATTGATAGAAATAAAAGTCAGATATGTCTCAGTCAATCTGCATATATAAAGAATGTGTTGAGAAAGTTTAATATGGAAGACTGCAATGCAGTTAGTACACCTCTCCCAAGCAAACTAAACTATGAGGCTCTACAATCTGTAGAATCATGTGAGGCACCATGTAGAAACCTGATTGGTTGTTTGATGTACATCATGTTATGTACTCGCCCAGACTTAAGTACATCAATAAGTATTTTAAGTCGATATTCGAATAACAACAATAAGGAATTATGCTTATGTCTTAAAAGAGTTTTAAGGTATTTAAAAGGAACTGTTGATTTGAGATTGAAATTTGAGAAAAATGTACAGTTTAGTAATGTGCCTATTGGATATGCTGATTCTGATTGGGCAGGAAATGAGACAGACAGACGAAGTACTACTGGATATTTATTTCAAATGTTTGAAAGTTGTTTGATTTCATGGAGCACAACGAAGCAAAAATCTTTTGCAGCTTCATCCACCGAAGCAGAGTACATGGCCTTATTTGAAGGTGTTAGAGAAGCCTTATGGCTCAAGTCTTTATTGGTAGAAATTAAACTAGAATTAAAAGGTCCAATAGATATCTATGAAGATAATCAAGGTTGTATAAATATTGCAAATAACCCAACTTGCCACAAGAGAACTAAGCACATAGACATTAAATATCATTTTACAAGAGAAAAAGTTTAAAATAAACTTATTTGTATTAAGTATATTTCTACAGATTTACAACTTGCTGATATACTAACTAAGCCGTTACCATCTGCAATATTCATTACATTGAGAAGTGGACTTGGACTCTCAGAATGAATTAAAACATTACAATATAACATAAACAATTAGATTAAACTGAAAAGGAACCAGACTGGATTGGGGCTTATCATTTAAAAGAAAAAATGGATTCTAAATCACTGAGATCAAACTACAGAGGAACCAGACTGTGTAGTATTCCAAGTAGAATGCATTCGAACATAAAATCGAAAAAAAATAATATTCGAATTACCCCTCTCATATACTGCACTGGGTAAGCACAGAATAAAACTTTTCTCTTTCCTCTCTTAAAGTCGCCCACGCGGTTGTCTAATCGTATGATTTAACCGTAACCCTAACTTAAAGCTTTTTCTTCGAAGTTATAAAAAGAGCTTTTACCATAGATATAACACATTTTTTGATCGGCTCTTTTGTTAAACAGACGCATTATCTTTGTGATCTGAAAAATTTAAATAAGAAGTTTTAATAAAAATCTGCAATCGGCTGCTGCAGTCATAAAACCAGACATAGCAATTCCCTGGCTAAGACCAAAAATAAAAATCGGATTAATTCCATTAATTGGAGCAGTGGTGGTACATTCCTCAAAAGGTGATATTGTAACAAGTGCTTGTGAAATTTGTTAAAGTGAAGATTTTCTTTTAGCCGTGTGGCAGGCGGTGCTTTTTTTTGGAGTCTAAAAGGCCTGGCCACGCTATATTCAACTTAATCTAGAGCCCACTGAATGTCGTACGACTTCGGCCGACTTTGGTTATATCCAAACCAGGTCAAAGGTCGATAAAGGTTTCCCCTGGTTCTGTTCCGTGGACCTAATCTTCAATAAGATCTAATCAAGATAAGTCCTGATATTGCTGTGTACAATGCTGGTGCCAAGTATTACATAATCACCTAGTTTTCGGCTGCAAACCAAATTCCATCTTTATTAGAAAACTCGCGAAATGTTTCCCCAGACACAGTTTAGAAGTCACCTATGTTTCTCAAACTGCTACCAGTGAATTAATTTTGTGCGAGATCAGCTGTCGAGTTCAATGAACTCAAGAGCGGCATTAAAGCTGCATTAAAATCATTTCAACGAATTAAAATCATTTAAACAATTTTTATATGAAAATTTAAGTCGTTGGAATTCTAAATGAATTCAAATTTATATTCCAATGTAGCTTAAGTAACGTAATTTTCTAATATATAAATTCTTGATTATGGCCGGTTAATTTGATTTTTTTGGGACGAGCATGTACACATGGTTGGCATATATATCTAATTTATTTTGAGTATCTTTAATACAGCTTCCAACTTTAACCAACCACCGTTCAATGGGCCCATCGTTCGAGAGAGTTGCAGATAAATAAAACCAAAAGAAAAGTAAATATGGAAATGAGTGAGTTTACCTATTCCCCAATTTAAGGCCCATTTTTTTTTATAAGCAGTACTAGAAACTGTATTGTTTTGCCTTGATTTGCCTTCTTTTCATGAAAGAAAAGACAATGTATTTAAAAACTGTCATAATATTGAATTATTGTGAAAATAGAAATTGAAAATGAATAACTAAATGTTTTGTTATGGGTCTATCTGGACCTTCGCGGAGACAACATGAGGTAAATTAGTAATCGTTTCATTAAATATTAGGGGCAATGTCCAGACATCCCTATTTATATTGCCATGGTAGGGTGGATAGAGACGAGGGGCAGCAACATCTAGTTCCCTCTGAAAAGAATTCCAGTATTCGTTTGAAAAGGTGTGTCGGCACCGATTTTTTTTCATTCTTGTAGATATTACCATTATGCTAGTTAAACCGTACACTTATATTTTATGACGTGGCAGGTACTAGGGAATTTGGCCAGGAAAACCCCGACCAACCCGACGAGCTTGGACCGAGCAAAGCAAGAGTGCACATCTTCCGTACCCAAAACTCCCCGGGCTCAGGTTTCTATCAGTCACCTTAGCCTGAGCTTGAAAGCCATTAATATAAACCAGGCTGTACACTACACATATATAAATGGCGCCCAACGTATGAGGCCGAGATAGCTTAAAAAGGGAACAAACTAGTTAGTTTAAACTAAAGATTTTAATCTATTCTCAGTTCCCCAGAAGAAATTTTAGCTTGCTTCGAGCTCAACTTTTCGGCTAGACTTTACATCACTCAACAAATTTTGTTTTGGTTACATATTTTCATATAGTTTTTCTTAAAGAATACGTTCTAAATCTATCCTTGGATTTTGCGTTTGCAATTCTTTTAATCGGATTGGACGACTAGGATGAGACTAGACAATTCTGAGGATTTCATATGGAATTTAAATTAAAATTCACTTCGTATTCATTTGGATTACAAAACTCTGTTTAGTTGTACGGATTTTTTCCAATAGTTCGAAGGAATCTGAAACAGTTGTACATACTCATTAAATTGAAATAGCAAATGTTACTGGAAATTATTTATCATTATTTTGTGTTGTCGAAGAGAGGTGAAAGATAGACCTATATTTTTTTTATGATTTATATTCAAATTCGTATATTCAGATATTTTTGTGGTAAATAAAATTCCAGCTTCAGCTACTGCAGATCCTTTTTGGGGAATTTGCAATGAAGTAATGATTTCCACAAATATAATAGCAAAAACATCATGTTCGCATAGCTTTCATAAAAATTGCATCACTGAACATTTTAAATCAAATACTTTATGTCCCATTTGTTCCAGTGATTGTACACAAATGGCATTACGATTTTCGAATAATACCCTTTTCGCCGAATTACAAGATTCAGAAAGGCCTGGTAGCAGGAATGATTCAATTAGTAATAGAAGCAATTCTCAGCCCACGAAGGGCCAGAAAGCAGGTCGATTCCGCGGTACTATTCCTAAATCTAAGATGACTACCAGATCAAATACTCGTGATAGATTAGATTATATTCTCGCGGAACCAAGCTCCAACTTGTCCTTAAACACTCCTGTAGATATTGCAAATTTTGTTCAATCTACAATTAGTGCACATCAAGCAACGATGGTCGAAAATCTAACCTCATATTTGAATAAATCAATTGAGACGACCATACAAGAACAATTAGCTTTGTTAAAAATTAATCAAAGAACAGACTTAAGACCACCAGACATATTCCAAGATAATAATCAGGCAAGTACAAACAACGATAGATCTCAAAGGAACCAGTCAGTTTTACCTGGAGTATCACCAAGAAATAGAGTTCTAAATGGAAGTATAAATTCTCGTGTATCTCCAGAAAAAGTCCCAAATATTATACAAAGTTGGCACATCAAGTTTGATGGCTCTAGAAATTGTATGAGAATGGAAGAGTTCATTTATCGAGTTCGTGCTTTAACCAGGCAGAATCTGAACAGTGACTAGGAATTGCTTTGTGACCACTTATACTTGTTATTTACCGGAAAAGCCAACGATTGGTACTGGAAATTTCACCGTTCCCACACCAATTTCACTTGGAACACTTTTTGCGAAGAATTTAGGAAAAGATTTGAAGAAGTAGAAACAGATTATGATATATGGGAGAAAATAAGAAAACGTCGCCAAGGTGAAAATGATATGTCATAGAAGATCTCGTTGCCAGACTTCAGAACTCCCCATCTGAAGGTGAGCTAGTTGAACTGTTGATCCGGAATGCTAAGCCAAATTTTCAACATGAATTACTTCATTTAAACATTCCGAATCGTTCACGGCTCGGACAAGCAATTCGAAAACATGAACAATTTTATTCTAATTTGAAATTCTTTAAACCAAGGGCTATACGTCCTCAGATTTCCGAGATTAATTGTTCTGAAGATAATGAGGACCAACCTATTTTTGAAGAAAGAACAGAAGAAGTCTTAGCTATTCAGCGCCGTTCAACTCCTTTAATACCAACATGTTGGAATTGTGACACCAAGGGTCAAAAATTTTTTAATTGTGTAGGACCCCGTAGTATTTTCTGTTACGGCTGTGGAGCTAAGGACACTTATAAGCCTGTCTGTCCTAAATGTACCCAAGCGGGAAACATGACGAAGGATGTGTCCAGCCGCAACAGCCAGACACATCCATAACAATTCAAAATATAGCATCTGAAACCCCAGAATCCGAATTAATAAACGATCATATAATTCGTGATGCTGAAACACAAACAACCAAGCTCAGTCCAGAAAATCAAATTCATTATTCTTTTATTCCCTTACATAAAAGAATAGGAAAATATAACTCTCTTCGTGAAAAGATTTTCAATGAAATATATATACAATGAAATACACAACTAATAATAGAACCCAAACGGTCGACCAAACGGTTACGTAATTTTTGGAAACGAATTCAAATTGATCGGAAAAAAATTATTAGTGCTATATTTTTAGAGTCTGATAATAGAATTTACACCAATGTACACGTTGACAAAAAAGAGTATGTTGCATTATTGGATTCTGGCGCTACAATTAGTTGCAGTGGTAGTTTGGCAGCCCAAGAGCTTTTGTCCAATCATAAGACTCGCAAGTGTTCGGGAGTCATAAAAACCGCAAACGGAACAGAAAGTAAAGTAGTAGGAAAAATAGTAACACCAATTAAATATAATAATAAAATTTTTGATTTGGAAATATTTATAATCCCAGAAATTAAACAAAATATTATACTAGGAATGGATTTCTGGAAGAAAGCTGGTTTGCCTGATAAAATTTCGGATTCTCCCTTGATTTCGGAATTAGATATAGAAACTTCCGAAGAAAATGAGAATAGTCCTAAATTCCATATTTTAACACCTGAGCAAAAACAACGCCTCAATACTGTAATGGCAACATTCCCATCTTTTGCTGCAGAAGGTTTAGGGAGAACTAGATTGACAACCCATATCATCGACGTAGGTACAGCAAGTCCTGTTAAACAGCGGCATTGGCCTGTTTCTCCAGCCATTGAGAAAGTAATGTTCGCTGAGATTGATAATATGTTGGCACTCGACGTCATAGAAGAGTCCACTAGCCCATGGAGTAGTAATTGTGTCCTGGTGAAGAAAGGCGAAAAATACCGTCTATGTCTCGATTCGAGAGAGGTGAATAAAGTTACAAAACGTGACGCATATCCACTCCCCCATATCGACGGCATTTTAAGTAGACTACCACCTGCACGGTTCATCACCGGTCTTGATATGAAACATGCGTACTGGCAGATACCCTTAGAGGAGAAATCACGACAATATACGGCTTTCACTATACCGAACAGACCGCTATATCAGTACAAAATGATGCCATTCGGTTTATGTAATGCCGCTCAAAATCTATGTCGCTTGAAGGATACAGTCATTCCACCCCATCTAAGAACTCGTGTGTTCGTTTATCTTGACGATCTCCTGGTTCTATCAGATGACTTTAATTCGCATTTAGTTCTTCTCCAGGAAATCGCCCTGTGCTTGAGGAAGGCTGACCTGACCATTAATGTTGGTAAATCAAATTTTTGCATGAAGGAAATTTCATATATCGGGTTTACAATAGGCAACGGACAAATAAAAACAAACCCAGATAAAATAAGAGCCATAACCGACTTTCCAGTTCCGACCACTATTAAGGAACTGCGCAGATTTTTAGGTTTAGCGGGATGGTATAGGCGGTTTGTGGACAACTACGCCACAGTTAGTTTTGGCCTGACCGAATTGTTAAAACAAAAAAAGGTTTTAAATGGAATGAGCACGCCCAGAAATCGTTTGAAAAATTGAAATCCTGTTTAACCGTCGCACCCATTCTAATTACTCCCAATTTTTCTGAACCATTTGTCTTACTTTGTGACGCTAGCACCTATGGAATCGGTTGTGTATTAGCACAAAAACGAGACGGAGTCGAATTACCAATAGCGTATATGTCCGAAAAATTATCTAAAGAACAGCGTAACTATTCAGTTACGGAGTTGGAATGCTTAGCGGTTAAAAAAGTTATGAAAAAGTTTCGACGGTTGAAGGACAGGAATTCCTCGTCATAACCGATCATGCCTCTCTTCAATGGCTCATGCGACAAAAAGATTTATCTGGCAGATTGGCCAGATGGTCGATGAAGTTGAATTTATAACTCTTTTTAAAGGAGGTCCAACAATTGATTTAGAATCAAAGGAATTCAATTCACCTGAATATCAGTCTCTTATTGGAAAGATTAAATTAAACCAGTCCAACACATCTGATTTAAAAGTCGTTGACAATTATGTGTATAAGAGGACTCAATTCGCATCTGGCGACCCGAGTCAAGAAGATTTTTCATGGAAGCTTTGGGTACCCTCTGGCTTAGTGGGAGTTGTTCTTAACCAAGCACATAATATGCCCAGTTCTGCACACTGTGAAATGAGTAAGACTGTTGACAAAATAAAAAGACATTTCTTTTGGCCTCGTATGGTTAGCGAAATTTGGAAATACATATCAGAATGTGATGTTTGTAGAACTACCAAGAGTCCAAACACAGTCCTAAAACCCCCGATGGGCAGACCACTCACTTCGGAACGACCTTTTCAGAAATTGTATGTTGACCTTTTAAGACCTTATCCGCGTTCGAAAAGTGGCAATATTGGTTTGTTGATAATAGTTGACCATAACACCAAGTTTCATTTTTTATGCCCATTAAAAAGTTTAAAGCCCCTAAGATTTGCGAATATTTAGAACAATCAATTTTCTATACTTTTGGAGTGCCCGAAACAGTCTTAAAAGACAATGGTTCACAATTTAAATCCAGCCATTTCCGGAAATTCCTTGATAGTTTTGGTGTTTTCCATAAATGCACCGCAATTTATTCACCGCAGGCTAATGCCAGTGAGCGATTAAATCGATCGGTATTGGCTGCAATACGAGCGTACATTGGAACTGAACACTCGAATTGGGACTTGAATTTGAATGCCATTAGTGGTGCACTAAGAGCTACTCTTCATAGAAGTACTGGATATTCACCTTATTTTCTGACCTTCGGCCAGAATATGATTCTAAACGGTCAAGATTATGAATTGCTACGCCGCTTAGATTTGTTGGAAGATGATACTCGATTAGAGAGAGCAGACAATCTGAAAGTGGCCCGACAAATAGCCAAAGAAACCATAAATCGAGTACATCAGGAGAATGCCAATAGATATAATTTACGTTGTGAAAAAAAAACGAAGCCCGTATTATTACGAGTTAGTAGACGAGAAAGAGAAACCTCTTGGAGTATTCCCCTTAAAAGACATACAAATAAATTCAAAAAAATAATGGTCAGATAATGCATCTTCGAACAGGTCTTGTTCCATTATCTGCGCTGTAGTATTCCAAGTAGAATGCATTCGAAAATAAAATCGAAAAAAAATAATATTCGAATGAAGATTTTCTTTTAGCCGTGTGGCAGGCGGTGTTTTTTTTGGAGTCTAAAAGGCCTGGCCACGCTATCTTCAACTTAATCTAGAGCCCACTGAATGTCGTACGACTTCGGCCGACTTTGGTTAAATCCAAACCAGGTCAAAGGTCGATAAAGGTTTCCCCTGGTTCTGTTCCGTGGACCTAATCTTCAATAAGATCTAATCAAGATAAGTCCTGATATTGCTGTGTACAATGCTGGTGCCAAGTATTACATAATCACCTAGTTTTCGGCTGCAAACCAAATTCCATCTTTATTAGAAAACTCGCGAAATGTTTCCCCAGACACAGTTTAGAAGTCACCTATGTTTCTCAAACTGCTACCAGTGAATTAATTTTGTGCGAGATCAGCTGTCGAGTTCAATGAACTCAAGAGCGGCATTAAAGCTGCATTAAAATCATTTCAACGAATTAAAATCATTTAAACAATTTTTATATGAAAATTTAAGTCGTTGGAATTCTAAATGAATTCAAATTTATATTCCAATGTAGCTTAAGTAACGTAATTTTCTAATATATAAATTCTTGATTATGGCCGGTTAATTTGATTTTTTTGGGACGAGCATGTACACATGGTTGGCATATATATCTAATTTATTTTGAGTATCTTTAATACAGCTTCCAACTTTAACCAACCACCGTTCAATGGGCCCATCGTTCGAGAGAGTTGCAGATAAATAAAACCAAAAGAAAAGTAAATATGGAAATGAGTGAGTTTACCTTGAACATATATTAGGATATAAATGCCACATGTAAATTCCCCAATTTAAGGCCCATTTTTTTTATAAGCAGTACTAGAAACTGTATTGTTTTGCCTTGATTTGCCTTCTTTTCATGAAAGAAAAGGCAATGTATTTAAAAACTGTCAAAATATTGAATTATTGTGAAAATAGAAATTGAAAATGAATAACTAAATGTTTTGTTATGGGTCTATCTGGATCTTCGCGGAGACAACAAGAAGTAAATTAGTAATCGTTTCATTAAATATTAGGGGCAATGTCCAGACATCCCTATTTACATTGCCATGGTAGGGTGGGTAGAGACGAGGGGCAGCAACATCTAGTTCCCTCTGAAAATAATTCCAGTATTCGTTTGAGAAGGTGTGTCGGCACCAATTTTTTTTCATTCTTGTAGATATTACCACTATGCTAGTTAAACCGTGCACTTATATTTTATGACGTGGCAGGTACTAGGGAGTTTGGCCAGGAAAACCCCGACCAACCCGGCGAGCTTGGACCGAGCAAAGCAAGAGTGCACATCTTCCGCACCCAAAACTCCCCGGGCTCAGGTTTCTATCAGTCACCTTAGCCTGAGCTTGAAAGCCATCAATATAAACCAGGCTGTACACTACAACTGAACTGGGGCTCGTGATATAAAGTATCATTTAATTAAATTTAATTAAGTTTATTGATAATTTTGAATTTCTTACAAAGATGAATAATATTAATTTTTAGTTAAAATTGTTTGCAAAACTGAATTTATGTAAATAATATGTTCAATTGACCTGGTTGGGTTTTACTGGGTTTCCCCAACTCCTCAAGCCAATGCTGGATCAAAATTATTCCACAGAAAGACATGCACAGCCTCGCAAGTAATAAAAGTACAGCAGAGAGAGATAATGAGTCGCTCATTTGCAGCTAAGCCTTATTCTATTTGTAGCTTTGTGGTATGTGGCCTTGCATGCGTGCCTATGATCTACGCAGCGTAAGTCGATTTATGAAAGCGAGAGTGTGCAGTTGTTCTCACAATAAAGAGACATAAAAAGAAAACAACCACGTGCCTGTTTATTTCATGCTGGTCTGACAATATTTAATAATTATATTCCACAATAATTTTTAGCAAATAACCATAGAGATGTTAATTGGTAAACAGGTTCTACCCCGTGGGTTAGTTCCCCATGCGAGTTATCCGTCTAGGTGAGACGATGAATTGTGAGTTACCGTCGAGGCAAGACGATATATTGAGAGTTATCCGTCGAGGTGAATCGACGAATAAGTATTAAAGAGTTATCCGTCTAGCGAGACGAAGAGATATCTGTGTCACCTGTTGCTTGTAACAATAGAGATCCGTCCAAGAGAGACGATGAGTTTGTATTGAATCAATAATCAAGTGTGTGTGAACTGGCGGAAGATCGAAACTAGCAATCGATAAATGATAATGTTAAGATGTTAAGATGCTGACGTATTACTGATCGATGAAACTGAATATGAGAATAGAATAAGTTATCTCAGCAACAATGAAATGTAAGTTATTTTGTTTCTTCACAGAATTAAGATTTAGTAAAGTCAAATTAATAAAATGAAATGGTATTGAGTAGTGATGAAAGTATGTGATCTTGATACCCTGGTATCTCGGTATCAAAAGCTTACACGAGGACGTGTAAATGTCAGAATGGCCGGGTCGGGGCGAAAATAATGGGTATGCGCGTAGTCGCTATTTACTTCTTCTCCATGTTCCTTTTGCTATTGTGCGTGTTCCTATTTATTGTCAATGTGTGAGGATGAATAGATGAATTATCTATGAACGGGACTCTGCTAAAATGAGCGCGATAGAGCTGTTGCTGAACGTGGCCACTTGCGCTGCGGTTAGAGTGAGAAAGCGACATAATGAAAAGGGAATGCCAAAATTGAGAAGAGAAAAAGCAGCCTGCACGAAACTACACATTAATCGTTGAGAAGCCAAAACAGATGCAAGCGGACTCGTTGAATGTGCACAGCTGTATAAATTGCGTATTGTAAAATCATTATGAGTGACGCCGATATGGACGGACGGACCGACCACGCGGCTCCTGATATTAACAACCCGACAAATACAAAAGAAATAAATATTAATTTTAAATAAAATAAAATTCTAAATGCATCTCCCCCTAAAAAAATTCCACAAAATATTCTTATAAATAAAATTCTTTCATATTCACAGGAGCAGGTGGCTACGGTGAAATCCAGCATTAGTAAGGCTGTGCTGCTACTCCCCACACCGGGTGTCAGTCCAGGTTTCGATGGTTGCATACCTCGAAATGAATGGCTGCTCCTGGTGGGTGAGGATAGCCGCACTGCCGACTGGGTCAGGGGTGCCGTTGGACACATTAGGTCCATCAGCTCTCTTTATATAAAAAAACTGAAGGAGTCTGAGTTTCCTAAAGCTCACCTCATTAGAGGATACTTCCCCGGTAGTGCTGAATTCACACCCGACACCATTTGGGAATACCTCGGTATCCAAAACGGGGACTGCTTTTCGACGAAGCAGTGGCGGGCCTTAACAGCACCACGACTCACCTCGCGATGTTGGTCGACGAGGAGTCATATAAGGCTCTGCCGGAATAGAATGGGAAAGTGAACTTCATCTTTGGAAGGATTAAACTTATCCTGAAGAACTCCGTCCCCAGAGTCTCCCCCTCTCCTGCCTGTTCCCCATCCCTTCTCCAACCATTCCCGCTAATCAGCGCCCCTACGGTAGCGTCGACGGTTGCCCCTACTTACGCGACAGCAGTGGCTGCCGCCCCGGCGGCGTCCACCAGCGCTGCGGCCGCATTGGCGCTGAAAGCCCCGACCATTGTGATCTCCGTCCCTAAATCCACAATAGAAATTTCACGGTCAGGCAAAAGTACCAATATATTGATAATAAATTTATTTCTGGCACTGAGATTTCTTCTCAGGATTGCTGTTTATGCATCCGGTTGCCTGAGGCTCAACGGACATATTTGTAGTCGGATTGATTGAACTTTACGTTCAACATCCAGTCATCCTTAGTGGAATATGTTTAGCGGATTTTGCAGCAAATTTTACGTTATCTAAGTCAACCAGAGCAACTCGGCAGGATTCTGACAATGAAGATGCTGCTATCAATGAAGCCAACGACGGTGCGCTTTTTCCTCTTCTTGATTGCAGTAATTTTATTAGGGAGCGAAGAAAACCAACAATTATTCGATTTAAGAGCTCTTATGGATATAAGTTTCAATTCATCAAACTCTCCTCAAACTCTTTGCATAAAAATTTAAGATGGTAGTGTAGGAACAAAAGCTCAGACCAAGTGCCCGCCTCCCTTAGAGATCTTCGACGCCAATTTTTAAAACGATTAAAAAGTTTTCAATTCTATTCCAAGTCCCAGTTGTTTCTGCAGAAGGTATAACAATCGATAAAAGTCAAGGAGCAACTTACAGTAAAGTGGTGGTCCACACAACATCTCGTATGAGTCGTGAGGCTTTGTAGTGGAGCTACAGGTAGCTGCAGGCCTGATGGGGATTCATGTCCCCAAAATCAGAATCCCAGTCACCAGTCGAGCAAGAGCTTAGATTACTACGAAGCGAAAACTCTTAATTCTCACTGTGATTGTTTATTCAAAGACAATTGGTTTACTGCACTCTTCCACAATACCGAAATTTTTCATTGTCATAGGCATACTTATCCTCATAAATTGAGCAGAGCGGAGGCTCTAGCTATCGCCACTGCGCCCTTCGTGGAAACCAAGACCAAACGGACGCGAGTTAACATATGGGAGTCCTCCTTCGGGTTGAGTCCTCTTCTAGTTGGATCGTAAGTATGGGAATAGGATGTGTCCTCGTAGGAATATTTAAAGACACTTGTGTGTTCTTTGTGTTCACCAAGTTATTGATATTCAAATATTAATACGTCTGTACATTTGCGTGGTAAGTCTAAGAATGATTTTATTTGTTATGTCATTCATACAGCAAAGCTTAACTAATGGGTAAGAATGCATGAGAATGGAATGGGAATAGAATGGGGTGATCTCGCTGTTGGCGTTTTGTTTATCGCATCCGTTCGGCAACTTCGGCACTATTGCAACAAATTGTGGATCGTTAAGTAATTCAATATGTACAGCGTTGGCACTTTGTTAATGTTATTGACCGGGGCGGTTTCGTGGGCGGTGACTGTTGCTGAGTGGATATGCTGGGCATGGTAACTGCTCCCCCCCTAGTGTGGAGACGCGGCCTCAACGAAGGAATGGTCGGCTCGACAACAAGAGGTGTGATGATGGGTTGCGGTATAAATATCGTTTTCTGCCTGTTACAAATTCGTAGACAGATCGCAAGTATTAGTACTATGCCCAGTGCAAAGTACGTAGCGGTGAAATGGTGTTGATTTACGTAGTCCATGTGAACGATTTTTCCGGTAGTTGCCAATGCCTCCAGGTTAAATTTTTCGAGTAATAAAACTTTCAGAGTTTCGTTCTTTAGTATTACTGATCCGTTAACATAAGTATCCTCTTGACAGTCGGACTTAATTAGAATATTCTGTCCGTTAAGAATAAAAATTATTTCTTTCTCGGCTCTGTTTCGACCATGTCGCACTTAATATACTTGCGGCCGTTGATTAGGTCCAACAGGACCTTAATGCTTTTGGGCAAAAATAGTTGTGTTCGGCTTTCAAACATTCGCTTTCGAATTTGTAGAGGTTGTTGTCGTGGTATGCCAGGAATTTCGGAGACATGATGAAGTATGAAGAGTTTATAGGTAAGGGAATTGTATGAATGAAATGATACATTTGCGTGTCGAATATTTGGATCTTAACGTTAAATAATAGTTTTGTGTTAAAAGTGTAACAGGATGGTATCAAATGGTTATAAATGTGTTCATCTAATTCTATGGTTACATTTTGCTTATTAAATATAGTTAGTATGTATTCCAACTGTTGTGTATTAAAGATGAATTTGGGGATGAGGCCTAACTTACTAGCAAGTGAGCTTTCAGCCACGTTATTTATATGTTCGATTAATGTGTCGATATTATGTTTTAGTTTATTTATGTATTGTAGTGTATAAATGTTGTTTTTAGTGTCTCTTAATTCTTTAAAAATTGAGTTCTAGGAACTTTCGAAAAATTTCTGTATTGTAAGTTGTTCGTTATTTATGTGTTCTGTTATGTTGTTGATTCTGATTATGATGCCCATGTTTAGATATGACTTCTTATTTTGTGCCTCTATTAAGATGCCTGTTCTATTCTGTGATTTATTTGATTCGGCTAAAATATTTTGTACGTCATTGTCGTCTAAATTTCCCGATATTGACTTTGTTATAAGGCCTCTTCTATTCCTAATGGGTGGTAGTAGGCAATCGATTTTTTCTTCTAATTGTTGAATTTTCATATTTAGAATCTCTAATGTAAACTCGAAAGTTGGCTCTAGTTTGAGGGATTCTATGGTAGTTTTAATTCTGGAGGCGCATGTTCTGAATTCTGCTACATCTATAACGTGTGTTAGGATTGTAAGTGTTACCAAGTGGGATGATTGCTATGGGTCCGTTGATGTTGGTGATAGAGTATGATTGGACGGTGGTGAGAAACAGTCTGGAAAAATTAATCTATTAGTATAGTTGGGGTGGGTATGAGTTCTTTAGGTGTTAGTGATTGGTTGGGATCGTGAGTTCATGGTTCTCTTAATGTGCCTCCTAAGGTTTTGTTTGTGTAATTTCTAGCCTCTGGTAGTTAAAAGTGTTATTCCTTTGTCTCTTCCTACTTGGTGTGAAAATCTTGGTATGGTTTTCTTTCTTCTGTTTTCTTTTCTATATATAATATTATTTTCCTTAAACGGAATAGGCGGTTCCCTGTCTTTATTTAACTTAGCCAATCTCTTATCGGTGGTGATTTGTAAGTGTTGTTGTATTTGGGGGTATAGTGTTTGTCTGAATTGATTTAGTTTTGAGAGGTTTGATTTGTGCTAGAATGAATCGCGTTGTTATAGGTTGTTAATACTTCAGTAAGTATTTCAGTATGTTCGCACTGTATCTGTAGTTCCTTACGGCGGTTCATAACTATTCTGTATAATTCTGTTAATGTAGAGTGAAGTCTTTCGACGGGTGCGTTACCAGTCGACTGTTGGAATGAAGTTCTGAAGTATATCGCACGGACAGTTCTGCAGCCTGATCGAAGACCAGTTTTTTGGGTATGCCGAAGTTGCTCATGAATTGGGACAGGGCGGCAACGACTTTTATGGAGTTTCTGTTATGAAGCGGGTAGGCTTGTGCGAATTTGTCAATGATAGTTAGATTGCAAGTACCATTGACGAAGTAAATATCTATGTGGATCGCCATTAAGGGTCCTGGGTTGCCTGTCGTATTTAAGTGTAAGGCAAATGTCGCAATCTTTTATTATTTGTGTGATGATATCTTTCATGCGGGGAAGTAAATGTCTCTTTTTAAGTGTTGAAAGATTTCGTCGATACCTCTCTGGTTACTCTTGAGATAATATGTACGTATTCTGGATTTTTGGTCTTCAGGGTCGGTTATTTCAGGTAAGAACAGCTTGCAACGGGAGATTTTGAATGAGTAATTGTCCGAAAAGTAATTATTGTACGCTTCTTCTATGAGCAAGAAGACATGGTCTGGTGCAAATATTGCTACCATTTTATTTGGTTGAAGGATTGGTTGTAAGATATTAGAAATAGTGTTAAAGGTATATGTAGGTTCTGAGATGACTCTTCTGGTTTTGTACTGAAGATACGAAACACAATTTGTGTATTGAAATAGTTTAACGGTTGTTGGACGACTGGGATTTTCTGTGGCTCTTCGTTTATGTTCAAATTTGGTTCAATAAGACTTAGCGCATAGCGACCACGTTTTTTGAGCCTTTTTTATACACGACCTCGTAGTCGTAGGCTGCTAGGGTGCTTTTCCACCGGAGTAGTTCAGGGTTTTGACCATTAAAACTTTCTAACCAGATTAAAGGTTTGTGGTTTGTGACTATTTTGAATTTCTGGTCGAAAAGGTATGGCCGAAAGTGGCTTACTGACCAAATAATAGCTGGTATTTCTTTTTCTATTTTGGAATATCTGACCTCTGTGTCTGATAGTGTTCTACTAGCGAAAGATATGGGTTTGTCATTGGTGTCGGGGCCTGTGATAGGACTGACCCTATAGCGTAGTTACTTGCATCGGTCGTCAACGTGAATAGTTTTGTGAAGTCGGGATATATAAGTATTGGGTCGTCACATAACAAATTCTTTGAAATTTCGACTGCTTTCCTGAATTCGTCGTCTATAACTATTGATTATTTTCCTTTCAGTTGTCTTGTTATATGTTTTGTTATTTTCGCGAAATCTTTAATAAATTTGCTATAATATCCAAGTAATCCAAAAATTGACTTTATTTCCCTGATGGTTTTGGGACATGGGAAGTCCTTGATATCTTGTATTTTGTTTGGGTTGGGCTTGACTCCCTCTTGGGTCACAATGTGCCCTAAAAAGTCGTTTTCTTTTCTTAAAAAGTTGCATTTAACAGGTTGGATTATTAGATTCGCGTTCTGTAATTTAGTGAAAAAAAGTCTGATATCGTTAATGTGTTTTTGTAGTAAAGGTGAGAATATAAAAATGTCGTCCAGGTAAACTAAACAGACATTACCTATAAGGTATCCTAAAACGTTGTCCATTACACGTTGGAACGTGGCTGGTGCGTTCTTTAAACCGAAGGGCATTCGTTTAATTTTCGAAAATCGATGACTAAACGCCATTTCTCTTTGTCTGAAGAATCCAATTTTTTTAGGTATTATCCATACAGGTGCACTCCAGGGAGAGTGACTGTTTTTAATGATACTTTGTCGAAGAATTTCCGTTATTTGTTTGCGAACCTCTTCTTTGTGTATGAATGGGTATCGGTATGATTTAGTGAATATCGGAAAATTATCTACCGTTGGTATGGAGTGTTTGACGACATTAGAAAAGCTCAACTGACTTTCTTCGTGGTGGAAAAGTTTCTTAAAAGTTTTACATAGCTTGATTGGGTTAGACTGTTCTTCTTAGTTTAAATGTTCTGTCTTGATATCAAGTTTTGTTGGGTGTCTGTCTGAATAGTATCGGCCATTGCAGGCATGCAATGTAAAAGTCCATAGTCTTGTAAAGGGAGTTCTGCTACCAATGGTTCTTTTAGATAAAGTGTTTGATTGTAATCTGAATTATTACATACTTCGAAATAGGTCCCGTATATACCATAAAGTCTCCTTGCATGAAGTTTACTGGTAATGGAAACCTTATCTTTCTATTTGATGGCACAGTATGCAAAGTATCTAAAGGGTTTGGTCGTGTCAAAATTGGAATTGCGGTTTTAGGTATTTCTAAAATAGAGTCTGCAACGTTTATTTTGGCATTCAGAGTGGATAGCAGATCCATGCCTAAGAGGCCGTTGAAGTGTGTGTGAAAATTGAACAAAAGAAACTTGTGATTTGTTAGTTCTTTGAATTGTTTGAATTTAATAGTGTCTGTGTATTCTATTATTTGAAATATATTAAGTACCGTATGAATGCCGATGCTTGAATCGAGTTTTTTTATGTTATTTTCTGTAATGAGGGCTGGGTTTATAAATGAATAAGTAGAACCAGTGTCTATTTGGAATTTAAGTGGTTGTGAGGGGGCGAAAGTTGGGAATAGCATTATGTAAAGTAATGATGTGCCGTGGGCTTGCCTAGTTAGGAATCCGACTGGTTTTCCGAGGCTCTTTGCGGAAAATTTGTGTCGTCATTTATTTTGCACAAATTAGTATTTGTGTTAGTATTGTTTCTGTATTGTTGTTGGTTAGCGTGTGTTTTGGTAACTAGTCGATTGTCCCTTTTATTGGTGATTAGTTTGTTGGTGCGAGGTGTTGCGACCGTTATGATTTGAATGGTTCTGTTCTTGTTGGTTGTTCTTGGGATATGGGCGTCCCTTGTCCGCTGAATTATCGCGGCGACGGCCCTTTGCCTGTCTGTTTGAGTTTTGGAAGAAGAAACTTTGTTCCATTTGTCCGAATTCGTAAGCTTTTTCGATAGAGTTCAGGTTCCTAGTTCTGATAATTGTTCTTAATGGGTCTTTTAGTCCGATGCTAAATACGTTGAGGCATATATCATAAAGGGCACGTTTAGTGCCAAGTGCCCGTGTTATCCATGTCTTTGCCCATTATTATAAGTTCGTTTCTCAACTTTATTATACTGAAAAATAATTTTCCCATTGTAATGTCGTTTGGTAGGGTCTGTATTTCCCTAAGTACTATCGCTTCAGTTTTCTTGCTGGTTTAAAGTCGTTTGAGGTTAGTCTTGATGTCGTCCCAGTTCAATCGAGTGTCGCAAAGGGTCAGGGCCTCACCTGCCTTTCCTACGAATTTATTGCGGACGGCTCTTAGAAGTAATTGCCCATACTGATCTGATGAAGAACAGTAGTTCTTCAGCGCTAGTTATGAACTTGTCAAGGTTGCTAAAGTGACCTTCAAAAGTTGATAGTTGTTTGACAAAAGCTAAAATATAAGTTGGATTAAGATTGGTATTGATAACTGTCTATGTCGGGCTTAAGGGGGCTGATGCGTTGTTCGAGTCCATGTTGTTTTTGTTGGTTGGTCTGTCCACTCAATATAGCTAACCTGCAGCTGTTGTCTGTCTTCTTCTTCTTCCCTGATTTCAGTAAGACTGCCTCTACTCCTAAGTCCAAGTCTTCTTTTAATTTGGGTACTGAAAAATCTCTAAGCTTTTTTAGAGAAATCGAAATAAACGAAACGAAATAATAAAACGGACGCGGAGTTTGGCTGCAATAATTTTTAATTCAAGTAGAATGCAGTTGGCTTCAGTGCACAAACGAAACTAAGTTCTATTTTCATAAGCGAGAGTGGGCCACAGTCCGTCCGCGCTCCCTGAATTCGCCGTCGGCATTTGCCGATCGTCTTAACTTAAGAGTATAAATTTACGACACTCCATGTTGCTCGACTCTTCTGGCCTTAATCCGTGCGGCAGCGCACGCAAAGGCTGCCCGATGAGTAGATGCCCTGGTGTAATTATCTCGCCATCGTTGGGATTGGTGCTGTCTACGAGCAGTGGTCTGGAGTTGAGCAACGCTTCGACGTCTACCAGATGCGTGCTCAACTCGTCCGGCGTTAGTTTCGCATTGCCCGCTCCTCGCACCAGCCTGTACTTGGCAGTCTTCACCGCTGCTTCCCACAGTCCCCCGAAGTGCAGTGCTCGAGGGGGAATAAACTTCCATTGCACCCCTCGCTCCGCACAATAAAGCTAAATTCCCTTTGACATGTAGGTGTTTTGTTTTGTGTAGTGCGTTTACTAAACTTTAAAGTATGATATGTGTCTTATTGCTATAAGTGTTCTTAAGTTTATGTGTCTGTGTTGTGTATATGCTTAGTGTACTAAGATTTTAGCTTAAGTAATAAGGTTTTTTTTGTTTTTGTAACGCATTACGGTGGGAAAATTAAAATCTTCTAAAGATACCACCTTCCGTAGGTGTCATGCACGATTCATAACTCTCCAAGTAGAGTTATGCCTACGTACTAAAACAAAAACCTCCGTATGCTCCTCAGTCTTTTACATGCTCACCGACACTGCCAGACAAGGTATGACTTCAGTGAGCAGGATGTGAAGCCATTCGCACTCCCTTCCTTAAGTGTTGGGCATGGTGCACCCGTCCTTCCACTCTTAAGTCGCCTTTTACGAAAAGCCGAGCTTGCTGAGGTAGTATTCTCGTCCCGCCACCACACGGGAATACGCCGTCTCGTTCAGTCCCCAGTTCTGTGGGCAATCTCATCCGTTCGGACCCGCTTTATAATATCGATTATGATGCGATGCCCTATCTCCCATGCTCCTTTGTCCGCCAACATGCTTGCCAAAAGGCCTCTTGGGGTAAGAGGGTCTGCGGACAGTGCCGCTAGATGTTCTCTTTCTGCGTGGAACCTTGAACACTGCAGCAGGATGTGTTCTGCTGTTTCTAGCGCGTATGTACACTAGATGCACAGGGGTGACTCTACGTGTTTGAACCGAAAGAGATAAGCTCGGAAACAGCCATGATCCGTGAGTAATTGGGTCAGGTGGTAGTCAGAAACTTTATGCTGACACTTTGCCCATGCCGATAGGTCAGGGACGAGCTGGTACGTCCATCTACCACACTCGGACGAATGCCATCTGGCCTGCCATTCTCCAAGCAGCCACTCGTGGGCCTCTTCTCTGGTAAGGCTCTGCCTTGTCATGCCAAGAGCCTTGATCTCCAGGTCAACTGGCGGCATGCCAGTCAGGACTAGCTGATCGTTTATTGGTGGCACTGCTCCAGATTGGCGCGGCATATAATAAGATAAACTTCACTGCCGCCAGCAGCTTCCTCGCAGGCATTCTGGGTCCTCCCACATTGGGCTTGAGTCTTTCCAAAGCCGGAGACGTGAGTGATGCCTTTCTGCTTGCACACCTTGCATGCTCCTTCAAAGTGAGTCTGCGGTCAATCTGGACACCTAGGTATTTTAGTGATGCAGTTGACACCACATGTATCCCACACACAGAGACCTGAATGCTTTCCACGGCTTTTCTGATACTAAAGAAAACAGCCTCAGTCTAGTGCGCTGCTATTTTAAGGCCAACCTCCTCGAGCCAGTCGATGGAAGATCTGATCGTCACATTAAACTTGTCCTAAAGATCAGTCAGTGTTTTGGCGACTACAGTAATAGCCACGCAAAACAATGTAGCTCAGCTCCTTCTGGTTTGCAGATGCCGTATCGTAGCAAAGGGTACGGTCCCTGAGATAGCTGCCTACAGTGATCTTTAGGTACTCCGGGAGGCCCATATTCCTCATTGCGCTGAGGATAGCCGGCCATTTTTATACCCTTGGACTATTGAAAATGGACAAAAAAGGGTGTACTAACTTTGTGCAAATGTATGTAACGGGCAGAAGGAGACCCCATAAAGTATATATATTCTTGCTCAGGATCAATAGCCGAGTCGATTGAGCCATGTCCATCTGTCTGTCCGTCTGTCTGTCTGTCTCGATGAACGCGCCGATCTCGGCTATTACAATAGCTAGGGACACCAAATTTAGCATGAAGATTCCTGTATACCATACGCAGATCAAGTTTATTTTCAATTTGGAATAACACAAACCGCCAATTTTGATTTACATTGCGATTTACATTCGAAATATTCATTTCTTAACGTTCTGCTTTAGCATAAATATATATAAATAGATAAATATTGTACTATATGAACTTATATCCTTCAAATTGCAATTCGATCGGACAATAAACACTGAAGTTATTAGATAAACCATTTTGACCCTTCGACCATCAAAGAAATTGTCAATGACGTCAGAACTAAACAATGGTCCGAGGGTATAATTACTTGTGCAGGAAAGAAAAGGACAAACAATGCGAGCGCGAAGCGCGAGCTGTTTCTCGACTCTTCTTTTCCATGCACATGTCAATTACCGAAAATACGTGTGCATAAATATATACTAACACTCAACCAATAGGTGGCGGGGTAAATGTATGCAAGTATTTACATGCTTGTGTAAATATTCATAATATTCATAATACTATATGCTTACGTGCACATATGATTATTATTTAATAATTCATACTGTAGGGTCAATAAAAAATACAATACCAAAACCAATTAAATAAATATTAATTTTGATTACTCGATGTATTGCAAGTTATCGATATTGGCCAATTCAAAATTTATAAAGAAATACCGATATATACTGCTCACACCGCTTTTTGTAGTATTTCGCGCGCTAGGAAAATTGCGGCGATAAATTATTGACAACGTATAGAAATTGATGCAAGGTGGCAGCGCACTGCAGTTTTATGATTAATTTGTAGCTTGCGATTAGTATCATACAATTAGATACTTTTTATGGCAACATACGCCCAAGGGTATCCCACTGTCGCGTGCCGCTCGACTGTTGCAGTCGTTCTGTGTTGAAGGCGTTCTTCACGTCCAGGGTGACTATTGCGCAGTACTCCTAAGTAATAAGGTGTAGTTGTGTAAATGTGGTTGTATGTATACAAAGTCTTAAAATATAGTGTTGTGTATTAATACTAAATTATCGATGGTTTTGTGAAATTAATTTCTCTTCTGTTTTTGTTTCTCTCTAGGTAAGTGTGTAATTTGGTTCCAGTGTTTAACTGTAATACATTGTGTGGGCATTAGTGTGAATTGGTTCCAGTGTTTAACTGTAATACATTGTGTGCATAATTAAGTATATTTTTTTCTTAATATATATGTAACGATAGTTATTGATATGCGATGGTCGATAATCAACGCAAAGGGTAGCGTAGTGAGCGCAGGCAGAAGACGAAGAAGGAGATATAAGAAAAAGGACAAGCATAGAGTCAGTCGAAGAAGAACAAAGCGAGTTGAAAGTTGTGCAGAAAAAAGATCGTCAAGCCGAAAGTTGTCGTGTCCGGAGTAAGTCATCGTATGTCCGGAGATCAAGAAGTGTTGGCACGAGTCATCTTTTTATTAAATACCAAATATAATAAGCAAACTATTATAATATCAAAATATTACTAAGATAAACAATTGTACTAAACAATAAATATCCTACATTTGGGGGCTCAACCAATAAAACAATAAAAAGTTGACCCATTTGTAAAGTGCAGAAAGTTAAACTGTTGTGGAATTACGTCAAAAAGTGCTAAATAAAAAGTTGTGAAATTTCGCAAGTTGGTTGGCGTCGGTCGGAAATTCCTAGAAGCGTGGTGAGTTTCGCAAGTTGGTTGGCGTCGGTTGGAAATTTCTAGAAGTGTGGTGAATAAAATTGAGTTGGCATCAAGCAGCGAATACGAAAGCATGAGTAGAGAGGAGAGAAAGGGACAGCGATATGGTGCTGTCGCACGGTCGTCGGTAAAGCGAGGAGACGAAAATAAAAATGCAGAAGAGCAGCGTCTATCAGAAGTGTGTGCAGACCAAATAAAAGAGATGCAAGCAGAGAGTAATAAAAGTCTACAACAATTAATTCAGCTGCTTACTCTTAAAATTCAGGCTGATGAAATTACCCAGAATGAGCCGAAAGTAACTGCAGACAATTTTTCAAAAATTGTACCCGACTTCGATGGCGTCAGCATCCCAGTGGAGATTTGGCTTGAAAATTTTGAGCTGAATGCAGATGCATATGAGCTTACGGAAAAACAACGATATGTGCAGGCACGAGGAAAAATGGTTAAATGGTAAGAGTTGGTGAGCACATATGAGCAACTTAAAAATGCCCTAATTGGCGAATTTAAGCGCGCGTCGAAAAGTGCCGATGTACATGCGAAGTTGACGCACAGGAAGAAGAAGAGCGACGAAAGTACAGTGGTGACTGAAAAAATATAACCGATGGAAAAAGTATTCGTTGCTACAATTGCGGCTCTAATGAACACATGAGAAAAGACTGCAAGGCAGAAACAAAATGTTTTAAATGTGCAGGCAGCGGTCATATATCTTCAAATTGTCCACAAGCTGTAAAAAGTGTTCAAGTCGTAAAAGATACTAAGCGCTTGAAAGTAGTTTTGCTGAACGGTACAGAGGTCGCCTGCCTTCTGGACACAGGATCCGATGTGACAATCGTATGTCAGTCTTTGTACAATAAACTTCAAAGCACTGTGATGCAGAAGTGTTATTCCGTTCTACGAGGCCTTGGAAACGCTAAGACGCAGCCGCTAGGTTCATTTATGGGCAGAGTACACGTTGACGGGATCGAAGCCATACAAAAGATTGTTGTGATACCAAACAATTACATCGAGAACGACGTAATACTTGGCTTTGACTTTGCATCGCAGTTCTGCGTGACTTTGAATGACGGAGATTTCATCTTTACAAAGGCGTCAGCGCGGCCGGAATGCGCTGAATCAAAAGAGCTAAGTATGTACAATATTGTCGAGACTGGTAGTAACATAGATGCTTCTCCACAGTACAAGCCGATGATCGAGTCAATGATAGCAGAGTACAAGCAAGCCAAAAACAACGCTGAATGCCCGGTGTCGATGAAGATCGTGCTAGAGGAGCGTACAAAACCATTTCGTCATCAACCAAGCCGTCACTCAGCTGTGGAATCCGAGTCTATCAGAAAACAAGTTGACGCCTGGTTGCAGGATGACATTGTGCGCAAATCTTCATCGAACTTTTCCAGTCGAGTCGTCGTGGTCAAGAAGAAGGATGGCACGGACAGAATCTGCGTTGACTTTCATCAATAAAATAGTATGGTACTTAAGGACTGCTTCCCAGTGCCACGCATGGATGATGTGCTGGAACAGCTTCAGTCCGCAAATGTATTCGTAGTTATGGATCTGAAGAATAGCTTCTTCCACGTACCAATTGAGGAGTCCTGCCGCAAGTTTACAGCGTTCATAACCAAGGAAGGGCTTTTTGAATTCAATCGAGCGCCGTATGGTTTTTGCAACTCGCCGGCCGTTTTCAATCGTTTTCTAAGTTGCGTATTTGAAGACTTGATTATGCAGAACGAAGAATGCATGTCAAAGTTGAGAGCAGTTCTAAATCAAGCAGCCAAGTTTAATCTAAAAATCAAATGAAGTAAGTGCCACTTTCTTAAGAATAAAATTTACTTTCTGGGCCAAACCGTGGAAATGGGCAAGATTCGACCAGGACAAGAGAAGACGCAAGCTGTGCAGAGGTTAAAATGTCCAAAGAACATAAAAGGCGTCCAATCCTTTTTGGGGTTGACCGGATTTTTCCGCAAATTCATTCGAGATTACGCTCAGATCGCTCGCCCGTTAACTAACTTGTTAAAAAAAGACGTGATTTTCAAGATGGAGGCAGAAGAACTAAACGCTATAAGCTGTCTAAAAAATTCATTGTCATCAGAACCTGTACTAAGCATATACTGTCGAGAGGCGCCAACTGAGCTACATACTGACGCGTCCAAGGATGGATTTGGTGCAGTATTGACACAGGAGTTTGACAAGCAGCAGCGTCCAGTATTTTATTGGAGCAAAAAGACGTCGCAGATTCAAAGCGCCACAGCTACATTCTGGAGGTTAACGCAGCATATCTTGCCATGCAGAAATTACGCTACTACCTGCTAGGCATACATTTCAAGTTGGTGACAGATTGCGCAGCTTTTTCCCAAACAATAAGGAAAAAAGATGTGCCACGAGAAGTTGCACAGTGGATACTTGCTCTGCAGCACTTTAATTTCGAAGTCGAGCATCGCTCCGGCAGCAGGATGAAGCACGTTGACAGTCTCAGCCGATATCCCCAAGATGTTTTTGCCAAAACTTCAGAAGTTGCAGCTAGATTAAAAGTTGCCCAGAAAAAGGATAACTACATTAAAGCTATAGCAGAAATATTAAAATTGCAGCCGTATGAAAATTTTAAGCTGAAAGGTGGAATTGTATACAAAACCATGAACGGCAGTGACTTGTTGGTCGTACCCAAAACAATGGAGCATGAAGTAATAGCGGATGCACACAGTATTGGCCATTTTGCATTGCAAAAATCAATTCACACACTACAGCAGCAGTTCTGGATACCACATATGGAACGAAAAGTAACCCAGCTGATTAACACTTGCGTCAAGTGAATTATTGTCAACAAGATGTTTGGAAAGCCAGAAGGATTTTTGAACTGCATTGAAAAGGGAGATAAGCCACTTCATACCCTCCACATCGATCACTTGGGGCCCATGGATTCAACGTCAAAGGGCTACAAATACATATCTACATAATCGTAGATGGATTTTCCAAATTCGTATGGCTTTTCACCACTAAGAGCACAGGCACCGATGAAGTTGTAAAAAAGTTGGAAGAATTGTCTAATATTTTTGGTCAGCCGCTACGCATTATCAGTGACAGGGGCGTGGCATTTACTTCAAACAGCTTTGAAGAATATACCAAGTCAAATGGTATTGAACACGTTTGGACAACAACAGGAGTTGCTCGCGGCAACGGTCAGATAGAGGGAGTCAACAGATGCATTCTATCAATAATCAGCAAGCAAAAGTATAAAGACGGCTATGATCGCAAACGCAAGGGCGAGCGTACATATAAAGAAGGAGATCTGGTGGCTATTGTGAAGACTCAAATTTGAGCCCCCACATTTTTTTGTTATTTTTATATATATTATCTTTCTTTCCCTTATTATTAGCATGTAATTAGATAAAACCCGTCGTTTTAGTCGAGTCAGACTACCCCAAGAGTAGGTGTAAGAGGTTACAGGGTATAGGCTCGCTCACCACGTGAACGTCGAACACCAGCAGAGAGAGCAAGCGCAGCTCGAAAGCAATGGGAAAAACAACTGGCGCAGCCGAATAACGGAAGAAGACGCAGCCAAAACAACGGACAGAGCGAGCGCAGCTCGAAAGTAACGGGAATACAACAGGTGCAGCCGAAAAACAACGGAGAGAGCAAGTACAGTCAGGTAATGGGAAAAGGCGAGCGCAGCCGAACGACAGAGCGAGCGTCGCCAAACGACAGAGCGAGCGCCGCAGCAGAGCGAGCGTCGAACGAAAGAGCGAACACAGCCAAACAACAGAGCGAGCGCCGCAGCAGAGCGAGCGCCGAACGACAGAGCAAGCGCAGCCGAACGACGGAGCGAGCGCAGCCGAACGACAGAGCGAGCGTCGCAGCAGAGCGAGCGGAACGACAGAGCAAGCGCAGCCGAACGACAGAGCGAGCGCAGCCAAACGAGAGAGCGAAGCCGAGAGAGCCGAACGTCAGAGCAAGCGCAGCCAAACGAGAGAGCTCTGCAGTCACCGCAGCCGAGAGAGCGCTGCAGTCACTGCAGCCGAGAGAGCGCTGCAGTCACCGCAGCCAAGAGAGCGCTGCAGTCAAAGCAGCCGAGAGAGCGCGGCAGAATGCGTGGATAGCTTAAGCTTGGCGACTGCGCTGCTGGGATTAACGCCAGCACATGGAGGGGCAAATTAATTGCGGCACGCGCTAATTTTGGACACTCGAAGTGGCGAATTCAGACCGTGCGGAAGCAAAAGTGGAACAAGCAGAAACATATAAGTAAAGACGCGTGGACCAAGGTGAGCGAGCCGCCACATGGTTGATTTTAGGCAGGGCCCGGGTTCCCCGGGCAGAGGAGACGGTGTTTAGGTAGGGCAAGGGTAGGCATAGGTATTAGTTAGTTTTTTAGGCTAAGTTAATAAAATAAAGATGATGTTTACAAATGAAAGTGCGCATGTCTGCCAAAGGGAACAAAAGGGCGCGTGAATGTGTGAGTGTGTGAGTGTGTAAGTGTGTGCATGTGTCGGCGCAGGCGGCGAACGCGAGACCACGTGGCCCAAGCTGTTCCGGAGTTCCACTGGTGTGCAAGCCGGTAAATACCCAGCACATACAGTGGAGCCTCAAGAACAACCGCGAGCCGGTGAATCCCGGAACACGAGGTAAATACCCGGTTCCGAGATTAACCGAGTCACGGATGGTAACCACTGGTCTGACGGCGACAGGCAGAGCGCGCGTGTGCGAGGGCGAAGGGGGCGCCAGACCACGTGGCCCAAGCTGTTCCAGGGCTCCACTGATGTGCAAGCCGGTAAATACCCAGCACATACAGTGGAACCTCGAGAACAACCGCGAGCCGGTGAATCCCGGAACACGAGGTAAATACCCGGTTCCGAGATTAACCGAGTCACGGATGGTGGCCACTGGTCTGACGGCGACAGGCAGAGCGCGCGTGTGCGAGGGCGAAGGGGGCGCCAGACCACGTGGCCCAAGCTGTTCCAGGGCTCCACTGATGTGCAAGCCGGTAAATACCCAGCACATACAGTGGAACCTCGAGAACAACCGCGAGCCGGTGAATCCCGGAACACGAGGTAAGTACCCGGCTCCGAGATTAACCGAGTCACGGATGGTGGCCACTGGTCTGACGTCGACAAGCAGAGCGCGTGTGCGAGGGCGAAGGGGGCGCCAGACGGCGTGGCCAAACCGTTCCGGAGTTCCACTGGTGTGCAAGCCGGTAAATACCCAGCACATACAGTGGAACCCCGAGAACAGCCGCGAGTCGGTGAATCCCAAACACGAGGTAAATACCCGGTTGCGAGATAAACCCAATCTCGCGGGCGGCCACTAGTCAGGCGTCGCCACACATTGTGGGCGTGCGCAAGGGCAGACAGGCGTCCACGTGGCCTCGCACTGCTCCGTGGCTCCACTGACGTGCAAGCCGGTAAATACCCAGCACGTACAGTGGAACCTCTGGAGCAGCCGCTGGTCGATGGTCCCAAAGGCTTGAGGTAAATACCCGGCTCCGAGACCATTAGCTAAGCGGGGGAGGGCTCCACTGGACCCATTTGTTGGCCGTTGCGCACGATTTTCAACGACACACACACGCTGCAAAGTCGGCCATGCCGGCTCAGCGGGACACCACGTGTTCGTCTCTGCGATGACCCCAAAACCCCAGAAGGTCACTCTCTTGGTTTCGGCTCGGGTCTCAGCAAATTTTACAAATTACTCCTGTAAAGTGGCCTGGCGCGACTGAGCGCACGTCAGCCTTCAGACGCTACCTTACACTATTAAACGAACTCAGTTTGTGACTCGCAAACCGCCAATTTTGATTTACATTGCGATTTACATTCGAAATACTCATTTCTTAACGTTCTGCTTTAGCATAAATATAGATAAATATTATATGAACTTATCCTCCAAATTGCAATTCGATCGGACAATAAACACTGAAGTTATTAGATAAACCATTTCGACCCTTCGACCAGCAAAGAAATTGTCGATGACGTCAGAACTAAACAATGGTCCGAGGGTATAATTACTTGTGCAGGAAAGAAAAGGACAAACGATGCAAGCGCAAAGCGCGAGCTGTTTCTCGACTCTTCTTTTCCATGCACATGTCAATTACCGAAAATACATGTGCATAAATATATACTAACACTCAACCAATAGGTGGCGTGGTAAATGTATGCAAGTATTTACATGCTTGTGTAAATATTCATAATATTCATAATATGCTTACGTGCACATATGATTATTATTTAATAATTCATACTGTAGGGTCAATAAAAAATACAAAACCATAAAATGCAATTAAATAAATATTAATTTTGATTACTCGATGTATTGCAAGTTATCGATATTGGCCAATTCAAAATTTATAAAGAAATACCGATATATACTGCTCACACCGCTTTTTGCAGTCTTTCGCGCGCTAGGAAAATTGCGGCGATAAATTATTGACAATTATATTATTGGTAGTATGTATACAAAGTCTTAAAATATAGTGTTGTAAAATTAATTTCTCTTCTGTTTTTGTTTCTCTCTAGGTAAGTGTGTAATTTGGTTCCAGTGTTTAACTGTAATACATTGTGTGCATTAGTGTGAATTGGTTCCAGTGTTTAACTGTAATACATTGTGTGCATTTGTAAGTATTTTTTTTTCTTAATACATATGTAACGATAGTTATTGATATGCGATGGTCGATAATCAACGCAAAGGGTAGCGTAGTGAGCGCAGGCAGAAGACGAAGAAGGAGATATAAGAAAAAGGACAAGCATAGAGTCAGTCGAAGAAGAACAAAGCGAGTTGAAAGTTGTGCAGAAAAAAGATCGTCAAGCCGAAAGTTGTCGTGTCCGGAGTAAGGCAAAGTTGTGTAGTCATCGTATGTCCGGAGATCAAGAAGTGTTGGCACGAGTCATCTTTTTATTAAATACCAAATATAATAAGCAAACTATTATAATATCAAAATATTACTAAGATAAACAATTGTGCTAAACAATAAATATCCTACATTTGGGGGCTCAACCAATAAAACAATAAAAAGTTGACCCATTTGTAAAGTGCAGAAAGTTAAACTGTTGTGGAATTACTTCAAAAAGTGCTAAATAAAAAGTTGTGAAATTTCGCAAGTTGGTTGGCGTCGGTCGGAAATTCCTAGAAGCGTGGTGAGTTTCGCAAGTTGGTCGGCGTCGGTTGGAAATTTCTAGAAGTGTGGTGAATAAAATTGAGTTGGCATCAAGCAGCGAATACGAAAGCATGAGTAGAGAGGAGAGAAAGGGACAGCGATATGGTGCTGTCGCACGGTCGTCGGTAAAGCGAGGAGACGAAAATAAAAATGCAGAAGAGCAGCGTCTATCAGAAGTGTGTGCAGACCAAATAAAAGAGATGCAAGCAGAGAGTAATAAAAGTCTACAACAATTAATTCAGCTGCTTACTCTTAAAATTCAGGCTGATGAAATTACCCAGAATGAGCCGAAAGTAACTGCAGACAATTTTTCAAAAATTGTACCCGACTTCGATGGCGTCAGCATCCCAGTGGAGATTTGGCTTGAAAATTTTGAGCAGAATGCAGATGCATATGAGCTTACGGAAAAACAACGATATGTGCAGGCACGAGGAAAAATGGTTAAATGGTAAGAGTTGGTGAGCACATATGAGCAACTTAAAAATGCCCTAATTGGCGAATTTAAGCGTGCGTCG
Organism: Zaprionus ornatus; assembly: GCA_018904035.1. NCBI lineage: Eukaryota > Metazoa > Arthropoda > Insecta > Diptera > Drosophilidae > Zaprionus > Zaprionus ornatus. Next base: position 155,240 of record JAEIFZ010000231.1, on the reverse strand, counting down.
AAAAGTGCCGATGTACATGCGAAGTTGACGCACAGGAAGAAGAAGAGCGACGAAAGTACAGTGGTGACTGAAAAAATATAACCGATGGAAAAAGTATTCGTTGCTACAATTGCGGCTCTAATGAACACATGAGAAAAGACTGCAAGGCAGAAACAAAATGTTTTAAATGTGCAGGCAGCGGTCATATATCTTCAAATTGTCCACAAGCTGTAAAAAGTGTTCAAGTCGTAAAAGATACTAAGCGCTTGAAAGTAGTTTTGCTGAACGGTACAGAGGTCGCCTGCCTTCTGGACACAGGATCCGTTCTACGAGGCCTTGGAAACGCTAAGACGCAGCCGCTAGGTTCATTTATGGGCAGAGTACACGTTGACGGGATCGAAGCCATACAAAAGATTGTTGTGATACCAAACAATTACATCGAGAACGACGTAATACTTGGCTTTGACTTTGCATCGCAGTTCTGCGTGACTTTGAATGACGGAGATTTCATCTTTACAAAGGCGTCAGCGCGGCCGGAATGCGCTGAATCAAAAGAGCTAAGTATGTACAATATTGTCGAGACTGGTAGTAACATAGATGCTTCTCCACAGTACAAGCCGATGATCGAGTCAATGATAGCAGAGTACAAGCCAGCCAAAAACAACGCTGAATGCCCGGTGTCGATGAAGATCGCTCCTCTAGTCCCCTTCTCAAGGATAAGATGGCAGCAGAACTCAATGGCGTGAACCTCTGATTGGAAAACTGTGGGCCAGTTGCCCATAGCAATCGAGGTCCTGGAGTTGGGACCATGTATCCCAGCTCCAACCCCCTGTTCAGTCTTTGACCCGTCGGTGTACCAATGTATACCATTTGGGTCTCTGATGGGGTTGCCAGCATCCCAAACCCTGCGGTCCGGGATGAGGGTTCTAAATTGTGCACCAAAGAAGAGTTCCTTGGTCATAGAATCTGATCTAGTGCAGATCTCTAAGCCAGGAATGTCTTTGAGTAGGCTAGCATGCCCAGATTCGGTAGCTAGAAGCCCAGATTGGAGCTTGATTCTAAGAAGGCTCATAGCAGCAACTTCTTTTATACGGATATGCAGCGGAGTCAGATTCAAAATCGATTCCATTGCTGCAGTGGGACAGGTGCGGAGTGCACCCGTCAAGGAAAGGCAAAGCAGCCTATGCAATTTCGTGCATTTATTGATGGCAGTGACCTGCGTAACCTTGGGCCACCACACAATAGCAGCGTAGGTTACGATCGGTCTTTCCATCATCTCAAAAAGCCACCTAATGGTGCAGCCTTCTACATGCCCACATGGCATGAGTGGCCTTTGATTGAGTGTTATGCAGGTGGGAGTTCCAGTTTAGTCGCTTATCAAGGGTTACCCCTAGATACTTGACTTCGTTGGAAAGTTCCACAGGAGAGCCGCCAATATGTAATTGACCAATGTCAATAGAGTAACGCTTAGTGAAGGGAACAATGATTGCCTTTTGAGGATTGATGCTAAGACCTACATCATCGCACCATCTACTGACCGTGTTCAGAGCTGATTGCATCAGCTCTGTCACGGTGTTGGCATAGTTCCCGTTCACTACGAGAGCCAGGTCGTCGGCATAGCCAATCGCTTCCACGCCCTGTTCTGCAAGTATGATTAGTAGTTCGTCAACTACTAGGGACCAGAGCAAAGGGGATAGAACCCCTCCCTGGGGACACCCTTTTACCGCACTAATATGGGCGGTCGTCGTGTCCAGGGTAGAGGAGATAGTCCGGTGTTTGAGCATGGCGTCAATCCACCGGATTATGGGACGGGCAATGTTCCTGCGCTCAAGCGCAGCAGAGATAGACCCGTAGCCGGTATTATCGAAAGCACCCTCTATATCAAGAAAAGAGCACAGAGCAATGTTCTTTGATACGAAGGCCTTTTCGATCTTACTCACTAATTTGTGGAGAGCGACCTCTGTCGATCTACCGGCTATATACGCGAACTGCGTGGGGTGCAGAGGGTTGTTTTCCTGCAGAGAGCACCGAATGTGCAAGTCTAGGAGCCTTTCCGCAGTCTTGAGCAGAAAGGAGGTAAAGCTGATCGGCCGGTAGGACTTAGGCTGGTCAAGAGGACGATTCCCCTGTTTGGGGATGAATACCACATTGACTCTCCTCCAAGAGTTGGGTATGTGTCCCCACGTGAGACTGGCTCTAAGCAGGCCGACCAGTGGATCGAGGATATGATCCAGACTGTTTTGGAGAAGGGCTGGAAAGATTTGATCACCCCCTGGGGCTTTGAAGGGAGCGAAGGAACCTACAGCCCATTTGACCTTTTCAGGATCGAAGATGGTACCAGAGTCAGGTGACCAGGTGGCGTCAACGTGACTGGAAAGATCTGGGTTGGCCACGGAACCTGGGAAGTGAACTTGCAATAAAAGCTCAAGTGCTTCCCTACGATCTTGAGTGAAAGAGCCATCTGCTCTTTTTAGAAGCCCTATACCATTAGACGATCCTTTGGCTAATACCTTGTGGAGTCTCGCTGCCTCTGGCAGAGATTCTATGCTACCACAGTAGCTGCGCCACGTATCGCGTTTGGAGCGTCTAATGTTCTTATTATAGTTTGTGAGAGCGTCCCTATAGACGTCCCAACTTATACAGTTAGATCTGGCCTTGTTGAAAAGGCTTCTAACCTTCCTTCTTTGAGCAGCCAGCTCTTCGTTCCACCAAGGAACTTTACGGTTGACCGTTAGTGTCTTCCGAACTGAGCTGGCTTCGAAGGACGTAATAAGCACATCTTGGAGCAGGTTGGCAGCAAGTTCTATCTCACTGACAGAGTTAGGATTGCTGATCAACATGTCTGCTTTCAAAGCCACAGAGGCTTTGAAGAGTTCCCAATTTGTCTTTTTTGGACAAAAGGAGTTCTGGCGGATCTCGACTTGGCCAGGAAGGTCGAACCTGATGTGCTGATGGTCCGACAAGGTGGCTTCGTCTGTGACCCGCCAGTTTATAAGCGAACTCGCAATTGAGTTGCTTATTAGGGTGAGATCTAATACCTCTTCCCCAATAGAATTAATAAACGTCGGTTTACACCCGACGTTCGCTATGTCTAAATGACAACACATTAGATAATCAAGGAGAGACTCACCACGTTTGTTGATGTCGCTGCTCCCCCAGATTGTGTGATGGGCGTTGGCATCATAGCCAATCACGAGCGGCTTGTTCTGGAGGCGGCAGAATCCCACAAGCCGCTGAACCTCTGCGGGGGGTACGTCATCCACATCGCCCGGGAAGTAAGCAGAGGCGATCACCACTTCCCGGACGCCATCAGCAGTGGCTACCTACGAGGGTCGTTTGATAAGTCCGTGACTTTTTGTATTTGCCGCGCACCTGCTCTAAATACAACACTGCTCCTGTCAGCAGTTATCGATTAACAGCTGACTGTAAAATTTTGAGAAAGCTGCGTTTCTTAGTTTGCGTTTTATAGGCATTGAAAGCAGACGATCTCGTGAATTTTAACGAAAATGGAAAAAAGTGAATTTCGTGTGCTAATTAAGCATTATTTTTTGCGTAAAAAATCCATCACCGAAACCAAGGAAAGACTTGATAAATATTATGGGGACTCTGCACCATCAATTTCAATGGTTAAGAAATGGTTTACTGAGTTCCGTTGTGGTCGTACCAGTACAAGTGATGCCGAACGTTCAGGTCGCCCAAAAGAGGTCGTCATGCCAGAAATCGTCGACAAAATCCATGGAATGATATTGGATGATCGGAGAATGAAAGTGCGTGAGGTAGCTGAGGCTGTAGGCATCTCAACTGAACGGGTACATCACATTTTACATGAATATTTGGACATGAAAAAGCTTTCCGCGCGATGGGTGCCGCGATTGCTCACACACGACCATAAGCGCAACCGTGTGACCATTTCAAAGGAGTGTTTGGCGATGTTCAACCGCAATCCAAACGAATTTTTGCGCCGTTTCGTTACCGTAGACGAAACATGGATCCACCACACCACACCAGAGACCAAAGAACAATCAAGACAGTGGGTTTCTCCGGGTGAACGTGCACCAAAGAAGGCCAAGGTGGGTCTGTCGGCCAACAAGGTCATGGCCACAGTTTTTTGGGATGCACAAGGTATCATTCACATCGATTACCTTGAAAAGGGTAAAACGATCACCGGCGAATATTATTCAGAGCTTTTGGACAGATTCGATATTGATTTGAAGCAGAAACGACCGCATTTGGCGAAAAAAAGTGCTGTTCCATCAGGACAATGCACGGGTGCACACGTGTGTAGTCAGCATGGCAAAATTTCATAAATTGGGCTACGAACTGCTACCCCATCCAGCATATTCTCCAGATTTAGCCCCCTGTGACTATTTTTTGTTTCCAAACATGAAGAAATGGCTCGGCGGTAAGAGATTCGGGTCAAATGAAGAGGTCATCACAGAAACAAACGACTATTTTGAGGGCCTTGAGAAAACCTATTATTTGGAAGGAATAAAAAAATTGGAAAAACGCTGGACTAAATGTATAGAGCTAAAAGGAGATTATGTTGAGAAATAAAACGCTTCTTTGACGAAAAAAATATATTTTATTCAAAAAGTCACGGACTTATCAAACGACCCTCGTATATAGCCGTTGCCACCAGGTCTCTGTGAATGAATTTGGTTAAAGGAAAGTGTCTCACACTGTTATTGATCAGTATAGCAGTGCGAGGGGCACCTCCCATACGGACATATAATAACTTACATGATCCGCATGATAGTCTCCTCTTTACAGACGACCCTGCACAGGGTGGCTGACGCTCCTCTGGCGTGGTGCAGGTTCGCCTGGAGCACTCTAGTTGCGCTCCGCATCCTCTCTCAGCGCCTTGGTGACAAGGCCACATGCCTTGCCCCCCCGAGAGTCGTTGCCTCGGATGCCCTTCGGCAGTATGGCTGAGCTGCTCGGGGGAGGTCGCCTAGCGATCCCAGTCGCGGGAGGTGCCCTTGCGGGTTGTTTGCGCCCAGCGCTGACTGTGGGTCTGGCAGGGGCCAGGAGGCGCCCGCTGCCAGCCACCGGCCTGGTGCGGCCCGTTGAGGGGTTGGGGGCGGAGACCAGAATGGTCGGGGGTTTTTGGATGGGGGCTTTCAGCGCCACTGCGGCCGCAGCACTGGTGGACGACACCGGTGCGGCAGCCACTGCTGTCGCATAGGTAGGGGCCACCTTTGACGCTTCCGGAGGGGCGCTGGAGGGGGGGAATGGTTGGAGAGGGGGATGGGGGACGGGCCGGGGAGGGAGAGGCTCTGGGGACGGAGTTCTTCAGGAGAAGTTTGATACGATGTACGGATAGCAGCTCAGGTGGAAGGCCCTACAATAACTGCAACATGTGCAGAAAATATGAAGCTATGGAAGTACGCGTCTACAAATGAAAATCTATGGCCGTCTGGGTCAGACGACAGTGATCAGCATGGCCGAATGTAACGATAGTTATCGATATGCGATGGTCGGGTATGGGGTAGCGTCGTGAGCGCAGGCAGAAGAGGAAGAAGGAGATATAAGAAAAAGGACAAGCATAGAGTCAGTCGAAGAAGAACAAAGTGAGTTGAAATTTGTGCAGAAAAAAGATCGTCAAGCCGAAAGTTGTCGTGTCCGAAATAAGGCAAAGTTGTGTAGTCATCGTATGTCCGGAGATCAAGAAGTGTTGGCACGAGTCATCTTTTTATTAAATACCAAATATAATAAGCAAACTATTATAATATCAAAATATTACAAAGATAAACAATTGTGCTAAACAATAAATATCCTACACATATTTTGTTTGTGTAAGTCAATGAACGTTTGGCGATAACACAATCTGACGTAATATATAAAATGAATTTGTTTATAAAGAATGTAATTTAAATAAATGTAATTTTTTTATTCAAGGAGGTTTAAACTTGACCCACATATTGATTTAAATGCTGATTGTTGCACAATTGTATATTGACTCAAAGCGGCAAAGAAACGTCATATAATATCATACGCCGTTATGCTGCTTCAGCATTATTTTTTTTGTTTCGTCGCACAGGGCAATTTTAAATAGCTAGAATTACAAAATATTATTGTTGTTATTACGTTGGTTGGTGTGTCGTATAATTGATACCGTGTAAGGTAGTGTTTAATTTCTATCAAAGTCGTTTTTTAATTTTCGACGCACAGCAAGTTCTGTATTGGGACTCGATTCAGACTTACTTCACAGAATTATGTGTTGCGAAATTCTTCTTTCTCAACTGCGCAATATATCTCTGATATATTGCCATCCCACTTTTCCTTTTTAGTCAGCGCCTTACGATCAAACCTTACTCAGCAACTAAGTGTTTCTCTTTCGCTCAATTACTGTGTATTGCAAAACCTTGTAACAGCATACTGTCGCCACCAATAACGGTACTTGCATGTACAATGGTCAATGTTAACCCATTCTACAATATTCGGTCACAATATTTAACGATATTTATGATTGATGTACAGATATTCGGCAATAATTTTGAACGAAATTGATTTCTTGTTTAATTATGTATTGTCCCGGTGTATTATCAGCAATCAATGTACACATATTCGGCCATAATTGTGAACGAAATTTATTTCTTGTTCAATTATGTATGGTCCCGGTGTATTATCAGCGATTTATGTACACAGATTCGGCCATAACACTGAACAAGAGTATTTCTTTTGTTGGTTTATGCATTGTCCCGGTGTATTATCAGCGATTGATGTACACATATTCGGCCATAGCACTGAAAGATTTGAGCTTTTTATATATGTCATACGTGACAATCAGCGGTTGATGTACACATATTTGGTTAAATAGTTTGTGGTTAAATGTATATCACTTTTGAATTTTTCCTGTTATGTTATGTGTGCAGTATTTTTTTTTAATTCTTATCTTTTTTTTCTTTTCTCCCTATTTTTTGAACACCTCTTTACACTTTCTTCAGTCTTGTGTTTTTTCCTTGGCATTGTTCACTTACTTACCTGCTTACAGGAGAGGAACGAAGAACGTAAAGGGCATTGTTAATCCTTTAAGTTCTGGTCCGGCTGCGCCAGTTAACATATGGGAGTCCTCCTTCGGATTGGAGTCCTCTTCTAGTTGGATCGTAAGTATGGGAATAGGATGTATCCTCATAGGAATATTTAAAGACACTTGTGTGTTCTTTGTGTTCACTAAGTTATTGATATTCAAATATTAATACATCTGTATCTTTACGTGGTAGGTCTAAGAATGATTTTATTTGTGTATACGTACAGCGTTGGCACTTTGTTGATGTTATTGACCGGGGCGGCTTCGTGGGCGGTAACTGTTGCTGAGTGGGGACAATACTGGGCATGGTAACTCGCGCTGACGGTACCGTCCTCGAACCCCAAGGGTCTTCGAAGAAGACCTTTGCCCTGCACCCCACGCAGTTCGCGTAGATCGACAAAGGTCGCTCTCCACAAATTAGTGGGTAAAATCGAAAAAGCTTCGTATCCAAGAACATTGCTCTGTGATCTTTTTTTGATACAGAGGGTGCTTTCGATAACACCGGCTACGGGTCTAACTCTGCTGCGCTGGAACGCATAGTCCCATAGTCCGGTGGATTGACGCTATGCTCAAACACCGGACTATCTCCTCTACCCTGGACACAACGACCGGTTTTATAAGTGCGGTAAAAGGGTGTCCCCAGGGAGGGGCCCTATCTCCTTTACTCTGGTCCCTAGTAGTTGACGAACTACTAATTATACTTGCAGAACAGGGCGTGGAAGCGATTGGCTGTGCCGACGACGTGGGCATGCAGAAGACTCTTTGGTAGAATCTGGGGACTCTTTGGTAGAATCCTGCACGATTCGGTAGGTATTTGAGATGAAGATAAGACCGATCGTAACCTACGTTACTATTGTGTGGTGGCCAAAGGTTACGCAGGTCACTGCCATCAGTAAATGTACGAAACTGCATAGGGTGCTCTGCCTTTCCTTGACGGGTGCACTTCGCACCTGTCCCACCGCAGCAATGGAATCGATTTTGAATCTGACTCCGCTGCACATCCGCATAAAAGAAGTTGCTGCTATGAGCCTTCTTAGAATTAAGCTCCTCTGGGCTTCTAGCTACCGAATCAGGGCATGCTAGTTTAATCAAAGTAATTACTGGCTTAGAGATCTGCACCAGATCAGATTCCATGATCAAGGAACTCTTCTTTGATGCGAAATTCAGAACCCCCATCCCGGACCGTCGGGACTGGAATTCTGGCAACCCCATCAGAGACCTTGGAGACATTGGTACACTGACGGGTCAAAGACTGATCAGGGGGTTGGAGCTGGGATATATGGTCCCAACTCCACAACCTCGATTGCTATTGGCAACTGGCCCACAGTTTTCCAATCAGAGTTTCACGCCATCGAGTTCTGCTGCCGTCTTATCCTTGAGAAGGGGATTAGAGGAGCGAACATATACATCTTCTCGGACAAGCGGCCATACTAGCGCTGTCCACAAAAAGAGTAGGCTCGCGTATGGTGTCTGACTGCTGGAACTGTTTCCAGAGGCTGTCGAAAAAGACTTATTCTTCCTACCCTTCTTTGGGTACCTGGTCCCGAGCCCTTCTGTGGCGTGGGGTGGTCAATTATTTCCTCCCTGGTGAAAACCTGGGCTGCAAGGTTGACCGCACTTTACTAGGGATGCGGCAGGCTAAAGAGCTTACCAATCCCACAGTTGATCGAAGGATCAAGCTACTCTGTAGGAGGGACCTCTACATCCTTGTTGGCTACCTTAGTGACCACCACTTGGTGAATTATCACCTCACCAAAATGCGCTTGTCCTCGGATGCGGAGTGCAGGCTCTGCAAAGAGGACGACGAAACAACCAAGTGTGACTGTCCGGCTTTGGTATGGACAAGGAGGAAACATCTGCGCATGGAAACCGCAGGTCCCGAGCGTATTGTCCGTTCCTCGACGAAAGACCTGTTAGTTTTCATTAGGGAAGCAGAACAGCTTTTGTCAAGATACGGAGAGCATTTTAGGTACAAAAGATCATCATGGTCGCAGTGCCTCGTGCCTTCTTCGCTGGGAGACTCCCTCTTTATAATAATGATAATAATCCTCGTAAAAATTAATTATTTGAGAATGTTAGTCTTTTTTTTACTTGTCGATTTTATAGTAATCCCAATAATTTATCCTCAGTAGTTTTCGAGTATGCCGTATTAAAATATAAGACTACAGGGTATAATCTATAAAACTCCAGAATATTCATTGGCAAAATTCGAAGCACAATGTGAGAACTTATTTTTGAAGTTTTCATTTTTAAACAGTCATTCCATAGTTTTAGGAGATTTTAACATGTGCTTGCGATCTCTCAAAGGGAGTAGGGCTTTATAACTCTTTAGAAACTCCTTGGAAACTTTGAAATACGAGTCTCTCTTAGATTTGACATCGTCTACTACCAATTTAGATACTCATTTTGATTGGGTGATAATTATTAATTATAAATATATAAAAATAAAACTGGAAAACAGAAAACTGCAATCTTTCTCAGCCCTGCACCCCGCGAGGTGTTCAATCTGGACTCAAAGTCTTTGTCAGTACACAGCCCTGAAGCCTACTAATTTTGTTTAAATTGCATGCCAGGGTACCCCAGGGCCAGAGTAAACGTTTATATTTTAAACTTAGAGGACCTTGCACCCAACTTCTGAAAACTACTTCAACAACTCTAGTTTTATTTTTTTTTCAAACTTGTTGCGTTATTTATGGGATCTTCTCTTTTTGTGAGACTAACAACAATTATTCAAATCTTATTATAACTTAGTTTAATTACAATATGAAATAATTGTATTAGTTAAAGACGGCCCTAGGATTTCTTTGCTGGGGTGGAGAATCTTGGCGGCTCTGAATGCATACACGCGTAAGTGACTTCGCGAGATGATATTCGTGTGCGTCGAGCTTTACTTGATGTTTAATCATTCTCATCTCGGTTTCCATGTTGACGAGATTTATGTGGATGTCTTTATAGGTGCTTTCGTTGACTGAGCTCGCTGTTTAATTTCAATGTTGAGTTTTGAAGCGTTACCCCATAGTTCACAGCCGTATGTCCAGATGTGGTTCAGCACGGTATTGTAGAGAAGTACTTTGGGGAGACTAAGGGGAAAGTTGCAATTAATAAGCCGGCGAAAATTGGCTGCTTTAAGCTTCATAGTTGATAGTTTTTAGGCATGTCTGCTGTTTTTAGGGTGTAAAGAAAGGGGCACAGCACATTTGGCGAGGGTATGTTCAGTCCCGTACAGAGCCACTTTTACAAAAAAATTGGTGAGACTGTGAGACGGAGAATAGCTCCTTTAGGAGTGAAAAGGGAAGTTTCGGTTTCGACGGGGAAAGGGAGAGGAATTATGGACAATATGCCTCAGTAGTACCGAGTCCAGTTGACACTACTCAGATTCAGCGGCGAGGCCGGCTGTCGTGTGTGCCCTGGATAAGGTTGAAGGGCGAAACGAGTACGTGGCATCTACGCCCGCTACGCTACTGATATTGTACTAGTACTCGTGACGCACGAACCTGTACATCGCAGCCCGCCCACTTCTCAGCCGATATTAGAGCCAGTCTGTTAGACAAGGCCACATGACATGTGTCTGTTTCGAAAGTTTGGCATAAGTGTAGCGTGGTTAAGCCCGAATGCCACACTTCCTGCCTGGTCACGCCTGTTTCTCTCCCTCTTACACTCATGGTCGTTGGCAGCCTGCGCGTCGCTACTTGGGTTCCCGTTGGGCTCGTCGTTGCACTTGACCTCGTTGACCAATCTCCTTTTGGCGCGTGCCAACGGCCTACGCACTTGGCACCGGCTTCTCTCTCCTGTATCATTGTCCCTAGCCCGTTGTGCGTTTGCGCTCTTGAGTCAGTTGCCACGGTGGTGGTTTCTGCTGGGGTATCTGCGCGAGTTACCATTCGGGCCGAATGATGGGAGGTGAGTTAACAGGATTTAGTCCGCAGGAGTAAAGATGTTGGGTGTTTGCTGGTGTATTACTTTTGTAAGTTGTTGCGCTCTCCTGGTTGTGTGTGTGTATGTGTGTGCGCGTACGCTTTTGGTTGCGCTCTTATGACGGTCAGCTTCGGCTGCGTGTGCGCGCTGGGAGTTGCGCTCTCGTGGGGGTCAGTTTCAGCTGCGCGCGCTCTGAGTTACGCTCTCGGTGTTGTTTGTGTGCGCGTGTGCTCTTGATTGTGTTGCGGGTGCGCGCGAGTTATAAGTGGGACGTAGCTCCACGTGGTCTCGTAGTTATAGATTTGTTAAATTAGTTTTTATTGTACAAAGGAAAGTTTATTCTATCTTTTATAAGTTCTCTGTCACTTTTACATTGATGCAACGAGCTGTGTTCTCTACCACGACATGCAAGTTATGTGCGTCGCAAAAACTTCTCTGTGCTTCACGCCGAATCTACTAGGCGTCAGCTACAACGCCTCGCTTGAACGGTGCTTTCTAAACTACAAAGTAAAGCTGACCTATCACAGCATAATTAGAGTCTGATGCAACATTACCATTATGGTAAAATATATTTCTACAATTTTCGAGAGCATGTACGCATAAGTGTGTGTTACGCGAAGGCGTGTGGTTTCATATCTGGGTCAATCACTCGGTCCAAGACTCTTTGGATGGTTTCAGGTGCTGAATGTAATCCGTTGTGGGTTTGTCACTCGCTGATCCTGATTCAGTCCCCTCTGTGCTAGGACTGAAGGAACTTCAAGTGATGTTAGCCGAAATGGGTTTCGCCTAATCGCGTCATTAATCTTTGGTCCCAGGACTTTGAAATGTTCGTATCCTTCCCCGGCGAGTTTCTCTGCTGGTATTTCCCTTGTTCGTTGCCTTGCTCGTGGACCATCCTGTTATTTTGGTTATCACTACTGGGGAGCGAACTGTTGGGGCTGGGAAGTGGTGAGCCCAGCTGTAGGCGTGCTACTCCGCATGTCTGTACTGCCCCGGTGGCTGCCAAGAAATCTAAGCACAAGGGGACGTCGTCCAAAACGACGGGTAGCACAAGTAATTGGACTTGAGTGCACGTTGGGCCCAAGTGAATGTCCGCCCGTACTGCCTGTGTTAGCTCCCGCCGGGTACCGTCGGCTGGTGTGACCGCTGTTTTCACCTCGCACTGGGTTGCGGTGTTTCTAATTACTTTTGCTAGGCGTTCTCCGATGAAACTTCTTGTTGCTCCCGTGTCGATGGTGGCCAATACCAGGTAACCCTCAATAATATTGTAGCTCTTGTGCTAATACGGCCATCGCGAAGCTGTAGGATTTCGCCTACTTCCGGTCGTTTATAGGCACCCCCACTGCGCCTGGGTTCCCGCTGGTAGAGCTCTACAGCATTCGATGGTTCGTATTCCTCTTTTCCCGCAGGACCAGCAGAACAACACTCGTTGTCCCCGACCTTCCCGGGCAAAGTGTCCGGAGACTCCGCAGTTTCTGCAGACGTCCCGAGCGTTGCTTAGTGGTGGTTCCGCTTGAATGTTAATGGGCGAGCTTAGTTGTGGATCGAGTGTTTTCGAGGGTTGGTCTCCACACACGTATCTCGTCCTCCAGTCGCTGTAAATACATCGGTGGTAAGAAAAAGTCGAGGAACTCGCTTCGGATCACTTTCCAAGTTTCTCCTTGCTAGCCACTGGTCCGGAACCAGTCTTCCGCGGTTTCTTCTAGCAGTTCTGGGATTGCTTAGGGTATGTATCTGGTGTCGATCTGGTATGACGCCGCACGCTCCACCAACCGTTCGATGAATCGAAGCGGGTCTATGGTGCCATCGAAGGTTATACCTAACCTTCGCATGCGATCTGCGGTTTGGGCGAAAGTGGATCCTTCGAACCGATCGTGCTGGCCCATGGGTTATGGTTCGATGTTTGGCGTAGCCGGCTTTCGGGTGATGGGTACCTGTAAGAATCATTTCTGCTCTGTGGGTTTTTGCTGCCCCATGTCCCGACTCGGCACTTTCCTTTGGAGCTCGGGATCTCCTCCCCTGAGGGGTTTGGTTCCCATCGGTCTCTCGAGGTTGATAGGGGCTGGGGCTAGCTCCATATTGGGCCTCCAGCGCTTCTAGTCTAGGGATGGTGGATGGTGTGTGATCCTTTCGGCCGATGAAAGCAACCATGCGGCCACGCAGCCCCTCTACCGTGCGTTCTCGTTCAAATCCGAATTCTCCCGCTAAGTTTTCCAACTCGCTTTACCTCCAGAACGAGACCCATCATAGTCCGACCAGGGTTCTTCTTTGGAGCCTAGGTTTCTTGTCTTATTATACTGATGTTCTAGTATCTGTATACGTAGTTCTTGATCTTCGCTGGTAGTCGTTCACCTTGATCATGGATATCGTTGTTTCTTGTATCCTTGAAACTTTTCTTTCCCTCTTTGTTGGAGACACTAGATGTGTTCGCTGCTGGAGCTCGAGAATGAATATATTTCTCCTACCTGCGGCCGGCCTTTTATACCCGAGCCAGCACGAATTGTACCGTTACGCCCGGCTTCGGGTCCCTTTATCTTATCGGGCGGCCCGGACGCACGAGTCAACTGCCGTTATATCGGTGCCGGTGTTGCTGCTGACTCCTGCTGACTGACTCGTGGTTGCTGCTGGCTCGGTGTTTCTCTCGTTTTTCTAGAATCTGCTGCCAAATCCTGGCCCATATTCGAACTCCTATTGCACTTTTCCTATTCTAACCATTCCTTCCCCTTTCGATCCCTGAACAGCTCTTTTCACCCCTCTAGTGGTTTTTAGGCCACTAAGGACACTATTCTCCCGCGTCTCAGAGTCCCTGCTCGGGCGCCATCTGTAAAGTAGCGTCTCTGGCGAGGGTGTGCTCAGTCCCGTCCAGAGCCACTTTTACAAATAATTTGTGAGACGGAGAATAGCTCCTTTGGGAGTGAAAAGGGAAGTTTCGGTTTCGACGGAGTCTAGTTGACACTACTCAGATTCAGCGGCGAGGCCGGCTGTCGTGTGTGCCCTGGATAAAGTTGAAAGGCGAAACGAGTACGTGGCATCTACGTCCGCTACGTCCGGCCCCAACACCACTAACGCACTACTGTGCCACCAGTTCAACATAAGTGTGATGGAGTTGGGCCCAACTATAACACTTTGCCGAACTACTGGCTTAGGGGTAGCTACTCTAGTACACGTGGCGCACGAACCTGTACCTCGCACCCCGCCCACTTCTCAGCTGATATTGGAGCCAGTCTGTTAGACAAGCCCGCCAATATCGCTGAAATGTGTCTGTTTCGTATTCCTTCGTACTGCCCTCACTGTGTCTTACGTTTCTGCTGGAACTGTCGCTGATATTGAATAAACACACTAGTAGTTAAGTTTGGTTTCTTTACTTACGTTATAAATCATAACTGGTCCCTGCCTAACACCGTAGCCATTTATTACTACTCTACTAAGGCTGTTTCTACAGCCCTGCCTACCCTAACAAATTGTACATCGCTCCTGCCTGGTCAATGTTTCACTCCCTCGTACACTCGTCGAAACTTTCCTGCGGGACTGTTGTTGTCGTTGGTAGCTTTCGCGTCGGTACTTATGTTCCCGTTGGGCTCGTGGTTGTTTATGTTGTTCCAGCCGTTTTGCGCGTCGGCAATTGTAAAGAATGTTGGGCGCGTCGCTGTTGTTTTTTTTCGGGTGAGTTCCCGTGTTTGACCTCGTTACTTGGCGTACGTTGACACTCTCTCTCCTCATCCTCCTCCTCTTGACGTCGTTGACCAGCCCCCTTTTGGCGGGCTTCGCACTTGTGCGTGCACGCTCTTGAGTCAGTTGCCGCGGTGGTGGTTTTTGCTGGGGTATCTGCGCGCTCTTATCGGTGCGCGCGCTCTTTGTTGCGCTCATCTGGTTGTGTGTGTGTATGCGTAAGCACTTGGTTGCGCTCCTGTGATGGTCAGCTTCGGCTTCGGTGCGCGCTCGGAGTTGCGCTGTCGTGGCGGTCAGTTTCTGCAGCGTCTGTGTGCGCTCTGAGTAACGCTCTCGGTGTTGTATGTGTGCGCGTGCACTCTTGGTTGTGTTGCGAGTGCGCGCTCTCTTGCCTCCGAAAGCCAAATTGATGCGATGGTATTGTATTTCACCTTCTTAGGTAGGCGGCTAGGCGTTTTGAAAATGCCTTTTCAAACAGTTTCGAGAGACACGTTAAGAGACTGATTATAGGACGAGGGGATGACATAGTAATCTGTGACTGTATTGACTTATGTGTCTCCCAATTTGTGCCACAACTGTGTAAAGATTGAGGGCTTTATGAAGTACCAGGGACAGTTTGTTATTTGTCTTAGTGCGCGATTTTGCATCAGCTCGAGACGTTTAGATTTGGCTGTACAGTAAGCCTTAGTGTGGCCATATTCTACAACAACTGTATTGACCCATATAAATTCGCAAATAAATTCTCAAAGTAGTTGAAAAAATAGTTAAACAACTTAAGGGCAAGAATTCCTTAAATGTCTTTTCCATTCCCTTCTCTCTCATTTTCACATATCGTCCAGTAGATAAATTTGCTTAGCAGCAGTAGCTGTTATTGTAGCACATAAATTATAGCAAAAATTTAATTATCGCACTGAACGTGCAACTGCTAGACTAGACTCTTTTTGGCCGGGTCTGTAACGGCTTTTCACATACATTTTGCTTTATCGGGGAATATTGAAAGCAGCTTTAAAATGCTGGCAAGGTCTAATTGCTTACGCCTTCGCGCAGCTAAGCTTGCCGCAAGAATAAGCATGCCTACGTTGCTTTTTTCAGCTTTTGCAAGAGCTGCTGCGTACTTTCTACGAGACCTGCTCTTCGTATTAAATTGCAATTTTGTCCGACCCACTGGATTCATATTATTCGATAATTTGACTACAGTTTGGAAACCCAACCACACTGCATGCACTTCTTCCACATTGCAGCTAAACGGTAGCAAAATAATAATAAAAAATCCACTACTTTGTGTTGGCACTCTGCCCATTCCGCTAGTACTGGGATGAGCTGGTAGGTCCATCGCCCCAGGTGCGACGCTTGCCATCTAGCTTGCCACTCTCTCATCAACCACTCTTGGGACTCAACCCGAGGAACGCCATCTCGGATTAAGCCCAGTGCCTTGATCTCCAGGTCTATAGGCGGCGTGCCTGCCAGAGCAAGTGATGCGTCTTCGGATATGGTCCTAAATCCTCTAATGAGCCTTAGGGCCATAGTCCGCATCACCGATCGAGCGCCTTTAAGGTATGATCCTTTATAGGTGACTTTGCTCCAAATAGGAGCAGCATAAAGAAAAGTGGCTTTTGCCACCGCCACTAGCAGCTTGCGAGCCGGCATCCTGGGACCACCTACGTTGGGCATGAGTCTAGCCAGGGAAGCAGATGTTATCCCAGCCTTCCTACTCGAATATATCGCGTGATCCTTAAAGGAGAGCCTGTGGTCTATAAGGACACCCAGGTACTTTAGTGATCTCGCTGAGGTCACCTGGAAACCATTAACGGTGACCTGCAGGGTCTCCACGGATTTCCTGCTGCTCAACAGGACAGCCTCAGTTTTATGAGCCGCAATTTGCAGGCCGACATTTCCCAACCAGCCGATAGTTGAGCTTATCGTCGCGTTGCATTTTGCCTGTAGCTCTGACAGTGTCTTGGCGACCGCTGTTATTGCCACATCATCTGCAAAGCAGTGCAATTCTGCTCCTAATGGTTTGCTGATGCCCAAGATCCCATTGTACATGATGTTCCACAGGATCGGACCAAGTACCGATCCTTGGGGAACACCTGACGAAACTCGGTAGCTTCTCGGGCCGGCTTCCGTGTCGAACCAAAGGACACGGTCCCTGAAGTAACTACCTACTATCCTCAGATACTCTGGGATGCCCATGTTGTGCATAGCCCCTAAGATCGTGGGCCATCTTGCAGTGTTAAAGGCGTTTTTGACGTCCAGCGTGACTATAGCGCAGTACTCCTTCCTACCGCCAAGCCATCTGTCACCGTCGAGAGCGTTTTTAGCGATGTCTACAACAGCCGAGATGGCATCAAGGGTACTTTTCCCCTTCCGAAAGCCGTACTGCTGACTACTCAGGCCGTTGGGGCTCTCTGTTATTACTTCTATGCGAGCGTACAGGATACGCTCGAATAGCTTACCTACTATATCCAACAGACATAGTGGGCGGAAGTTGCATGCACCATGTGCTTGCTTCTTACCTTTCGGCAATAACACCAGTTTTTGGCTTTTCAAACGCTTGGGAAAGACCCCGTCAATGAGACACTGCTGGAAAGTGTCCCTGAAGATTTCGGGTCTGGCCAGCGCCACAGCCTTAATCACTGCTCCCGGAATCCCATCCAGGCCAGAAGCTTTGTTAGCCTTTATGCGCCTAGCTGCCTCGACTACTTCCCTTACTGAAACGCAAGGGAAGGGAGACGCAGGGGCATTTTCTGGTGGCTGCCATAGCGTGGTCTGCACTGGGAACAGCTCCGCCACGATATTGGCCATCTCAGTTGGCTCCGATGGAACACCCTCCCTTTTCCTTAACTTATTGCTAACGAGTTTGTAGGCGAGTCCCCAGGGATCATCGTCTACACTATCTAGCAGGTCCTTGAAAGAGCGCGCTTTGGCAGCCGATATTCCTTTTTTGAACTCTGCTTGCTTGGCCTTGTAGACCAGAAGATGTTCTGCGTGGCTAGGGCCTCCTCTGGTTCGTTGCGCAAGTCTCCTAGACCTGTGGCATTCCTGCCGAAGCTGGTGTAAGGAGTCGTTCCACCAGTGGACAGGACTCTTGCGCTTTACCTTGCTTTTCCTAGGCATCGTAGCATCGCAAGTTGATACCAGTAGCTTCATAAGATCAGCCGCCATTGTTTCCGCACGACTGCTTGAGATTGATAGAGACTCGATTTGATATGCCAGCATATCATTATCAATCTTTCTAGCATCCCAGGCTTGACCGAGTGCCTTCCTACTCTGCAAACTGCGCACCGTTCCCATTGGACGCACGCAAAAGGTAATCAGAGCATGGTCGATCAGCGTTACCTCATCGGAGACCATCCAGTTTGCGTTGGCTACTAAGCCTCTGCTAACGAAGGTGACATCAATGTACGATTTACCCCTGTCGTTGTTGAATGTCGGCTTGCGGCCATCATTCAGCAGTACGAGGGTCGTTTGATAAGTCCGTGACTTTTTGTATTTGCCGCGCACCTGCTCTAAATACAACACTGCTCCTGTCAGCAGTTATCGATTAACAGCTGACTGTAAAATTTTGAGAAAGCTGCGTTTCTTAGTTTGCGTTTTATAGGCATTGAAAGCAGACGATCTCGTGAATTTTAACGAAAATGGAAAAAAAGTGAATTTCGTGTGCTAATTAAGCATTATTTTTTGCGTAAAAAATCCATCACCGAAACCAAGGAAAGACTTGATAAATATTATGGGGACTCTGCACCATCAATTTCAATGGTTAAGAAATGGTTTACTGAGTTCCGTTGTGGTCGTACCAGTACAAGTGATGCCGAACGTTCAGGTCGCCCAAAAGAGGTCGTCATGCCAGAAATCGTCGACAAAATCCATGGAATGATATTGGATGATCGGAGAATGAAAGTGCGTGAGGTAGCTGAGGCTGTAGGCATCTCAACTGAACGGGTACATCACATTTTACATGAATATTTGGACATGAAAAAGCTTTCCGCGCGATGGGTGCCGCGATTGCTCACACACGACCATAAGCGCAACCGTGTGACCATTTCAAAGGAGTGTTTGGCGATGTTCAACCGCAATCCAAACGAATTTTTGCGCCGTTTCGTTACCGTAGACGAAACATGGATCCACCACACCACACCAGAGACCAAAGAACAATCAAGACAGTGGGTTTCTCCGGGTGAACGTGCACCAAAGAAGGCCAAGGTGGGTCTGTCGGCCAACAAGGTCATGGCCACAGTTTTTTGGGATGCACAAGGTATCATTCACATCGATTACCTTGAAAAGGGTAAAACGATCACCGGCGAATATTATTCAGAGCTTTTGGACAGATTCGATATTGATTTGAAGCAGAAACGACCGCATTTGGCGAAAAAAAGTGCTGTTCCATCAGGACAATGCACGGGTGCACACGTGTGTAGTCAGCATGGCAAAATTTCATAAATTGGGCTACGAACTGCTACCCCATCCAGCATATTCTCCAGATTTAGCCCCCTGTGACTATTTTTTGTTTCCAAACATGAAGAAATGGCTCGGCGGTAAGAGATTCGGGTCAAATGAAGAGGTCATCACAGAAACAAACGACTATTTTGAGGGCCTTGAGATAACCTATTATTTGGAAGGAATAAAAAAATTGGAAAAACGCTGGACTAAATGTATAGAGCTAAAAGGAGATTATGTTGAGAAATAAAACGCTTCTTTGACGAAAAAAATATATTTTATTCAAAAAGTCACGGAATTATCATACGACCCTCGTACCAGGTCTAGCAGGAACATGGCGTCGGTCACAGTTCGCCCTCTGGAGTTGGAGACACGGCTGCCCCATTCGGTCGCCCAGGCATTGAAGTCTCCTGCAATGATCGTCGGCCTGCGCCCTCTCGCGTGGCTTACGAGAATATCGATCATCTCTTCAAATTGGGCAGGGCTGTCGCTAGGTGGCGCATAGCAGCTGTAGAAATGCACGCCTTTAATCAGAGCGTATGCAATGCCACGCATTGCATCGGCCGGCCGATCCTGGATATGAACTGGGCTGCAAAGCTTGATAGCCGCCTTACCCGACTCATCAAGGATCATGTCCGAGTTAGTGCTCCCATAGATATATGGTTCGCTAAGGAGCATGATGTCAACATTGCGCTCCACCGCTGTCTGAGCAAGAAGACTCTGAGCAGCAGCGCAGTGATTGACATTGAGCTGAATAATGTTTATTTGGTTAAACATTATAGTGGCTCTTAGCTCCTTTTAGGCTCGCCTTAAAGGTCGGGCACGCGAAACCGCCCGTCGTGTGGTTCCTGTCCAGCTCACTGCTGCATATCATGCATTTTGGTGGAGCATTGCAACCCTTTGCCTTATGCCCGCGTTCGCCGCAACGCAAGCAGCAGTCAGACCGATCGGTCGCCTTGCAACTGGACGCTCGGTGGCCATAGCATAGGCACCTAAAGCATCTCTTTGGTCGTACATCCTGGATGATGCGGCAACGTGACCAGCCTACGGTCACCGTGCCCGCTTTCAAGACAGTGATCGCATCATTTATGCTAAGGATCACCGTCGCTTTTTGGGTTCCATCCCGCATTTTACGCAGACCGCGCACTGCATCTGGATTAACCACGATGCCCTGGAACTGGGAGACTAGACAGCCGAGGAGTTCCTCTGCTGTCGTAGCCTCATCCATTCCGCTGATGGAGAGAGCCATCCTCTGCGCCCCCGTGCGAACCGCTGCCATTTCTTTCAGCGAATCATCTATAGCCCCTCTAAATTTGGGTACGCTGTCTGCAGCTTTACCCTCTACTTCGAGCAGTAGCTCTCCCTGTTGCGTTCTCCTGATCTTTTTGACATGCTTCCCAAAATCATTAAGATTTGGGTCCGCTTTCAGCTTGCGGAGCATATCAGCGTAAGACGCTTCTCCAGTCTTCTTCAGGATGAGAGCCTCTGGCTTCTTGCGCAAGCGCTTAGGCTTCACCCTGGACCACTCCTCTTTACTAGCGACCTTGACAACAGCCGCATAGCTAAGTGAGTTCGCCTCCTTCGGCTCCTCTGGAGTGGGTGTCTCCCGTTTTGAGCTCTTGCTCAACGGAGGCTTCTCTGCAGGAAGCTTCGCTATGGAAGGCTTCACTGGAGGGTCCTTCAGTAGCTTCCTTTTTGCGCTAGTCGCAGATGGGCGGTCCAGTTTCGTCTGTCGCTCTGTCTGAGTGCCTGATTCCCTGAACGAACCCTCCTTTGGTAGACACCCTTCGAGCTGGATCGCTCTAGAATTGAGGGCAGCCAGCTCGGAGATAGCGCCTTTAGTTTCCTTTGTGACGTGACGCTGCGTCTCGAATGCGGAAAGCACCATGTTAATTTTGGCACTCATCAAGGCCAAAATGATCCTTAATCCCTCGTTCTCAAAACCCGACAGGTCAAGTGGCCGAGTTGGCGACACTTTTAAAAATGAGACATTGCCAAAAAAATGAACTTGTTTGACTACGTACATTTTTACTCTATTTTGGCGACAACACGAGTATTTTGAACATTTGATTATCACAAATACGTAATACAAACCACACTGATTATAACTCATTTCAAAAAATGTTGGTAGATTGTTTAATATTAAAGATGTCAATATTTAAAAATTGCACTGAAAGTTGTGTAAATAACAAGCACGTGCTTAGTCACTGCAACAGCTGTGTTTATCAGCTGATTTCTTTGAAGTGGCGCCACCTATCGAAAATTCTGGTACGCAGCATTGAAGACTGATCTATTGTGAATGCTTTGCACCTAAAATTATTTAAATTCTCTGACTTTTAGAAAATGGGCTTTGGCCAGTTTTTCGGGTCAAATTTCCCATAGTGCATTGCTTGCCCGTTAGGGGCAACGCGCTAAGCAGAAAAATAGACCGGATTAACAACTGTAAAATGGATACGAACAACAAAACTTCTAACTCTCAGCTTAGTAGCAAGCCGATTGATTATGAAGAAATCCGGCAAGTAGCTGATAAATCTCCACTGGAGATCAGGATAGAGTAATTGAATAATCAACGCTTTTCATGCACTGAATTAACCTAAGCACAATAACTACGACGATAACATATACAAGTGCTACTTGCAATACTACATCTATAACAACTACAGCAATCTGTAGCCCAGCGAAAGATTGTCTGATGCGCAGATACTCCTGACGAAAAAGAGGAAGACAAATTTATCACCCAACCTTAGCTCTAAAAAAGCTGTCAAAGTCGCGAAGCTGGAGCCATATTCTGCAACATTTAGTAAGGCATACTCAAACAATAGGTTTGTCATGCAAGACATGAAATTGGACGTAACCAGTGATGATATAGAAATTGCAAAAGATTGTAATGATGCCGATGCTACCTTCTGTGCATCGGTCGCTCCGAATATTCACAATGATGACTGTGTACCAAATGAGACATCCAACAGCCCATAACAGTATACTGATAAGCAGAATTCTTATAAACAATCAAAACCACCGCAAAAAGTACTGAGCCTTACCAACCTTAATGATCTCTTTGAGCTCGGTACGGAGGTCACTAGCCTAGATAATTTAACAGTCAACACAGTGAGAATTTTCCCCAAAGACACTTATACTTATAGAGCCATTGTTAATCTTTTGGATAGTTCGGGAGTTGAATTCCATACGTACTAAATGAAGGAAGAGAACCCTCACAGAATTGTATTTAGGGTCCTCCACCATAGCACCCTAAAATACGAAATTATCGCGATCTTCAAAATAGATGGCTTTGATGTTCTAGAAGTACATAACCCAAGATCCAGGAGTAATAGAGAAGAAAAACTTAATATATTTTTCATTAATATAAAGCCAAAAATTAATGGAAGTGCGGAACTGAATGAATGAATGCGAAAATCATCGGAAATTGCTCCATGCATACGTTGTCAGGAATTCGGCCACACAGCTAAATACTGTCGTCGTCATCCTAATTGTGCTCGCAGCCTATCTGTATACACTGTGGAGGAAATCACACGGCAAGTTACAAAGGTTGCCAGTGGTACCAGGAGTATCTTCGACGATCCATGGGCACTATAAAGAAGCAACAACCTAATCAAGCGAGGTTAGATAAAAGTGCCACAAACCAGCAACAACCCCAGCAAAAACAGCAGCATGCAACTAATAAACATTCAATAGCTAGCACTCCCAAAGCCCATACTGGGAGCTTGTCCTACGCAGCTATTGCAACAAATGGTAATACAACAGCCCAGCCTCGTCTACAAGCCCAATTAAAGGGAAATATTAAAGAGCAACACCCGCTTGACGTCCAGTCAATTTTGGCACAGCAATTTATGAATTGGCAGCAACAGCAACAATAGCAGAAATTCCTATCGTGGCTACAGCAGCAGCAACAGGAGCAAAAACGACAAAACAAGCTGAATAGTCAACGACTCGAACGGCTGGATTTTGAAATAGCCAATATGCCGAAACAACAGACTGGGGATACATCGGCTCTCCAACTCCATAGTAACGCTTTAAAATCGTAATGAACCCTCTGAAGATTCTTATCTGGAATGTAAATGGTACTTCAGGTAAAGTCAGAGGTGCTGAGCTCTTCACAAACAACAACTGCGTTCTCCTAAACGAGATCAGACTCATCATAGGGAACACAGTTATGATATATGGATATAGCTTTTATCCCGCATACAAACCTTCAAGCCATAATCACGGAATGGGAGGAGCATATACGCGATATACTGTCCACCAACAAATAGAATTGAAGAAAGACACTTCTGTGACATACTTGTCTCTTGTGGAACGCCCGATTTTGGCTATGTGATACGTACAATTCACCCAGGGGTCGAGAACTAGCTGAAGCCATTTGGTGCTTATATCCTTGCAACAGGTTCACCAACACAGACCTACCTGCATTAATGTTGCTGTGTACCATGGGATAAACTTAGACAGAACAAGTATTTGCGTAAACTGGGATCTAGACTCCGATCATGTAGTCCTTGCTGCTACTCTACAAACAGAAGGTGCCAATGTTAGGCCATGCTCTCGTTTAATAAACAGCCGAACTGATCTTTTTGTTTTCAGACAACATTTTGAAAACTCTTTTCAATTAAATACGGTTCTGAGCTCTAGGGAAGACATCGAGAACGTATTAGACATTCTAACGCAAAATATACATAGAGCTGCTTCTTCGAACTCAGGATCCATGGGACAGCATCTGGTGGAACCGATCAGCAACTTAAAATCATCTTAAGGGAACTCAGAAGTGATTTCTTTGAGCAAAAATTGTCTTTCATGGACTACATCGTTGATGCAAACTATTCGCTGTGGAAGTGCACAAAAGCGCTTAAACGACAACCACTTCGATGGGTACCCGTACGTTGTCCAGATGGGGAAATTGCAAAAACTGAAGTGGAACAGGCTAATGCATTCGGCTACCACCTAGAGGATCGCTTCACTCCTTATGACTTCGCCACGACAGAGCAGATAAGAAAGACTCTTGGCCTATTAAGCCAATAAGGATAGAAGAAATATCTTAAATAATCATCTATCTTAAATAATTACTACCGAAACATAAAGCTCCATGAATTGACAGGATTTGCCATGCCACTATAAAGGTTTTACCTATAAAAGCGATAATCTATATAGCACTAATCTTCAATGCTATTTTGAGGGTCCAAGTGTTCCCAAGACAGTGGAAATTGGCTGTTATTTTGATAATCCACAAGCCTGAAAAAGCGTCTTACCCTCCCTTTCTAAATTATGGGAGAGACTTATTGCCAATCGGATCAACGACATTATAAGACAAGGTAATATCTTGCCGGATCATCAATTTGGATTTCGAAAGCTTACGGCACTTTAGAGCAGGTCCACAGACTCGTGAGACATATATTACAGGCTTTTGACGACTGCGAGTACTCCAACGCTGTCTTTATAGATATGCAACAAGCCTTCGACAAAGTATGGCATGTTGGATTATTATGCAGGATAAAGACCCTCGTACCTGCGCTCTACTTCTGTATTTTAAAGTCGAGAATTTAAAATTACTGTGAGAAATAACTACTCTTCTATATATCCAATGAGAGCTGGAGTCCCACAGCGCAGTGTTCTCGGACCGCTACTATACTCCTTGTACACTGCTGATATCCCTTGCCCGAATTTCGAACACATGGAAGCACCTAACAAGGCTCTTATTGCAACCTATTCCGATGACATTGCAGTTGTGTATAACTCTAGGAACAGCAGAGAGGCAGCTAACGGACCACAATAATATATATTAATGCTCTGGCAGCCTGGTGTAAACGGTGGAACCTAAAAATAAACCCACTGAAAACAAAAAATCCATGCTTCACATTGAAAGCGCTCATCCCGAACACCCTTCCAATCTGACTAGAAGGAGTTACACTGAATAAGACGCTGCAAGCAACATATCTACAATAGGTATCATCCTGGATAAACGCCTCACGTTTGGGCCGCATCTCAAAAACACAGTAAAGAAATGTGGTCACAGATCACAACAACCGTGATGGCTCATAAATAGAAGAAGTACTCTTTCGCTGTATCGTACCGATGTGGTTATACGGGATCCAGATTTGCTGAATTGCAGCCAAATCTAATTATAAACGTATCCAGGTGATGCAAAATCGCGCACTACGACAAATAACCAACTGTAACCAACCTCAATCTTCACACAGTGGTGGAACAAATTAGGAGACACACAAGTCGATATAGTGACAGACTACTGAGACATAGCAGTCTTCTTGCAAGACTTCTTATCCCCACTCGACCTCTGAGACGATTCAAACGGCACGGCTTTGCCAAGACTTTTGGACAACAGTAAAAACTTTACACTTAAGTTCCTACTTCACTTATTTTGTTATAGTTTTTGGTAATATTTCTCCACCCTGCAGAACTTAGGGCCCTGTGATGTTAAGATGCAATATTAAGATGTACGGATTCTTCACTTAATAATAAAAAATAAAAAAAAATATATAAACTTTTCAGGCTTTCTAGACCTTCTCTGGCACCAACTCTTTCGCTAATCTGACTTGCAAATTTCTTTCTCCTAAAATCAATTTTTAGGCCCTTCCGGTGATAACTTGGTAGATCTAATAGTGTAGCCAACTACTTCAATTATTTTAATAATATTCACAGTATGCTTTCCGGAATCTACTATAAAATTTTTTGGTCTTCTCTTTTATTGCATACTTTTCACTCTCTATTTCATCAGATTCGCTTCTTCATATGGTGACTATTTATGGTCTATAAGTGTGCGCATTGGCCCTCCCTTCTGAAATATTTGACATCGCCCAATCAATATGAGTATCCAAATTGGTTGTAGACGATGTCAAATCTATGAGAGACTCATATTCTATGCTTTCTAAAAAGTTATAAATTCTACGACTATGATTGTTATTACTTGAGATTGTTATTATTATTAAAGTCATTGTGAATCGATCAGTGTAGCTTAAAAATAATATGATGGATAATGTGCCTTAATAATAATATATACATATGTACAATTGAGGGATTAAGCTATCTTACGAGTAAGAAGTTCATGGGGATATTTTCTCTTCTGACGTCGTAGGGAAATGGGGTCAACGAGATCATTCGCCAACGTGTTCGGGTGGGCGGTTAGTCTGTCGGCATATCGGCTGCTGTGGAAGTTTATTTGATCTCCCAGTGGGACAATTTTTAAGTCCCTTTCGATGACTCGGTTGCTCACGTACCAGGGTAGCCCAGATGCATGTCGTGCCGCTCGCGATTATATAACCTGAAGCCTATTGAGCTGAGTCTTAGAGGCAGTTCCCCACATCTGGATAGCGTAGTTCAGCGTTGGACCTAATATGGCTTTTATTAAGAGAGCCATAGTTTACGACTAAGGGTGAGAAATATTCTTAAGAATTACCAAAAACTCATATTCTATGCTTTCTAAAAAGTTATAAATTTTACGACTAGGAAAAGCACATATTAAAATCTCCTAAAACTGTGCAATGACTATTTAAAAATGGAAAGCCCAAAAATAAGTTCTCAAATTCTACAATACTTCAAAGTCATCGAAGCTGGAGTACCTCAAGGAAGTTACTGGACTAGATTGTAAAGATGTCCTGATTGCAACATATGCCGACGGCACCGTGGTTTTGACAAAAAGCAATACCATTATCGAGGCCTCGGACGCACTACTAGAGTACTTGGACGCATTCCAGAATTGGGCAGAGTTGTGGAAGGTCTGCATCAATGCTGACAAATGTGCAAACGTCACCTTCACAGATCGAATAAGTAGTTGCCGTTGTGTCTCACTCAAAGGAAGAGTGCTTCACCACAAGTCATCATGAAAATATCTTGGAAAGATTTTAGATTATGGCGATACAGCAGTCCTTTAAAAATAAGGTTTCAAAAATGTCCTGGTTAATTGCTGCCTGCAAAAAACTTTCCCTCGCCTACAAGGTTAAAATATACAAGAGCATATTAGCTCCTGGTCTATTCTATGCCATACAGGTGTATGGAATCGCGGCCAAAACGCACCTGAATAAAATTCGGGTTCTTCAGGCAAAAACTCTTAGGAAGATCACAGGCGCTCCTTGGTACATGAGGACCAGAGATATTGAACGTGATCTGAAGGTGCCAAAAATGGAAGACAGGATTCAGGAGATAACGAAAAAATACAATGACGGACTAGAATCTCATCCTAATAGTCTAGCTAGACAACTAAGTATCGCAGCCCAAAGCCATCGGACAAGAACTGAAATGCCACCACCCTCAAGACCTGAATGACCGGGACTTGACATAAATCCTACTAAATTCTAATCTTCTAAATATTATTACCTAGACATTCCATTTCTTTAATACTCATAACCATATCTATGTAAATAACTTAGATATTAAGAATCGTTCAAGTTGATACCGATTAGATTAAGTTGTCCAAGAGAGGTAATAGTAGTCAATTAAATAATTTCACTAAATAATAAAAGAAAAAAAAACAAAAAAAAAAAACTCTGCTTCAACGAGCTGCTCTCATGCATAGAAGAAGTCTGTAGTCTTAACAATGTGCACATTCTTACAGGAAAATTGTTCGACAACTTGAAGAGCTGAAGATTGTGTTCCACTCGTACCAGCTCAAAGAAGGCAAACCATTTAAAATCGTAGTGAAGAGTTTGCAAAATTCGCAAATTCACACTCACGTCTCTAAAGAACTGCTAAGCTTGGGTCACAAGGTGCTTTCAATCCACAACCCAATTAGTAACAACCTCTTCTTCATAAACATAAAAGCAAAAGATAACAACAAAGAGATCGTTCAAATCCGCGTGCTATGGCACCAGCAGGTTCAAGTACAAACGGCATGAAAATCGAACGAGCTAGTCCAGTGTCGGCGGTGTCAAGAGTATGGACATTGCGAAATACTGTAACAGACCCTTCTTTTGTTTATCATACGTTGAAAACCACAAGTCTGCTGAGTGCACCAGAAGCAGGGAAGAGCCTGCAACTTGTAGCCAGTGTAAAGGAAGCCACCCAGATAACTTCCGGGGCTGTGACCTATGAAAATGGAAACAGGCCCAAATCCAAAACTTTAGCTCGAGGATGCGCCATTTAACCCTAGTCAAAACTGCGGAATTTCATATGCTCAAGTCGCCAGTGGCCGCGTACCTAATCACAGCCAGAGGTTGCAAAAGGCAACAGCAGCAGCAACGACAGCGGCAGCAGAGTCAACAACTACAGAGTGAAGTGCCTGTAGAAAACAATATGGAGAGGATGCTCGCATCCCTCATCAAAGCCGTGGAAGCACTCCATATTATGAAAGCCCAAATGCTCCAAATGCTGATTGCCGCTCCAATCCCCTAAAATAACTCCCCAAAAAGCCTTGATCCGGAATGCACGTAGAGCTTCCAGGAAACTTTTGGAGATTAGGCAGTTTGCCGAGAGAGAAGGAGTAGACAATATATAACAAAGCTCTCTGAAACAAAAACAGCGTAGTTAAGACTTCACGGCTTCGAAGTGTATACTAGTGTAGAGGTGGTGCTGCTATTTTCATCCTATCGAGTAGTAACCAACAGAGTGGAGTTAGCTGGAGCTATAATCCAGGCAGATCTAGGTGAGATCGTTTTTGGATCGATCTACTGCCCCCCGGGTCATCACTGGACTGCAGCAGTCTTCGACGACATCTTTCTTGCCACCAGTAACAAAATATCTAATTGGCAGAGACTGGAACGCGAAGCACTCTTGGTGGGGATCACGAGATATCAGTCCTAGAGGAAACGCTCTAGTCACTAGGGCTGTCGCTGTCAAGTTAATGTCCTGGCGATGGGATCTCCCACATACTTCTCGAGCGCTGAAAGTCCAAGACCTTCCCATATAGAATTCGCAGTGTACCATGAAATACCCAGGCAGAAACTCAAAATACAGGAGAGTTGGGACCTGGAGTCTGATCAACTATGACTCATTCTATCTCTCAACGCACAGGCAACCCACCAGACAAATTGCCTGCATTTATTGGACAAGCACACAAACATCACCTGTTTCAAAAAAGCCTTGAGCAGGTCCATCGAATATTGCAATTAACTCAGCAGCTGAAATAGAAGCAGTGAGCATGTTCAACAAAAAAGTACGCGAGGCTGCATCAGTGGCCAACGAGCGAGTTACTGGTCGCAACGGGACAGGTAGTATGTCGCAGCGCCGTTCTAACCGCCCACCTCCAGCAATTTTGGGACTACTGGCAACCAAGCGTGCACTTCGTCGGCAGTAT
The DNA here is from genome assembly GCA_018904035.1 of Zaprionus ornatus. Classification (NCBI taxonomy): domain Eukaryota; kingdom Metazoa; phylum Arthropoda; class Insecta; order Diptera; family Drosophilidae; genus Zaprionus; species Zaprionus ornatus. The sequence continues at coordinate 125,958 of JAEIFZ010000231.1, read as the reverse complement.
CTTCAAACCTTCCATCCTCTTGATAAGGCGCAATGGCTCAGGAGTTGCGCGATGCTAGGCTCTAGTTTTGCTCGGCTCTAGTTTTGCTAGGCTCTAGTTGAGCTACGGAAAACCCAATTTGAACATCTGCTATCCAACATGGACTACAATAAAGACGCCAATTACTCCATTTGGTCTTTCTCCAAATAACTCAAGACACAGCCAAAACAATCAGCACCGCTAAAAAACGCAACCGGAAACTGGTGCCGCTCCTCCCTTGAACAGGCCCAAATCTTCGCTGACCACCTTGCCGAAAGATTCTCGATATTCAACACGGCAACTCTGGAGGACATAGAGAAAGTCGAAGAAATATTGCGTCGCCCACTACAGATGTCTCTACCTATTTGACCTATCCGACTTAAAGAGCTGCAACTAGCAGTGAAAGCTCTTAAAGTCGAAGTCGAAGAGTTGCTGCTCACTAAAAGGCAGCGGTCTGAAGACCACAAGTAGGCGGATGCGCCCGTGAGCAAGCGGCCGCGCCAAAAATTTGAGAAAGCCCCAAAAAGCCACTGTCGAAAAGGGCGACGGTTATCGATGTGGCGCGTCGGCACTTAGTCGTCGCGCTCATCCACCGCAGTAACCCCCACGGCAAAATAACACCCGAGAAGTGGAAGATGGTAGAGCTGAGGCTGTTGGACGCCCCATTCAAACGAATGGAAGAGCCAGAGTCTCAGCCTACCACCATCGATGGAGCGGGGTGGCTTAACGGGGTAAAAATACTGAGCTGTAAGGATGACCTCACCCAGAAGTGGGTCACCGAAACTGTGGCCAAGATCGGCGCCCCCTGGGAGGGTGCTAAGCTGGAGGTAGTTGACAGAGGGTCCGTACCTAAGGAACAGGCGCTCAAACTACTCCGATGGCAGAAACCGGACGTGCCTACCGCTGACTGGACAGTACTACACGTTGGCAAGCCGGAAGGCAACGGCCAAAAATGGAGGCCGAGGATCTGTTATACCCGAGGTTTGGGAAGATGGCGTGGGGAGTAGGCAACGTATACCTACTACTCAAGAAACGCCACCCGAACAACACCAATGCCAACACGCTGGAGGCCAGCGAGGTGGAACAAGAAAAAGACCGACGCGGCCAACAGCCTCGAGATCGAGGATGAAACGGAGGAGGATGGTGACCTGACTATCATAGCCGACACATCCAAGCAGAAGGAATCCGAAAATAGCCATGAAGCTACGGATCCTTCAGCTAAATCTCCATAAAAGCAAGTTGGCGTCGGAGGAGCTCCTCTCCCTGGAGGAGGAGTCCATCGACGTGGTCCTAGTCCAGGAGCCCTGGATCGCATCGGGCAATAAGATTGCTGAGCGAGGGTCTAGCAACTAATCCATCTTCTACCCGACCACCGTAAGTAAAGCAAAAACTGCAATTCTGGTAAGAAAAGGCATCTATGCTTATCTTATGTCTAATTACAGCACAGACGACATCACGGTGATAGCGCTAGAGGGATGCAGGGACAAACCACTCCTGATGGCGTCCTGCTATCATGACATGACAGGGAATCGCCGACAGAGGAGACGGAGCGTCTGATCCAGGAGGTGAGCCAGAAGAGGCAACCCCTGGGAATAGGGGCTGACGCCAACGCTTATCATACCCTATGGGGCTGCAAAGACGTGAACAATATAGGTGAGTCACTTTTAGACTACATTCTAAAATTTAACCTTAAGATCGCTAACAGGCGATTGGAACCCACCTACGTAGGTCCTCATCTAGCGTTATAGATTTAACACTTGCGTCTGGAACAAATACCGAAGTCATGGAGTGGAGGGTTCTCAGCAAACCTTCCTTCTCTGACCATAGGTATATCCAGTTCGAAGTTCAACTCGAGTGTACAGTCACAAAAAGTCTTAACAAAAATCCCCGGAACACCAACTGGGATATGTTTAAGACTAAAGTGACAAGGACACTCCCATCACCAACACCAACACCGGCAATTCAGAGCCAACTAAGAACTAGCGATGGCCAATGGACGAGTAGCAGCAGGGAAGCGACTAATGCCCTTCTAATCGAGCACTTCTCCGGATGCACAGATGTACTCGATTCACAACAATCAGTGCAAACGAACCCAGTGTCCGACGTACCTGGGAATATAATCACACCACACAAAATCCAGTGGGCCATAGACTCCTTTGAGAGCTACAAATCCCCGGGGCTAGATGGTGTAATACCAGCCATGTTGCAGAAGACCAAAGAAAAGGTCACTCCATGGCTGGAATCGATATTCAAAGCGTGTCTGAGGCAGGGATATGTACCTGTACCCTGGAGGAAAGCACGTGTTGTGTTCCTGCCAAAAGCAAGAAAATGCAGTCACATGCAGCCGAAAGACTACAGACTGATAAGTCTCACCTCTTTCCTGCTAAAAACCATTGAAAAACTTTTGGATCTACACATAAGAGGAGGCATGAACCGACTCGTAGAATCCAACCAACACGAAAACAAAACATTTATTCCAACACGCTTCTTAAATTTGTTGTCTTCATTTATCTTTCATTACTTTAACTTTACAGCATTTCTATTTCTTATAAATTTTTGTTTGTCTAAAGCTTTGGTTAACATGTCTGCTACATTAAGTCTAGATTCTATCTTTACAATGTCTATAATACCTTTTTCATAATTTTCGTTAACGTAATGATACTGCGCTTTAATGTGCTTCGAATTTTTTGTAAAGTTACCAAATTTAGCAATCGCTACTGCGCCTGAATTATCTTCATAAATCTTTACCGCCTTTTCGTTATTAATATTAAATATTTCACATAGCATGTTTTTGACAAATAATATTTCTGTTACTGCTTCTGACATGGCAATGTACTCTGCAAACGTTGAGGATTTTGTTACAGTGTGTTTTTTGTGTGTTTTCCAATATATTATATTTCCATACATTCTAATTATTAATCCCGTTGTGGATTTTCTATCTACATTATCTCCTGCATAATCTGAGTCTACCATACAATCTAGTATTTCATTATTTTTATTCTCTTCAAAAGTTAAATTCAGATCTCTTGTCTTATATAAATATTTTAATACTCTCATTGCGTATATAGTATATAGTGTGTTGAATTATGACAACTTTGATATCTGCTTAAGTAATTTACGGAATATGATATATCTGGTCTTGTGCCTGCGCTTATATATAATAATTCACCCACCAAGTTTCTGTATTTAATTTTTTCATCACATTCAGTTGCTTGTTCTAATTTTAAGTTTGTTTCCATTGGAGTTTCGTATAGCTTAGCATTTTCGAGATCATACTTAATTGCTAGTGATTCAATATATCTTTTTTGATTTAACGTCATTTTCTTACTTTCATTACTATAATTAATTTCTATTCTAATATAACTGCCGATTTTTCCTAAATCTTTCATTGTAAATTTGTTCATTAAACTGTCTTTTATTTCCGTTATTTTTTTTTTTTCTTACTGCATATCAAGATGTCATCTACAAATACTAAGATTTATATTTCATCTTTATCCTTTCTTTTTACATACAAACAATAATCGTAGTTGCTTCTTATAAAATTTAATTTGTTGAGATATTTATGCAAACATTCAACATGCAAACAAGGCTGATTCGACATCCATCTGATTTATAAGCAGACCATTTTTACAATAATATGATAGTAATATCATTAATGTTTGCATTTTTCCTACTGGTGAATATACCTCTTACTACTAGTCTATCCTTGTAAGTCCCATCACTTTTCTTTTTGTACACCCATTTAACATCTATAATCTTTTTGTTTATCGGTTTTTGATGATGTTTTCTGCACTCTTAAATGTTCTTTGGTCTCCTCACTCTCGCTTTCATCACTAGTTTTTGAATTAACTTCGTCCATGTCATTTAGTTGGTCTGTCTTAGCGTTATCTTCATCATGTTCTTCATTTTTATTTATTTCACTTTCGTTATCATTCTGTTTATTTTTCTCTAGGCAAATTAATTTTGTTTTCTCTTCCACAACTTGAACATGTCTTGCGTTTATTACTCTATTGTTTAGTAAAACTCTATATCCGGTTTTTTATATCCAACTAAAACTCCTGATTCCGATTTGTTATCCCATTTGCTCTTTCTGCGTACTTCTGGAACTCTTACTTCTGTATATTTTTAAATTTTCTACATTTGGTTTTATACCAATAAATATTTCATATGGGCTTTTGTTTTACTGTGTTTGCGATTGTTCGATTTTTTAAATAAGCTACTGTGTTTATAACTTCTGGCCAATATCGCCTATGAATGTCGACCTACCAATATCCATTGCCGATCTAATTTATGTTTCTGCTACGCCGTTTAATTCATGTACATGTGAATTCCCTTATATTTTCAAAAGTTTAATATTTCTCTATTCATATATTCTTTACCGTTATCGCATTGTATTTGTTTTACATTCTTACTGAACTGATTCTCAACTTAATTTACATATTCTTTTAAGCAACTCGCCGTTTCAGATTTATTTTTAATACAATAAATTCTCGAGCATTTACTAAAGTCGTCAATAAATGTCAAAAAATATTTTTCCCCACAATAACCTGTTGTGCTGTGTGGTCCGTTTAAGTCTGTATGTATTAGCTCTAATGTTTTTTTAGTTTTCTTTCTAGTGTTCTCGAATGGTTCCTTTGACATTTTATTTTATATACAATTCGCACATTTCATTTCGGTATTCTCGATTTTATCAGGCAGACCATTTAGCATTTTACTCTTGATAATTCTATTCAAATATTGAAAATTTGCGTGGCCTAGTCTACATTTGTATATATTTCATTTGTTTTATTTTTTAGCATGAAGCTTTTTACATTGTAATGTCCGACCTCATATTGAATTTATATTTCCTAGAGATGTAAAATCTGGATATTATTTCAATCTGGCTGGGCCGCCCTCCCCTTCGATTCTGTTGCGGCTAGCAAAAACAGCCTGTGGGGGGGTTCTTTCGGAGAACTTCCTAGCACTCTTATGAGAGAAGACACACAAAAAAAAAACCAGAATCTTTGCCACTATTTCTTTTGTCAGGATGTAGAGTTTAGAAAAGAAAAGTAAAAGAACCGGAAGAAAGAAGTGATAGAATTTACAAGTGAGGAGCAAGGAAAGGAACCCTACTCTTCCACGGGGCGCACTTCGGGGACACTACGGGTGTTAGTGTAGGTCCCTCGTCTTTACCCACCCTACCTATGAGTCCTGGTTGTAATAGTTTGTCGAACTCCCTTACCTAATATTACCCTGTCATCAACCTTCAGAAATCATTGTAAAATTGAGTTAGTTTTCCATATTTAATTCCAATTTAAATTATCAGAAGGATCTTAAATAATAGTTATAAGTAATAAACATAGTTTGTAAATAATCAAAATTCATACATATGTTAAATGAACTAAAGGATTTGATCTTCGACCTTAATAAAATTTCATATACAGATAAAGTTATTAATTCATGCTTAGCTCTTTGTATCTTTTGTTGAATTTAATTTTTATTTATTTCAGCAAAAATAATCTAATATATATATTTTCTTTTAGTAGCTCCTTGCTGCCTATCGAAATTTCGAATTGGTTTACTGTGTTTTAACAACAGCTAATAAGAGAAGTGGGAACACCCTAGTTAAAGCATACAATATTGTGTTTCGTTTTCACTGTTCATTATTTGACTGATCTGATCTCTAGCGATATCGATAACTATTTGTCATGTTTTTACAAGTGCAACTCTTGCGTAGTTTTGTTATATTTTGTTTTGCCGGTTCGCGATTTCGAAAAATTTAATGTTTAAAAGTGCAATTTTTTTGGATTACAGAGAGGGTAAGTACCAGTTACAAGAGCTACGACAACCGCGGTCACAATTATACGTGCGGTTGGTGATATTGTGTCTGGAGGTTTTTATATTTCTATTTGAGGTGTGTGTATGTGAGCCCATTGGTTTCTTTATTTTTGGTGCAGCAATGTTGTATGTATAGAAAACAATATAAAAGAGTAAATAAAAGTGAGACTTACCCCAATCCTCCTTTGGGCCCAATGGATACGTTGGTTTAGTGTTATGTTAATGAGTTTTGATGCTAACGCCACTTTCTACTGTTTTCACACAGCTACATACATAGATGCACCAAATTATTGTATAAAAATTTTTGGTTTTCTTTTTTTTTTTTTTTGTTTTTTGTATTTGCAGATTATTATAAAATTGTGATTGCGGTTTCTCTCTTTTACAAAAAAATATATATAATTTTTTTTTCTTTTTTTTTTTGTTTTTACGTTTGCTAATTGGCAAGTTGATCTTTTGTCGCGAATTGATTGATCTGGGAAGTTTCGTGCTAAATTTTGCTACTCAAAAAAAAACTGCCTCATGTGTATATGAGTTAATTACTAGTGAAATTTGCTCTTGGTCTGGGTGTTATACGATGGGCAGAAGAATTCGGTGCCAACTGTACTTCCTTCTTTTCACCTGTAGTGCCTTTTGGGTCTCTTAGTTAGTTTTTTTTTTCCTTTTTTTTTTGTGAGGGAGCTTGTTGCCAGTTATGGGAAGAACTGCTCCAGGTTGTCCCTAAGTGACTCGCTTTGATGCACTGCCTGGTGTCACTGCCAGCTATGAGTTACTTATTAGCGCCAAATAAACTCTCCGCCTCGTTGTGTGTGGTATTTGAGGTGATCGACATATGAGGTATTACGTTGCAGTTTTTCTTCCGTTTGAATTAAGGTTGGGTTGAATTTGCACTTTTTCTTTACAGATGATCAGCAGACTGATGCGGTGCATTTCTTTCCGTCGCTGTGCCCTGACGTTTGCCGCCCCTGAATTGCTGCTTGCTGAGCTGGATAATGGTAGCCGCGGAATTATACTTGGGAATGGTGTAACCACAAATACTGTTTTTTTTTTGTTCGTTTTTTTTCTTATCGATTGACTTTCTTCTTGCAGGCGGACACATCTATCTCTCACGAAGGTTGGATTGAAAAAGACCGGTGACCCAGCAATAATCTGCGGTCGCCGTCTACTTTTTCTCTTCCTTTCCCCCTTTTTTTTCTTACTATCTATCCCTCTCTGGCCACTGCAACTATGTGCACCCTTAGCACAAGTGGGCAGTATCCTGGCCATCATCCTGTAAGTATGCTCTTACTTAAATGCCCTGACTAATTATTTTGTATTTTACAGATAGCTGCTGCTCATCATCGCGGGACAGAATTGAAGATAGTTTTAATTTTATTTATTTTTAATTATAAGTCTATTTTTATTTTTAATTATAAGTCTATTTATAAGTTTTTATTTATATAATTTTTTTTTTTTTATTTTTTTTTTTTTTTATGTTTGCCCGTTCATCACAACCACTGTTTAGTTCGTAGGCGTCCGTAGGGAACTAAACAGAAGTGTGTAGGTTGCTTTACGGTCGTATGTCCTTCGCATGGTAGGTTCCTACTAGTTTTCCCTGTAAATCCTCTAGAATATAGTATGAGCTTCCTAGTTTCTCTCTTACTCGAGATTTTAAAAACATAAGTGCTAATTTCGCATTCACTCCTTTTTCGAATGAACTTTGTAGAAAATTTCTTCTAAACACTTCCTGTCCCACTTTAAAATTTACATCTTTGGTTCGCAAATTGTATTTTTCTGCTTGCTGCTCGTAAGCAATTTTCATGTTTGCTTTTAGCTGTTTTCGCAGCTGCAGTTGATCCTCCTTACGAAAGCCTCCTACATTCTCCTCAAGCAGCCCTAAATTTCTCAAAAGCTTATACTGTGAACCATGTGTAATCATGTTGAATCCATATAACGCTTGATAAGGAGCACATTTTAAACTCTGGTGCACACTATTTCGCAACGCACAGCTGATTGCTGGAATGTGCTCATCCCATGCACTTTGATCTTTTTCCAAATAAGCCCTAATCGCCGCTATTATCGATCGGTTAACTCTTTCCGAGGCATTCGATTGTGGCGAATACACTGCCGTATATTGGTGTTTTACACCAAAAGCTGTGAGAAAAGCATTAAAATCGTGTGCTTTAAATTGAGACCCATAATCGCTAATAAGCAGTTCAGGCACTCCATAAGCGAAAAAGATTTGGTTCTGTACCAACTCCATGATTGCTGTCGCTGTGAATTTTCTTAGTGGCCAAAGCCAATGAAATTTAGAAAAGTGGTCGAGGACTATCAGCAGGCCGATATGTCCCTGTTTACTCCTCGGATAGGGTCCTAATAGGTCAATATAGAGCCTCTGAAAAGGTCTAGAAGATTCCACTTGTTGCCCCATTGGAGGTTTTAACGTAGTATTTGGAGCTTTTGTACTTTTGCATACTTCGCATAGCCGAACATACTCCCTTACTTGTGTCACCATCCCTGGCCAATAATAGCATCGCCGGATTTGTTCTAAAGTTTTCCCTGTGCCGCCATGGGCGCATATTACAGTGTCATGAGCTCGCTTTATTACCGAGTTGGTCAAACTCTGGGGGATCCAGAGTTTCCAACCAGTTCTGCTGCCTTCAGAGTCTCCATTTCCATGTTCCGTTCTAATATATAGGTGTTTGCCGATAATATTGCAATCTGGGTATGCTTCGGGATCCTCTCCTATTTTCTCCTTTAAAACCCTATATGTTTCTTCATCAAAACATGGGGATTCCAGGTCAACTTCTGGCCCATAGTTTTCGATGGCTGCTAACTCATCATTAAACATACGTGACAGCGCATCTGGCACAACATTTTCTTTGCCTTTTCGGTGGCTAATGTTAAATTTATGCCCCTGCAAATTCATCGCCCACCTCGCTAGGCGCCCTTTTAGGTTTGCTTGCCTCATCAGCCACGACAAGCTGGAGTGGTCAGTTACTACTTCGAATTCCTGTAATTCCAGATAACATCGGAATCGTTCAATGCCCAGAATGACTGCCAAACACTCTCTTTCCGTCACGCTATAGTTTCTTTGTGCAGAATTAAGTTTTTTTGACATATACGCTACCGGTCTCTCTTCGTTTTGGTCATTCATTTGCACCAGCACCGCGCCTACTCCATAGTCGCTTGCATCGCAATGCAAGTAAAATTTCCGATTAAAGTCGGGATTTTGCAAGACTGGGGCCGAAGTAAGTGCGGCTTTGAGTTGGTCAAACGCAGTTTGTGCTTCTTCGGTCCAGCAAAACTTTTTCTTGCCTGAGAGCAAATTTGTAATCGGAGTGGTTAATTTGGAAAAGTTGGCTATGAATCGTCTATACCAACCCGCTAGGCCCAAAAATCCTCTAACTTGTTTTATGGATTTTGGCGCAGGCCAATTGACTATAGATTCAACTTTTCCAGGGTCTGATGAAATGCCTCCTTTTCCGATAATGAACCCTAGATATTTCACTTCGGTCACACAAAAACTGCTCTTTTCAATGTTCAAAGTTAAATTCGCTTTTCTAAATTGCTCAGCCAGGCGCAGCAGTACTGTAAGATGCGCGTCGAAATCTGCTGATACGACACAGAGATCGTCTAAATATCCAAAGCAACAGTATTTCAATTCGGGAGGAATCACCTCGTCAATGGCACTTGCCAATAGGCATCTTTAAGATCAATTTTACTAATAATATTTGCTTGTGGTAGTCGTGCAAATATGCCTTCGATGCTCGGTAAGGGATATGCATCCTTTGGTGCAATCATTCACCTTACGAGCATCCAGACATAATCGTACTTTCCCTGGCTTCACTACCAGTCGCATTGGAGAGCTCCATGCGCTACTGGATTTTTCGATTACCCCTAATTTGATCATACGATCAATCTCCTCAAACATCAGCTTCTCGACAGCCGGAGATACCGGATAAAATCGTTGTTTTATCGGAGTGGCGTCTCCAACTTCGATTTTGTGTTCTAGAAGTGATGTTTTCCCTAGACCCTGCTTAGCAAATGACGGAAATAAGGATTTCACTGCTTCTAATTGCTGTTTTTGTCGCGAATCTAATGGGTATGTGTTTGTATCTGTTTCTTCCCCTTTAGAGTCCTCCAACTCTAACGAGGAAATCAATCCTGGGGCCAAATTGAATTCTCTCCAAAAATCGATGCCTAGAATAAGATTTTTCTCAATTGAAGGAATTACAAAAAGTTTTAAAAGAGTCTTTTGGTCCTTTTATGTCACAAGCGTTGAGAGAAAACCTAGCACCTCGTGCGATCTGCCGTCTGCAGTTTTTACTCTGGAGTTGATTCTCTTAAATTCTGGTAGTTTAGCCCAATCTTTTTGCGCCAAAGTGGAACCCACGCAACTAACATTTGCCCCTGTGTCCAATAAGCCTTCTTCCGTTACGCCTAAAAAAGAAACTTTGGCGTAAAAACGCCCATCGCTTTCTTTATTTATTATAGAGGACACCAGTAATCGTTTAGTTAACCTGACGGATTTCCAAAATTTTCGCAAACGTTGCGTAGATCGTTTTGGCTTATTACCCGCATGATTTCCAAATATTCTTTTCCTAACTTTTATATAATTTGCGAGCCTTTCTTCATATGGTTGTGTATGCAGTATTTTTGTATTTTTATTTTTTTCATCCTTTTCTATTGCCATGTCCGGTAAAAGCAAGCTCTGGTCAGAATTTCTGAGCTAGCCGGTAAATCAGGTAAATTCGTATTTAGTGTTGCTTCGGGGCCGTTCGTGTCTGACTCACGAATGGTCCCTTGGCTTTTTCCGCTCTCTTTGCTAAGCAGTTAGGGCATTGCGGCTTGTAGGTGTTCTTTGCCCCGCAGCCATAGCAGAAAACTTTGCGATCTTCCACGCACATATCCCAACCATGACCCTCACCGTCACAATTCCAACATCGATAAACTTTTATCGGTGCTTGAATTGCGTCGACAGCGCCCACATTAGGATCCGTGTCTGGAATACTATGGTCGTCTTCCAAAGATGCCACGTTTCTTCAACTGAACACCGGGTTAGGTGCTGACTTTGGGAACCGCCGAGTCGCGACTTCATCCAACAAATTTTCGCGCATTTGCACCAGCTTGCGCAAATGTGCAATCGAACGAATTTGCACATAAAGCAATTCGTGTCGTATCTCGGGCAGTAAATTCCTTGTCAACATCTCAATGAGATGCTGCTCTGGAATAGATGTTGACATTCGGGAAGCTAAAAGCATGATCTCGTCATAAAATGCTTCAAATGTCTCCCCCTGTTTTTGTTTGCGTGATCTAATCTCTTCTAATATGTCAGTGTCGTTCCGGTAGTCTGTGTATTGCTCTTTTAAAGCCGCTCCAAACTCTCTCCATTTTATCTGAGGATTTTCTTTTCGATACCTCCAATACCATTCTCTAGCTTTCCCTACTAGTAGAATGTGTAAATTTTTGCAGACTGAATCTATATCATTGTTTAGACAGTCTTTGGTTAACGTGGCTACGCGGTATAGGAATTCTTCTACGGTGACTCCTTTTGCCGACCCATCAAACTTGAGATTCCAGCTATGGATGAGCTGGGTAATCTTCTCTGGGTTTATTGACGTACTGTACCGAGAGCTACTTGAATTCTGGCTCAACTCGTTGAGTGTCAGATTTTCTCGGCTCACTTCGGGCGAAACTTGTCTGAAACTTAGGTTGGCTAATTGTCCGGCCACAATATTTTCCAGTTGTACCCCTAAACGCTCATAATCGATGTTTGGTGAAGATGCTCGATTGGTTCTAGTATTTGAGCTTCCCCCACGCCGTGTTTGCCTCACTTCTAAGTTTACGGCGCCCCGTTTCGATTTCCCGGGGCCTTTAACATTTCTACTTTGTTGATTCCCCTCTATTGGTTCTTCCGCTTGAGGGATTTTTTTATACCTTGTGTTGTGAGGATGCGTTTTAGGCTCAACTCCCGCGTTTTGAGCCTCTAGAGCCATTTGTTGTTGCCTCGCAGCTGCCGAAGTCGATGGTTCTAACCCCAAATTATTATCTATCGTTGGTGATAACTCTGGCCTAGGCAGTTCTTTTAGATCTGATAATTTCAGCGTCTTCTGGCAAGTTTGACAGACTTTAAACTGTCTTACCCAGTCAGAAATACAAGGTTCATGGAAACTGTGCTGACATGGTGTAACCAAAACTCGTTCTGCTGCGCCGGATTCCCATAATGGCTCTACGCAAATTTCACATTTTGTTTCTTTACTGTTTGTATTTTCTGCTACAAAGTTTTCTGTGCTACGTAATGTTGCCATTTTTAGTCTGTTTTGTTGGTTCGATTTATTTTTTTTTTTTGTCTTTGATTTATTTTGTTTTATTATTGTTTAAATTTTAATTTATTTTTTCATTAAATTGATTTCTTCCAGTTGACTCTAGGGTAATGTAGGTTGTGCTCTTTACCCCGCAGTTGAGATAGTGTTGATAGTGTTAAGAAAGAGAGGAAGGATAGTGAGAAGAAAACAGTCAAGTCGAGGATAATATTTTGGGGATAATGTTTTCCTATGTCAAATATTATATTTCCAAGAGTACATTTCTCTTCACGTTTTTCCCTTTTTTTTTTTGCTGTATTTGGATATTCCCATTGATTTTTTATGCCGAGTCTTAGATTCAGTGGTCGATATTTAGGACTTGCCTAAATTCGATTTCCAGCTGCATAGTACTTGCTATATTATTTCATAAACTACAGGCTTTATGTAGCTTCTACGCATTTTACCTTTTATAATTTTTGACACTTTTCTTCGCATCATGCGTTTTTACGCTGCTTGGGCCCCACGTTGGGCGCCAATTTGTAATGTCCGACCTCATATTGAATTTATATTTCCTAGAGATGTAAAATCTGGATATTATTTCAATCTGGCTGGGCCGCCCTCCCCTTCGATTCTGTTGCGGCTAGCAAAAACAGCCTGTGGGGGGGTTCTTTCGGAGAACTTCCTAGCACTCTTATGAGAGAAGACACACAAAAAAAAAAAAACCAGAATCTTTGCCACTATTTCTTTTGTCAGGATGTAGAGTTTAGAAAAGAAAAGTAAAAGAACCGGAAGAAAGAAGTGATAGAATTTACTAGTGAGGAGCAAGGAAAGGAACCCTACTCTTCCACGGGGCGCACTTCGGGGACACTACGGGTGTTAGTGTAGGTCCCTCGTCTTTACCCACCCTACCTATGAGTCCTGGTTGCAATAGTTTGTCGAACTCCCTTACCTAATATTACCCTGTCATCAACCTTCAGAAATCATTGTAAAATTGAGTTAGTTTTCCATATTTAATTCCAATTTAAATTATCAGAAGGATCTTAAATAATAGTTATAAGTAATAAACATAGTTTGTAAATAATCAAAATTCATACATATGTTAAATGAACTAAAGGATTTGATCTTCGACCTTAATAAAATTTCATATACAGATAAAGTTATTAATTCATGCTTAGCTTTTTGTATCTTTTGTTGAATTTAATTTTTATTTATTTCAGCAAAAATAATCTAATATATATATTTTCTTTTAGTAGCTCCTTGCTGCCTATCGAAATTTCGAATTGGTTTTCTGTGTTTTAACAACAGCTAATAAGAGAAGTGGGAACACCCTAGTTAAAGCATACAATATTGTGTTTCGTTTTCACTGTTCATTATTTGACTGATCTGATCTCTAGCGATATCGATAACTATTTGTCATGTTTTTACAAGTGCAACTCTTGCGTAGTTTTGTTATATTTTGTTTTGCCGGTTCGCGATTTCGAAAAATTTAATGTTTAAAAGTGCAATTTTTTTGGATTACAGAGAGGGTAAGTACCAGTTACAAGAGCTACGACAACCGCGGTCACAATTATACGTGCGGTTGGTGATATAGTGTCTGGAGGTTTTTATATTTCTATTTGAGGTGTGTGTATGTGAGCCCATTGGTTTCTTTATTTTTGGTGCAGCAATGTTGAATGTATAGAAAACAATATAAAAGAGTAAATAAAAGTGAGACTTACCCCAATCCTCCTTTGGGCCCAATGGATACGTTGGTTTAGTGTTATGTTAATGAGTTTTGATGTTAACGCCACTTTCTACTGTTTTCACACAGCTACATACATAGATGCACCAAATTATTGTATAAAAATTTTTGGTTTTCTTTTTTTTTTTTTTGTTTTTTGTATTTGCAGATTATTATAAAATTGTGATTGCGGTTTCTCTCTTTTACAAAAAAAATATATATATTTTTTTTTTTTTTTTTTTGTTTTTACGTTTGCTAATTGGCAAGTTGATCTTTTGTCGCAAATTGATTGATCTGGGAAGTTTCGTGCTAAATTTTGCTACTCAAAAAAAACTGCCTCATGTGTATATGAGTTAATTACTAGTGAAATTTAATTTAAATGTATAAGTATCCAAATCGCTGCGCTGCTTCTGCTCTTGGTCTGGGTGTTATACGATGGGCAGAAGAATTCGGTGCCAACTGTACTTCCTTCTTTTCACCTGTAGTGCCTTTTGGGTCTCTTAGTTAGTTTTTTTCCCTTTTTTTTTTTTTGTGAGGGAGCTTGTTGCCAGTTATGGGAAGAACTGCTCCAGGTTGTCCCTAAGTGACTCGCTTTGATGCACTGCCTGGTGTCACTGCCAGCTATGAGTTACTTATTAGCGCCAAATAAACTCTCTGCCTCGTTGTGTGTGGTATTTGAGGTGATCGACATATGAGGTATTACGTTGCAGTTTTTCTTCCGTTTGAATTAAGGTTGGGTTGAATTTGCACTTTTTCTTTACAGATGATCAGCAGACTGATGCGGTGCATTTCTTTCCGTCGCTGTGCCCTGACGTTTGCCGCCCCTGAATTGCTGCTTGCTGAGCTGGATAATGGTAGCCGCGGAATTATACTTGGGAATGGTGTAACCACAAATACTGTTTTTTTTTTTTTGTTCGTTTTTTTTCTTATCGATTGACTTTCTTCTTGCAGGCGGACACATCTATCTCTCACGAAGGTTGGATTGAAAAAGACCGGTGACCCAGCAAAAATCTGCGGTCGCCGTCTACTTTTTCTCTTCCTTTCCCCCTTTTTTTCCTTACTATCTATCCCTCTCTGGCCACTGCAACTATGTGCACCCTTAGCACAAGTGGGCAGTATCCTGGCCATCATCCTGTAAGTATGCTCTTACTTAAATGCCCTGACTAATTATTTTGTATTTTACAGATAGCTGCTGCTCATCATCGCGGGACAGAATTGAAGATAGTTTTAATTTTATTTATTTTTAATTATAAGTCTATTTTTATTTTTAATTATAAGTCTATTTATAAGTTTTTATTTATATAATTTTTTTTTATTTTTTTTTTTTTTATGTTTGCCCGTTTATCACAACATTATATAAACTATCAACTTTATTTGCAACTGTCAACAATTCTCTTTTTTCGTTATAAATTTTTGTATCACTATTTCTGGCTACGACTGTACATTTATTTTCCGTTATCTACAAGCGCACGCCGTCGCCAAGGTCCCACTCTAACACACAATCATCAACCAGATCAACCACCTCCCAAACGCAACACCAACATACTTCACGTACTGACTCAAACACCTCAGCATTAGAAGCCACGAGCAACTTCCACTCACCAATCGCCTCACCAAAGGACCACCCAAGTACCCGCCATGTAGCTTGGAAGCGATATTGTCTACACTCCACTATGGTCCAGAATTCGTTTTTTTTGTCATTAAGTCAAAATTTTTATGTCAATATATCGTCCTTTATCAATTATTTTCTAAAAGAAAATTGATCAAATAAATAAAAAAAAAAACAAAACTGACCGAAAGCTTTACTTAAGCTTTTAATGAGCTTTTAGGGGTGCAGTGTTTAACAACTAATTGAGAGAAGGCAATTCCCGCCAAATTATTTGCTTACTTTTGCACGTGGTACGATTGTTAATACGCATCCATAAATTATAGTAAAATATGGAAAATAAAAGCCAAGGTATGTTGTTTTTAACGTATGTAGTTAATATATGTGTAGTTGTACTGTTTTTGTGTTGTGTAACATTCAATTTATGTGTATTTTAATAGAAAATTCTAACGTGTCCCCTGTGCTTCGTGGAGTATTACTAATTTTCTGACAATTTCTGACAAAAGTTAAAAACGTCAGTTTGTACCTTTAACTATTGTCTTTGACGGTAAAGTAATATCTTTTGCCCATTTTTGCTCGTTTTCTAAGAATTTGATTTTATATAGGCAAGTTCGAGTTCAAACATAGCGACCTCCTGGACATTTGGAGGCGTAATAATCGGCAAATAAGTTATGTTTCAGATTACGTTTATTCCGCAATCAACAACAATAATCTGGAATCAAAAAATATAGAAGAGATTGACAAAAAAATAGTCAATTTTGAATTATTCATTAAAAGAAAACTGCCCGAGTGTAACAGACAACTAGACCGATTTATTTCCAAACATACTAAAAAATACTAAAACATACTAAAATATTTGATTCACATTCTGATTCTGATTCAAGTTCAGATTCGGAAATTTATAATGTAGAACTAGAAGAAGAAGAGGGCGATTATTCATAAAACAATATATGTACACGAATACACATTTATTATATTTAAAAACAAAAATATTTCGTTGACTCCTGAGTCATACCAGTAGTTAATATGGAAGGCCAGAGAGGGCGTGGTCGCACGAACTCCAAATTTTGTGTGCAAAGTTTCAAGTCTGTAGCTTAATTTTTAGACTTTATGCCGGCAAAATCGAATTCTGGACCACAGTGCACTCCAACAAAGCTTGGAGAAGTTCATGTCATTCATACAAACCTAGAATACGCTGATACAGCTGATCGTATCCAGATAAATCAATATAATGGCTTCCCTAAAAAATAGCTACGTGGAACGCCAATGGCGTCTCACAGCAGGGGCTGGAACTAACACAGTTCCTTAACAACAGAAATATTGATGTTATGTTGCTTTCTGAAACGCACTTAATAAATAAACACAACTTCCAAATTCCTGGATTCAAATTCTTCTCCACTAATCAACCAGATGGCAAAGCCCATGGGGGTACTGGAATACTAATAAGATCTCCGCTCAAGCACTATCCACGTCGATCAGCATACAGACCAGAAATGGCCCTATCACACTTGCAGCAGTATACTGCCCACCGCGGTTCACACTCACAGAAGACAACTTCATGGAGTATTTTAATACGCTAGGAGAGCGCTTTGTCGCAGTAGGTGACTACAACGCAAAACACACTCACTGGGGATCTCACCTGGTCACGCCCAAAGAGAAGCAGCTTTACAATGCAATCACCAAACCAAACCGAAAGCTAAACTACGTTACACCTGGTAGACCTACATACTGGCCTGCAGACCCAAAGAAGCTTCCTGACCTCATTGACTTCGCTATAACTAAAGGTATTCCCCAACACCTCATAACAGCAGAGTCACTTCCAGACTTGTCCTCAGATCACTCTCCAGTCATCTTTAGCTTTCTACAGCTGCCCCGGTTAATTGAGATGCCTTATAGGCTTACAAATAACCAAACTAACTGGGCCAAATATTCAAGATATGTCTGTTCTCATATCGACGCCTCAGGATTGCCAAACACCGAAACAGACATTGACAACCTGAACGGCTCGCTTGTATCGACCCTAGTTGCAGCAGCCACAGTGTCAAGTCCACCAGACTCCCCTGATCCTATGAGATACAACCTAACAAACACAGATATCGAGAACCTGGTGATTGAAAAACGGCGCTTGGGCAGAGAGTGGCAAAAGCACCTATCGCCGACCTTGCTCATCGACGCGTTTGCTCACCAGAACACTCAAGCTAGACGAAGAAAAGGCACAATACGAATACATTGAGCAGCTCTCACCAACCAGCACAAAACACTCTTTATGGAAACCCCACCGACACCACCAGCCACCAACAGAGGCTGTCACACCACTGCGAGATGCCCATGGAAATTGGTCCCGAAGCGATGAACAAAGAGCCCACACCTTTGCTGACCACCTGCAAAAAGTGTTTCAGCCTAATCCGCCTACAAACACCTTCATCCTCCCCTTGTCACGTAGCAATTGCGCACCGCTGGAGCCAATGGTTTTCCGGCCAGATGAAATAGCGAAGACCCAAGATGATCAGTCGTCTGCCTCGATGGGCGCTGAACCAGATTTGCAAGCTCTTCAACGGAATTGCTAAGCTTGGCTATATTCCTACACAATGGAAAAAGTCAGTGGTAATAATGGTTCCCAAGCCAGGAAAAAATAAAACGTCATCAGCTTCCTACAGACCAATAAGTTTGCTAACCACCCTTTCCAAACTTTTTGAAAACGTGCTTCTGCTACGTCTTATGCCTTACATAAATCTCCATGCCATCATTCCTACGCATCAATTCCGATTCCAAAACAAGCATGGAACCATTGAGCAGGTGAACCGAATCACAATGGAAATACGCACTGTCTTTGAAAACCGTGAATACTGCTCTGCATTATTCTTGGATGTAGCTTTTGATAGACTCTGGCTTGATGGACATATATTCAAAATCCAGAAACTGCTGCCTCAAAACACCCACAAGCTGCTGGAGACGTACCTCTACAAGCGTACCTTCACAGTTAGATGCAACAACAGAGTGTCTTACGACCATAAAATCAACGCTGGCGTCTCCCAAGGTAGCGTCCTGGGCCCAGTCCTCTATCTCCTGTTTACATCGGACATACCTACTAACTCAAAGCTAACTACGCACCCGTTTGCCGACAATACTGCGATCCTCAGCCGATCCAGATCTCCAATGGAAGCAACTGCGCAACTAGCTCGACACCTATTACTCGTGGAAACATGGTTTGCAGACTGGCGCATCTGTATCAACAAGGACAAGAGCAAACATGTAACATTCACGCTCAATCGACAAACATGCCCTTCTATAGTTTTACACAACACACCAGTTCCACAAGTTTGCGAGGTGACGTATCTGGGAATTCACCTAGACAGGCGGCTCACATGGCGTAGGCATATTGAAGAAAAAACTACAAATATGAAGCTCAAGGCAACTTGTCAGCGATTATTGCGAGCTTGCAGTTCATCTAGACTGCAGCGTTTTGATTAATCTGCCCAGCTGTAACTTCTCACGACCGCTGAAAAACACTTCAAATTAAAAAATTGTATTCTAAATTATATTAAGATTTGTAAACTTTTTGTTAGTCTCATAAGCTGAGAAGATTCAATTAATAAGAAGAAATGTCAAAGAATGTCAAAAAAAAAAATTAAAACTACCTGAATAATATTGATGCTTCATTAGTATTTACAATATCCTAATAACTGCACAATTATAAAAAAAATCAATAATTTTAAAATTTTTATTACCATTATTTATATAATAGGTTTACATTAAAATATATATGCTTAACCATACTACGTTGTTCTATTAACATTAACATTTACTAAAATTAATAAGTTATTTTAGTAACATTAACAAATAATTTAAGGTTAAACGTTTTAGAAACGATTTATTTTAGGCGCAAAACAATTTTAATTGATTTTTTAGAATCCATAAGATTTAATTTTTTCTGTATTTCACTTGCTGAATATTTAACAACTCTTTCACTTTAGCAAAGCTGATTTTCGATTCTCTTTCGATTCGCCATGAAAGTTCTTTGCAC
This sequence comes from Zaprionus ornatus, assembly GCA_018904035.1. Taxonomy (NCBI): domain Eukaryota; kingdom Metazoa; phylum Arthropoda; class Insecta; order Diptera; family Drosophilidae; genus Zaprionus; species Zaprionus ornatus. The sequence goes on along the minus strand of JAEIFZ010000231.1, from coordinate 106,492 downwards.
ACTGTTTATGGGACTTCGAATTATGCGATTTACCTACAGTTAGCGTCGACAGAAGGCATACAACAAACAATGTAAAGTGAGGAAGTATAAAGGAGGAGAGGGTATGAAGGGGGGCAAGGGATAGCACACCGCAAATTACTCAACACTTTCGCATTTTAATAAACCCCAAAAAACACTTAAGCCCTCTTTGTGGGGCGTGGCCTTGTAAGCGTTGTTTGCGCGTATTAAAGATTTGATATATTTCGCAGCTTGTTGCTGTAAATCTTGTTGTTGAACTTGTGTCCTGCGTAAGGCCAAGATACTTGCAGACTCTCTGGTAGAGGCAAGGACCCTCAACATTTTCTTATAGGCTAAGCAACATGTAGAAGTGGAATATAATTTAATTTAATACACTTCAGTGCGCTGCCACCTTGCATCAATTTCGATACGTTGCCAATAATTTATCGTCGCAATTTCCTAGAGCGCGAGAAACTGAAAAGAGCGGTGTGAGCAGTATATATCGGTGTTTCTTTATAAATTTTAAATTGGCCAATATCGATAACAAGGTCTAAGGGTATAAAAATAATAAAAATAATAATAATTATCAAACAAATTTTCTATTCAATGCTTATACTTAACTATTAGATAATTAAATTAAAGTATTATTAAAATATGCCTACATACATATTTACATATATCCTGTCATTTAGATTTCTTAATTTCTAACCTATTCTAAAATTTACAAACTCATGCTATCCTGAATACTAACAGATATCCCATTGTGATGGCTATGCAAAACCTCAAAAGTCCTAGCACTAATCTTTTCATTATCTAATATATTTAAAAACGCTCAATCAATATGCGTATCCATATTGGTAGTGGACGTTTTCAAATCTAACAAACTCCTAAGTCCTTTGCTAATCAAAGAATTATAAATACTTCTACACCTGTTAGAGGTTTTGAGGCACAAATTAAAGTCTCCTAAAACTAGCAAACGAGAAAATTGATGAATTATATCCTCAAATTTTATTTTAAATGCGGACAGAGGAAAGTCTGGACTTTTATATAATAACGGGTCCGCCATCTAACATTTTTTTTTGAGCTAGTGGTTATTTTGAGTGTGGTAACACTGATGTTACATCTGATTTGACAGAAAGTTAGTTTTATCCTTCCGCTGAACAAAAATGGTTGTGTATACGAATGAGGAACGCGTTAAAATAGTGCAGATGAGCGCTTGGCCGAAGACCCGGAACTTTACCAAAAAATCATCTTTTCCGCTCATTTCCATCTTGGCGGCTACGGAAATCGAAGAGGAGGACTTGGACAACATTTGGTTCCAGCAAGACGGCGCTCCGTGCCACACAGCCAACGTTACGATCGATCTTGTGCGCACTGTTTTCGGAGACCGAATTATCAGCTGAAATTCTGATGTCGTTTGGCCGCCTCGGAGCTGTGATTTGACACCGTTGGATTATTATTTGTGGGGCGCCGTCAAAGACAAGTGTTATGTGGACAAGTCAGCGACAATTCAAGCTTTGAAGGACAACATTCGCGTCGCCGTTGCCGAAATACGGCCGCAAACAATCGGAAATGTCCTCAAAAATTGGGTCGGCCGTATGACGTACTGCAAGGCCAGCCGAGGCAGTCATTTGAACGAACTTGTATTCCATAAGTAACCAGAAGGATTGTACTTTAATTTGAAAAAATAAATTTAATGATCGGATGAACCGTTTTTGCTTTATTGCATTTAAAAAAAAAAGTAACGTGGCGGACCCTATATAAGAAAACTTATGGCATCAAACCTCAATATGCCGAACTCAAAAACTACTGAGCCAGAAGTTTCGAAATTCCTACGATGCTCGGCCAAATTTGGAGCATTTTCTTCTAAAGGGAGGAAAATTTCTGTTTGAGGCATGGGAGGGTATGGGATACCAAATCTAAAAATTTGTTTTGACCTAATTTCTCGCCTGCAACAGTGCCCGTGACTATGGAGTTGATACTACAAATATAGAGCAACGTCCGGGCAACTAGAATCAGCAGTAATAAACTGATCAATAAAGGACTTCACAGGCTTCAATGTGGACTCATTCTTTAGATGCTATGTACTATGTGGAGATCCTCTTTGCTGAAACTCCACTCGCCAATAATACTTGATGACCTGGTGACAACCAAAGACACCGCCTTCCTTTTTCATCAGTCTTAAAACCTGTCTTTATCGAAAATCGAAATATCTGGCACAGGTCACTGGGTCTGCTCTAATGAGACTAGCTTTCTCATTAAACCCCAAATTTAACGCTTCTTCTTCGGATACTTCTAGCTTGTCCATATTTTTAAAAAGCAAGACTAAAAGCTCCGGCCACCTAGTTTCCACTGCGGAAAATGTAATAAAAAAAGTTGGAAGCCCTACCTGCCTACCATAGCCATCACTTTCTTTTTCTCGTTCACCCAATGAGCAGAAGACTTGCTAATAACTTTTAAAAGCCTATAGACATCATCATGAAGTATTAACCTATTTAAAGTTTCATCATTATGCACATCAGCAGCAGAAATGCCTTGAGTGGCAGAGTGCTTACGTAAATACTAATAAGATCTCCGCTCAAGCACTATCCACGTCGATCAGCATACAGACCAGAAATGGCCCTATCACACTTGCAGCAGTATACTGCCCACCGCGGTTCACACTCACAGAAGACAACTTCATGGAGTATTTTAATACGCTAGGAGAGCGCTTTGTCGCAGTAGGTGACTACAACGCAAAACACACTCACTGGGGATCTCACCTGGTCACGCCCAAAGAGAAGCAGCTTTACAATGCAATCACCAAACCAAACCGAAAGCTAAACTACGTTACACCTGGTAGACCTACATACTGGCCTGCAGACCCAAAGAAGCTTCCTGACCTCATTGACTTCGCTATAACTAAAGGTATTCCCCAACACCTCATAACAGCAGAGTCACTTCCAGACTTGTCCTCAGATCACTCTCCAGTCATCTTTAGCTTTCTACAGCTGCCCCGGTTAATTGAGATGCCTTATAGGCTTACAAATAACCAAACTAACTGGGCCAAATATTCAAGATATGTCTGTTCTCATATCGACGCCTCAGGATTGCCAAACACCGAAACAGACATTGACAACCTGAACGGCTCGCTTGTATCGACCCTAGTTGCAGCAGCCACAGTGTCAAGTCCACCAGACTCCCCTGATCCTATGAGATACAACCTAACAAACACAGATATCGAGAACCTGGTGATTGAAAAACGGCGCTTGGGCAGAGAGTGGCAAAAGCACCTATCGCCGACCTTGCTCATCGACGCGTTTGCTCACCAGAACACTCAAGCTAGACGAAGAAAAGGCACAATACGAATACATTGAGCAGCTCTCACCAACCAGCACAAAACACTCTTTATGGAAACCCCACCGACACCACCAGCCACCAACAGAGGCTGTCACACCACTGCGAGATGCCCATGGAAATTGGTCCCGAAGCGATGAACAAAGAGCCCACACCTTTGCTGACCACCTGCAAAAAGTGTTTCAGCCTAATCCGCCTACAAACACCTTCATCCTCCCCTTGTCACGTAGCAATTGCGCACCGCTGGAGCCAATGGTTTTCCGGCCAGATGAAATAGCGAAGACCCAAGATGATCAGTCGTCTGCCTCGATGGGCGCTGAACCAGATTTGCAAGCTCTTCAACGGAATTGCTAAGCTTGGCTATAATCCTACACAATGGAAAAAGTCAGTGGTAATAATGGTTCCCAAGCCAGGAAAAAATAAAACGTCATCAGCTTCCTACAGACCAATAAGTTTGCTAACCACCCTTTCCAAACTTTTTGAAAACGTGCTTCTGCTACGTCTTATGCCTTACATAAATCTCCATGCCATCATTCCTACGCATCAATTCCGATTCCAAAACAAGCATGGAACCATTGAGCAGGTGAACCGAATCACAATGGAAATACGCACTGTCTTTGAAAACCGTGAATACTGCTCTGCATTATTATTGGATGTAGCTTTTGATAGACTCTGGCTTGATGGACATATATTCAAAATCCAGAAACTGCTGCCTCAAAACACCCACAAGCTGCTGGAGACGTACCTCTACAAGCGTACCTTCACAGTTAGATGCAACAACAGAGTGTCTTACGACCATAAAATCAACGCTGGCGTCCCCCAAGGTAGCGTCCTGGGCCCAGTCCTCTATCTCCTGTTTACATCGGACATACCTACTAACTCAAAGCTAACTACGCACCCGTTTCCCGACAATACTGCGATCCTCAGCCGATCCAGATCTCCAATGGAAGCAACTGCGCAACTAGCTCGACACCTATTACTCGTGGAAACATGGTTTGCAGACTGGCGCATCTGTATCAACAAGGACAAGAGCAAACATGTAACATTCACGCTCAATCGACAAACATGCCCTTCTATAGTTTTACACAACACACCAGTTCCACAAGTTTGCGAGGTGACGTATCTGGGAATTCACCTAGACAGGCGGCTCACATGGCGTAGGCATATTGAAGAAAAAACTACAAATATGAAGCTCAAGGCAACTTGTCAGCGATTATTGCGAGCTTGCAGTTCATCTAGACTGCAGCGTTTTGATTAATCTGCCCAGCTGTAACTTCTCACGACCGCTGAAAAACACTTCAAATTAAAAAATTGTATTCTAAATTATATTAAGATTTGTAAACTTTTTGTTAGTCTCATAAGCTGAGAAGATTCAATTAATAAGAAGAAATGTCAAAGAATGTCAAAAAAAAAAAATTAAAACTACCTGAATAATATTGATGCTTCATTAGTATTTACAATATCCTAATAACTGCACAATTATAAAAAAAATCAATAATTTTAAAATTTTTATTACCATTATTTATATAATAGGTTTACATTAAAATATATATGCTTAACCATACTACGTTGTTCTATTAACATTAACATTTACTAAAATTAATAAGTTATTTTAGTAACATTAACAAATAATTTAAGGTTAAACGTTTTAGAAACGATTTATTTTAGGCGCAAAACAATTTTAATTGATTTTTTAGAATCCATAAGATTTAATTTTTTCACTTCCTGAATATTTAACAACTCTTTCACTTTAGCAAAGCTGATTTTCGATTCTCTTTCGATTCGCCATGAAAGTTCTTTGCACACTGTTTATGGGACTTCGAATTAGGCGATTTACCTACAGTTAGCGTGGGCACAAGGCCTACAACAAACAATGTAAAGTGAGGAAGTGTAAAGGAGGAGAGGGTATGAAGGGACGCAAGGGATAGCACACCGCAAATTACTTAACACTTTCGCATTTTAATAAACCCCAAAAAACACTTGAGCCCTCTTTGTGGGGCGTGGCCTTGTAAGCGTTGTTTGCGCGTATTAAAGATTTGATATATTTCGCTGCTTGTTGCTGTAGCTCTTGTTGTTGAACTTGTGTCCTGCGTAAGGCCAAGATACTTGCAGACTCTCTGGTAGAGGCAAGGACCCTCAACATTTTCTTATAGGCTAAGCCATGTAGAAGTGAAATATAATTTAATTTAATACACTTCAGTGCGCTGCCACCTTGCATCAATTTCGATACGTTGCCAATAATTTATCGTCGCAATTTCCTAGAGCGCGAGAAACTGAAAAGAGCGGTGTGAGCAGTATATATCGGTGTTTCTTTATAAATTTTAAATTGGCCAATATCGATAACAAGGTCTAAGGGTATAAAAATAATAAAAATAATAATAATTATCAAACAAATTTTCTATTCAATGCTTATACTTAACTATTAGATAATTAAATTAAAGTATTATTAAAATATGCCTACATACATATTTACATATATCCTGTCATTTAGATTTCTTAATTTCTAACCTATTCCAAAATTTACAAACTCATGCTATCCTGAATACTAACAGATCTCCCATTGTGATGGCTATGCAAAACCTCAAAAGTCCTAGCACTAATCTTTTCATTATCTAATATATTTAAAAACGCTCAATCAATATGCGTATCCATATTGGTAGTGGACGTTTTCAAATCTAACAAACTCCTAAGTCCTTTGCTAATCAAAGAATTATAAATACTTCTACACCTGTTAGAGGTTTTGAGGCACAAATTAAAGTCTCCTAAAACTAGCAAACGAGAAAATTGATGAATTATATCCTCAAATTTTATTTTAAATGCGGACAGAGGAAAGTCTGGACTTTTATATAATAACGGGTCCGCCATCTAACATTTTTTTTTTGAGCTAGTGGTTATTTTGAGTGTGGTAACACTGATGTTACATCTGATTTGACAGAAAGTTAGTTTTATCCTTCCGCTGAACAAAAATGGTTGTGTATACGAATGAGGAACGCGTTAAAATAGTGCAGATGAGCGCTTGGCCGAAGACCCGGAACTTTACCAAAAAATAATCTTTTCCGCTCATTTCCATCTTGGCGGCTACGGAAATCGAAGAGGAGGACTTGGACAACATTTGGTTCCAGCAAGTCGGCGCTCCGTGCCACACAGCCAACGTTACGATCGATCTTGTGCGCACTGTTTTCGGAGACCGAATTATCAGCCGAAATTCTGATGTCGTTTGGGCGCCTCGGAGCTGTGATTTGACACCGTTGGATTATTATTTGTGGGGCGCCGTCAAAGACAAGTGTTATGTGGGTCGGCCGTACGACGTACTGCAAGGCCAGCCGAGGCAGTCATTTGAACGAACTTGTATTCCATAAGTAACCAGAAGGATTGTACTTTAATTTGAAAAAATAAATATAATGATCGGATGAACCGTTTTTGCTTTATTGCATTTAAAAAAAAAAGTTACGTGGCGGACCCTATATAAGAAAACTTATGGCATCAAACCTAAATATGCCGAACTCAAAAACTACTGAGCCAGAAGTTTCGAAATTCCTATGATGCTCGGCCAAATTTGGAGCATTTTCTTCTAAAGGGAGGAGAATTTCTGTTTGAGGCATGGGAGGGTATGGGATACCAAATCTAAAAATTTGTTTTGACCTAATTTCTCGCCTGCAACAGTGCCCGTGACTATGGAGTTGATACTACAAATATAGAGCAACGTCCGGGCAACTAGAATCAGCAGTAATAAACTGATCAATAAAGGACTTCACAGGCTTCAATGTGGACTCATTCTTTAGATGCTATGTACTATGTGGAGATCCTCTTTGCTGAAACTCCACTCGCCAATAATACTTGATGACCTGGTGACAACCAAAGACACCGCCTTCCTTTTTCATCAGTTTTAAAACCAGTCTTTATCGAAAATCGAAATATCTGGCACAGGTCACTGGGTCTGCTCTAATGAGACGAGCTTTCTCATTAAACCCCAAATTTAACGCTTCTTCTTCGGATACTTCTAGCTTGTCCATATTTTTAAAAAGCAAGACTAAAAGCTCCGGCCACCTAGTTTCCACTGCGGAAAATGTAATAAAAAAGTTTTCTCGTTCACCCAATGAGCAGAAGACTTGCTAATAACTTTTAAAAGCCTATAGACATCATCATGAAGTATTAACCTATTTAAAGTTTCATCATTATGCACATCAGCAGCAGAAATGCCTTGAGTGGCAGAGTGCTTACGTAAGTAAATTGATGTCCTATTCCTAATGCTAATCATTTCTAACTTTTTGAAGTTATGAAATAATTTATCAGTTTTACAACCTCTTCTATCAAAATTCCTAAGCTCTGATCTAACTATAGTTGTAAAACTTTCCTGACATTTCCTTTTAATACCTGAAAATATTGTGGGAAAAGCCAGCTCCTCTGAATCTCAATCGGTTATCATGTCAAGAGGTCGCTGACCCTCTCCTGGTGCTATAGCAATTTGAGGAATATCTATATTTTCAACAGGGACATTTTCCATGAAGGTTTCTTGACCTCCTGGATTCAACTTTACCTCTTCTTTTACAACTCTATGCTCATTAGGTTGTCCTGCCTTTTCTAACATTTGACACACAATGTCGCTGTTGTCTGCCGACGCAAAAAATGGTACAGTCTCAGCAGAGTAAGAAGACAACCACTGTTCATTGATAGTAACCTGGTGCTTCTTATAAAGTTCTGTGTTCACTAAATACCGAATTGCATCAACTATCTTTGAGGGCCATGAAATCATGGTTATACTCCATCCTACGCTTAAGATGAATCTGAACTACTTCGGCTTCATTAAATGCCCTGGGAAGGGAAGTTACGACATTTGCAACTGGAATTGGCACATTGATCACTGCTCCTTTAATGGCACTTTGACGTCCATATCCAAGAGACTTTATGATCATACAAGGAAGACGGGGAGAAATCAGCCTTTCTTCAAGAGGCGTCAAGCCTTTCAGGCATTCCGGAAGCTCCGGAAAATTTAGGCCATTTGTAATAGAAGCCTTTGATTTTTTCCCTGACTTAATACTACGGCTGCAGGTTTTGCAAAAGCTAAATCTATTATTATGGGATGGAAACATAGAGGAAAGATACAAAATATCTACACTATCTGCCTCACTACATTTTTCCTCTATGACCTCACGCGAAATTTTGTTTGTGGAAACCACAAACCTTTGCAACATATGCCAACCTGATCGGGTCCCTGCTTGACTGTCTTATTAAAAGTAGCTATTAGGCTAAACCAGTTTTAAGCTGCGATATCCTATCATCTGGAAGGGTATTAACACGTTCCACTCTATTGCGGGACGCGTTTCTCCTATTCTCTGCTATCTTATTGTTTCTAACCTGAGACCTTTGACTTCTCAATAATGCCCTTTCTAAAATTCGCGTCTCCTGATTTTGTCGCTGAATCGCCCTTCTAACAGCATCTCGTCCGCTTTCCTTGGACCTGAATTATGGACAATGTCTTCGCCTCGATCGACGCAAAGTATTGGCAAGTTGTTCGGCATTTCTAGTTGAATGACCAGTTCGTCGAACACGGCGACGAACTGCATCCTGACCTCTTTTCTGAGATCGAAACTCAGCATCTTGCCTACGCCTGGAACGACGCGAAGTGTTGGCAAGTTGTTCGTCTGTTTTAATTTCAGTGACGAATTGTGTACTCACTTCTCGTTGTGATTTGTATTGGTGATCGGCTGTGTTTTTATTTTGCTCCGCTTATTTTATTTTTTTAAACTAGAAACTAACGAGATTTGCTATATTCATTGTGTTTTAAATTTGTGTACAGTGTCTGTGCTAACAAGTGAGATTCACGGGAGTCTGGCAAAACTACTAAAATTGTGTTTAAAGTAGTTTTTATTCTTGTTTAACTGACGCGTCTTAAGCGTCTTGCTATTCTTTGTTTTTGTTCCTATTTCGCTCTCCCACGCTCATTCGCGCTTACATCGCTCTCTGAGAGGGCTGCGCTGTGCTAAGAGTTATAGTTGTGTTGTTGCTCCTTCTTGTTTTCGTGTCTCGCGCTCTCGCTCTCACGCTTTATTACGCTCTCTGGTATACTAGTAGTGGTAATCAGCTGTGTATCATTAGATTTTTCTGCTTTCTTGCTCTTTTGTAACTTTTTCCTTTTGGAACTAATATTTTGTATTTCGCTTTAACATTCTTGTTTGTTTTTTTTGGTGTTCCCTACTATATTTCTTGTAGGCTTATTAGTTCGCAGTAAAAATGCTGGTGTGCGCTGCAACCTCTTGCAAATGCAAGGCCGATTCAAAGCCAGACTTTGTTTCTTGCTGGTTGTGTGATAAATTCTATCACATAAAATGCATCGGTTTAACAGCACGAATCAAAGACACCCTCAACAGCAATGATTCTGGCCTGAAATGGTCATGCGAAGTTTGTCGGGTGAAAGAAATGACTTTGAGTAAGATGCTTAGGGAGACCAAATTAAAATTTGAAAAGCTGCGTGCAGCATTTTCAAATCTCCAATCTGAATTTTCAGATATGGAAACTAAATTTACTAATTTCGAATGTTCGGATGAGCCTTCCGCACTTCCACCGGCAACTCCTTCAGGTATAACATCTCCAGTTATTGCCTACTTAACCCCCTCTACTTCTACGTCTCCTAACATTCCTCTAGCCGCCCCGGCTGTTTTGTGCGATCCACCACTTTTGATCGTCACCTCTCCAGTCGCGCCTTTATCCAAAAAGAATCTTCAAAATTCTTTTGATAACACTGCCGTCAACACGCAAACGGTTGTTTCAAACGTTAAATCGCTTGTCGCGGTTAAGCCTAAGAAACATGTTTTCGTTTCACGCCTTGCACCTGATACTTCGATTGAAGATGTAAAATCATTTATTCAATCAAAAATTTCTGTACCTAACATTGGAGTAGAAAAGTTTAAATTTAACTACACGCGAGATATCTCATCCTTCAAAATAAGTATACCTGCAGACAAATTTCAATCTGTTTGCAGCGGAGCCTTCTGGCCGCCTGACTTATATGTAAAAGAGTATTCTCCAAAATCAAAAAATCGAACTGCGGTACCACTTCCTTCAACTTCTCGCGCCTCTTCTTCTTCTAGAGGAGCATCAAAAAACCAGTAGAGATTTCCCATCTTTATTTAGCTTATCAAAACGTTAGAGGCCTAAACTCTAAGCTCTCTAAATTGTTTATGAATAGTGTTTCGTTCGACCATCAAATTTTAATATTTACTGAAACCTGGTTAAAACCTGATGTAGATAACTGCTCAATTTTTCCAAATAAGTACACCACCTACAGATGTGACCGTTTATCACGAATTGGAGGTGGTGTTCTTATAGCTGTAAGGTCAGATCTTCCTTCCGAACTTGTTCCATTAGACCATGGTTCTCCCTTAGAATTTTTATGTGTTAAAATGACGATGTGTCAAATTTCAATTTACATTACCTGCTCGTATATTCCTCCCTCTTCTGATATATCTGTCTACCTAGACCATCTTTCATCTATCCAATCAGTTGCCTCTAAACTATCTGATAGAGATTATCTGCTAGTTTTTGGTGATTTCAACTTACCAGAAGTTACTTGGTCATCTCAATCAGATATATTGGTGCCCTCTGTATTTAACTCTTTCTTAAATGGCCTTTCGGAGCTATCTCTTTATCAAATAAATACTGTTCCTAATTGTAGCGGTAGAATGCTTGATTTAACTTTCTCTTCTGACATTCTACTAAACACTATCTCTAGAATGAATCCCTTAGTTCTTCCTGAAGATCCCTATCATCCTACATTGGACCTGGTTCTAACTCTGCCAACCTCTATGCAAACTGCAACTGTTTCCCCCTATAATAAAATCACGTTGTTTTCGTAGGACCGATTTCCAAAAATTGAATTGTTTAATTTTGGAACATGATTGGTCAATTCTTTATTCATGTTCTGATTTAACTGAATGCATTTCATTTTTTTATTCCTCTATGAACTCATTTTTTGATCAATGTGTTCCTGTTATTTTTCCCGTAAAGTCAAATAGGCCTCCTTGATTTTCACGTGAGGTAGTAAGGCTAAAAAATTTGAAATCGCGATACTTTAAAAAGTTTAAATTAACTCGTAATCCTTCCGATTTTACACGTTATATTGCTGCAAGAGCAAACTTTATTGCTCTGAACGCAAATTGTTACAAAAAGTATTTGCGTCGCTGCCGTTTGCAGTTTGCTCAGGACCCAAAGCAGTTTTATAACTTTGTTAACTTAAAACGTAAATCAAGTAGATTTCCTCCCTCTCTATCATACGAAAATAAGGAAGCAACTAATGATCAGGCAGCTGCCGATTTGTTTGCAGACTTTTTCAATCAACTTATTTAACAAAACCTTATAGTTCCCCTTTACATCCATACCCTTATAGTATAGAAAATTTTAACACTGTCTTCTGTCCTTCTATCGACAAAACCTCTCTACTAATTGATCTTAAATCGATAAAACCCGTTTTTTCTCCTGGCCCTGACGGAATTCCAGCATGCGTACTTAGATTTTGTGCTGATTCGATTTTGAATCCAATTCATAAGCTATTTGACTTGTCACTATCCAATAGTTATTTCCCACCTATTTGGAAAAACTCTTTTTCCATTCCTCTTCACAAAAGTGGTTCTAACCATGATGTGAAGAACTATAGATGTATTTCCAAGTTGTCCGCAATTCCTAAGATTTTTGAAAAAAATTTTACGGCCCAGTTAACTTTTATGTGTAAATCTATAATTTCACCCCATCAACATGGGTTTATAAAGTCAAGATCAACAGCTACTAATCTTTTAGAATTCTCATCTCACATAAATCTAGGATTTCGGAACAAAATGCAAACTGATGTGGTCTATACTGACTTCAGTAAAGCATTTGACTCCGTAAATCATAATCTCCTAATTCATAAGTTAAATTTGATTGGTTTTCCTCAAAAGCTCCTTCTGTGGATATCCGATTATTTAACTAACAGGTCTCAACGAGTTCTTTTTAAAGAATGTCTCTCTAAGCCGATCTTAGTTACTTCTGGTGTTCCTCAGGGCAGCCACCTTGGACCATTGCTATTTAACCTTTTTATTAACGATCTTCCTTCAATACTCCTTCACTCTAACATTCTTATGTATGCTGATGATGTGAAACTCTGTTTGACACACAATGATCCAGCAAATAACCTTCTTCAAACAGATCTTGATTTGTTTTTTGAATGGTGCAGCCATAATCTGCTGCATCTTAACTGTTTGAAGTGCAAGGTTATGTCATTTTACAGATGTAACTATCATGTCATCGATTACAATCTTAACCTAACCCCACTCTTAAGAATATCTGAAGTAGCTGATTTAGGTATCCTCTTTGATCATAAATTGAAATTTGATCGTCACATTACACAAATTGTCAATAAGGCATTTCGACTACTCGGGTTCATCAAAAGATGGGCCAAAGAATTCGAGGATCCTTACACGACAAAGTTGCTTTACACTTCTCTTGTTCGTCCAACTCTTGAATATGGGTCTTGCGTGTGGTCGCCGCAATACCATATTCACCAAGATAGAATTGAGTCTGTTCAAAAGCAGTTTCTACTCTTCGCCTTGCGCAGTTTTAATTGGGTTCCGGGTGTAGACTTACCACCATACTCTAGTAGACTCCTTCTAATTAACCTACCTTCCTTAACTAACCGTCGTATTATGTTAGGCGTTATGTTTATTGTAAAGCTAATAAAGTACAATATAGATTCCCCTACTCTGCTTACTCAACTTAATTTCTGTATTCCTTCTAGAGTTACTCGTAATTTTATCCCACTATCCTTGGCCTTTTGTAATACTAACTATAGCTTGCATGATCCCTTCCGAGTTCTCTGTACTGACTACAACAGACTGTCTAGAGTTTTCAACTCCGAGTCCTCCCTTTACTCTGTTAAACTGTCTATCCTCAATAAATTAACACTACATGCTAACAACTAATATTAATCTACCGATCTGATTGGGTTTTACTGGGTTTTCCCCAATCCTTTGCAGCAAATGTTGGATCGAGAATTCTTGTTTTGTTATCCCCAGCTTAAATTTAAAAATATATACTCTTAATTAATTTTAATTCTAAACTTATTGCAAAATTTTAATTTCAAATTCTAAATTATTTTCTTTTTTTTAAAAAATCTTCATTTTTAATTCGATGTAATCTAATTTTTAATTTTAATTTTAAGTCGACTGTTTTAGTTGACGTTAAATAAATAAATAAATAAATAAATAAATAAATAATTGCTCAACAGCCCAAAATGTTCTATTACTTCTGCGGACTCGATGCTGTTGACTATCTCTAACCCTTTCAGCTTCCCTTAATTCGAAGTTTTTCCTATGTTCTCTATGCGCCTCTAGTTTATTTACTCGTTCCTGCTCAGAAAAATATATATCTGACCTATTCAAACGATTTCTTTTTCGCTGTGTTTGACTCCTATTGCAAATAAAAAAATAAAATTCTTATTCATTAAATTAATTTGAATATCTAATTATCAAAAATTAATATATAGTTATATATATAATATAAAGTTAGTATATTTATTTATATATATAAATATATTCATATATTTAAATAAATGTACATAAATATATTATATATTATAATTATATTATTAATGAAAATAAATATCTAATGATAGAACAAATAAAAATAAAATTTAATAAAGAAAATAAAAATAAACAAAGTGTGGAAAAAAGAAGAAGTATAAATCAAAGAAATAATAAATTAAACCTGCGAGCAATTTTAGCGAAAATTCCAATTTGAATGCGGAAACGAACCGATACCGATATTCACGCACAATCACACACACTTCACTTAACGCATAACACTTGTAGGGGCGCTTGTCGCTACAAATAATTCAGACTTCCGCCTAAAAGTATGCACCAGTAGTCGACAACACTTTGGTTTTACTTTAAGTAGTAGATTGCGAAAACTTGAAATAGTAGTAGATAAAGCTTTAAAAATATCCGAAAGATAAATATATAAAGAAAATAAAGACGCTTGCTCCTGTTTATTCTGACGAAACTACAAAATGGAATGTGATTTTTATATTTTTTTTGGTATCGATAAAGATTGTTCCATTGCCAACATAACAGGGTTGAAATATGCATTGGTAAAATTGCCGCGTCATTTTGGGCTTGGGGAAAAGGCGCCAAAAAGGTTTCCTGGTCAGGGTCAAGCCTGAGCTCTGCTTATTAGCCAGTCGATCCTGATACCAGACAGAACATTCTGCAAGGTCTACGAGCGAGTACCGACCCCAAAAACAAAAGAAAATTTTAATCAAAATTGTTACCATCAATATATTAGGTAATTATATTTATATCTTCGATTGGAAATCGACCTCCAGAAAAGCGAAGGTTTTCTTATTATTCCCCTTTCCTTTTGTTTTATAGCCAGCGCAAGTTTGCACATTTGCATGCAAACAGCTGATCTTCGTTCTAATTTGCCATTGCACCGCTCTCGACTTCAAGCAACATTCCAGTTGTTTCGAGAGACGCGGAGCGGGCAGAAGCTGGCCCGGGCTAAAATACGTAGAAATCCCTCAAACCTATTTTTTTGTGTAAATCCAGTGGACGGGTGTAAAAATATGCACTAGAATCGAAGAGTCCCAGTGCTGGAAACAAAAAGGAATGACCTTAAAATAAATTTGAGCGCCAAAAGGGAGACAAATAAGCAAAAGATACAAAAAAAAATGGAAAAAGTCTAATCTTTGCCCTTTTGGCAAGTCCAACTTCTGATTATTTTTAATGGCTTGATCCAGTTACGTCCCTTATGTTAAATTACCGAGTAATTTCTTGCTATTGTAATTAATTAAAAAAGTGTCTAAAAGAAAGAATAGAAATTAACATATAACATAATTATAAATAGTACACTGAAAAAAAAATAGTGAGAATGAGGACAGAGAAATAATTATTATGAAGTCAAAAAGTGGAATATATTAAACCTAAAAAACAACAATCAAAAAAAAAAAAAAATTATAACAAAAAAAGAACAAAAACCATGAACCGCGAGATCAGCAATTAATTAACTAACCGTGCAAATAACAGTGTAGAACACACACGCCGACGCATTCCCCCTTTTCAGTATCCACCCCGAAAGCGCTTTCGTCGATGGACAGTTAAAGTGATAAGTGATAATGCATTCTTTTTCTTATTCTGACGATGAGTCATGCGAATAGCGCGAGAAAGTAAGACTGCAAGCCTCTCTTCAGTCTTTTGGTTATGCTGCGTTATGCACGCGCTAAGAGAGCGAACATAACGGAACTCCGCGCTTTGATCATTTTTTTTACTTTGTCTGCTTATTTGCCTGTAACTTTATTTGACTGCTCATCTGTCCGCTAACTATGCCAAATATACCCTAAATATAAAATTATTACTATTTATAAATATCCTAAAATCATATTTTACACATATATATATTTCACATATTATTATTCCTCAACAGCCTCATTCTCGCATTTTTCTCCTTTTTAAATACTAGATGTATTGGTTAGACATAGTATTAGATAATAATGAATAAATGTTAAGCAATAATATGAAATCTTGCTAGAATTATTTGATAGGGTCATGCCTAATGAAAGCAGGGTAGGGAATTAGTTAGTCGACTCGATCATAGGGACCATTTGAGTATTAAAACATAGCGGACGAAATGGTCATGGTAGGGCGGGCAAACAAAAACAGCTGAGCAACAACACCTGCAAGCTGAACATGATCGAGCCGATTCAGTTTAGTCATCTTCTATTTTCCTTTTCTTCTCCTCTTATCTATTTCTATTCTATCCTCTTTGTCACTTCGCCTATGCATTTGGATTTGAATATAAGCAACCAAGCACGCTAATTCAAATAATATTTTTGTAAACACAGCCAGCATATACTTTCAGCACATTTAATTGTGTAACCCCCCCATATCTCCCAGAAGAAGCGTAGCCGGCTTTATCGCGTGCAGTGCCAGAAAGTGTCGACCATCCGCGGGTTAAGAAGTATATAGAATCGATATATCTTCGTAAAATGTTACAGAAAATTATTTGTGGCGCCCAACGTTTCGGCCAATATTCATTGAATATAAGTAACTGCTACATAATATAATAATGTGGCTATAATTATAATAAAATGCTTTGTGCCGCTCAAGTTCTTGACCAATATTAAATGAATATTAGCCACCTCAATCTAAAGGCTTAAATCTATATGCAATCAACGTTTATTTTCTGTCTCTTCTTATGTTCTTCTTTTCTTTTCCCTTACTAAAAAGTAAACAATGATTCATCACTTTTAGTTTCTTATCTTGGCGTTTGGACAACGGTGCAGTTTCTAATAATAACTCTCCGACCTTGCAAAAATAAGCAGACCTTTTGTTGTATTCTTTGGTTCTTGTTTACGTTCTCATCTATGATGCGTCTGGATAGCAGATCAGCTGCAGAAAGCTATGCTCCGTCCGTCAAACGATGAAAATTCTCTTTACCTTTGTTCTCCTATTTCCCTTATCAATGTATGCGTCTGGATAGCACCTTAGCTTCAATTAGCTGTGCTCCAACCAGCAAATGATTAGAACTCTTGTCATTTCAGTTCTCTCTTATTTCTCTTATGAATGTATGCGTCTGGATAGCACCTTAGCTTCAATTAGCTGTGCTCCGACTATCATAGATAAACACCCTCTTTAGTTTTGTCTCTCTTTGTTGTTTTCTTATCGTGCATTTGTCTGGACAGCAGATCAGTGTTTGACACAGTGGCTCCGACCTTGAGACGATAAGAAGCTTCTTTATATCGTTTTCGCTCTTGTTGTATACATTCCTATCTATATATGCGTCTGGATAGCAGTTTCAAATAACTTTGCTCCGACTATAAAACGATAGGAACGTTTCGTGTTCTTTCCTTCTTGTGCTATTTTTAACCTGTATCTTTTGGTTATGAACGCATGGGTGGCTTATTGCGTGGAATATTCTACATAAATACCGCCATGCTATAATATGTCATAACTATATTATCTTTCTTTGAACTAAACTAAAACAAATGTGTATTTCTCCCTGCAAAACGAAAGCATGACCCTTATAATTATATATGTTCTGATTTTTATTTATTTTTGTTGATATATATTTTTTTTTGATTGATTTTATTATATAACTCTTTTTATACAAATTTCTCAGTGGCAATTTTTGTTCTGTTTAATAAATTTTTTTTGTTGATTAATTTTTTTCTCTCTATATATATATTTTTATAGTTCTTACAATTTTAATTTACGTTTTTATTTTTGTAAATCAGATCATCTAGGTGGTTCACAGGATACAGGTTCGGGAATGAATAGTTTGGCCTTAATTATAAGTCAGGCGCTGGGAGACGCCACGCGTAGGCAAACTGAAGCTTTAGCAGAGTTCTCTCTAAAGCAAACTCAACTTATGAATAGCATCGAATTAGGATTTCAACGGATGCTTACTCAGACCCCGATCCAAGCTGATCCAATACCCGCTGTAGTGACTCCTTTAAGTCAGCAAAGTGGCGAATCTACCACAGATCTAAGGCCGGATCGTGTTAGCCAGATTATAACCAACTGGAAATTGCGATTTACCGGTAAAGGTTTGGTATCGGTAGATGACTTTATCTATAGAGCCGAAGCCTTGACCCGACAGACCTTGGAGGGTAACTTTGTATTATTAGCACGCTATTCGAGCAATTTGTTTGAGGGAAGTGCAGCAGAATGGTTCTGGAGGTATCATAAGAGCGTGCAGGACTTACGATGGGCCGAACTATGCGCAGCATTAAGAACTCGGTTTAAAGATGCGCGCACCGATCGAGATATTCAAGCCGCGATAGATCGTCGCAAGCAAAAGTTGCACGAAAGCTTCGATGAGTTTTCCGAAGCAATTGCAGCTATGGCTGATCATCTATCATGTCCCTTAACAGACTCATATTTGATGGGCGTGCTCAGATCGAATCTTTTACCAGAGATTCAGCACGAGCTGTTGCATATTCCAATTCAAAGTGTGGCTGAGTTGCGTCAAGCCGTACGTAGGCACGAAAACTTTAAGCAACAAATATCGAGGATGCCGAGTCTTAACGCAAGACCTGCTGTTCAGAAGAAATCAATAAACGAGCTAGCTGAACAGGTAGATAGCGATTTAGAAAGCGAGGTTGAGGTAGTAGATGACGTTGCTGCTATAGAAGTAGAGTGCTGGAATTGTCAAGGAAAAGGGCATAGATACCATGACTGTTCAGCGGAGAGGCGAGTATTTTGCTATGGGTGCGGAAAGCCAGACACCTATAGACCAAGCTGTAATAAGTGTCAGAGTTCAAAAAACCGGAAACCTCGAGCACCGTTCAACAGTTCTCGTCAAAACTAATTGTTGATATTATCGATAATTCAGCTTTGGCGGATATTCCGACAAAGCATTTAACTTCTAATTTAAACGTACTAGATTTCCAATAGGAAAATTGTTCGTTCACGCCTTCGAATAAAGCAACATTTTCAAAAGTGGAGGCAAGAGAGGTCCAAATTATTGGCTGCAATAGTAGACAATCCATTAGATATTCGACCATATGCAGAGTTGACAATTTTAGGTAGCCGCTACACAGGCCTTCTAGATACTGGAGCTTCAATAAGTTGCATTGGAGGAACATTGGCCAGTAAATTTATAAAGGATAATGCAGAGTTTAAGCCATTGTCATGCTCTGTTAGAACGGCTGATGGAAAGTCACAGCAAATAATTGGCAGACTTACCACGACAGTAGGTTTTAAGCAACACGAAAAAGAAATTTCTTTTTATATTGTGCCGTCTCTATCGCAATCGCTCTACCTAGGTATCGATGTCGCGGATGCCATTCCGATCAAACAAAGACATTTTCCCGTATCCCCAGCCATTGTAAGAATCATGTATGAGGAACTAGACCGAATGCTTGATCTGGGTGTTATCGAGGAGTCGAACAGTGCATGGTCCTCCCCTGTCGTTCTGGTGCGTAAGCCTGGAAAAGTTAGACTCTGCTTAGACAGCAGAAAAGTAAATGCCGTTACGGTAAAGGATGCTTATCCAATGCCATTCATAGATAGAATCCTGAGCCGTTTGCCTAAAGCAGAGTTCATTTCAAGTCTGGATCTTAAAGATGCATTTTGGCAAATTCCACTCAATCCTAAATCGCGAGATAAAACAGCATTTTCCGTACCGGGTCGACCCCTTTATCATTATAAAGTTATGCCATTTGGATTATGCAACGCACCTCAAACTATGTCCAAGCTAATGGATAAAATAATTCCAGGGCATTTGGTGAGAGAAGTTTTTATATATCTTGATGACTTATTGATTGTGTCAGATACGTTTGAAAGACATTTAAGTACGCTTAGAGAGCTAGCTTCTCAGCTTACTAAGTCAGGTCTGACGATTAATGTTGAGAAAAGTTAATTTTGTCTGAAGCAAGTTCAATATCTGGGTCATATTGTAGGGCATGGCACAATTGCTACGGATCCGGAAAAATTGTCAGCTATCGTTGATTTTCCGGTACCAAGATCGGTTAAACAGCTGCGTAGTATAATGATTCACAATATATAATACTTTGTGTCTTCTTTATTTAATTGAAGAGTTGGAGGCAGCAAAGGTGCCGCTTCCAACGTTCAGTTGAATCTGCCCTTGACATAGTTTTCTTATTGTCTAAGTAAGCCTAAAGCTTATCATGGAGAGAGACGGTTATGCTTATGCTAAACGTTATGCTAAATGTTACATACATATTATTATGCTCTCTTAAGCTGTAGCGCTGTGTAACAGAATGCAGCCACATGCACATTCTGTGAGAGCGCCGATCGACTCTCTTTCTGTAAACATTGTAACGGTGTGTTCTTCTTGGTACAGTAGTTATTCGATATGTGTGCATACTACATCTCCCTCCTTTTGAAAAATAACGTAACTTAGTGTAGTTATTTTATTTACCTATATATATATATTATTTTTTGTTATGTTTTTGTTTTTTTTTTTTTAATAATAAAAAAAAATTTTTGAAAATTTAAGAAAGTATTGAAAATTTAAAAATATTGATATTAACAATTTAAAAAAGATAAAAATAAATGGTTTTTTTTTTTTTTATATTTAATTAAAAATTTTTTTGTTTAATCAAAATTAAATTTTATGTTTGCAAAGATCAAAAATAAAGAAAATAAAGAAAAATGTATTTTTGTATATTTAGTATAATTGTTTTGTTCTTATGGGTGGCCAACCCTACAAAATATATTAAGAATTGAAAATTTTTAACCTATCTTTATGGACTATTTGTTTTTTATTTTTATTTCCTAATATTGTAATGTTATTATTTTCTCCTATCTCTGAAACTAAATATGGTCCTAAATAGTTATTATCTAGCTTATGACCTGTTTCGTTTTTTAATACAACCTTATCTCCTAACTTTAATTCCAAATTACTGACATTTCTATCATATTTAAATTTTCTATCGGCTTTTGCCTTTTCTAACATATTCCTAGCTCTTTTATAAGCTACTTCTAATCTTAATTTTACCTCTTTTGAATAGTCATCCATGTTATAAATGGGATCTATTCTGTCTATTTTGTTGAAATCTACGAACTGTCTTGGTAATCTTCCAAATACTAGTTCATATGGACAATATTCGTGAACTACTGATGGTGTTGTATTGAAACAATAAGTAAAATATTGTATCCAAACATCCCAATCAGTTTTGTCAACAGAAATGTAAGAGCGAACATACTCGTTAAATGTTCTGTGACTTCGTTCTATTGTTCCTAAAGTCTGGTGATGGTGTGCGGTTGAAGTAATGTTCTTTATCTTCATATATTTGCACAAGTCGTCTATTATTTGATTTTTATACTCTGTTCCCATGTCCGTAATGATTGTTTTCATTGGACCGTACTTGAGTATAAAATTTTCAAATATAGCCTTAGCAACTGATTTTGCACTTTTGTTTGGTATGGGTACCGTAACCAAATACTTAGTTAAATCACATATTATAGTGACAGCATACTCATTTCCATCTTCTGATCTTGGAAGTGGACCAATGGTATCTATCAAAACTCTATCAAATGCTGTTGCTGGCGTTTCAGTTATAATCATTGGCATTTTCGTGTGTTTCAACGTTTTAGCCTGTTGGCATTTTAAACATGTCTTAACGTATTTACTTATTGCCTTGGTCATCTGTGGCCAGTAGTAAAAGTTTTTTATTTTCCTCAGGGTTCTAGAAATTCCTGAGTGGCCTCCTTCTGACGGATCGTCATGATATTTAGACAGTATTGCTTTAATTTGAACCTTATCATCTTTATCTACCTTAGTCACCTTGTTTAATAGCGCTATTTTTAAATTTTTTAATATTTTATTGCCCTTTTCTTTAAAATTCTTAATAGTGACAAACTCGAAGATTTGTTCACCTGGTGACAATTGTGTTCGAATGATCTTATTTATTCTTGCTTCTTCATTAAGCCTTTGAAAAAACTGATCTAAATCGATTTTTTCATTAGAATAAAAATTAGTCATATCGAAACGTGTTATAATATTTTTTCCTCTTTTAAACAAACACTTATGTTTGTCTATTTTGAGAACAATATATTTCTTGGCATCAATGTTATTGATTACCTGATAGATATTGGGCATTTCCGTTTTTTCTTTATTTACTTCTGGTTCTTGCAATTTTTCTCCTGCGCAGGAATTTTTCTGTCTTACAGAAGCTCTCGTTTCGACCTTCAGTATCTGTCTATTCATTTCTTTTAACTCTCCGATAGTTATTCGGGAGAGAGCATCTGCTATGTAATTATTTTTCCCCTTGAGGTACTCTACACTAAAATCATATTCCTCAAGGTCCAGACGCATTCTGGTCAACTTGGAACTCGGGTTTCTCATCGAGAACAAATATGATAGTGGCCTATGGTCACTCTGTACTAAGAAATGCCTACCATATATATATGGTCTAAAATGGTTTATTGCCCAATGAATAGCTGATAGTTCTTGTTCTGTAGTGGACTTATTACTTTCACCTTGTGTAAAGGTTCTGGAAGCGTATGCCACTGGTAGCTGTTGACCGTTGTGGTCCTGAGATAGTACCGCTCCACATGCCTGTTTACTGGCATCTGTGGTTATGCAAAATTGTTTGCTGAAGTCTGGGTACTGAAGAAGTGTAGGTTTCATTAATTCCCTTTTAAGATATTCGAATGCTACGTTGCATTCGCTTGTCCATTCGAATGGAACATTCTTCTTACAAAGCCTCGTTAAGTGGCGTGATTTCTCTGAGAAGTTCTTAATAAATCTTCTGTAGTAATTACAAAATGCGACGAATCGTCTAGCTTCGTCTGCATTCGCTGGTTGTGGGTAGTTTTTAATTACCTCATATTTAGAGTCATCTGGTAATATACCTTTATCAGTACATTTATGACCTAAATATGTAACCTCTTTCATAAAGAAAGTACATTTTTCTGGATGTAGTTTTAAATTATGTTGTCTACATAATTTGAAAACATCGGTTAAATTCTTAAGCATATGCTTTTCAGAACAACCGACTACGACTAAATCATCCATATACAGAAAGGCTTGCGAAGGCTTTAGGCCTGTGAATGCAAGTGTCATCATTCTTTGAAATGAATTGGGGGCTATCTTTAAGCCAAATGGTAATCGCGTGTAACGATATGAACCTGTCGAAGTTGAGAATGATGTTATATTTCTTGACCTTTCGTCTAGTTCGATTTGGTGAAATCCTGACATAAGGTCTAGGCACGAGAAATATTTTGCTCGTCCTAACTGATCAAGAATATCTTCTATTCTTGGAAGTGGGAATTTATCTGCTAGCAGTTTCTTATTGATCTGACGATAGTCAACTACTAATCGCCATCTTTTTCCGCCGAATTAGGCAGTGATTTCTTGGGTACCAAGAGAAGTGGGCTATTATATTCTGATATAGACGGCTCAACAATGCCGTCTCTTATTAATTTGTCAACTTGCCTTTGAATTTCTGGCTTTTGACTTTCTGGCATTCTATAATTCTTAATATATACAGGGGTCTTATCGTTCAATCTCAATTTTTGCCTATAGAAATTATTAGCTGATATGGTTTCTGTTTCGAGACCAAAAATATCGCTAAATTCGGTGCATAATTCTGTTAGCTCGTTTTTGAATAACGATGGAAATTTAAGAAGTTTCAGTACTTCTGAAGTTCTTTGCGGACTATTTTCGGTATTTGCATTGTAAACATCATAATCGTCTAATGATTCGCTTTTTATATTTGCGCTGTTTACAATAGCGTCTTTTTCAGTTGTGTTTATAATGCGAATTAACACGTTCTGAGTGTTTACTAGTGCACTTGCTACTATTATGCCAGGTTGCAATTCCTGGTTGGGTATAAGAACATTTGTGTCAGTAGACGTAAGGTGAATCTTTCGAATTACCTCTGATCTAGCTGGCAAAACTATTTCGTTATCAAGTGAATGTATTATAGGAATGTTTATATTCCTGAAATTATCGGGCCTCAAAGTGAACCAATCTTCCTGGTCGTGGAATTCTAAAATACAATTGTATTTTTTAATGAAGTCCAAACCAATTATACCATCCCCTGGTATAGGAAAATTGTCAGGTACGATATGGAATTTATGTGGTATTGCTGCGTTTGCAATACTCATTTCCAAATCTATAGTACCTAGAGACTGAATTGTCCCTTGCCCTATTCCTGATAAATTTGTTGTGTTTCTTGTGTTTAAATTATTTAGATTATTATTACTGCATTTAAGCAGTGAAATTTCTGCACCTGTATCAATTAATATAGTTACCATTGAATTGGTACTCATATTTTTTAACTTTATAAAAATACTTAAATTGAGATTGATTCGATACAGCCTTACTGTTGGCTGTTGCTCAAGGGGACCTGCTGGTTTTCCGTCTGTATGTTTCTGACGGTGTTATTGTTCCTGTTTGAGTTTTGGTTTTGGTTACCCCTATGGTAGCCTCCACCTCTGTTGTTGTTCTGGTTACCGCCGCGGCCTCTATTTCCTCCGCGATAACCACCTCGGCCTCTATAATTGTTATTATAGTTATAGTTTTGATAATTTCCGCGATAACTATTTCCTCGAGAATGTCCTCTATTGTTATAGAAGAAAACATTGTTCGAGTTGCCGGTTATTTCTGTACAGCCTTGTATATATTTTTCAATCACGGCATTCATCGTGTTGAAATTTCCTGCTTCTAAAATGGTCTTGAGCTTTTCGTGCTCACAATTCTTTATTATTGCAGAGATCGCTTCTTTTGTAGCGAATTTTTCTGCATTGTTTGAGTCTAGTTCGTCATCTATGTAGGCTGCCTCAAGCGACCTACGTAGATTTTCGATTTCTGTGGTATACTGCGCTGCAGTTTTACCACGTTGATGTGTATTTAGCAATTTTGCTTTAATGACATCAGGCGATTCGCCTTTAACTGATGCCTTTAATACACTTATGATTCCAATAATCGTCCTTTCATTTTCAACTTTGTATGACAGAGGGCCAATTATTTTTGTCTTTATGACTTCAACGGCTAACATCTCCTGATCTCCTTTCGTGAGATCTGTTAATCGGAGTGCCGTGAGGAATCTATTTAAATTTATTTTCTTGCCGTCAAACTCTGGTATTGTGGACGAAATTTGTCGCACATATTCCCGAGAAACGGCGGCTGATTGTGCCATAGTGCTCGGTTTCTCTGATTCTATCATATCTAAAGAATCGATATTTTCGGAAAGGTTATCGGCTATCAGTACCGATTCGTCAAATGTAGCCGGAATACTAATCGACGGCATACAATAGATAAATAATTTATGTCTGTCCGATATGTACAGAAGGTTTTCTCGCAGACGTTTGACAACGTCAGAAACTTGCAAGTTCTGTAATGAATCAAATTGGGATCTACTATTTGTAACTAGTTTTGTTACTTTATTGTAATTTGCTACCAAAATGTTGGCATGCTTAATAATGGTCTTATTCGATATCGGTGCTGCTTTATTTAGGCACTTGAAAGATTTATCGGATTCATTTCTTACTTTTATAATTTTGGAAATGAGTTTTTGCCATTCCATTTGTCTTAGCAAAGTCTAAATTGGTAGAACCATAATAGGGGGCTTATCCCACAGAGTTGAAATCAGAGAAGGAAGGCAAAGACGAATCATTCGATTTCGCACCTATCGCTGTCATTTAACAAATCTAAAAATTCTGCTATGTTGTTAATGATTTCAAAATATATTTTGTTTTGTTTTATGGCTCTTATTTATTTTTTTCTTTATTTATATTCTTATTTTTGAAAATTAATTAATTTTTAATTTAATTAGTTATTAATTTATTTTCAAACATTTTTTTTTTGTGTTTTTTTTTTTTTTGTTTTTAATTGTTTTTAATTTCAGAAATTTAATATGTTTAAAACGCCTTGCTGCGGTGAGAAGTTTAAAATTAATTCACCCGTGTGAATTTACAGATTCCCTTCCTAATATTTCGTTTGGCTTTGCAGGCCGAACTTCTCATCGGGCGGAAAAGATTCCGCTCAATGTTACAATTGATTAGAAAAAAAATATGCATCGCAGTGCAATCAAAAAAATTTTGCACACAGTGCTATTTAAAAAAAAATTTTGCGCTCTTTGAAGCGCTGTCGGTTTTCCCATGTATTATTATGGGTGATGAATGATCCACCGTTGCTGTAGTGTGCGGATAGCGCACCACAGTGTGAATATTGAGGGTATCCCGCGTTGGCGTAGTGCGCGGGCTGCTCACCACGTTGATAGTTCTGCTGCGTGTCAGCTGGTCGTCGCCGGTGCTGGCACGCTGACACTCCCTCGTTGACGTAGTGAGCGGGCTGCTCACCACGTTGATGTTGATGTCGCTTTTTTTTTCTTTATGGTGTGACAGGCCTGCAATGCCTGCACGTGTATTCACAATATGTTGCGAATAGCGGTCCCTCGCAGTCGTCTGGGCACTTTTTCCGGAATTCCGGCAAGCTTTTTGGCTGGGGAGGTTCAATTTTATTAGTATTTACTTTATTTATAGCGTTAACTGAGTGAGCGGGTGTGGTGGGGTTTTTTTTTTTGTTTCGAGAAATCTAACATAGTGGTCTAGCTCATCTTGTAGCTTTTGAGCTTTCGACCATTCGGGCGCTGGAGTGTTTGTATATAATAGCCACTTTAAGTGCGCTATTCTCTTTTCGCCTTATTTTGCACTCCGCCCCTATTCTTACCCATCACGCGCACACTCTACTCACTCAGACTTTAGATTCCTCGGACCCGTTGCCGCTTGCTTGGTACAGTTGCTGTTGCTGATGTCGACGATGATGATGATAATGATGATGATGATGATGATGATGATGATGATGACGATGATGATGATGATGATGATGATGATGATGATGATGATGATGATGATGATGATGATGATGATGATGATGATGATGATGATGATGATGATGATGATGATGATGATGATGATGCCTGCAGCCACATGGAGTTGCTTGTTGTTTTTTTTTTTTTTTAACTTATACAGGACTCGGGTCCTGTCACGGTCGCCATATAATGATTCACAATATATAATACTTTGTGTCTTCTTTATTTAATTGAAGAGTTGGAGGCAGCAAAGGTGCCGCTTCCAACGTTCAGTTGAATCTGCCCTTGACATAGTTTTCTTATTGTCTAAGTAAGCCTAAAGCTTATCATGGAGAGAGACGGTTATGCTTATGCTAAACGTTATGCTAAATGTTACATACATATTATTATGCTCTCTTAAGCTGTAGCGCTGTGTAACAGAATGCAGCCACATGCACATTCTGTGAGAGCGCCGATCGACTCTCTTTCTGTAAACATTGTAACGGTGTGTTCTTCTTGGTACAGTAGTTATTCGATATGTGTGCATACTACAGTAGATTCTTAGGAATGACCGGTTGGTACCATAAGTTCATTAAGAATTACGCTTCGATTGCTTCGCCTCTTACAGATACTTTGAGGCAAAAGAAGAAATTTGAGTGGTCCGATGAAGCTCAGAAAGCTTTCGAGCTTTTAAAAAAGCATATGTGCGAGGCTCCTGTTCTGCACAGCCCTAATTTTGATGCCGAATTCTTCCTTCACTGCGATGCCAGTCACACAGGTATTGGTGGTGTACTGGTTCAGTTAAATGCCGAGGGAGATGAAGTTCCTATAGCCTTTATGTCTAGGAAACTTAACCAGAGCCAAAGAAATTATTCGGTTACAGAAAAGGAGTGTTTAGCAGCTATACTAGCCATAAAGAAATTCAGAGCGTACATAGAAGGGCAAAAATTTACAATGGTCACAGATCACGTAGCAGACTTGCAAGATGGGCTCTTAAATTGCAAGGGTTTACCTTTGAAATCAAACATCGCAAAGGAAGCCAAAATATTTTTCCAGATGCACTCTCGCGAACATTTACTGAAGATTTTGCTAGCGTGGACCTTGATCAATTTATTGATTTAGAAGCAGATTCGTTCAGAAGCATTAAATATGAGGCATTAGTGAAACAGGTGAAACAAAATGGAAATAAACTGCCAGACGTAAAAGTCGTGAACAACATAATCTATCGTAGAATGGAACATGCAACTGGCGACCGAATAGCTGATGATATGGTGTGGAAAATTTGGCTACCAAAAGATGTAATACCAATCGCATTGCGATTAGCTCACGATCATCCTTTAGCTTCGCACTGTGGTATAAATAAGACATTAGAGAGACTTCGTAGGTACTATTTTTGGCCAAACCTGGTTACAGACGTTAGAGCATACATAAATAGCTGCGAAATTTGTAAGTGCACCAAACACCCAAACTACACTTTAAAACCTACCCTCAGTAAAACCGGTGAATCCCACAGATTCTTTCAAAAACTATATGTGGATTTCTTGGGTCCTTATCCACGTTCTAGGTCAGGTAACATAGGGGTTTTTGTTGTTTTAGATCATTTTTCAAAGTTTCCTTTTTTGAAGCCAGTAAAGAAATTTACTGCAGACTCTATCTTAAAGTATATTGAAGAAGATTTGCTTCATTGTTTTGGCGTCCCAGAAGTAGTGGTTTCAGACAATGGAGTCCAGTTTAAATTACATGCTTTTAACAACCTTTTAAAAAAGTATAATATCGTCCACTCATATACGGCGGTATACGCTCCACAGGGAAACGCATCCGAACGAGTGAATAGGTCTGTAATCGCCGCAATAAAAGCATATATAAGTCCAAGCCAGAATAACTAGGATGAGCAGCTAAGCAAAATTTATTGTTTGCTTCGTTCTAGCTGGCTCTCAACAATAAACAGCACTCCCTATAAATTAACTTTTGGGCAAAACATGATCACCAACGGATCAACGTTCAAACTATTAAAAAACCTTGAAATGCTAGAAGATCGGTCAGTGTGCTTTAACAGGGAAGATAGCTTTAACATAGAACGCGAAAAGGCAATAACCACAATGCGCAAACAGCATCAACGCAACGAAAATGCATATAATTTTCGAGCGCGTGAGGTATCATTCGCTGTGGGTCAAGAGGTCTATCGACGCAACTTTTCCCAAAGCAATTTCTCAATGGGATACTATGCGAAACTCGCTCCAAGCTTTATAAAATCACGAATAAGGCGTAAGTTAGGAGATAGCTATTACGAATTAGAAGATTTGAATGGTCACTTTGTAGGAAAATTCCATGCAAAAGACCTTAAGCAATGAAGCCTGTTTATTTCATTTTTGCATTTCCGCTCCAAGCGTGGATCACACTATTAAAGGTTTTCTGCTTAAAGTGTGATCTTGGTGGGGGGTTTTGTAGGGGCGCTTGTCGCTATAAATAATTCAGACTTCCGCCTAAAAGTATGCACCAGTAGTCGACAACACTTTGGTTTTACTTTAAGTAGTAGATTGCGAAAACTTGAAATAGTAGTAGATAAAGCTTTAAAAATATCCGAAAGATAAATATATAAAGAAAATAAAGACGCTTGCTCCTGTTTATTCTGGCGAAACTACAAAATGGAATATGATTTTTATATTTTTTTTGGTATCGATAAAGATTGTTCCATTGCCAACATAACAGGGTTGAAATATGCATTGGTAAAATTGCCGCGTCATTTTGGGCTTGGGGAAAAGGCGCCAAAAGGTTTCCTGGTCAGGGTCAAGCCTGAGCTCTGCTTATTAGCCAGTCGATCTTGATACCAGACAGAACATTCTGCAAGGTCTACGAGCGAGTACCGACCCCAAAAACAAAAGAAAATTTTAATCAAAATTGTTACCATCAATATATTAGGTAATTATATTTATATCTTCGATTGGAAATCGACCTCCAGAAAAGCGAAGGTTTTCTTATTATTCCCCTTTCCTTTTGTTTTATAGCCAGCGCAAGTTTGCACATTTGCATGCAAACAGCTGATCTTCGTTCTAATTTGCCATTGCACCGCTCTCGACTTCAAGCAACATTCCAGTTTTTTCGAGAGACGCGGAGCGGGCAGAAGCCCTGCTGGCCCGGGCTAAAATACGTAGAAATCCCTCAAACCTATTTTTTTTGTATAAAACCAGTGGACGGGTCTAAAAAAATGCACTAGAATCGAAGAGTCCCAGTGCTAAAAAAAAAGGAATGACTTTAAAATAAATTTGAGCGCCAAAAGGGAGACAAATAAGCAAAAGATACGAAAAAAAAATGGAAAAAGTCTAATCTTTGCCCTTTTGGCAAGTCCAGCTTCTGATTATTTTTAATGACTTGATCCAGTTACGTCCCTTATGTTAAATTACCGAGTAATTTCTTGCTATTGTAATTAATTTAAAAAGTGTCTAAAAGAAAGAATAGAAATTAACATATAACATAATTATAAATAGTACACTGAAAAAAAAAATAGTGAGAATGAGGACAGAGAAATAATTATTATGAAGTCAAAAAGTGGAATATGTTAAACCTAAAAAACAACAATCAAAAAAAAAAAAAATTATAACAAAAAAAGAACAAAAACCATGAACCGCGAGATCAGCAATTAATTAACTAACCGTGCAAATAACAGTGTAGAACACACACGCCGACGCATTCCCCCTTTTCAGTATCCACCCCGAAAGCGCTTTCGTCGATGGACAGTTAAAGTGGTAAGTGATAATGCATTCTTTTTCTTATTCTGACGATGAGTCATGCGAATAGCGCGAGAAAGTAAGACTGCTAGCCTCACTTCAGTGTTTTGGTTATGCTGCGTTATGCGCGCGCTAAGAGAGCGAACATAACGGAACTCCGCGCTTTGATCATTTTTTTTTACTTTTTCTGCTTATTTGCCTGTAACTTTATTTGACTGCTCATCTGTCCGCTAACTATGCCAAATATACCCTAAATATAAAATTATTACTGTTTATAAATATCCTAAAATCATATTTTACACATATATATATATTTCACATATTATTATTCCTCAACAGCCTCATTCTCGCATTTTTCTCCTTTTTAAATACTAGATGTATTGGTTAGACATAGTATTAGATAATAATGAATAAATGTTAAGCAATAATATGAAATCTTGCTAGAATTATTTGATAGGGTCATGCCTAATGAAAGCAGGGTAGGGAATTAGTTAGTCGACTCGATCATAGGGACCATTTGAGTATTAAAACATAGCGGACGAAATGGTCATGGTAGGGCGGGCAAACAAAAACAGCTGAGCAACAACACCTGCAAGCTGAACATGATCGAGCCGATTCAGTTTAGTCATCTTCTATTTTCCTTTTCTTCTCCTCTTATCTATTTCTATTCTATCCTCTTTGTCAATTCGCCTATGCATTTGGATTTGAATATAAGCAACCAAGCACGCGAATTCAAATAATATTTTTGTAAACACAGCCAGCATATACTTTCAGCACATTTAATTGTGTAACCCCCCCATATCTCCCAGAAGAAGCGTAGCCGGCTTTATCGCGTGCAGTGCCAGAAAGTATCGACCATCCGCCGGTTAAGAAGTATATAGAATCGATATATCTTCGTAAAATGTTACACACTCACACATGAGGATTTACTTATTATATACTCGACTTATATTAATTTGCATTAAATGTTAAATGCACCATAAACACGCGAATTGCAACAATTTTGATAAGTTTCCAATAATTTATCGCCGCAATTTAAAATAATGATCTAAAGAATCTAATATATATTACTAAATATGTATACATATATTAACGAGAGCAACAGTCGAGCGGACGTATATTGCCATAAAAAGTATCTAATTGTATAATACTAATCGCACCTTGCATCAATTTCGATATGTTGTCAATAATTTATCGCCTCAATTTTTTGTAGCGCAAGACTGCAAAAAGCGTTGTGAGCAGTATATATTGGTATTTCTTCATAAATTTTGAATTGGCCAATATCGATAACTTGCAATATATCGAGTAATCAAAATTAATATTTATTTAATTGCACTTTACAGTTTTGTATTTTTTACTGACCCTAAAATATGAATTATTAAATAATAATCATATGTGCACGTAAGCATATTATAAATATTATGATTATGTACACAAGCATGTAACTACTTGCATACATTCATATTCATTTACCGCGCCACCTATTGGTTGAGTATTAGTATATTTTTATGCATACGTATTTTCGGTAATTGACATGTGCATGGAAAAGAAGAGTCGAGAAACAGCTCGCGCTCGCATCGTTTGTCCTTTTCTTTCCTAAGCAAATAATTTAGTTCTGACGTCATCGACAACTTCTTTTTTGGTCGAAAGGTCGAAATGGTTTATCTAATAACTTCAGTGTCTATTGTCCGATCGGATTGCAATTTGGAGGATAAGTTCATATAGTATTTATCTATATATATACTAAAGCAGAACGTTAAGAAATGAGTAAATCGCCATGTAAATCAAAATTTGCAGGGATTGCGGGGCCGGTAGGCGTGTTATTCCAAATTGAAAATAAACTTGATCTGCGTATGGTATACAGGAATCTTCATGCCAAATTTGGTGTCCCTAGCTTTTGTAATAGCTGAGTTCGACGCGTTCATCCAAACAGACAGACAGACAGACGGACAGACAGACGGACGTGGCTCAATTGACTCGGCTAGTGATCCTGAGCAAGAATGTATATACTTTATGGGGTCTCCGACGCCTCCTTCTGACCGTTACATACATTTGCACAAAGTTAGTATACTCTTTATTGACCATTTTCGATGGTCCAAGGGTATAAAAAAAACAAAGTAGATAAAATGTTAGTAAATATTTTTTCATAGACTCAATAGACGTGGGGAGATAATATAATTTACACATATTAATATAATTTATATGCTAAACATATAAAATATATATCGATATGTTATATAAATATTAAAAGCTATCGATATGATAGCTCATATTTAATAAATAGTCAATATATAAATTATTAAATAATAACGAGAGCAACAGTCGAGCGGCACTCGACAGTGGGATACCCTTGGACGTATGTTGCCATAAAAAGTATTTAAATGTATAATACTAATCGCAAGCTACAAATTAATCATAACACTGCAGTGCGCTGCTACCTTGCTTCAATTTCGATACGTTGCCAATAATTTATCGCCGCAATTACAAAGTGCGCGAAACCTTAAATTTAAAATAATGATCTAAAGAATCTAATATATATTACAAAATATACATATACATACGAGTATTAAAAAAAAACAAAGTGGATAAAATGTTAGTAAATATTTTTCAAACATAGACTCAATAGACGTGTGGAGATAATATAATTTACACATATTAATATAATTTATATGCAAAACATATAAAATATATATCGATTTGTTATGTATATATTAAAAGCTCATAATATATCGTGAAATCTAAATTAATATTTATTTAATAAATAGTCAATATATAAATTATTAAATAATAATAATAATATGTCTAAATTATAAAGCTTGTAAATACCTGCATACATGCATACCGATCAACCACGCTATTGGTTGTATATAATTTTACATATGTGTGTGTGAACACAAATTAAGTATGTATAAGTGTTTGCATGTATGCACATGTATTTCGGTAATTGACATGTGCATGGAAAAGAAGAGTCGCGCTTCGCGCTCGCATCGTTGGTCCTTTTCTTTCCTGAACAAGTAATTTAGTTCTGGCGTCATCGACAACTTCTTTGCTGTTCGAAGGGTTCATCTAGTAACTTCAATGTTTATTGTCCGATCGGATTGCACCCCAAAAACTCCTGGCTTTTGCCAAACTAACCAGCACACTAGACTGGGATAATTAAATCAAGAAATTAACAGCCTCCATCACTTATCCGGCAACACTAAGGATCATACTGATCTATGTGAGGCCCCCACTTGGGGACCTGCCGATATAACCTAACCTATAGCACCATACGTCCAAGGGTATCCCGCTGTCGCGTGGCGCTCGACTGTTGGTCTCGTTAATGTTGATCAAATTTTCATTGTTGTATGTTCTGAAATATGTTTCTACATTTCCAATCTTGGTCGCTTGCAATTGTTTGCCATCGGCTACTTTAACATCAATCGGATTTTTCAAATTTACACAGTTCTTAAAAAGTCGACAATCGTTTATAATGTGATCAGTGCATCCACTATCTAATAACGTAGTTTGTATTACATTTTATTATTTTTTCGTTTCTTATCATTCTTATTGTCCATGACTGTACGCCGTCACTGTTTTCTTGTTGTCTTCTTTGGTTCCCGTCTCCTGAGTAATGTCCACGTCCAGTTCCACGTCCTCGACCACTTTCATGATGTTGACCTCTGCCTCGACCGCCTCTTTAATTCGTATTCTGATATCGTCGCCTGTTGTCTTGTTGTTGTTGTCTGTTTTCGCCTCTCGCATTTTCTCATTCAAAATTTGACTTCTGTCGGGGTAAGACGTGTTTTTATCGAGCTCCGCACAAGAAAGAGGAAATTCAATTAATTCGAGTGAAGTGAATATTTTATAAATTAAGATAATAAAACCGAAAGCTAAAGAGACGCTCTGTGCGATGCACCATCGCTCGATTACACATTCTGTATTTGAAATAGTGTAATCAAGTAGTTTTACATCTTCAAACAAAAGATCAAAAATAACAACTATGAGTCAGAACGACACTCGCGCTTAGCGACAACGCGAGCAAGACGATCGCCGGCTGTCACTGCGACGAAACAACGCGTATTTCTCTTACGTCTCCGCGACTTCTGTAGACAGCGAGCGGTCAACCACCCCTAACCCGACGAACTTGCCTCTGCCAACAACTCACTACTAGTGTCGTCATAAAACCCGCAAGCTCCAAACATTTACGAATTCTCTTTGCGCTTACCTATGGTAACTAGTAAGGTGACAACAACAACCACTGTAACTTCAATCACAACAACAACTGCTCCGGTATCGTCATCTCGCGCAATTTCGTCGACGCAAGCACTTGCTCTCACTGGGCCAGCGATCAAAACAAAACAAAAAACTAACGATTCTGCTGCGCTGTCAGCAAACCAAAACTTAAACAAAAACGCCGGGTCGCCCATACAGACTGGAATAGATCGCTACATAACAATAAAAAGAAAACTCAGCCCACAAAATTACAAAAATCAACAAACGGAAAATAAATCAAAAATTGCAAGCGTCAACACTAGCAACAACAACAACAATACCAACAGATTTGAGCTGCTGGCAAATTCTACTGATGAAAGAGAACAACCGGCAAAGTCATCTAAGAAGGTCAAGCCTCCTCCAATATATATTCGCGAAAAAAGCTCAAGTGCATTAGTGAACAAAATTGCCACACTAATAGGAGAAGACTCATTTTCCGTAGTCCCCAAAAGAAAAGGGAACATACACGAAAGAAAGGTTCAAACTGAAACCGAGGCTACCCATCGTCTACTAACCAAGTTCTTGGATGATGCAGGACAAAAGTATTATACATACCAATTAAAGAGCGTAAGGGGCCTACAGGCTGTTCTCAAAGGGATTGAGGCAACTGTTTCGACCATTGAAATCGTAGAAGCGCTCAAGGAAAAGAACTTTAATGCAAAAATGGTCATGAACATATTAAACAAAAACGGGGAACCACAAGTCTACTGCCCACCTCGTTTTGTAGTTTCTGAAGACCAATTCTTGGAATTTTTCAACACCCTCGGTGAGCGATTCATAACGGCCGGCGACTAAAATGCCAAGCATACGCACTGGGGATCACGCCTTTTGACTCCAAAGAACAAGCAACTATACAACGCGCTCATAAAGCCGCGAAATAAGCTCGATTATGTGAGTCCGGGTAGGCCTAAATACTGGCCAGCAGATCCAAACAAGCTCCCAGATCTCATTGACTTTGCAATAACAAGAAAGATCCAAAGAAATAATATTACGGCCGAATCACTTGCAGAACTATCATCTGATCACTCTCCAGTTCTACTTACTCTTAGGCATCGGCCACATATAACCGAGCGACCCTACAGGCTGACAGGCAACAGGACCAACTGGGCAAAGTAGGTAAAATATGTTTGTACTCACATGGATCCAACTCAAACAGTAAATACCGATGAGGATGTTGATCGCCTGACCGAATCGATAGAAACAACACTTGTTGCTGCAGCCAAGGCCTCTACCCCTCCAGACACTCACACACTGATAAATCACACAAAGACGAATCGGGAAATCGAACAACTAGTACTAGAAAAACGAAGACTAAGAAGAGAGTGGCAGAATCACAGATCTCCAAAGGCTAAAGAACATCTAAAAATAGAAGCACGCAGACTTACCAGGGCACTTCAGCTTGAGGAAACAAACGCCCAGCATCTTTACATACAACAACTATCGCCCACCAGCAAAAAAAACCCTTTGTGGAAAGCACACAAAAATATTCAGGCACCAGCTGAAACAGTCGTCCCACTGCGAGGCCCTTCTGGAAGCTGGATACGCAGCGACGAAGAAAGTGCAAATCCTGCTAGTAACTCATTTGTCCTACCAGCAGTTACTAAAAACTTGCCACCAATAAATCCAATAACATTTAGCGAAAGTGGGATACCTTGTATCATAAAAGATCTAAGATCTTGGTCACACCAAAAATGATAATAAAACTCCCACCGTGTGCGGTTCTGACTTTATGCCATCTCTTCAACGCTATCACGAAACTTGAATAGTATCCCTAAAGGTGGAAAAAGGCGGTCATAGGGATGATTCCCAAACCAGGCAAAGACAAAACGCAACCGTCATCCTACAGACCAATCAGTGTCCTAACATGTCTCTCGAAACTGTTCGAAAAAGCATTTTTAAAACAACTGACTCCCTACTTAAAAACGCAAATTACAATATCACCGCATCAATTTGGCTTTCGCAAAAATCATGGTACGATCGAACAGGTCAATCGCATCACAAACGAAATTCGTACTGCTTTTGAGCACCGAGAATACTGCTCAGCTATATTTTTAGATGTTGCACAAGCATTTGACCGAGTCTGGCTGGAAGGACTAATGTACAAGATAAGAAAACTGCTTACCCAGAACACACACAAAGTGTTTGAATCTTATCTCTTCAAAAGAGTATTCTCATTAAGGTGTAACAGTTCGACCTGACACGACCGCGTTATCAATGCAGGAGTCCCCCAAGGTAGCGTTCTGGGCCCCGTTCTCTACATCCTATACACAGCAGACATGCCCACGAACTATCAGCTCACAACCTCTACGTTTGCTGATGATATAGCAATACTTAGCCCATCTAGATGCCCAGAAAAGGCAACGGCACAACTTGCTTGTCATCTAAAAATTGTGGAAAGATGGTTTGTGGACTGGCGCATTAAGATAAAGAGACTAAAAGCAGACATGTAACCTTTACACTGAACAGACAAACCTGCCCCCTTGTACACTGAACAATACATGCATCCCACAAGCAGACGTAGTAACATATCTCGGCGTGCACCTAGATAGACGCCTCACCTGGCGGCGACATATAGAATCTAAAAGTACTCATATGAAGCTGAAAGCAGCTAATCTTCACTGGCTTATTAATTGCAACTCTCCCCTTAGTCTAGAGTACAAAGTACTCCTCTACAATACCGTCCTGAAACCCATCTGTGTGTGAACTCTAGGGAAAAGCTTCAAAAACCAACGTTGAAATTATACAGCGAGCTCAGTCAACGATTCTGCGGACTAATACAAATATTTTATATTGTAATTAATTTAAGTTATATTATAAGATTTGAATAATTATTGTTAGTCTCATTATAAGAGAAGTTCCAATAAATAATAAAATAAGCTAAAAAAAAAAAAAATTTAGCTCAGCATGCCCCTTCTGAATATGACCTGTTTTTCCACACACATAGCATTCTTTTTTAGTTTTGGTGTTAAATGTGCTTACCTTATTTTCTCTGTCCACTGGAACACTGTTACAGCTTTTTTCTTTCACTTTGGATTTTACGTACTCTACCATTCGTTCTGCTTCCGGAATCACATCTAAGAAGTCTCCAATATAACTTTAGCTTGTTGGTAGCGCTTTTGTCTATGGTGCCTCCACCGTTTTTAAATTGATTCACTGCTTGCTCGAATTCAATTATTCCACTGTTTCATTGTCTTTTAGTTTGATATCGTCGATTTTTCCTCTGCACAGTATTTGCAGGGCTGTTGATTTTATTGAATACATTTCGTTTAACTTTTTCATAATTTCTAATGTCGTTTGGCACTCACTAACATATTCTAATTGTTTATCTGATATTATACTGATTAAAATTGTTTTTGCTTTTAAATCTGTTTTCATCCATCTTGTTACATTATCTTCCGTTGTTCTTGTTCGCACTGCAGGTTCTTTGCACTCCAGCTTCCAAAATTTACCCCATCGAATATGGGCATAACAATTTCTTCGATTTTGTACTCATTTTTCCTGCTTCACTTTTAATCTGTTTGTACACTTCTTTTATGTCTCTTTCTATTTGATTCATTTTTTGCTCATTTTTATATAGGGTCACACTTTTCTACTTCCATGTAATTTTCTCAAAGCGTGCACGTGGATTTTGAATTTTAATCTGCTGCCATCAAATCCATTTAATTTATGTTTTTAATGTTTTTCCGTTTATTTGTTTAATATTTGCCAATAGTCTTGTTTGCGTATTCGTATTTTTTAATAGTTCGCACTTTTAATATTGTTTTTCTCTTTTCTATGTCTTATACACTTTTTCTTTTTGTCGCTTCACTTGCCTTCACTTGAACACCATTTATTTTTCTCAAACTTGGATTTAGTTAGTGACCTTGGATTAATTTTTATCAACGTTGCTCTGCTACCATGTTGATAATGAAGTGGATTATTTTATTTAAGTTTGATTATTTATTAATTGAAGAGTTTGTGCTTCGTGCACTTCCATTCCTTTTGACATTTTTAGAGCAAGAGAAGTAATTATGTTATTTAACATTACATTAGGTATTTGAAATCAGGTGATTTGTTCTTATGCTAATTAACATTACATATCAAGGCATATACATTTATTCCAACAGTATCTACGGAAGCGATCATGCGGAGCCGGAGAACTCCAGAAACCCACGAGGCTGGAGAGGAAATCAATTGAGCTGCAGAAGAGTAAGAGCCGAATGGGGAACCACAACCATACCAAAGCAGCGCACAGAGGCACGCCATGCCAAGATAACCGCCTATGCAGATGACGCAGCCATAATTATCGTGGGCAAATGTCCAATGACGATCACCTCTGTCATGGACAGTACACTTAAAGAAATACTGTAGTGGGCGATGGAGGTCGGACTCAGTATCAATGCGGACAAGACGGATCTAATTCTCTTTACCAAGAGATACAAGATACCGCAATGGACTCCGCTATCTAAAAACGTTGCCATGCTCGAGCCAAAAAAGAGCGTGAAGTATCTTGGAATAGTACTGGACAGCAAGTTGAGCTGGAAAACCAATGTCGAGGAAAGGGTAAAGACAGCCACAAATGCACTATATGCATCGCAAAAGATGCTAAGTAGCACGTGGGGCTTGTCTCCCAAACTTATGCACTGGATCTTCATCTCAATTGTTCGTCCAATACTACTCTACGGTGTCCTAGTATGGTGGGAGGCCACTAAGAAATCCACATACCTCCTAACAATGGAAAGGGTACAAAGACGTGCACTGATGTGCATTACTGGGGCACTGAGATTTACTCCAACAAAAGCCTTGGAAGTGATACTTGGAGTTCTCCCCATTGACATACAGGCCAAACTACTAGCACAAAAGACCGCGCAACGTCTTTGTGCTACGGGAAATATGGCCTTCGCAAATTATGGGCACAGCCAAGTAGGAGGAGAGCCATTCAATAGCACGGACTATATGACCCCAATAAACAACTTCTCCAGAACGTTCACTCTAATGGGACATGAAGATTGGAAAATCGGCATGGACAAAAACGTAACAAAGTTATTTACGGACGGATCTAAAATGGAATGTGCAGATCCGCTCATTAAAGTGTCGTACAAGTTGCCGGATTACTGTAGCATCTTCCAGGCGGAGCTCTTCGCTATAAAGAAGGCTGCAGAACTTGCGACAATGCTCAACAAGAATCGGGTCAGCATCTGATTAAAGTTGAACCACAATAGTGAACCAAGGTATTTCTACAGTTTCATTGCTTATGGAAGTTTCCACGAAGCATAATATTGATGACTGAAGCATCAGCTTGTCCTATCGGATATCTTCAAGATGGGAATTCAAGCTCTGATTATTATGGAAGAAAATGTTAAGGGCAGAAATGTTTATTAAATAATCATATGGAGTACACAGTAGTTTTTCAGTCCGCCATTTCTTCAATTGGGCTTTCACATTATCATTATTTTGGGGAGACTTAGGAGGAACAAAATTCCCAATAATGAATAATCCTAAAGCAGTAGTTGCTCTACTGCAAGCTACGTATAATGCAGCACGCTGCATTCTGGAATTAGCATGGACTACCACTTTGCCATACGTAGCTCTCTGACTCTTATGAATTGTGATGCCTTCAGCAGGCACAATTGGAAACTGCCTACGGTCAATGTTAATTTGTGCGTTATTTGAATATTGAAAACTGCGAACAATTTTCTGAATAGGAGTCCATGAAGGATCTGTAAGATGTGTACACTTCTTGTTCCGGGCTTTCTGCTCGCCGGATGGGGCGGGGTTCTTTCCTAATCTAGTCCTACGGGCTCATAAAAACAAAGATTAAGTGCACTTCTACTTCTCTAACTAAATGATAAATAAAACGAAAGGTGTTTGCGTAAGTCGGTTTGATCAATGTACTGGGTTATGGACGACTGATTTCGGAATAGGATCGTTGGGATGCACTAGATGTTACATGTGCCTTCTTCTGTACCCACCGTGCCGTGGTGACGCCCTTGTATAGCTTGGGTCACCCCTAGTATAATTTACATATTATTTACTGTGCTGAACTACTGCATACCTATTGTTCCGGCGACGAACCATTGAGAGACGATTAGACGTGAGTTGTGTGATTCATTATGCTTACAGGCTTCATTTATTACAAAAATTAAATTCGATTTCAAGGTAAAACATGATTTAGGTTTCACTACGTAAGATATTAAGAAAATTTCTATGCGCACGGGGAACTAATTAATATCATTTTTTTAAAAGACAATATAGTGGCAAAATCTACTGTTTCGATAGTTTTTTACTCACTCACAAAATCCGCTTCATGCTGTCGTAGGCCCCTCCGATGCAGGAGCTGTTGAGCTGTCGGTCAAAAATTATTTAAATGATTATAGTAGAATCAAGCGTGGTCTCACTGTGCAACGATTCTTAGCGCAATCGTACTGTGAAGGAATATAGCAACGCTCCAGAAAGTGTGTTTGCGTCTAATCAGTTGCAGATCCTCGCTTATTGGACACCAAATTGACCAATCTCACGGGTATCTGGCAACGAGTGGTGTTGACCAAAAGAAATCGTCGTCGCTGTAAAAATCACCGCTATTAGTTTACAAAATTGCAAGTGAGCAGACACAAATATCACCTTTTTGGTTTTGTATGGAATTTTATATACTGGCTATTATGAATATCTGATTCCGATTCCTTGGCGCCTTTGGCATATATTTTTATATTGCCGGCGTGGGTATAAGTTATTTAACAAGACGATGTGGACTTACAATTTATTTTGTCAGGTGTATTATATTTTCAATAAATTTATATGTTACTGTTGTGCGAGCTTCACTATCGGAGACAATTATTATACAGAAATGCGCACTCAGCATCTATTTATAGACAGAAGGTGGCGCTTCTCGAAGCAGCTCTAACTGCATCAACTAACTGTTTAATGGTGTGATATTGTTGATTCTCTTTTGGGACCATTCTTTCGCGAGAGGAATTGAGAGCGCCGTTTAACATAACAACTGTTTTTGAATTCGCTCTCTGTTAATTCTTAACAGAAAGCGTACAGAGGAGTCGTAACGGCTGACAATCAACTTTGGCACACTACATCCATCTGTTCATGACTCGAGGGTCTTACACTTGAATTCATTAACAGAAAAAAAGGGGGACTCAAAGTTGATTTTTAGAGTGTGGTGTCTTTTAAATGATATACTCCGATTGATTTTCCTTGATCGTTTTGTAGCTCATAATATACGTTGCTATGCTTTCGCAACACTTTGGCTTGCAAAAAGACAGGTGCTAACTTATGATTAAGTCTCTTCCCAGCGTTACTCTGTGCAAAATTTCTGGCGTAAACAGAATCATTAGATTTTAGCTGAACTGATCTGCTGCGTAGATTATATCTTCGCGCGTTATCATCATGTCTGCCTGCTACTTTCTCTTTTGCTTTGGCACGTGCCAACTGCAATACATCGGCCCGTGTCAAGTGCACATCGTCAGCCAATGCATTCAGTTTGCGTAACAAGTCATAGTCTTTACCATTACACATCATGTTCTGACCGAAACAGAGGTAATAGGGAGAGTATCCCGTACTGCGATGGATAGTAGATCTAAATGAACCACTTATTTCATTCAA
Organism: Zaprionus ornatus; assembly: GCA_018904035.1. Lineage (NCBI taxonomy): Eukaryota > Metazoa > Arthropoda > Insecta > Diptera > Drosophilidae > Zaprionus > Zaprionus ornatus. The sequence goes on along the minus strand of JAEIFZ010000231.1, from coordinate 64,300 downwards.
ATTCATATCCCATTGGGCATGATCTTTTCCTATATATGCTCAACATCTTGATGGCCCTAAATTTCTTGAAAGGTTGTAAGAAATGAAATTTGCTAAAGTGGTCAACTATTATAAGTAATCCTATGTTTCCTTTCTTGGACCTTGGGTATGGGCCTAGTAAGTCAATATACAATTTTTGGAAAGGTCTATCCGACGTCATGGGTTTTCTCATAGGCGGTCTTAGAATTGTATTGGGGTTTTTGGTCATTCGGCAGGATGAACACTGTGCAACGTACTTTCGGATCGCAGTTACCATGCCAGGCCAAAATATATACCTTTTTAATTTTTCTATCATCTTATTGGTACCACAATGTGCTGCGTCTGGCGGGTCATGTGCTCCACTCAACAGTTCTGCTTGTAGTCCCTTCGGTATCCAGAATTTCCATGATTCGGATTCTTGTATAAAGTCTCCTGTTGAATACTCGGTACGTTTATAAATAAGGTTATCTACAATTTTTAGATCTGGAAGTCTCGCTATATTTTCTGATATTTGGTTCTTTAGCTCTACATATTCTGTAGAGGTGAATTCTTTTAATGACAAATCAACAATTGGGCCAAAATTTGAGAATTCACTAACTTCATCTTCATCACCACGGGATAACGCATCGGCTACCACATTTTGTGAACCGCGACGATGCAGAAATGAAAAATTGAGAATCATCAACCATTTAAGCTCGGATTGGTCAGTAACTACCGTGAATTCTTGTCCTTCAATATAGGAACGAAATTTATAAATACCTTGGATAACTGCTTGTGCAAGGACACAACCAAGTCCGTATTGACTTGCATCGCATAGTAATAAAAACGGTTTAGAAAAATCAGGTGTACTTAATATAGGTGTGGTACTTAGCTTTGCTTTGAGCTTCGAAAACGCGTTATCAGCTTTATCGCTCAAACAGTACTTTTTGTTCTTTCTTAACAAAACGGTGAGAGGCATTGAAAGTGTGGCGTATCCGTCGACGAATCGGCGATACCAACCGCACAGTCACAAAAATCTCCGCAGTTGTTTAACTGTAGATGGTATCGGAAACTGTTTGATTGCAATTACCTTGCCTGGGTCAGTTTTAAGTTGCCCATTGCCTATTATAAAACCTAAGTACTTAATTTCTTTCATACAGAAGTTAGATTTAGCGATATTTATTGTAAGATTTGCGTGTCGAAGATTTGATCTTTCGCTTAAAAGTGACATATGTGAAATAAAATCATCTGACAGGATTAACAAGTCATCTAAGTATACAAATACTCTCGTACGAAGATGTGCTGGTATGACTTGATCCATTAATCGGCAGAGAGTCAGCGCAGCATTACAAAGTCCGAAAGGCATAACCTTGTATTGGTAAAGTCGATGATTCGGTACAGTAAATGCCGTATACTGCCGTGACTTTTCTTCTAATGGTATCTGCCAAAAAGCTTGCTTCATATCCAACCCTGTAATATAGCGGGCTGGAGGAAGACGACTCAAGATACCATCCACATGATGAAGTGGGTATGCATCTTTCCGTGTGTGTTTGTTAACCTCGCGTGAATCGAGACACAACCGAGTTTTGCTTCCTTTTTGTACCAAAACACAATTACTGCTCCATGGACTTTTCAATAGCTCGATAACATCCATAGCCAACATACTATCTATCTCACCGAACATAAGTTTCATGTGTAAGATTATCTTTATTGGTGATAACATCTCGGTCGGGCTCCACGTCTGGGCGCCATTTATTTTTATGTAGTATGTGCGTTGAAACGTCTTTGACCGAGTATTACGTGGAAATACTCGGGCTTTTCACCGAAAGGAAATTCAACTTGTGTATGACTGACTAGGCTTCGTGGACTTCTTGCTCCGGGCTTTCTGCTCGCCGGATGGGGCGGGGTTCTTTCCTAATCTAGTCCTACGGGCTCATAAAAACAAAGATTAAGTGCACTTCTACTTCTCTAACTAAATGATAAATAAAACGAAAGGTGTTTGCGTAAGTCGGTTTGATCAATGTACTGGGTTATGGACGACTGATTTCGGAATAGGATCGTTGGGATGCACTAGATGTTACATGTGCCTCCTTCTGTACCCACCGTGCCGTGGTGACGCCCTTGTATAGCTTGGGTCACCCCTAGTATAATTTACATATTATTTACTGTGCTGAACTACTGCATACCTATTGGTCCGGCGACGAACCATTGAGAGACGATTAGACGTGAGATGTGTGATTCATTATGCTTACAGGCTTCATTTATTACAAAGATTAAATTCGATTTCAAGGTAAAACATGATTTAGGTTTCACTACGTATTTGGAACTCTAAGATTTTAAGAAAATTTCTATGCGCACGGGGAACTAATTCATATCATTTTTTTAAAAGACAATATAGTGGCAAAATCTACTCTCACTCACAAGACGGTACGTGGACGTAATTGACTGTCCATAATCATTTTAATTTATACATACTGTTTCGATAGTTTTATACTCACTCACAAAATCCGCTTCACGCTGTCGTAGGGCCCTCTGATGCAGGAGCTGTTGAGCTGTCGGTCAAAAATTATTTAAATGATTATGGTAGATTCAAGCGTGATGCGTAAGGAAAATTATAGATGACTGTGATAGTTCCTCATGCGCACATTTTTTCACAATGTTTAAGCTTTATATAGGAAAGCCAAATTAATTAATTCTATTGTTTAAAGATGAGTTTTAGAAATATTTCAGATAAACAAAAGATACTAGATTTTATGGCACTGCCATGTCACCTGGCCGTGCGTTGCACATTGATCGAAAATTGAGTTGAGCCCTGCAACACTATACGCAAAAAGGTTAGGTACAGCCACAAGGTGCGAAAAGTCTAGCGCCGTCTCTCAGGGCAAGAATCAAGCGTGGTCTCACTGTGCAACGATTCTTAGCGCAATCGTACTGTGAAGGAATATAGCAACGCTCCAGAAAGTGTGTTTGCGTCTAATCAGTTGCAGATCCTCGCTTATTGGACACCAAATTGACCAATCTCACGGGTATCTGGCAACGAATGGTGTTGACCAAAAGAAATCGTCGTCGCTGTAAAAATCACCGCTATTAGTTTACAAAATTGCAAGTGAGCAGACACAAATACCACCTTTTTGGTTTTGTATGGAATTTTATATACTGGCTATTATGAATATCTGATTCCGATTCCTTGGCGCCTTTGGCATATATTTTTATATTGCCGGCGTGGGTATAAGTTATTTAACAAGGCGATGTGGATTTACAATTTATTTTGTCAGGTGTATTATATTTTCAATAAATTTATATGTTTCTGTTGTGCGAGCTTCACTATCGGAGCCAATTATTATACAGACATGCGCACAAAGCATCTATTTATAGACAGAAGGTGGCGCTTCTCGAAGCAGCTCTAACTGCATCAACTAACTGTTTAATGGTGTGATATTCTTGATTCTCTTTTGGAACCATTCTTTCGCGAGAGGAATTGAGAGCGCCGTTTAACATAACAACTGTTTTTGAATTCGCTCTCTGTTAATTCACGTACCATGTGTACGTGTACGTACAGAAGTTCTTCACTATTATCACTTCTTCTAATATTATATATTTCCTAGCTGGTTCCAAATGGCCCGTCTTAATAAAATCTTCAGCAGTAGTGAAAAATTGATCAGTAGCAATTGAGTTAAGTTTGGTTACATTGAATAAATCTACCTCATTATTATTACTAAACAGATGAATTGCATTATCGGGCATTGTCCATGGTTCGCATATTCTAGATTGGAAAAGGACAATATCATTGGCTGTCATACAACCCGATACCATATTATTTAAGGCAGAAGCGAAAAGCTGATCGTCACGGTGACGCATTATCTCTGTGAGCTCAAAATACAAGAAAAGGTCCCAGAGATACGTACCAAATATTTCATGATAAGGGTCAGTGGTATTCGGATCGAAAATCCAACTACCTCCTACCGGCTGTAACTGTCTAAGATCACCGAATACGATGATAGAAACACCACCAAAAAGAGAAGTATTTTTAAAAATTTGGTTCAAACGAGAATCTAAATAATAAAACATTAGAGAGCTAACCATTGATATTTCACCAATAATAATTAATTTAAGATCGATTAACCTTGAATGAAGGGTATTAACTAAATCATGGCTTGAGGTCCTTCGAGGTGCTGAGCGAGATTGATTAACAGGAAGTGAAAACATGAAATGCAGTGTCGAACCACTAATTCCGAATTCGGCTTTTCCTGTTGGTGCACATAAGAGGATTTTAACATATGTCGGATCAGCTCCTGGTATACTGTTATACATTACGGATAATGACTGAAAAACTGTATTGATTTTAGCATTATGCAAAGCATGTGTGAAATATAGCTTCTGCTTTAAATTAAGAAATCTAACTATATCAGCTAAACTAAGAAACTAAGGCTGCAATCTTAGTAAAACGGACATTACTATCTTTATCATTCATATCATTATTTCCATCCACATTTAAAACATTTAGATGTGGATCTATTTCAGGCAATCCTAAAACTGTGAAGCCATCATCTACTACTTCCTGTTCTCCTACTTGATTATTCTCATTTTCTGCTTCCTCTCTTAAGTGGCTCAGAGCACTTTCTAGTTCCCTATCAACCAGTTAATTATATTTTCTGCGATTGTTCTCTACTAACTCCTGATTTTCCGTACAGAACAATTCACAGTCATGTGTGACTATTTCCAAATGCTCATCTCGCCATGGGGCGTAAAGCATTTTTAGCTCTCTGAAATAGTCACTTGTTTTTGTATTAACATTAAATCTACTATATCTAATTATGCACGCAGTGAGCCTCTTTCTGATGAAGCCACTATTATAGCGAAAAGCGTAAACTATTGATTCAGAAGCCCTAGGCACACCATCGTCAAAGTCATCTGCATTTTCTGGGCAAGCTCATCGTTTTGATTTGCTGTAGCTATAAAAAGCTGCAAAATCGGATAGGCATAAGCTTTCTAAAGCGTCTGGGCGCTGAATATAATGATCCAAAAGTCCTAAGTAAAAAATTTCCCTAGAATTTTCGGGCAGACTGCTGGCGAACAAATGCATACCTAAACAGCAGTAGACGGCTTCCTGAGCGGATATCTCAGTGCCAAATATAAGTTTGTTACCTAAGTGTTATAACTTTTGCTTTATAGTTACATTGTTGTTGCCTTTAATCTCATTTTTCGAAATTCCTACGATGTTTGGCCAAATTTGGAGCATTTTTTTCTAAAGGGAGGAGAATTTCTTTTTGAGCCATGGGAGGGTATGGGATACCAAATCTACAAATTTGTTTTGACCTAATTTCTCGCCTGCAAGAGTGCCCTTGGCTATAGAGTAACTAGAATCAGCAGTAATAAACTGATCAATAAAGGACTTCACAGGCTTAAATGTGGACTCATTCTTTAAGTCGAGCTTGGGGGCGTCTTTCAGCCAGAACATGCCATGTATATGTGGAGAGCCTTTTTGCTGAAACTCCTCTCGCCAATAAAACGTGATGACCTGGTGATAACCATAGACACCGCCTTCCATTTTCATAAGTTTTAAAACCTGTCTTTATCGAAAATCTAAATATCTGGCACAGGTCACTGGGTCTGCTCTAATGAGACGAGCTTTCTCATTAAGCCCCAAATTTAACGCTTCTTCTTCGGATACTTCCAGCTTGTCTACATTTTTACATAGCAAGACTAAAAGCTCCGGCCTAAAAAAAGTTGGAAGCCCTACCTGCCTACCATAGCCATCACTTTCTTTTTCTCGTCCTTCCAATGAGCAGGAGACGTGCGAATAACATTTAAAAGCCCATAGCCATCCTCATGAACTATTAACCTATTTCAAGTTTTATCATTACGCACATCAGCAGCAGAAATGCCTTGAGTGGCAGAGTGCTTATGTAAGCAAATTGATGCCCTATTCCTAATGCTAATCATTTCTAACTTTTTGAAGTTATGAAATAATTTATCAATTCTACAACCTCTTCTATCAAAATTCCTAAGCTCTGATCTAACTATAGTTGTAAAACTTTCCTGACATTTCCTTTTAATACCTGAAAATATTGTGGGAAAAGCCAGCTCCTCTGAATCTCAATCGGTTATCATGTCAAGAGGTCGCTGACCCTCTCCTGGTGCTATAGCAATTCGAGGAATATCTATGTTTTCAACAGGGACATTTTCCATGAAGGTTTCTTGACCTCCTGGATTCAACTCTACCTCTTCTTCTACAACTCTATGCTCATTAGGTTGTGCTGCCTTTTCTAACATTTGACACACAATGTCCCTGTCGTCTGCCGACGCAAAAAATGGTACAGAAAATAAAAATAAACAAAGTGTGGAAAAAAGAAGAAGTATAAATCAAAGAAATAATAAATAAAATCTGCGAGCAATTTCAGCGAAAATTCCAATTTGAATCGCGGAAACGAACCGATACCGATATTCACGCACAATCACACACACTTCACTTAACGCATAACACTCACACATGAGGATTTACTTATTATATACTCGACTTATATTAATTTGCATTAAATGTTAAATGCACCATGAACACGCGAATTGTAACAATTTTGATACGTTTCCAATAATTTATCGCCGCAATTTAAAATAATGATCTAAAGAATCTAATATATATTACTAAATATGTATACATATATTAACGAGAGCAACAGTCGAGCGGACGTATATTGCCATAAAAAGTATCTAATTGTATAATACTAATCGCACCTTGCATCAATTTCGATATGTTGTCAATAATTTATCGCCGCAATTTTTTGTAGCGCAAGACTGCAAAAAGCGTTGTGAGCAGTATATATTGGTATTTCTTCTTAAATTTTGAATTGGCCAATATCCATAACTTGCAATATATCGAGTAATCAAAATTAATATTTATTTAATTGCATTTTACAGTTTTGTATTTTTTTACTGACCCTAAAATATGAATTATTGAATAATAATCATATGTGCACGTAAGCATATTATAAATATTATGATTATGTACACAAGCATGTAACTACTTGCATACATTCATATTCATTTACCGCGCCACCTATTGGTTGAGTATTAGTATATTTTTATGCATATGTATTTTCGGTAATTGACATGTGCATGGAAAAGAAGAGTCGAGAAACAGCTCGCGCTCGCATCGTTTGTCCTTTTCTTTCCTAAGCAAATAATTTAGTTCTGACGTCATCGACAACTTCTTTTTTGGTCGAAAGGTCGAAATGGTTTATCTAATAACTTCAGTGTCTATTGTCCGATCGGATTGCAATTTGGAGGATAAGTTCATATAGTATTTATATATATACGAGGGTCGTTTGATAAGTCCGTGACTTTTTGTATTTGCCGCGCACCTGCTCTAAATACAACACTGCTCCTGTCAGCAGTTATCGATTAACAGCTGACTGTAAAATTTTGAGAAAGCTGCGTTTCTTAGTTTGCGTTTTATAGGCATTGAAAGCAGACGATCTCGTGAATTTTAACGAAAATGGAAAAAAGTGAATTTCGTGTGCTAATTAAGCATTATTTTTTGCGTAAAAATCCATCACCGAAACCAAGGAAAGACTTGATAAATATTATGGGGACTCTGCACCATCAATTTCAATGGTTAAGAAATGGTTTACTGAGTTCCGTTGTGGTCGTACCAGTACAAGTGATGCCGAACGTTCAGGTCGCCCAAAAGAGGTCGTCATGCCAGAAATCGTCGACAAAATCCATGGAATGATATTGGATGATCGGAGAATGAAAGTGCGTGAGGTAGCTGAGGCTGTAGGCATCTCAACTGAACGGGTACATCACATTTTACATGAATATTTGGACATGAAAAAGCTTTCCGCGCGATGGGTGCCGCGATTGCTCACACACGACCATAAGCGCAACCGTGTGACCATTTCAAAGGAGTGTTTGGCGATGTTCAACCGCAATCCAAACGAATTTTTGCGCCGTTTCGTTACCGTAGACGAAACATGGATCCACCACACCACACCAGAGACCAAAGAACAATCAAGACAGTGGGTTTCTCCGGGTGAACGTGCACCAAAGAAGGCCAAGGTGGGTCTGTCGGCCAACAAGGTCATGGCCACAGTTTTTTGGGATGCACAAGGTATCATTCACATCGATTACCTTGAAAAGGGTAAAACGATCACCGGCGAATATTATTCAGAGCTTTTGGACAGATTCGATATTGATTTGAAGCAGAAACGACCGCATTTGGCGAAAAAAAAAGTGCTGTTCCAGCAGGACAATGCACGGGTGCACACGTGTGTAGTCAGCATGGCAAAATTTCATAAATTGGGCTACGAACTGCTACCCCATCCAGCATATTCTCCAGATTTAGCCCCTGTGACTATTTTTTGTTTCCAAACATGAAGAAATGGCTCGGCGGTAAGAGATTCGGGTCAAATGAAGAGGTCATCACAGAAACAAACGACTATTTTGAGGGCCTTGAGAAAACCTATTATTTGGAAGGAATAAAAAAATTGGAAAAACGCTGGACTAAATGTATAGAGCTAAAAGGAGATTATGTTGAGAAATAAAACGCTTCTTTGACGAAAAAAATATATTTTATTCAAAAAGTCACGGACTTATCAGACGACCCTCGTATATACTAAAGCAGAACGTTAAGAAATAAGTAAATCGCCATGTAAATCAAAATTTGCGGGTATTGCGGGGCCGGTAGGCGTGTTATTCCAAATTGAAAATAAACTTGATCTGCGTATGGTATACAGGAATCTTCATGCCAAATTTGGTGTCCCTAGCTTTTGTAATAGCTGAGTTCGACGCGTTCATCCAGACAGACAGACAGACGGACAGACAGACGGACGTGGCTCAATTGACTCGGCTAGTGATCCTGAGCAAGAATATATATACTTTATGGGGCCTCCGACGCCTCCTTCTGCCCGTTACATACATTTGCACAAAGTTAGTATACTCTTTATTGACCATTTTCGATGGTCCAAGGGTATAAAAAAAACAAAGTAGATAAAATGTTAGTAAATATTTTTTCATAGACTCAATAGACGTGGGGAGATAATATAATTTACACATATTAATATAATTTATATGCTAAACATATAAAATATATATCGATATGTTATATAAATATTAAAAGCTATCGATATGATAGCTCATATTTAATAAATAGTCAATATATAAATTATTAAATAATAACGAGAGCAACAGTCGAGCGGCACTCGACAGTGGGATACCCTTGGACGTATGTTGCCATAAAAAGTATTTAAATGTATAATACTAATCGCAAGCTACAAATTAATCATAACACTGCAGTGCGCTGCCACCTTGCTTCAATTTCGATACGTTGCACATAAATTTATCGCCGCAATTTTCCCAGCGCGCGAAAGACTACAAAAATCGGTGTGAGCAGTATATGGTATATCGGAATTACTTTTTAAATTTTGAATTGGCCAATATCGATAACTTGCAATATATCGAGTAATCAAAATTAATATGGCCTTTCGGAGCTATCTCTTTATCAAATAAATACTGTTCCTAATTGTAGCGGTAGAATGCTTGATTTAATTTTCTCTTCTGACATTTTACTAAACACTATCTCTAGAATGAATCCCTTAGTTCTTCCTGAAGATCCCTATCATCCTACATTGGACCTGGTTCTAACTCTGCCAACCTCTATGCAAACTGCAACTGTTTCCCCTATAATAAAATTACGTTGTTTTCGTAGGACCGATTTCCAAAAATTGAATTGTTTAATTTTGGAACATGATTGGTCATTTCTTTATTCATGTTCTGATCTAAATGAATGCATTTCATTTTTTTATTCCTCTATTAACTCATTTTTTGATCAATGTGTTCCTGGTACTTTTCCCGTAAAGTCAAATAGGCCTCCTTGGTTTTCACGTGAGGTAGTATGGCTAAAAAATTTGAAATCGCGGTATTTTAAAAAGTTTAAATTAACTCGTAATCCTTCCGATTTTACACGTTATATTTCTGCAAGAGCAAACTTTATTGCTCTGAATGCAAATTGTTACAAAAAGTATTTGCGTCGCTGCCGTTTGCAGTTTGCTCAGGTTCCAAAGCAGTTTTATAACTTTATCAACTTAAAAAGTATGTAAATCAAATAGATTTCGTCCCTCTCTATCATACGAAATTAAGGAATCAACTGATGATCAGGCAGCCGCCGATTTGTTTGCAGACTTCTTTCAATTCATTTAACCTTATTCATCTGAACCTTATAGTTCCCCTTTACATCCATAACCTTACAGTATACAAAATTTTAACACTGTCTTCTATTTTTCTTTTGACAAAACCTCTTTACTTAATGATCTTAAATCGAAAAATCGCGTTTTCTCTCCTGGCCCTGACGGAATTCCAGCATGCGTACTTAGATTTTATGGTGATCCGATTTTGAAGCCAATTCATAAGCTACTTGACTTGACTTGACTTGTCATTTTCCAATAGTTATTTCCCACCTATTTGGAAAAACTCTTTTTCCATTCCTCTTCACAAACGTGGTTCTAACCATGATGTGAAGAACTATAGATGTATTTCCAAGTTGTCCGCAATTCCTAAGATTTTTGAAAAAAATTTTACGGCCCAGTTAACTTTTATGTGTAAATCTATAATTTCACCCTATCAGCAAGGGTTTATAAAGGCAAGATCAACAGCTACTAATCTTTTAGAATTCTCATCTCACATCAATCTAGGATTTCGGAACAAAATGCAAACTGATGTGGTCTATACTGACTTCAGTAAAGCATTTGACTCCGTAAATCATAATCTCTTAATTCATAAGTTAAATTTGATTTGTTTTCCTCAAAAGCTCCTTCTGTGGATATCCGATTATTTAACTAACAGGTCTCAACGAGTTCTTTTTAAAGAATGTCTCTCTAAGCCGATCTTAGTTACTTCTGGTGTTCCTCAGGGCAGCCACCTTGGACCATTGCTATTTAACCTTTTTATTAACGATCTTCCTTCAATACTCCTTCACTCTAACATTCTTATGTATGCTGATGATGTGAAACTCTGTTTGACACACAATGATCCAGCAAATAACCTTCTTCAAACAGATCTTGATTTGTTTTTTGAATGGTGCAGCCATAATCTGCTGCATCTTAACTGTTTGAAGTGCAAGGTTATGTCATTTTACAGATGTAACTATCATGTCATCGATTACAATCTTAACCTAACCCCACTCTTAAGAATATCTGAAGTAGCTGATTTAGGTATCCTCTTTGATCATAAATTGAAATTTGATCGTCACATTACACAAATTGTCAATAAGGCATTTCGACTACTCGGGTTCATCAAAAGATGGGCCAAAGAATTCGAGGATCCTTACACGACAAAGTTGCTTTACACTTCTCTTGTTCGTCCAACTCTTGAATATGGGTCTTGCGTGTGGTCGCCGCAATACCATATTCACCAAGATAGAATTGAGTCTGTTCAAAAGCAGTTTCTACTCTTTGCCTTGCGCAGTTTTAATTGGGTTCCGGGTGTAGACTTACCACCATACTCTAGTAGACTCCTTCTAATTAACCTACCTTCCTTAACTAACCGTCGTATTATGTTAGGCGTTATGTTTATTGTAAAGCTAATAAAGTACAATATAGATTCCCCTACTCTACTTACTCAACTTAATTTCTGTATTCCTTCTAGAGTTACTCGTAATTTTATCCCACTATCCTTGGCCTTTTGTAATACTAACTATAGCTTGCATGATCCCTTCCGAGTTCTCTGTGCTGACTACAACAGACTGTCTAGAGTTTTCAACTCCGAGTCCTCCCTTTACTCTGTTAAACTGACTATCCTCAATCAATTAACACTACATGCTAACAACTAATATTAATCTACCGATCTGATTGGGTTTTACTGGGTTTTCCCCAATCCTTTGCAGTAAATGTTGGATCGAGAATTCTTGTTTTGTTATCCCCAGCTTAAATTTAAAAATATATACTCTTAATTAATTTTAATTCTAAACTTATTGCAAAATTTTAATTTCAAATTCTAAATTATTTTCTTTTTTTTTAAAAATCTTCAATTTTAATTCGATGTAATCTAATTTTTAATTTTAATTTTAAGTCGACTGTTTTAGTTGACGTTAAATAAATAAATAAATAAATAAAATATTTATTTAATTGCATTTTATGGGTTTGTATATTTTATTGACCCTAAAATATGAATTATTAAATAATAATCATAGCTGCACGTACGCATAATATGAATATTATGAATATGGACACATGCATGCAACTGCTTGCATTCCTTCATTCATCATCTATTTATTTATTTATTTATTTAGTTTAGTTTATAGTCGAACTATGATCAGTCGACTTTTTTTAAAAGTAAAGAAACAATTAAAATTAGATTTAAATTATTTAAGTTGAATTTTAAACTAGAGGTAATTTTAAATTAAGGGTAAAACCTTGAATGTAAAAAAAAAGAAAAAATTAAAAATTGTGCAAATGTGCAAACTGGGATAAAGAAAAGCCGATCCAACATTTGTTGCAGAGGATTGGGGAAAACCCAGAAAAACCCAATCAGATCAGGAGAGTTAGTGTTAGTAACCAAATGTAAATAAAATTATGAGTAGAGTGTTAAAGCATGCAGTATGTTGAAAGTACTACTATGAATACAAAGAAGACAATTATGTGTTTGACTAAATTCTAGATAAGTGGGCGAGGAGTTGTAATTTTAAGCTAGATATCAAGTTGTTATTGTTAGCTACAATTAAGTATAGTTTATAGCATACATTCATATTCATCTATACGCCATCTATTGGTTGAGTGTGAGCATATATTTATGCACATGTATTTTCGGTAATTGACATGTGCATGGAAAAGAAGAGTCGAGAAACAGCACGCGCTTCGCGCTCTCATCGTTTGTTCTTTTCTTTCCTGCACAAGTAATGTAGTTCTGACGTCATCGACAGCTTCTTTGCCGGTCGAAAGGTCGAAATGGTTTATCTAATAAGTTTAGTGTTTATTGTCCGACCGGATTGCAATTTGGAGGATAAGTTCATATAGTATTTATCTATATATATACTAAAACAGAACGTTAAGAAATGAGTAAATCGCCATGTAAATCAAAATTGGCGGTTTGCGTTGGCGGTAGGCGTGTTATTCCAAATTGAAAATAAACTTGAGCTACGTATGGCATACAGGAATCTTCATGCTACATTTGGTGTCCCTAGCTTTTGTAATAGCTGAAATCGGCGCGTTCATCCAGACAGACAGACGGACATTGCTCAATCGACTCGGCTAGTGATCGTGAGCAAGAATATATATACTTTATGGGGTCTCCGACGCCTCCTTCTGCCCGTTACATACATTTGCACAAAGTTAGTATACTCTTTTTTGACACTTTTTCAATGGTCCAAGGGTATAAAAATAATAGAACTGAAATGGACTACCTGCAATCCTTTTCCATTAGCATGTAATCTAGCAACGGCCCCGCAGTCTACTGCCGACCTCATTTTGTAGTTTCTGAGAACCTATTCTTTGAATTTTCAACTCACTTGGTAAGCGATTCATAGCGACCGGTGACTACAATGCCAAGCACACGCATTGGGGATCACCCCTTTTGAACCCAAAAGGCAAACAACTCTACAACGAGCTCATTAAGCCGCGAAATAAGCTCGATTATGTGACTCCGGCCAGCATATCCAAATAAGCTCCCCGATCTCATTGACTTCGCAATAACAAGAAAGATCCCAAGACATAATATTATGGCCGAGTCACTTGAAGAACTATTGTTAAGAAAGTGAGAAAGAATGTTAACTGCCTTTGTAGAAGATAGTATGTCTCTACACCTTGCGAGTTTATTTAGAACTAACTTAACACTGCTGCTGTAGAGCGTCGCCGCCGTCGCTGCCGCTTTTGTCGCTGGTGTGGTAGCTGCCGCCGCTGCCGCTGCTGTCGCTGGTGCAGTTGCTGCCGCCGCTGTCGCTGGTGCAGTCGCTGATGGTGTCGGGTTCCTGCAGTTGGTCGCAGCTCGGAATTTGCTGACCAAGCGCACGTGGCGGATGTTTAGGCTACGTTGGTCAGCGGTCCCACGGTTTTGGGAATGCTGCACGTTGCTTATGCAACTTTGCCTCGTGAGCGGTTGCGCTTCCCGTTGTTGTGCAGCCGGACTGTTGTTAACTTATATGCTATCGTAAACATGTGTAAGGGATCGCTGCATGGGACAACATCTTGTGCAGTTTAGTGCAGTATTATCACATGTTCTTGCTGGTGCCTGAACGTTCTGCGGGGGGCCAGGAAATACGACAGCCACCTTTTTTCTTGTAATATACAAATATTCCAGCTATAACGATAATCACCAGGCCAAGTGATATGTGTCCGTTCACGGTATGGAAAACCAGATCCTCGATGCGTACCCTCTTGCCTTCCAGTTCTTTCAGGCTCTTTCGTACGTCATACAATTCAATTGAATTATTAACTACGACGTGGTGAATGGGTGTTGGTACCCAAGTTTCGCCATCATTTAGGACCTTTAGAATATGGGAATATGGAGAGAAGGTTACAGTGTCAGTCGACGTGACTATCTCTGGAGAGATAATTGTGATGTCAGCTATCCGAGTAGTACATCCGGCAGGTACATTGATTATTGCCTTGGCAGTTTGACTACTTCGTGGTTGTCTCCGCATGCCATATGGGCTGATATGTTCTTGAAGGTTTTAATCAGCCAGCGGTTTTTTCTATTAAGCCTTCTGTAGTACAAGTCCTCGGTAAACTCATCCATTTCGCAGGACTGTTTATTGTTCGGTTTGATCGGAGATATCTCACAGCTATGATCGTCTGCATCCTTCCAGGCCCAGCTTCCTTCGCATAACCAGGTATCCTCGTTTTCCTGTTGACAGCGATTAACTTCTCCCTCAGTCATGGGGTGATATGCGTTAAGTTCGGTGCTGTAGATAAGGGATTCTGTTTTTATCTTCGGAATCCACTTCCTTATCTTGATTTGAAGTGGTATTGGGACGACCTTGAATAGACTGGCATGTTGATTGACGTAAATGGGTAGCCGTGCATCGACCAGAACTACGTTGTCCTTAAATATTGCCTGAGCTTTCATTAGCTTGTATGCTAACTGTAACCTGCTAGGGGACCTTCCGTCGGGTAAGAGCTGATCCCTCTTTCATTTATTTTGAATTTTATCCAGCTCGGCTACCATCTTTTTTGGGTCAATCAAGGAGGGATGTACCTTTACAAGGTTAAAGTCCGTTACAAGGGCGATGGCCGCGGATTGTAGTTCTTCCACGTCGTCAACCCAGTTCCTCACTTGGTTTAGCAGCATGAAGAACTTAGTCGCTTCGGAGTACACATAAAAATGATCCTTAAGCGTGTTTTGTACTTTGTTCATTTCGCTTGTAACGCGTTCGAAGTTTTTGTTTACTTCCTCTGTGGTTATTCGAACTAGATCGGAAGTTGTATTTATAATGGAGGCCTGGCTGTCTATATATTCAGTCAGTTGCTTCTTATTTTGGCCTGGTTTGGCCTATCCTGACGTTATTTTGTCCTCTGTTGAAGAGATACCAGGTAATCCTCCTTCCACTTCCTCTAGAATTCCCCTCTGATGCGCTGCAAATGTCGCCATCTATCCAGGGATCCCACTCTTTGATTTTCATCAAAGTGTTTTGGAGCTCCGATAAGTGGACTTCCCACGATGAAGTGTCCTGTCGTCAATATCTCCTCTCCTTGGTCGTCATTATTAAGATTCAACAACGGCCGGGAGTTTAACACTGCTTCGATTTGATAAAGGAGTGTTGTGAACTCCTCAAAGGTGAAGCTGTTTTCGCCGATGACACGCCTGAGATGGTGTTTCACCGACTTAACACCAGCTTCCCACAATCCTCCCATATGGGGGCTTGCCGGCGGGATAAAGTGCCAGTGTATGCCTTCGTTAACGAGAATTGGCGCCAGATGATTATTGTTCCTAAGCGCGGTTACAAGCTCCTTGTCCAATATTCTGGCTGCTCCTACGAAGTTAGTGACGTTGTCCGAGTACAGGTGTTCGCTTTTCCCGCGTCTAGCGAAAAATCGCCGTAACACTTCCAAAAATCGTGTTGTTGAAAGATCGCCGACTGCTTCCAAATGAATTGCCTTCGTTGCCATACAAACAAAAAGGCATATATATCCTTTGAAAGTCTTTTGACCTCTTCCGTTAAAACATCGGATTAGAAAGGGTCCAGCGTAGTCGATCCCAGTATTTTGGAATGGATGTTCTCCTGTTACTCGATGTGCCGGCAAATTCCCCATAAGTTAATTTTCTACATCTTTTTTGTATCCTATGCAAGTAACACATTCTTGAAAACACTTTTTTAATTGGTTCTGCAGTCCGAAAATCCAGAATTCTCCTTGAACGTGGCTCCGCATTAGCTTCAGTCCGCCATGTATGGCAACAATGAGTTTTGGAGCCGACCACCTACTCTCCACCATCTCCGTCCAAAAAGGGGTTGAGCGCCAGCAGTTTACTTATTGGTTCAAGAGGTCTTTTCTTTTGAAGCAACAGAATTTCTCGACCAAAATCTAGCTGTTGCTGTAACTTCACAACGGCTGTTTTGGCCTTCTTGAATTCTTCAACGGAAAGGTAGGTTGACTTAGGTGCTTTTCCTCGTAGTTTAGCTATAAAGCGTAATACCTACGACATTACGCTATTAACCTTATCTACCGAAGAATACTTCCATAAGAGCGGAGTAAGGCTGTTTTCCTCTTCTATTATTGTTGTAACAGCAATAGTTTCCGGTAGTTGAATCCATTGACTCGGTAGTTTTGCCACCAGTGTGGTCCTTTCCACCAGATGTCACATGCTGCCAATTCCTTTGGAGATATTCCCCTTGAAGCGACGTCTGCAGGGTTCTCTTCTGATTGCACGTAGCTCCATTCAACGTTTGGCAGTTTTTTATTTATATTGTCCACTCGGGCTTTGACGAATTTCTCTTTGCTACGTTTATTTTGAATCCAAGCCAGTGTAATCTGAGAGTCACTCCATGCTTGCGATTTGATCCGATCTCCCACTATGTCTTGTATTCTACATAGTAGCTTGCTTAGGAGATGAGCGGTGCAAAGTTCCAATTTAGGGATCGTTTTTTTATTTTTTATTGGATTTACCTTGCTTTTTGCAGCCAGCAAGGTTATTTTAGCTCCAATTTTTACATACACCACTGCTGCATATGCTTTTTCCGAGGCATCGCAAAACCCATGAATTTCTATGTCGTCCGCAGATGACCTTCCAGACCAGCGAGGTAGGCTTATATTTCCCAGACTTGGTATTTCGCTAGCATATTCTTGCCAGATCCGTGCAAGATTGGGGTCCAACTCAGTATCCCATGCAAGCGGCAATTTCCAGAGCTCCTGAATATAAAATTTTCCTTGCAGAGTCACTGGTGTAAGCCATCCGAGTGGGTCGAAAATCCTTGCCAATTGCGAAAGAACCAAACGTTTTGTAATGCGTGTTAGTTTAGGGCAATCAACTATAAAGGAAAAGACATCCTGTTTGGGGTCCCATTGCAAGCCTAGAGTCTTAGTTGACTCGTCCTCCTGGATGGTAATCTTCTCAGTCGAGTCGCCACCTTGAATTACAGCGAGGATTCGATCGTCGTTGGAGACCCATTTCTAGCAGGTGCAAGCCAGCCTTCTCCATAATGCTTCGGAGTTCGAATTGTATTTTGACGCAGTCATCGATGGAGTCCCCACCAGTAATAAGATCATCCATGTAGAAGTTTTCTCTTAGTCTTCTCATCTGACGGCTAAAAATGGTGCTGCTGAAGTTCCATATTTTTGCTGAAGTTAAATTCTTTGACTTCTGCTTTGGGACTATCTCTCCATAGAATATACTGATATTCTTGGTCTTCTTTGGCTATTTCAATTTGGCGATACATTTTCTTGAAGTCAGCTGTCATCACGTATTGCCATTGTCGCTATTTTAGCAAGATATCAAAAATGTCCTTTTGTATTCTAGGACCGACGAGCATCACATCGTTGAGGCTCAATCCATTGGAGGTTTTTTCAGAGGCGTCAAACACTACCCTAAGTTTGAAGTTAGACTGTTCGGTCTAATGACTGCCTGATGTGGCAAGTAGTATTTTCCTTTTCCACTTGTGTTGACCGGTTCCATGTGCCACAGTCTTACGTACTTTTCCATAAAGGCACTATAATCGCTGAAGATCTGTGGACTTCTCTTGAACCGTTTCTCCATTTGAAGGAGTCTAGCCATGAATTGTTTCCTAGAGTTTCCGAGTTCACACTTTTTGCGAAATGGTATGGAAACCACAAGCCGACCTTCATTATCCCAAGTAGTGGTTTTCTGGAAGTGTTCTTCACTCTCTAGGTCTTCTTCTCGTTCGTTGGTATCGCTTTCCAATTCCCAGAAGCGCTCGAGATCGTCCAACCGTATTGTTGTAGCTGCGCTGATCACCTTGTTATTGCACTCTCTGGATAATTGCCCAGAGACTATCCATCCAAGGTTGGTTGTCTGTCCCAAGATCTGTTTGATTTTTTTAATCTTCCCTATCATGATCGACGGCAGCAGGTCAACTCCTATTATAAGGTCGATCCTGGTAGGCTCGTTGAAGTGAGGGTCGGCTAGCTCGCAGCCCTTCCAGTCCTTTGCAACGTTTATATTTATTTGTTTGCTTGGTAGAGCTCTTCGCAGCTTTGGGTGAACCAAGGCTTGCGTTGTCGCTTCAAAACTACTTGCAAACCTTGGTCTTATTTCCAGTCGCACACTACTTTTTACTACGTCCATGCCTTCTGAAATCCCCTGGACTTCTATATTGCTTTTCGTCCGCCGAAGTTTCAGAAGTTGTACTGCTTCCTCTGATATTAGAGTTTTTTGTGAGCGTCCATCAATAAGGGCTCTCAACTGCTCATAATTTCCAGTTTTGTTTTTTACTAGAACAAGAGCTGTGGCCAGTAACGTATCTTGCCCTTTATTCTATTTAAGGCAATTGCTAGTTACGACCTGATTTTTGGCTCCATCGTCGTGAAGCCAGTTATGATGTGCTTTAGGGCACCGTTCACATGCCCAGGTCTTTTTACAATCTTTTATGTTGTGTGCTCCTAAGCATTTGTAACAAAGCGAGTTTTTGTATACAAACTCTCTACGCTTTCCAATAGGCTCCGCTTTAAATTTCAAGCATTTACTTATCTCATGCCCCTCTTTTTGGCAAAATCGACATTTCTTATTGCTTGTCTTTTCGGCTTTTTTATAGGGGGCATTATTTTGCATTGAGTCTATTGAAATATGTAGCTATTCAATAAAACCCAGCACATCTTGCAGAGACCGAATCTCTCTGGCCTTCCTTACGTGTTGTTCGTATAGTTGTAAGACCTCTGTAGAGAAACGTCGAATCAATATTTGGTTAGTGAAAAATTCTCGTAGAACGATTGCCACTCCTTCGGATCTCCGCTAAATGTAGGCAGAGTTGTTTTCGGAAGTTCCGGTCTGTCGTCCTCTCTATTGCGTACGTTGAATTTAGCGCTTAATTCCCTCTCGCTCGATGAGTTTCCTGTCCCCGCTAGTTGCTCTTGGACTTTTTGTAGCACTTCATTTTGCCTTTTTAGCAGTGCCAACGTTTGTTCGGACATCAATCTGATTTGCTTTTTATTTTAAACTTTTGGATTAACTTGGCTAACCGTTCAAGGTATTTTTTGTTTGATCGCCTGGTTGACCTAGCTGTGCCTCGACTCACAACTTGTTGATGTTAGCCAAGAATACAAAAGAATGCAACAGAATTTTCACTAGATTTTTACTTGATACACCGGCGGATGGCTCGAAGGACCAAAAAATGTAAAGAAAATACACTTCTAAACACTTTTATGAGCTTATTTCAACTGCCTTTGTAGGGGATTGTATGTCTCTACACTTTGCGAGTTTATTTAGAACTTGTCTTTGTACAAGATTGTATGTCTCTACACCTTGCGAGTTTATTTAGAATTAACTTAACACTGCTGCTGTAGAGAGTCGCCGCCGTCGCTGCCGCTGCTGTCGCTGGTGCAGTCGCTGGTGCAGTGGTGTCGGGTTCCTGCAGTTGGTCGCGGCTCGGAATTTGCTGACCAAGCACACGTGGCGGATATTTAGGCTACGTTGGTCAGCGATCCCAAGGTTTTGGGAATGCTGCATGTTACTTAGGCAACTTTGCCTCGTGAGCGGTTGCGCTTCTCGTCCAATAAATAACGAAACAAGTTTGAAAAAAAAAAATTTACGTTAAAAACAATATATAAACATTAAACGGAAACTATAGTAATCGAGTTAAACAACTAGTGACGCAGTCAGTAAACAACATAAAGCTCAGAATGGAGCGCTTACACAAAAACACTCCAACTTATTTGCGGACCCAGATGAAAAATTAACTTACACCACCAGAGTGATAGGGAAAATAAGGACATCATCGGATGCACCGGTATATAGCAAGCACTTTCCTTCTCCAACAGAAAAACATTGAGAGGTGAAAATGGACGCCTCCCAAAAAAATATTTAAAACAAAACAAAGATAGACTTAAACAAGGACGCGGTAAGCGCGATGATAAGATATAAGACGAACTTTAACAGGACGTCATACTGGCGTACCCAGACTTCAAAAAGGAATTCAAATAAACAATGGACGCTTCAAACTTCGACATATACGCCGTCCGAGAAAAAGAATTCCGATCGATCACTTTCATTTTCCGTACGCTCTCGATGACCGAAGAAAACTATGCAGCAAATGAGAAAGAAATGCTAGATATAATATGGGCACTACAGAGCCTTCGAATGTACGGAACAGACAAGGTGATAATAAACACAGATCACCAACCATTGACTTTTTCTCTCAGTTAAAAAAACCATAATGGGAAACTCAAAAGACGCAAAAGCTACTTAAAGGAATACAACCATGAGCTAAGATACCTCTAAGGTACCTTTAACGTAGTAGCCGACGCTCTTTCCAGAATCCCAGCAAACCCCAAATAAATAGTACAACGGCAACGATTCATAGCGACGAAAGTTCTTCGCATAAATTGATACCAGTCGAGATTGTCCCCATTAATGTATTTAAAAATTAACTATTTCTACTGATATCAGACGAGGAGTTCCATATCCCTTTCCCTACTTTTCATAGGCGCATAATAAAAAGGAAATCATATTCTGAGAAAGATCTGGTGAACATTCTAAAAAAAAAATCGTGAACGGGATTTTCACACCCGAACACGTAATGCGTATAATTCAGAATATCTATCCACAGCACTTTAGCAATTACAAGGCTAGGTACACGCAAAATCAAGTCGCGGACGTAAATTCAGAGAGCGAACAGGATAATATTGTATTGTAGTTTCCAAACACATAAGGGAAACGCCAGCGAAAATAAAATCCAGATACCAAGTTTTTTTTTCCTGGCGTCTTGAAAAAAACGGAAGCCACGGCAAGAGCATGCGGAACTTGCAAAATAGCTAAATACGACAAATATCAGCTGCGTGGGGAGGTTCAAACAACCCCCATACCGACGTACCCCGGTGAAATCATTTACATAGACATTTATACGACCCAAAGACAACTAGTACTGACGCCCATAGATAAATTCTCAAAATACACTCAAATAAAACTGTTAAGATCGAAGGCATCAGAAGATATAAAACACCCACTAAGGGAAATAATAATAGCATTCGGTATGCCCAAGCAAATTGTAATGGACAACCAAAATGCTCTAAATTCAGCAGCTATTAAATTTCTGCTGCAAGAGCTGCAGGCAAAAGTCTACACGACACCGCCCTACACTTCGACTATCAATGGGCAAGTCGAAAGATTTCACTCGACTCTAACAGAAATAATGAGATGCCTTAAGCTAGACGAAAGCACACTTGAGTTTGAAGAACTACTCTTTAAAGCAGTTAAAGAGTACAATACGTCAGTCCATTCAACAATACAGAAAAAACCAATAGACATATTTTTCGGAAAACAATTAAGCCCAAACCCCCAAGAACTTCAGGATCAGCCGAAAAATAAAAAGAAAACAGAATACTGACTTAGAGTACCACAACCGAAGAAATAGCCCAATAAAGAAATATAAGATATGGTCGAAACTAACACAGAGATACAGAAAGGAAATAGTCCAAGAAGATAGGAACACAACAATAAAAACACATTTAGGGAAAATAGTACACAAAAATAATATAATATTAAGATATAACATCCATTCGCAGGTTACTTTTATTGGTAACTTGTTTCGGACAGGCTTTCATACTAGACTACACCCACTCCCAACTCATTCTCATAAAAACGGGAATCGCAGTCCTGCAAAACGGGACATTCAAAATTATCCACGTGCTTAACATCGAAGAATACGAATCCACGTTCGGTGATATATCGAACAGATTAAACAAAGTTACCAAAACACACCCACTTTTCCCTTTCCTAAAATTCGAACTCGTGAAAGCCTTTAAAAGACAAACAAGAGCAACAGATGCTTTGGGAACGGCATGGAAGTGGTTGGCCGGTTCGCCGCGACAATGTAATAATAATTAATAAAATAATCGTACAACTCAAGAATAATAATAGACGGTTAATAATAAAAAAGTTACTAAATGACAGAATTAAACAATTAAGCTTAATAACCAACAATACAATAAAGACCAGATCGGAAAATAAAAATTTTATAGATGAAAAATCTCTATATTGCAAAATAAAAATTACACATACTTAGAGAAGAGCTAAATAACATAATTCACGCAAAAGATTGGGCAAAGGCAGATTCTGTAAATCCATTATAATATCAGAATACCAGATTGAACAAATCAAAAAGCTATTCAATAAAGAGATTATTTCCATAAACTTAGAAGAACTGCTAGAATTTTCAAAAATAAAACGAGCGAAACAGTCGAGCGGCGCGAGTTACCCTATATACCCCGACCCTTTCACAAGCCATACACATCTGCCATAGCCTTCGAGAAAGGTCATGCCGCCGCTAAAACCTCCGCTACGCCAAAAACAACATCAGCTCTCAAAATCGTTACGAACTGAATATGTCCGGAAAAAATACCGTACAACCCAGCTGCAGCCACAACGCACAAAATTGTCGCTACGCCAAAAACAACATCAGCCCTCAAAATCGCCACGAACTGGATATGTCCGGACAAAAATACCGTTTAACCTAGCCGCAGCCACAACGCATTTGCCGCTATGCCAAAAAACTCGGCACTGCATGTCGCTGTTATGTATGATTCGTCTCTTTAAACTTAGCATTTAAAAATGTAGCCAGTCACTTGACATTGAAAAGCTGAACAGATTTTTCTTTCGAGCCTTCACCCTTCCATAATACCATCAAGCTCCCGAGAGATAACTCGCAACATTGGAATATCCTTCGACGTATGTTTCCATAAAAAGTACGTAATTGTATGATTCTAATCGCAAGCTACAAATTAATCATAACACTGCAGTACACTGCCTCCTTGCATAAATTTCGATATGTTGCCAATTATTTATCCCCGCAATTTCCTAGCGCGCGAAAGGAAAAGAAGTCGAGTCACGCTCGCATCATTCGTCCTTTTCTTTCCTACACAAGTAAAATAGTTATAACGTCATCGACAACTTGTTTGCTGGTCGGAGGGTCGAAATGGTTTAACTAATAACTTCAGTGTTTATTGTCCGATCGGGTTGCAATTTGGAGGATAAATTTATATAGTATTTTTATATATATATATACTAAAGCAGAACGTTAAGAAATGAGTAAATCACAATGTAAATTACCGGTTTGCGGGGGCGGTAGGCGTGTTACTCCAAATTGAAAATAAACCTGATCTGCGTATGGTATACAGGAATCTTCATGCTGAATTTGGTGTTTGGTGGTTTTTCTAAAAGCTGAGAACGGCGCGTTAATCCAGACAGACGGACAGACAGACGGACATGGCTCAATCGACTCGCCTAGTGATACTGAGAAAGAATATATATACTTTATGGGGTCTCCGACGCCTCCTTCTGCCCGTTACAAACATTTGCACAAAGTTTGTATAACCTTTTTTGACCATTTTCAATGGTCTAAGGGTATAAAAATTTATAATATAATAATAAATAAATGTGAAAGCACAAAATGTGAACCTGCCCACCTGGGGAACCGAACCTTAATTTCAACTGCCGCATGAGTTGATCAGTGGTCAAGTGAGCTATGCACCGGTCCGATTAAGTCTGTATTCGGGGTTCGCTTGCCGCCGCGATCGACATGTGAAGTGTTGGTGTTGATTTTCATTGAATACAAATTTTAACGTGTGCTAAAATTCGTTACATTTACTTCCTCTTGATTATTTGGCACGAGTTAAAAATGTGGATTGTGTCTTCTCGCTCTGTCTAATGTCTCCACGCATGTGAGTTAAGACGAGTGGCACAGCTACAGCGGCATAGCGACGGCTTGGAACGCAATCAGCGACTTTGGCAGAGGATAAGTTTAATTATTAATTGTGCCACTTAATCCAGTTACTTCCAAAAGTAACACCTATAAAATAAAAGGTGTTTTTTTTTAAAAGAAAAATAAAAATATTTTTTAATTGGTGCCCGAGCAGGAACCGGTAAACAGAGCCTTCGCGCGTAACGTTATAGTAGCTAAAGTAGCTACAAGTTCGCAGCGCAGTGCCTAAAAAAGCCACAGTGAACACTGACTAAATAAAAGAATTACAAAAAAAGTAGAAGAGCGGAAAAATCGCATTGTGTAAAAGTGCCTTCAAAAAAAGAAGCCACACAAGAAATGCTGTATATATCGGTATTTATTTATTAGAGTGATCAAATTATTAGAGTAATTAAAATTAATATTTATTTTATTGCATTTTATGGTTTTGGTTTTTTTTACTGACCGTAAAATATGAATGATTAAATAATAATCATATTTTAACGTAAGCATATTATGAATATTATGACTATGTACACATGCATGTAAATACTTGTGTACGTATTATGAGCGGAGTCACCCGGTGCTACAGCTGTCATAACAGCGGATTAACATTCTATGTGTCGATGCATAATTGAACTCAGCTGTATTCTTTCTAAAGCTCTCTTGTAACTTCGCGGTCATAGCGACACGACGTAGTTTTATGTATACTAAAAACAAATGAATTTAAATGGAGAAATAAACTGAAGATAAATCGTGCATATATGATTCTTATTTGCGAACCCCATTACAATGATGCCAAAGCAGTGAGGCATCACAACTATTCATTGGTGGCCCATGAGGGGAAACTTGCTTATAAGAATCATATTTAATAATTGCTAAAAGCTGTTTGGCAATTTTATCTTCGTTGTTGGCTTCATCCAGATAAATCAACGTTCAACGTGCCTACCTTTTCTGTCGCGCTCGCTCTCATCACGACAAAGCAGTATACGCAAACATTCGCGCTCGCTCTCATCACGACAGAGCTAAGTCCCGTTGCCCTTCGATTCCGTTAGAATTGCCGAAATCTCTTTCAACTTAAAAACAAGACGTCAAAGAAGAACATAGATAACATACATTAGCATTTGTGCACATTACATACAGTGGAGCAAAGTCAGTATAAATCATGTCGAAGTTTGATCAACTAGTGCGAGTTCAAACTGACCGCATTGAGTTTTTGAAGCGCTTGTTCAGTAATGTGAAAAAGGACTCGAGTGTGCGGAAAACGGAAATATATTTCGAAAAATGTTTGAATCAAATCGACGAGCATAACAAAGCATTTTATGAGACGCATCACACACTTATATGCATGGCAGACCACGAAGAAAGTGTGTATAACCAACAAAATACAATCTGCCAATTCGAAGACCTAGGCATGGAAGTTTACTGTTTTGGGGCAGAAGAAAAGAAACGAATCTATCCAGTTACATTGACGCACAACGAATCAACTAACTCCACAATAACAACACATGTAGAGGAAGTACGGATACCATTGCCAAAATAACCAGTTCCGAAATTCTCTGGCAACTGCGCGGACTGGGCAAGTTTTCATGATGCATTTTTACGCTTGATTCACAATAATGAACGTCTGGATAAGATTCAAAAGTTCCATTTTTTAAAGGAAGCATTACCATTAGGCCTGGACAACGACATTCGCCAAATCGCTTTAACTGAAGCAAACTATGAAGTCGCTTGGATCACACTCCTACAACGGTATAACAACCCACGCATTGTGTTCGCCAGCCACATGAACATGCTCTACAACTTACCGAATCTTTCTAAAGAAAAATCTGCTGACATACGGTCTATGGTTAGTACAGTCAACGTCTGCATTGCCGCTTGCAATACCGTCATGGCGCCGCTACAGGGAGGAGATTTTTGGCTGACTCATTATCTAACAACCAAACTACCTAAAGACACTCACACAGCGTGGGAGCATCATCTGGGCAGCAAGATTGACGTTCCTTCATACAAAGATCTGCAGCAGTTCATCAATGATCGACTTGTTACGTTAGACGCTATTGAAAGTCGTAACGCGTGCAGCGGCATGAAACAGTCAAATGAACCTTCAGACGGTACTAAACGCGTGCGTGTGCACAGCGCCCACACCAGGTCGGGTGCTTCCGCGTCCGCTTGCTATCATTGTGGCAATTTACACATCCTTCGAAGATGTCCGCAATTTCTTTCAATGGATTGCTACCAACGGAAAGAACTCGCACCTCAATCACCGGAGTCGGTCAAGATTCAGGCCGACGCTGCAAATTCATCGTAAGTTGTTCGGTGCAAACAGCAACCAACCCAAATTTCTCATTAAAGGTCGACGATGCTTATGTTCTGAACACGTTGACATCACACATGCCAAGTCAAAGTTTCCAGCAGGAAACTGGAGTCATATCCATGGTCTCATGCTCGCAGACCCCTATTATTATAGATCCAAGCGAATCGATATAATTTTTGGAGCCGACCTTATGGCACAACTCTTGCTACCTGGAACAAAGATTGGCTTGCCAAACGAACCCATAGCGCAGAATACTCAACTCGGATGGGTTCTGTTAGGCAATGTTGGCAACACGCATATTACACGCCACATTCGTTGTAATCATGCCATAATAAACTCCGAAGAGCTGCTTAAAGTATTCTGCGAGGTGGAATCAGTTCCAGAACACCCAAAGCTCTCCAAAGAAGATCAATGGTGCGAGTCTTTCTTTAAACAGACCCATCAACGTCAAGCAGACGGCAGTTATCAAGTCCGTTTGCCATTCAAGAGGAACTTTGATCCCAGTATGACGCTCGGAAAGTCTCATCAGATCGCCGTAAACAGATATCTTCAACTCGAAAGGCGTCTTCAAAGGGACCCAGACAAATGGAGCAGATACTGCAAAGGAATTGAAGAATATTTTCAACTAGGACAAATCACGTTGGCAGAGACGAGCGAAAACTCAACCATAACCACGGATTCCTACGGTCAGCATGTTGCATCATGCGTGCTACCACATCATGCAGTTTTCAAAGAAGAAAGCCTCACCACAAAACAACGTATCGTTTTTGACGCATCGGCCCGGACCTCAAATGGCAGATCGTTAAACGATGTACTATGTGTCGGTCCCACGCTGCAAAATGATCTGCCAGCCGTTCTCTTAAATTGGAGACAATATCAGTTTGTTTTAACTGCCGATATACAACGAATGTATCGCTGTATCAATGTCCACCCTGATGACACGCAGTACCTGAGGATTTTATGGCGGGCGGCGGATGGAGACATCAAACAGCATTGCTTAACTACCGTCACGTTTGGAACAGCGTCTGCACCTTATACAGCGCTAAGAGTCATCCATCAAATACCTGAAGACACACAGACAAAATAACCTATGGCATCCAACGTTCTCAAAAATGAGATATATGTCGACGACATTCTCTCAGGCGATCATTCACACGAGGCAGCAATACGGAAAAGTTTGCAAACTATGCTAGCTTTAAAATCCTCTGGCATGGAGCTACGAAAATGGGCTAGCAATGACCAGGATCTGATGGCAACGATACCTCTCGAGCATCGATGCAAGCAGACATCCCTCAGTTGGGACAATGCGGACACCATCAAAACACTGGGTATGTACTGGTTGCCCAAGCAAGATTGCTTCACTTATAAATTACAAGCAAATACTTCAGCCGGTATAACAAAACGGGAAATCCTATCGACCATAGCACGTTTATTTGATCCTCTTGGATTAATCGCTCCAGTTGTAATTTCAGCAAAGATTATATTGAAAGAAATTACACTAGCGAAGCAATATAACGAGGACGGATCGAGTACATCACTGGATTGGGATGAGCCAGTTCCCAACACCATTGCCGTCAAATGGCAACAATTTTGACAGCAACTAATGAATATTAACACAATCAAGATACCACGCAGCGTCAAATTTATACCACAATTTAGTAGTGAGATACAACTGCACACCTTTTGCGATGGATCCTCCAGTGCTTACGCAGCAGCAGTGTATGCACGCACCCAACAGTCTGATGCGACTTTGTATACAACTCTCATCGTTGCGAAATCAAAAATTTCGCCAACTAAGCCGTTAACAATACCGCGCACTGAGCTATGCTGTGCAGTATTAGCTACCAAACTCACCAAATGGGTGCTGGAGAATAACCGATGGACCAATGCATACATATCTACCTTTTACTGGACCGATGCTACCATTGTTCTGCACTGGATTAAAGGAGACATTACTAGGTGGAAAACGTTTGTAGCCAACCGAGTGTCTTACATTCTCGACCACACCTCAGCGGCTCAGTGGCACCACATAGACACATCGGAAAACCCAGCAGATTGCGCAACCAGAGGCCAGAGCCAAATACCTGATATTTCGTGGCATGGCCCATCCTGGCTATGCAAAACCCACAATATTTGGCCAAACACGCAATCACAATTGCTCAATCCAGAAGAAACGGATCTGGAGGCCAAATCCATAAAAATCAGAGCCTTCACTACCTTGTCAGACACAAAGGATTCTATTATTGACCGATTCTCGTCGTATACCAAACTGCTACGTGTCACGGCATACATGTTACGATTCTGCCACAATGCTCATGCTCGAGCACAACGAAGCCACGGATCACTCTCTCCTGACGAACTGGATGAGGCCCTGTGCTGCATAGGTCGCCTTGCACAATCCGATACATTTCACGCCGACATCCAAGCGCTTAAAAGGAACAAGCCGTTACCACCCCGTAGCACACTTTCAAATCTTACACCGTTTCTTGACAACAATATCTTGAGGATTCGTGGCCGTCTCAAGCATTCAAATCTCTCTTTTTCTAGAAGACATCCAGTTATATTACCTCATTGTCACCTACTTACAGATTTGGTAATTCAACACTCTCATCAGCTCACTCTACATGGTGGCGCTCAATTAACACTGGCTCACATACGATACAAATTCTGGATTCCCAGAGGCAGACAAGCAGTCAGGCGAATCATCCGGAAATGCGTCACATGTTTTAAGGTATCTCCAGTCGTAGCGAAGCAATTAATGGGTGACTTGCCATTGCATCGTGTCAACCCCCCAACTCGTCCGTTTATTACAACAGGAGTTGACTACACCGGTGCGATTGAACTTCAAGCCGCGCGTGTACGAGGATCTACTACCTACAAAGGCTATGTAGCCATTTTTATATGCTTAGCAACCAAGGCAGTCCACTTGGAAGCAACAACACATGACGCGACAATTCTGGTCCCAATGGTTTCGTGATTGGTTGTCACACTTGCAAACTCGGCCTAAGTGGTGCCAAATCAAAGAGAATCTTAACATCAACGACTTAGTCATTATAAAGGATGATAATCTACCACCAGCTAAATGGACTGTAGGCCGAGTCGTCGAACTGCACCCTGGATCGGACTCGCTAGTTAGAGTGGTTACATTAAGGACGAAATCTGGCATTCAAAAGAGGTCAATCACAAAGCTTTGTCCACTTCCTATTTCGACATAATTATGATCAACGGATCAAGAATCACAAGGAACCTTCATGCTGGACGATGCATTGGCGGGCGGCATGTACGGATTATGAGCGGAGTCACCCGGTGCTACAGCTGTCATAACAGCGGATTAAAATTCTATGTGTCGATGCATCATTGAACTCAGCTGTATTCTTTTCTAAAGCTCTCTTGTAACTTTGCGGTCATAGCGATAAGACGTAGTTTTATGTATACTAAAAACAAATAAATTTAAATGGAGAAATAAACTGAAGATAAATCGTGTATGATTCTTATTTGCGAACCCCATTACAATGATGCCAAAGCAGTGAGGCATCACAACTATTCAACTTGCATACATTCATATCGATCTATCACGCCACCTATTAGTTTAGTCTTAGCATAGATGCACATGTATTTTGGCTAATTGACATGTGCTTGGAAAAGAAGAGTCGAGTCACGCTCGCATCGTTCGTCCTTTTCTTTCCTGCACAAGTAATATAGCTATGCCGTCATCGACAACTTGTTTGCTGGTCGGAGGGTCGAAATGGTTTATCTAATAACTTAATCTAATAATCTAATCTTAATCTAATAACTTATCTAATAACTATGCTGGTTAGTTTGGCAAAAGCCAGGAGTTTTTGGGGTGCCAGGCCCGCTGCTTCTTCCAGTGATGCATGCAGGGGGCTTCCAAGGAACTTCGCTCTCGAAGTCATGAGAGCGGGGCAGTCGCAGATGAGGTGCTCCAGAGTTTCTTTTACTTCTGGTACGTTGCATTTCCTGCATTCGTCATTGTCGGTCATGCCCAACTTCTTAGCGTGAGTTGAGGTCAAGCAGTGACCCGTGAGTATATCCATCATTGTTCTACAGTCTCTTCTCGGGAGCTGAATGACATATTGGGCTAATTTCGCGTTTGTGTTGTTGCACATAGTGCGGGTTATCTTGCAGTTTATTGTGCTGTGCCACCTTTTTCCTGCAGTTACCGCAGCACCTTCTTCTAAGCTGTGGCTTAAAAATCGCAGCGGTATCTTCAAGTCTTCAACTGTCAGTTGTCTAGATTCGGCACCCTCTTTCGCTAGCCTGTCTGCCATCTCGTTTCCGTCAATGCCCTGGTGGCTGGGAACCCAAAAGATGCGCACCTTCGAGCGGCTGCTTAATGCATCTAATGCTTCTCTGGTTGGCAGTACACTTTCGGAGCTGATGACATAGCATTGCATAGATTTGATAGCCGCCTGACTGTCGACAAAGATGCTGACCCGATTCTTGTTGAGCGTTGTCGCAAGTTCTGCAGCCTTCTTGATAGCAAAGACCTCCGTCTGGAAGATGCTACAATAATCCGGCAACTTGTACGACACTTGGATGAGCGGATCTGCACAGTAGACCGCGGCGTCCACGCCGGTTTCCATTTTAGATCCGTCCGTAAATAACTTTATTGCGTTTTCGTCCATGCCGATTTTCCAATCTTCATGTCCCATTAGAGTGGGCGTTCTAGAGAAGTTGTTTATTGGAGTCATATAGTCCGTGCTATTGAATGACTCTCCTCCTACTTCGCTGTGCCCATAATTTGCGAAGGCCATATTTCCCGTAGCACAAAGACGTTGCACGGTCTTTTGTGCTAGTAGTTTGGCCTGTATGTCAATGGGGAGAACTCCAAGTATCACTTCCAAGGCTTTTGTTGGAGTAGATCTCAGTGCCCCAGTAATGCACATCAGTGAACGTCTTTGTACCCTTTCCATTTTTAGGAGGTATATGGATTTCTTAGTGGGCTTTCACCATACTAGGACACCGTAGAGTAGTATTGGACGAACAATTGAGATGAAGATCCAGTGCATAAGTTTGGGAGACAAGCCCCACGTGCCACTTAGCATCTTTTGCGATGCGTATAGTGCATTTGTGGCTTTCTTTACCCTTTCCTCGACATTAGTTTTCCAGCTCAACTTGCTGTCCAGTATTATTCCTAGATACTTCACGCTCTTTTTTGGCTCGAGCATGGCAACGTTTTTAGATAGCGGAGTCCATTGCGGTATCTTGTATTTCTTGGTAAAGAGAATTAGATCCGTCTTGTCCGTATTGATACTGAGTCCGACCTCCATCGCCCACTTCAGTATTTCTTTAAGTGTACTGTCCATGACAGAGCTGATCGTCACTGGACATTTGCCCACGATAAATATGGCTATTTCATCTGCATAGACGGTTATCTTTGGGGCTTTCCGTTTGAATTTTCTTAAGACGTCGCTTACAGCGGCGACAACACTCCTTCTTGTGGCGTGCCTCTGTGCGCTGCTTTGGTTATGGTTGTGGTTCCCCATTCGGCTCTTACTCTTCTGAAGCTCAATAGATTTCCTATCCAAGAGTTTACAGCCTCGTGGTTTGTTGCTGCTCTCAGGCTCCGCATGATCGTAGATCCGTAGATACATTGTTGAATGCACCTGGTGCACCTGGTACACCTTATGGTAGTGGCTACTAGGGAGTGTAATGCTGTTTTCATCGATTTCCCTTTTGTTTGTAGGCATGTTGGTTGGATTCTACGAGTCGGTTCGTACTTCCTCTTATGTGTAGATCCAAAAGTTTTTCAAAGGTTTTTAGCAGGAAAGAGGTGAGACTTATCGCTCTGTAGTCTTTCGGTTGCATGTGACTGCATTTTCCTGCTTTTGGCAGGAACACAATACATGCTGTCCTCCAGGGTACAGGTACATATCCCTGCCTCAGACATGCTTTAAATATCGATTCCAGCCATGGAGTGACCTTTTCTTTGGTTGTTGTAGATCGAGTACATCTGTGCACCCGGGGAAGTGCTCGCTGAGAAGGGCATAAGTCGCATCCCTGCTGCTACTCGTCCATTGGCCATCGCTGGTTCTTAGTTGGCTCTGAATTGTCGGTTGGCTCGACAGAAACTTCCTAAGCCTGGCGGTGGGGGTGAGGTTACTGCGGTCGATGAACGTGCCGACTAAGTGCCGACGCGCCACATCGCTAACCGTCTCCCTATTCGGCAGTGCCTTTTTGGGGGCTTTCTCTAATTTTTGGCGCGGCCGCTTGTACTGGGCTTTGGCTCTCAAGCCATCCTTTGTCTTTTTGGGCCCTTCCCTACTATGGGAGTTGGAACCCTTGACTGGGGAGCGCAGGAGGCTTTCTTCCATCTCAGCACTAATGTTGTTGCCTTAAGGGTCGCTGTCCGAGTCTACATGGACTCTGGTACCGCGCCGCATCTTGGCATTTTTGGAAGTTGCGGCAGTAGTTGTGCAACTGTCCTGGCCTGCTCCCATTAGTACAGAGGTGTGACCGCTGGCGACTCGTAGAGGGGTTTTCAACCCCCGTGCCCGCCGGTGGTAGCAGTCACGCCTTCCACCGACGTTTGGGCTGACATCCCAGCCCGAGTTGAATCACTTGCTGGCTCCATCTCTATCCTTTATTGATTTATTGATTTTGTTCGTGGGAACCACCCCATAGCATTTTAGGCCTATGTGGCAGGCACCTCTGACCATGGCTCCGGACACCACAACACCAGACTTTGATAGTCCGCGTGTTGTTGCGTCCTTGCATCAGCTGGGCCGTGTATTGGCCCAAACCCCAAGCAACAGGACAGTGTCTGACTCTGAAGTTTGAGTCAATACACAGCCCATTGCCAGCCGGCACCCTCGTTAAGGGTTCAGTCAGAGGATTTATGCCAGCCAACCGAAAATGTATGTGCATATATAATAATACTCATGCATATTTAATTTGTGTACACACATACATTTGTGCATTTGTGGGAGTAGGTGTCGTGGTTGATCGATGTGAATGTATGCAAGTATTTACATGCATGTGTCCATATTCATATTATGCGTACGTGCACATGTGATTATTATTTCATAATTTATATTTTAGTGGCAGTAAAAAATACAAAACCTTTGTATTATTATCATACAATTAGATTTTATGGCAACAGACGTCGAAGGGTATCCCACTGTGGCCTGCCTTTCGACTGTTGTTCTCGAATTAAAATGAAATGAGGATCACTTTTTGCCACGAAATCTTTAAATACGAGGAACACGTCTGATTTATTAGTTATTCAATGTCACACAATAATGTGTATATTGATAAATAAGTAGGACATAGTAGTTTTTATTATCAATATTTGAGAGCGTAATCGGTCCACATACATCAGAATGAATTTCAAAGAGTAGGCATCCAATATTTTCTTTGTTTTTCTATTTTTAAAATTTTAGCCTTGATTACTTTCGGTTGATACAAGCCTCACGTAATTAATAATTAATATAAAAGTGAGAGTCTCCCCGCGGAGAAGGCTCGAGGCACTGCGACCATTATGATCTTTTGTACCTAAAATGCTCTCCCTATCTTGACAAAAGCTGTTCTGCTTCTCTACTGAAGCCTAAAAGGTCTTTCGTCGAGCTACGGACCTGCGGTTTCCACGTGCAGATATTTCCTCCTTGCCCATACCAAGGCCGGACAGTCACACACAATGTGTTTGGTCGCTTCGTCGTCCTCTTTGCAGAGCCTGCACTCCGCATCCGAGGACAAGCGCATTTTGGTAAGGTGATAGTTCACCAAGTGGTGGCCACTAAGGTAGCCAACAAGGAGGTAGAGGTCCCTTCTAAAGAGTAGCTTAGTCCTTCGAACAACTGTGGGACTGGTATGCTCTTTAGCTTTCCGCATCCCTGGTTGGAAGAATCAGTTGCGTTCGGTCAACCTTGCAGCCCAGGTTTTCACCAAGGAGGAAATAGTTGACCAAGAAGAGTTCGCGGCCAAGCAGGGGGGCTGATAGCCCGGCCCTCGCTAGTTCGTTCGTTAGCTCGTTGCCCTGGAAGCCGGAGTGGTCAGGTACCCAAAGAAGGGCAACTTAATTCTTTTTCGACTGCCTCTGGAGACAGTTCCAGCAGTCAGCTACCATACGCGAGCTTACTCTTTTCGAGGAGAGGGCTAGTATCACCGCTTGGCTGTCCGAGAAGATGTATATATTCGCTCCTCTAATCCCCTTCTCAAGGATAAGACGGAAGCAGAACTCAATGGCATGAACCTCTGATTGAAAAACTATGGGCCAGTTGCATTCGAGGTTTTGGAGTTAGGACCATATATCCTGGCTCCAACCCCCTGATCAGTCTTTGACCCGTCGGTGTACCGATGTACACCATTGGAGTCTCTGATGGGGTTGCCAGCATCCCAGTCCCGACGGTCTGAGATAAGGGTTCTGAATTTTGCACCAAAGAAGAGTTCGTTGGTCATAGAATCTGATCTGGTGCAGATCTCTAAGCCAGGAATTAAACTAGCATGCAGTGATCTTTGATTGTCGACAGCGTTACGTCAAGAATGCGTCGACAATGTCATGAATGCGTCGACAATGTCATGAAGGCGTCGACAATGTCATTAATGGGTCGACAATGTCGACTATGCAAAGAAGGGCATTCTTATATTAGATCCAATTTGCAATTTAATTAACAAATGCCACTCTATAAATTGTTCAATAGCGGAAGCAGTCGACATGTGGCTCAATCTTCAGTTACCCGAAGAGTTTTCTAAGCAACTTAAAGCAAGACAAGATTTGGCGTTAAACAAATACGCATTATCAGCGTACTATTTACATCGTTTTTTCAGTAAGTTGAAACTATCAAATGATCACAATAGTATCATTTTTGATTTTATGTTAAACAACCTCAATGCTGATAGTTTTAATAATAAATCAGGATATTTTAAAGTACTTTATGATAAGGAAATTAAGCGTCCACTAGTTTTTTGGAACTTGGCGAAGATAAAATATCCAAATTTAACAAGATTAGCTACAAGACTTTTGAAAATACCGGCTTTCTCCGCTCAAATTGAACGCATTTTTTCGAGGTGGAGTCATGTTCATTCATGTGCAAGAAATAAGCTTTTATTTGAAAGATCAAAAAAACTTGTACATATATATTATTCATTAAGAGTTAAAGATGTTTCAGAAGATGACGATAACGAATAAAATAAAAATGAATAAATTGTTCTTTATTTAATAAAATGTATTATATTTCCTTTACTAAGCCATTGTCGACATTGTTGACGTGTCGTCTTCAAACATTGTCGACATTCGATTGTCGACACGTAGACAATCGTGTAGTCTATTGCTGCGGTGGGGCAGGTGCGAAGTGCACCCGTCAAGAAAAGGCACAGCAGCCTATGCAGTTTCGTGTATTTACTGATGGCAGTGACCTGTGTAACTTTTGGCCACCACACAATAGCAGCGTAGGTTACGATCGATCTTACCATCATCTCAAATAACCACCGAATGGTGCAGGACCCCAGATTCTACCATAGAGTTCTCTACATGCCCACATGGCATGAGTAGCCTTGGATAGAGTGTTGTGTAGGTGGGAATTCAAGTTTCGTCGTTTATCAAGGGTTACCCCTAGATATTTGACCTCGTTGGAAAGTCCCACAGGTGAGCCGCCAATTTATAATTGACCTGATGTCAATGGAGTATCGCTTAGTGAAGCGAACATTGCTTTTTGTGGATTGATGCCAAGACCTACATCTTTGCACCAACTACTGACCGTGTTCAGAGCTGATTGCATCAACTCTGTCACGTTGTTGGCATAGTTCCCGCTCACTACGAGAGCCAGGTCGTCGGCATAGCCAATTGCTTCCACGCCCTGTTCTGCAAGTTTAATTAGTAGTTCGTCAACTACTAGGGACCAGAGTAAAGGAGATAGGACGCCTCCCTGGGGACACCCTTTTACCGCACTAATATAGGCGGTCGTTGTGTCCAGGGTAGAGGAGATAGTCCGCTGTTTGAGCATGGCATCAACCCATCGGATTACGGGACTCGCAATGTTTCTGCGCTCCAGCGCAGCAGAGATACCATAGACCCGTAGCCGGTGTTATGGAAAGCACCCTCTATATCATGAAACGAGCACAGAGCAATGTTCTTGGGTACGAAGGCTTTTTCGATTTTACCCACTAATTTGTGGAGAGCGACCTCGTTCGATCTACCGGCTATATACGCGAACTGCGTGGGGTGCATAGGGTTGTTTTTCTGCAGAGAGCACCGAATGTGCATGTCTAAGAGCCTTTCCGCAGTCTTGAGCAGAAAGGAGGTAAGGCTGATAGGCCGTTATGACTTAGGCTGGTCAAGAGGACGATTCCTCTGTGTGGGAATGAATACCACATTGACTCTCCTCCAAGAGTTGGGTATGTGTCCCCACGTAAGACTAGCTCTAAGAAGGCCGACCATTGGATCAAGGATATGATTCAGGCTATTTTGGAGAAGGGCTGGAAAGATTTGATCACCCCCTGGTGCTTTGAAGGGAGCGAAGGAATCTACAGGACATTTGACCTTTTCAGGATCAATGATAGTTTCAGATAGACTGGCTCCACGTGAGTCAGGTGAAAAGGTGGTGTCATCGTGACTGGAGAGATCTGGGTTCGCCACGGAAACTGGAAGTAGTAGTTTTAAATCAAGTCGTTTTATATCAAGAGAGCTGATGGACCTAATGTGTCCAACGGCTCCCCTGACCCAGTCGGCAGTGCGGCTGGCCTGTCCGGTTCCCCCAGAGAACCAGGGCCAAGACCCGTGGTATTGGGGGTGGAAGCCAGCAGCCCAATGGCTGCAGTGCTGTTGTTGGAGTCAGCCGTGAAGGCTTCGCCCTGGGTGGATGCTGTTAAAGTCGCATCAGACTTATCTTGTTTGAAAAGTTCATCCATATTTTGGACCCACGAGTGAGCGGGAAGGAAGGTCACCCACGGCATTTCCCGCATACCGTGGGAAGCCTAAGTGAAACTGGAGGGCGACAGGTATCCAGATTCCGCATACTAACGACCGGGCTACCCCCTGGCCATGCATCCCTTGGCGTATGCTGTTCTGCCTTGCATTGTAGATTTACAATCTTCGGCCGACTACAATTAGTCAGTACCCCTAGCAGAGACATGACCGTGCTAGGGGCCTGCTTCCAGCCGCCCTCACGTGGAGAGTATAGCCGCACTTCCGAC
Organism: Zaprionus ornatus; assembly: GCA_018904035.1. Taxonomy (NCBI): domain Eukaryota; kingdom Metazoa; phylum Arthropoda; class Insecta; order Diptera; family Drosophilidae; genus Zaprionus; species Zaprionus ornatus. Next base: position 26,510 of record JAEIFZ010000231.1, on the reverse strand, counting down.
CGTAAGGAGCAAGGACGGCACGTATCTCACTACTACTAACTAGGGTTACATGTAGTTCCCCTTGCTACCTCTGACGGCTGACGGCCAAACGTAATTCACTACTATTTACTTGTAACAACGTTCGTGTATATGGCAGTGTTTCAAATTTTTTTTGAAATTGCGACATGCCTCTTTCCGCCTTTATAAATCAGTAATAACTGTTTAGAAGCAACAATATTAACTCAACAACCAAAGTTGAATATCACACGTACAAAATACCTTGTCACGAGCGTTTTTTTAAAATTTCATTTAAATCTGACTATAAATAAGTAAGATATGATAAGAAATCAATTCGTTTTAAACGTATATACAGTACTCAGACACACAGAAATAAAACTTTGTATTTGCTGTCGGCCGGTGCTGACGACTAAGCTAGTGAAGAGCTAATAGCTGAGTGGTAAGAATGGCTGACGGAATTTTGTAGAGTTGTGTGTGTGTTGTGGCGCCAGTCCAATTCTCATGTGCGACAGCGTTGCATTCTTTCCATTTTATTTCTTAGTAATCTTATTTATTTATTTTATTCTAATAAACTAAAACTATAAATTTCAGTTAAAAATTGTGCTTGCTCAATTTGATTTCATTGAATTTGATTTATTTATTATGCAATATTTAAGACAAATAAAAAAAAATTTTAACAAATTTTTATTGACCGTTTAAATATTATTTAATGAAAACCAACAAAAATATTTTATATTTTGATCGCGGCAGCATGCGAACTTAATCACTGATGAACTCCTGCGGCTATCGAAAGGGGGTTCGATTCCCCGTGTGGGCAGGTTCACATTTTGTGTGTTCATATTTATTTAATATATTTCGATATATTTAACTTTATAATTTTTATCATTTTTCCCTTATTTATTACATATGTAAGTAAATTTACACAAATATATATACAATATATATATATATATAAATATGTGGGACATTAGACAGAGCGAGAAGACAAAATACATTCTTAGAAGAAGCAAATGTAACCAATTTTGCAGGCGCTAAAATTTGTATTTAATGAAAATCAACAACAGTTCATATGTCGATTGCGACAGCAAGCGAACTCCTAATACAGGCTACATCAGCCCGGTACATATCTCACGTGACCACTGATCAACTCCTGTTAAATCCGTCGGGTATTTTGCAATCGCCTTCCAGTTCAAAGGGGTGTTACAGGATTCCAACGCGGCATCGGCCTCGCATTGTTTGTTCCTAATCGCCAATGTCATCAAGTAATATGCGATGGTATCATGCAAACTCATTATTCTTTCAAGAGCCAAATTCTGTACGGTTTCCCGAAAATTCTCTTACGAGTTTTGTAAGGTCTGGTAGTTTTACTGACTCCTCGGGTTGTGGGCCAATAAAGGGGACATCTGTTAACATTTCTGACTGTCCGCCTCTATTTAGAAATTTCCCAACGAAGTCCGTTCCGCCTAATGTCTCTTTGATGAGAGTCACAATTAGATGTTTAAGTTCTGGGCTAGCTACCGGTGTGCTGGAGGCTGTTGGCCTGATTCCCTCCGGTTGTTCCCCGCTATCGGTACCCAAATTGAGTGCATCTAATGCACTTTCCATTTCTCTATCGTTAGGGACATTGAAGGCTGAATTTATTTACTTCGAACAACACGAAAAACATAATCGTTAATTCTATATGAACTGACCTAACGGATGATTTGGTTATGCGGTTTTTTATAACCTTCGACCATTGAAAATACGAGGGTCGTTTGATAAGTCCGTGACTTTTTGTATTTGCCGCGCACCTGCTCTAAATACAACACTGCTCCTGTCAGCAGTTATCGATTAACAGCTGACTGTAAAATTTTGAGAAAGCTGCGTTTCTTAGTTTGCGTTTTATAGGCATTGAAAGCAGACGATCTCGTGAATTTTAACGAAAATGGAAAAAAGTGAATTTCGTGTGCTAATTAAGCATTATTTTTTGCGTAAAAAATCCATCACCGAAACCAAGGAAAGACTTGATAAATATTATGGGGACTCTGCACCATCAATTTCAATGGTTAAGAAATGGTTTACTGAGTTCCGTTGTGGTCGTACCAGTACAAGTGATGCCGAACGTTCAGGTCGCCCAAAAGAGGTCGTCATGCCAGAAATCGTCGACAAAATCCATGGAATGATATTGGATGATCGGAGAATGAAAGTGCGTGAGGTAGCTGAGGCTGTAGGCATCTCAACTGAACGGGTACATCACATTTTACATGAATATTTGGACATGAAAAAGCTTTCCGCGCGATGGGTGCCGCGATTGCTCACACACGACCATAAGCGCAACCGTGTGACCATTTCAAAGGAGTGTTTGGCGATGTTCAACCGCAATCCAAACGAATTTTTGCGCCGTTTCGTTACCGTAGACGAAACATGGATCCACCACACCACACCAGAGACCAAAGAACAATCAAGACAGTGGGTTTCTCCGGGTGAACGTGCACCAAAGAAGGCCAAGGTGGGTCTGTCGGCCAACAAGGTCATGGCCACAGTTTTTTGGGATGCACAAGGTATCATTCACATCGATTACCTTAAAAAGGGTAAAACGATCACCGGCGAATATTATTCAGAGCTTTTGGACAGATTCGATATTGATTTGAAGCAGAAACGACCGCATTTGGCGAAAAAAAGTGCTGTTCCATCAGGACAATGCACGGGTGCACACGTGTGTAGTCAGCATGGCAAAATTTCATAAATTGGGCTACGAACTGCTACCCCATCCAGCATATTCTCCAGATTTAGCCCCCTGTGACTATTTTTTGTTTCCAAACATGAAGAAATGGCTCGGCGGTAAGAGATTCGGGTCAAATGAAGAGGTCATCACAGAAACAAACGACTATTTTGAGGGCCTTGAGAAAACCTATTATTTGGAAGGAATAAAAAAATTGGAAAAACGCTGGACTAAATGTATAGAGCTAAAAGGAGATTATGTTGAGAAATAAAACGCTTCTTTGACGAAAAAAATATATTTTATTCAAAAAGTCACGGACTTATCAAACGACCCTCGTAGTCAATAAACGGTATTCTAATTTTGTGCAAATGTAAATACATTCTTGCTCAGGATCACTAGCCGAATCGATTGAGCCTTGTCCGTCTGTCTGTCCGTCTGTCCATCTCAACTATTAGAAAAACTAGGAACACCAAATTCAGCATGAAGATTCCTGTATACCATTCGCGGATCAAGTTTATTTTCAATTTGGAGTAACACGCCATCTGCCCCGCAAACATAACATTTTTAATTACATTGCAGTTTACATTTGAAGTACTTATTTCTTAACGTTTTGCTTTAGCATATTTTTTTTTTTTTTTTTTGTAGTTTAGTTTATAGTCGAACTATGATCAGTCGACTTTTTTAAAAGTAAAGAAACAATTAAAATTAGATTTAAATTATTTAGGTTGAAATTTTAAACTAGAGGTAATTTTAAATTAAGGGTAAAAGCTTAAATGTAAAAAAAAAAGAAAAAATTAAAAATTGTGCAAATGTGCAAACTGGGATAAAGAAAAGCCGATCCAACATTTATTGCAGAGGATTGGGGAAAACCCAGAAAAACCCAATCAGATCAGGAGAGTTAGTGTTAGTAACCAAATGTAAATGAAATTATGAGTAGAGTGTTAAAGCATGCAGTATGTTGAAAGTACTACTATGAATACAAAGAAGACAATTATGTATTTGACTAAATTCTAGATAAGTGGGCGAGGAGTTGTAATTTTAAGCTAGATATCAAGTTGTTATTGTTAGCTACAATGAAGTATAGTTTATTATAGTCCGAACATAATACCCTGAATGGCTCATGCAGGGCATAGTTCGAGCTACAATTGGGAAGTTTTAGAGGAAGGTACTCGTAATTACGGGTAATTCTACCAGGGACAGAAAAGTGTAGTCTACTAAGTAAGTCGCTACTATCTATGTCACCTTGGATAAGGTTGTTAATAAATTTAACACCAAGCATGGTTCTACGATTAGCTAGAGAAGGCAGATTAAGTAACAAAAGTCTACTAGGATAGGAAGGAAGTCTTGAATTTACATCCCAGTTAAGGCCTCGCAAGGCAAACATTAAGAAGTTTTTCTGTACGGATTCAATGCGGTCTCTATGAACTGTGTACTGAGGGTTCCAGACACATGATCCGTACTCGAGAATTGGACGAACAAGCGAAGTGAAGAGAGTCTTAGTTAAGTAAGGATCATCAAACTCCTTGGACCATCTCTTAATAAAGCCGAGTACACCCATAGCTTTATTAACCATTGATGATATATGTTCGGAAAACTTGAGTTTTCGGTCCAAACGGACACCTAGATCATCAACCAGGGAAATTCTTTCCAAGGTACAACCACAAAGAGAGTATGATACGTACTTTGGGCAGGCACGTGAATGTCATCAGCTTGCATTTTGAGCTGTTCAGATTAAGGAGATTTGCACGACACCAAGAAAAGAAACAATCTAGGTCAGATTGAAGGCGAGAATGACATGAGTCGTCTCTAAATTGAAAACAGAGCTTGACATCATCCGCGTACATGAGAGTACGTGAGTTAAGTATGACCGTTGGGAGGTCATTGATGAAAAGTGTAAAAAGCAGGGGACCTAAGTGGCTTCCCTGAGGAACACCAGATGTGGCATGAACGGGATAGGAACGAGTATTTTTAAAGAGGACTCGTTGGGTTCTGTCACCCAAATAGCTCACAATCCAACTAACAAGTTTTGGTGAGAAACCGAGAAGATTTAGTTTATGCGCAAGAAGGGAATGGTTGACTGAGTCAAATGCCTTACTGAAATCAGTATAAATGACATCAGTTTGAAGATTTTCCTGAAATCCTTTTACCACAAAGGATGTCAGCTCAAGCAGATTTGTCGTGGTAGAACGACGCTTCACAAATCCGTGTTGAAAAGGGGATATAACGGATCTACTAAAATGCTGCAAGTGAGGAGTAATAACATTCTCGAAGAATTTCGGTATAGCCGACAATTTAGAGATACCTCTATAATAGCTTGCATCAGACTTGCTGCCCTTTTTATGTAAAGGGATGATAAAGGATTCCTTCCATATGGATGGAAACGAGGCAGTTACTAAGGACAGCGAAAATAGTTTGAGCAATGGCTTACATAAGGAGTTAGCACAGTATCGAAGTACACAGGCGGGGATACCATCGGGACCTGGTGAGAAGACTGGTTTAACCAATCGAAGATCCCTAATAAGTGAACTTTGATTCAGTAAAGGTGTGAAGATGCCATTCGAGCTTGGTACGCTATATGGATAGGAGTGAATGTTTGGCGTAGAGGAAGAATAAGTTGTTTGAAAAAACTTGGCAAACATATCGGCAATAGCCTGATCTGTGTTCGCCTCAGCGTTATCGAACATAAGTTTAGAAGGAAAGCCCGCTGACCTACGCTTCATGTTAACAAAACTATAAAACTGTTTAGGATTCTGAAAGAACTGAATCCTACATCTGGTCAAATAGTTTTTATAACACTTCGCGTTAAGCACGGTCAAATTTGCCCGAGCAGTTAGGTAGCGGGAAAAGACAAGCGGTGAGTTTTTCAGCTTGTATTTCTTAAATAAGCTACTCTTTAAGTTTTTTAAGCGAGACAACACTTTTGTAAACCAAGGAGGCCTACTTGAGCTTGTCGGATAGAAAAACGGAACACAGATATCAAAAGCAGAGTTAAGGGTTTTATAAAATATATTGATAGCCACTGACATATCAGTTAATAGATAAAAGTCAGACCAATCACAATATGAAATTAAATAATTTAAGTATTCAAAGTCTGATTTCTTAAAGCAGCGCACGCGATTGCACGGCTTTACACTTTTATCCACAAAGCTAATACCCAAGTCGAGATTCACTTCGAAAGTGGGATGATAAGGATCTTCAGGTAGGGAAAGAGGTTGTGCCCTGTCTAAAATCCCCCTGGAAGGATCTGAGACGAAACATAGATCAAGCGATCTGTTTAAAGTGTTTTTGACATGATTAACCTGCGACAAAGACATGTCAAACAAACCGTCAAACAGATCATGTTGCCGGGAGGGCAGAAGGAAGTTTCCCTCCGCAATGGATGTCCAATTACATTCCGGGATATTAAAGTCACCCAGGACTATGAAATGATCTCTGTCTGATAACAGATTAAAAATAGTCTTAATTGCAGACAAATGTTGCGAGTAGACTGATAACTCCGATGACGGCGGAATATAGGAGCAGGTTATATACAAGAAAAAACCGGGAAAGTGTAGTTTTACACAGATTAATTCGATGTCGAATTGAAACTCCGGCTGTAAGAGGTCCGACATAATGGAGGAGTCTACTGCAATCAGTACTCCACCACCCCGTCGGTCAGGTCGATCAAGCCTGTAAGTTGTATACCAATAATTTGGGAAGTAAAGGCAAGACTATGAAGATAAAGACTAGAGATTTTACTACAGAGGCCTCTAACATTTTGATAGGAAAGAATTAAGGAAGAAAGAATATTTGTGTGTCCCCTAGCATTTTCAAAGGCATGAAGAGAAGAGAACTTCAGTTTTTTGAGGACTTTGCACTTGTTGTAGGTCCACTTGGCGATGTAACGGCCAATGTGGGAAGAGTGACGGTCGTTCGGCTTTTTTGTTTTGGAGTGAACTCCTTAACAATAAGGTCGGGCGGCCAGAAAGAATCTGCGCAAACGTCTTTAAACTGTTCTGCAGGGAGAATAATTTTGAATGAAGAAATGTCGCGCTTTTATTTGAAGTTGAATTTTTTAACTATCAAATCATTTACAGGCATCCTTTCGAGAATGTACGATTGTACATCTTCTATGGTTGTGTCTGGAGCCAAGCGAGAGATAAACACCAATTTTTTGGGTTTAATCGCAATCAGAGGTTTTATACTCGGTGCCTGACTAGCAGGCATGATTGCGGGAACATTACCCGTTACGTTGTTATCATTGCTCGTAATGGGAGTAGGCACAAGAGGGGCAGCAAGAGGTTTCGGTGCGGTAACATTGCTGCTAGTTTTTTTTTTTTGTGCAACTAGAAGAGCAAGACGGTATAGGGGAAATTAGACTTAGAAGATCAGAAGAAGAAGCCTTGGAAGAAGGTAGATTGGTGGTCTTTAGATTCGTAGTAACTGAATCTAAAGGAATATTAAGAGGAGCAGGTGGCTTACTAAGAGCCGTAAAGGCGTTGAATTGGGTCTCCATCTCCAAAAATTCAGATTGGAGATTAGAGAAAGCTGTGCGTATCCGATAAAACCCGAGTTTGGTTTTATTGTGGATTTTCCGTAGATCGGATTCACCCACACGGCACGCTTCGCACGACCATTTGGTTGACGGCATCTCTAACCCGCACAGTTAGGCCACAGCATTTTAAGTGACTAAAATTGTCACAGAGCCAGCAACCAATGTAGTCCGCATTAGCATCTGAAGAGCATTTGCAATTTGCTGCAGAGCACGACACCATGTTAATAAAATAAATATGCCTTCGAATAGTAGGGGACAACGAAGAGCGCAATAGAATATTAAGACAAATTTCTTGAGAGAGCAAGAAACAGTTACAGCGCCGAAAACAGGCAAGCAAGCGAGAACGAAAATAAAAAAACAAATATAGCGAGCACTCGAGGTAAACAAAACAACAGCAGCTGTTACGTCTACAACAAAAGCACTACACAACTTACTCAGAGAGCGAAATTTACTTTCGTGAGCGGGAGAGCGGGAGAGCAGGACAGTGTGAGAATATTAGTAAAAACAAAAACAAAAAACTTGACGCCAAGACGCGCAAGTGAAAAGAATTAAAATTTTTGTAAGCGAATTCACTAATAAGGCAGGGTTAGTATGCTACTTTAAGCTTTTACTCACAGGGTTAGCACTAGTAAGATACGGCAGTATTAATGAAAGCACATAAGCAAATCAATTAAACAGAATTATTAAGAAACACAGGGAGCTAAAGCGAAACACGTCCAACCACCACGAGTAAGTATCGAAATATATATAGATAAATACTATATATAGATAAATACTATATAGATAAATACTATATGAACTTATCTTCAAAATTGCAGCCAGATCGGATAATAAACACTGAAGTTATTAGATAAACCATTTTGGAAAGAAAAGAACAAACGATGCGAGCGCGTAGCGCGATCTGTTTCTCGACTCTTCTTTTCCATGCGCATGTCAATTACCGAAAATCAATGTGCATCTATGCTAACACTCAACCAATAGGTGGCTTGGTAGAACGATATGAATGTATGCATGTGTACTTATTCATAATGTTCATAATATGCGTACGTGCACATATGATTATTATTTAATAAGGCGACTTTGTACTTTTAAGAAAAAATATTTATTTATTTATCAATATTTATGTTGTCCCCTTCAAAGTAACCCCCCTCAGATACAATACACTTATGCCAAAATTATCGTGATGCAAAAGCCATGAATTGGTTTTCCACATTTCTAGACGTTTTCTTCGTATTGCTTCTCGCAAACGGCGCATAACTTCAAGATAATACTGTCTATTGACCGTACGACCATATGGTAAGAACTCCTGATGAAGCACGCCGTGGTAATCGAAGAAAACAGTGAGCAAAATTTGACCTTTGATCGAACTTGGCGTGCTTGGCGATTTGGCTTTGGTTTCGATATCATAACCATATGCCCATAATTCGTCACCAGTTATGACCCTTTTGAGTAAATCTGGATCATCGTTGACGTCATTCAACAGCTCTTGAGCGATGCTCATGCGACGGTTCTTTTGGTCAAAATTTACCAAAAAATCGCCGAGATCGCAAAACACTTACATATATCCTTTACGCCTTTCGCAACCAAACAATAAACGGTATTCACTTGAATAACAAAACAAAAAAATCGATAATCGAAAGTACATTGCCCGCGAAATTTGAAAAGACACCTTACCTTTTGAGCACACCTCGTAACTGCTCACACCCCTTTTTGCATTCTTTCGCACGCCAGGAAATTGCGGCGATAAAGTATTGGCAACGTATCGAAATTTATGCAAGGTGGCAGCGTACTCCAATGTTATGATTAATTTGTAGCTTGCGATTAGTATCGTACAATTAGATCCTTTTTATGGCATCATACGATGAAGGGTATCCCACTATCGCGTGCCGCTCGACTGTTGCTCTCGATTGTAGTTCTTTTATTTAGTCAGTGTTCACTGTGGCTTTTTTAGGCACTGCGACGCGAAGTTGTAGCTACTTTACGTACTTTAACGTTACACAAGAAGGCTCTGTTTACCGGTCCCTGCTCGGGAGCCAATTAAAAGATATTTTAATTTTTCTTTTAAAAAAAAGAACATCTCTTATTTTATTGGTGTTACTTTTTGAAGTAACTGGATTGATTGGTGCAATTAATAATTAAATTTATCCTCTGCCGACGTCGCCGAAGCCGTCGCTGCCTCTGTAGCTGTGCCGCTGCCGCTGTAGCTCTACCGTTATCGCTGATGTCGTTGGCATTCCCACGACTTGGCCGGTGCAGACTAAGATTCTTCTGACTGTTCGACATATGCTCCATTCTGTGCTTTATGCTGTTTACTGACTGTGTCACTAGTTGTTTGACTCGAATACTATAGTTTCCGTTTAATGTTTATATATTGTTTTTAACGTTAATAATCGTGTTTAGTTGTTTTAGTGTGTCGTTCCCTAGAATGCCGTGGAAGGTCTTCAGTGATATCTGATAGTTTTAGTTCGTGGGAAATCGGGGTCGTTGGCCGTGTTTTTGTTGGTCAGCCGTTCCCGTTTGCCAGACCTGCGGATTCCCGATAGAGAGTGAATCCTTCGTATGAGGGGACCATAATATAGTCTATGGTTGAAATTTCTCCAATTTCCCGCAGAGTATGCAGTAAGCAGTCTCCTGTTGTTCTGCTTTCCTAGGAGGCAAAGAAGGAGTATGTGTGTTGATAACACCGGTTCTTATCAGGGCATACTTCTAAGCTTATCTTAGAAAGCAATGCAAATTTTCTGTTAAGTCCCATGGTGTTAAGCTGACCTTGCAAGCAGTGCAACTGTTATCATTCCACCTGCCCAGCTAATTAGTGCCTACTTCGAGGCTGCTGTCAAAGTACTTAAAGCTTTAACTAATGAGCTGGACTGCGATCACAGCCAACTTCACCAACTCCGAATACCTTCCAAAAAGCTAAGGATGGCTGGAAATTTTCACTATTTAAGGTCCACACGCGGCTGCAGTGACCCTTTTCTTTTCTTGGTTAATTAAAAATTTAAAAAGAACACAGAAACGTACCGAAGTGCGTTTGTGAAAAACCAAAAAAAAAAATTTTTAAAAAAATTGTATTGGACGATTCGGAGGAGTGCTCCCCATATAAGTGACCTTTGGCTGGCAGGGGCATTTCGCACCCCAAAGTCCAACGACTGCATCGCTGCATACAGATATCACAAGATAGGTAAAAACCATCTACATTGCTTGTCGCCCACACCAATGCAAGTCCATTTTTTCAGTTCTTCCCGTATAAAGAGATCCCTGTTAAGCCGGTGCAACAACGTTGTCTGGCCAGCGCCGTGCTCAGGGCAGAGCTTCGCAATTTCGCATCGCATTGCTGAAGCTCAACGGCGCTGCGTGACCTCTGCACGGTATTGCGTGATCTCTACGCAGCCGTGCCTTTTTTTTCTGCAAAGAATCCATTGCAATCTTGTCTGCTTTGCCTATTCATATCTTGGAGTTGCACCGTGGGATACAATTGCTCCCACCCCGTCATCATCTGGCGCTGCTTTCTACAATTCACTTGGCCACAGATCAAGGAGCTAGCTTGTGTTTTTTTTTTTTGTCTTTGAGTCTTTGTTTAAACTGCACGAGTGCAAATTAAATTTTCAAAATTAACTTAAATTGTTGAGTATGTGCTAGGGATAAAACAAAAGTACAAAATATAAGTATATAAATAAAAAACACTTGTACAAGAAAAAAAAAACAAGTTAGATTGCTAACCAATGTAAAATCGTTCAAGAGAATTTAACAATTACCTAATGTACTCGTATCAAGCTTTAGTTCCAATAACGATCTGCATCACCACTTCGCTGGAAGGCATTTCAACGCTGGAGAAATTCAATTGTGAGTACTAAACAACAACTGTGCATGTCCTAGGCTTGTGATATATGTGATTTTCTCTTATTCTCTTGAATGCTCTGCTGATCCTTTTGATCACGCAAACCATATTTAAAAAAAAAAAAAAGAAAAAAGAACAATAACAAACAAGTTAAACAGAAAAAAAAACAAAAAACAAAGAACAAAGAACGATACCACTAATGAAATAATGTTAACAACTGTTTTAAATCAGTAATAAAGGTGTCAGGATCAAAAAAAAAAAAATTATTTTGTACTTTCACGATCCTTAAGCGCACTCTTCAACAATATTATCTTGTAATAATAATCACATATATTAAACAAAAAAAAAAAAAAAAAAAAAAAACAGATCCATGAGTGCCCCTTGTAAACTTAAACTATAGACATTGTAAGCCTCATTTTTTTTTTAAATTCTTTTCAACAAAAAGTTGAAAGAAATTAATGTTACATTGATATTTAAATTATATAAATTGAAGGCCTCATTTTACCTACCTGTACTCTTAGCTTATATAAATTGTAAGCCTAATTGAAACATGTTCTCTTTATGAAGAGTTATGAAACTTATTGTACACGGTGAAATATCAACCTGGATAATATTATTATAGATTATTATGCCAATCCAATTTCTGCCTCTTTACGTTAGGAATAAAATATGAACATCGCAACGAATACAATGATGTGCTAAATTTTTCTTTTCTCTGGATAGACATGGCAACATAAGGGTATCTTCGGATACAATAATTTTTTTTTTTTTGAAGGTTATGGTCGGGTGGGTAAAGACAGCGAGGTCGCACAACACCTTTGAACCCCGCAAACTTTATATCTTGCAGTCCGAATTTTTTTTTATTTAACCTTCAATCGTTTTTCGTTAGTTACACCCGCTGGTTTTGTATTTTTCTTGGAGAACGCCTCCCTTTTTAGTTTCTGTTAGGAATCCTTAATAATAAAGTTGTGTAGATGTGGAGAAGGAATATGGCAAAAACCCACCCCACGCCTAAGAGCTAAGGCACAAGAGGATTCCGTCCGCTAGCATTCCTAATCCGACTATCGGATATTGAAGATGTGTGGTTCGGCACTAATTCCTTATTCGCACCACAACCATTACATAATTATTGGCGCCCAAACTTGGGGCTACGTATAGCTAACCAACGGATAAATTGTTAAACTCGGTTGAACTCTTTTAATACCTTTCGGTGTTCAACGTGTGTAGCTGCGGTTAGTCTATCTTAGGGATCATTTGTTACCAAGCAAGAGGCTTGTTTTGGATGCTTAAGGTTGCAAGAAAGGTGACGGCCTGTCTCACATGCAATTTTGAAAGGAAAGCATTGCTTAGGGCAACCAACAGTCGTTTTGTAAAGTAAATTAGGGATGTATTTAGACTACACAGAGAAAAAAAAAAAACGTATGATATTTTAGAAGCGAAAATGAAGTATGACTGTACGCACCCCAACACTATTTTTGAGTAAGTTTTTTTTTGCAATTTTGCATAATATCTGTGAAGTAACTTTAGACGGACAAAGTCTTATTACCACTTATATGATGCTAGGAATTGAATATCTATATCAGGCCTACGAATCTGAATTATTCAGATAAGAATAACAGACGAGACCCTGAATAGTACTGTAAGGTAGCGTCTGAAGGCTGAGGTGAGCTCAGTCGCGCCAGGGCCACTTTACAGGAATAATTTGTAAAATTTGCTGAGACCCGAGCCGAATCAAAGAGGGTGACCTTCTGGGGTTTTGGGGTCAGCGCAGAGACGAACACGTGGTGTCCAGCTGAGCCGGTATGGCCGGTATGGCGTGTGTGTGTCGTTGAAAATCGTGCACAAAGGCCAACAAATGGGTCCAGTGGCAAATGGTACATTGCCCGCGAAATTTGAAAAGACACCTTACCTTTTGAGCACACCTCGTAACTGCTCACACCCCTTTTTGCATTCTTTCGCACGCCAGGAAATTGCGGCGATAAAGTATTGGCAACGTATCGAAATTTATGCAAGGTGGCAGCGTACTCCAATGTTATGATTAATTTGTAGCTTGCGATTAGTATCGTACAATTAGATCCTTTTTATGGCATCATACGATGAAGGGTATCCCACTATCGCGTGCCGCTCGACTGTTGCTCTCGATTGTAGTTCTTTTATTTAGTCAGTGTTCACTGTGGCTTTTTTAGGCACTGCGACGCGAAGTTGTAGCTACTTTACGTACTTTAACGTTACACAAGAAGGCTCTGTTTACCGGTCCCTGCTCGGGAGCCAATTAAAAGATATTTTAATTTTTCTTTTAAAAAAAAGAACATCTCTTATTTTATTGGTGTTACTTTTTGAAGTAACTGGATTGATTGGTGCAATTAATAATTAAATTTATCCTCTGCCGACCCCCCTTTTTTTTTTTTGGTTCTGTTGAAAGTTTTACTGTAAATTAAAAAAAAATTTTTTTTTATTAAAAAAAATTATTATAATTGAGTAAATTATTTACGAGAAGAGGGGTCCTTTTTTAGTTGTTGGGGTTGCCGCTGTAGCTGTTCTGTTATTTTGAAAAAATTAATATAAAAAAAAAAAAAAAAATTATTTATTTAATTAAATTAAAGATAAGGGGGAGGAGTTGTAATTTTAAGCTAGATATCAAGTTGTTATTGTTAGCTACAATTAAGTATAGTTTATTATAGTCCGAACATAATACCCTGAATGGCTCATGCAGGGCATAGTTCGAGCTACAATTGGGAAGTTTTAGAGGAAGGTAATTACGGGTGATTCTACCAGGGACAGAAAAGTGTAGTCTACTAAGTAAGTCGCTACTATCTATGTCACCTTGGATAAGGTTGTTAATAAATATAACACCAAGCATGGTTCTACGATTAGCTAGAGAAGGCAGATTAAGTAACAAAAGTCTACTAGGATAGGAAGGAAGTCTTGAATTTACATCCCAGTTAAGGCCTCGCAAGGCAAACATTAAGAAGTTTTTCTGTACGGATTCAATGCGGTCTCTATGAACTGTGTACTGAGGGTTCCAGACACATGATCCGTACTCGAGAATTGGACGAACAAGCGAAGTGAAGAGAGTCTTAGTTAAGTAAGGATCCCTTAATAAAGCCGAGTACACCCATAGCTTTATTAACCATTGATGATATATGTTCAGAAAACTTGAGTTTTCGGTCCAAACGGACACCTAGATCATCAACCAGGGAAATTCTTTCCAAGGTACAACCACAAAGAGAGTATGATACGTACTTTGGGCAGGCACGTGAGAATGTCATCAGCTTGCATTTTGAGCTGTTCAGATTAAGGAGATTTGCACGACACCAAGAAAAGAAACAATCTAGGTCAGATTGAAGGCGAGAATGACAGGAGTCGTCTCTAAATTGAAAACAGAGCTTGACATCATCCGCGTACATGAGAGTACGTGAGTTAAGTATGACCGTTGGGAGGTCATTGATGAAAAGTGTAAAAAGCAGGGGACCTAAGTGGCTTCCCTGAGGAACACCAGATGTGGCATGAACGGGATAGGAACGAGTATTTTTAAAGAGGACTCGTTGGGTTCTGTCACTCAAATAGCTCACAATCCAACTAAGAAGTTTTGGTGAGAAACCGAGAAGATTTAGTTTATGTGCAAGAAGGGAATGGTTGACTGAGTCAAATGCCTTACTGAAATCAGTATAAATGACATCAGTTTGAAGATTTTCCTGAAATCCTTTTACCACAAAGGATGTCAGCTCAAGCAGATTTGTCGTGGTAGAACGACGCTTCACAAATCCGTGTTGAAAAGGGGATATAACGGATCTACTAAAATGCTGCAAGTGAGGAGTAATAACATTCTCGAAGAATTTCGGTATAGCCGACAATTTAGAGATACCTCTATAATTGCTTGCATCAGACTTGCTGCCCTTTTTATGTAAAGGGATGATAAAGGATTCCTTCCATATGGATGGAAACGAGGCAGTTACTAAGGACAGCGAAAATAGTTTGAGCAATGGCTTACATAAGGAGTTAGCACAGTATCGAAGTACACAGGCGGGGATACCATCGGGACCTGGTGAGAAGACTGGTTTAACCAATCGAAGATCCCTAATAAGTGAACTTTCATTCAGTAAAGGTGTGAAGATGCCATTCGAGCTTGGTACGGTATATGGATAAGAGTGAATGTTTGGCGTAGAAGAAGAATAAGTTGTTTGAAAAAACTTGGCAAACATATCGGCAATGGCCTGATCTGTGTCCGCCTCAGCGTTATCGAACATAAGTTTAGAAGGAAAGCCCGCTGACCTACGCTTCATGTTAACAAAACTATAAAACTGTTTAGGATTCTGAAAGAACTGAATCCTACATCTTGTCAAATAGTTTTTATAACACTTGGCGTTAAGCACGGTAAAATTTGCCCGAGCAGTTAGGTAGCGGGAAAAGACAAGCGGTGAGTTTTTCAGCTTGTATTTCTTAAATAAGCTACTCTTTAAGTTTTTTAAGCGAGACAACTCTTTTGTAAACCAAGGAGGCCTACTTGAGCTTGTCGGATAGAAAAACGGAACACAGATATCAAAAGCAGAGTTAAGGGTTTCATAAAATATATTAATAGCCACTGACATATCAGTTGATAGATAAAAGTCAGACCAATCACAATATAAAATTAAATAATTTAAATTTTCAAAGTCTGCTTTCTTAAAGCAGCGCACGCGATTGCACCGCTTCACACTTTTATCCACAAAGCTAATACCCAAGTCGAGATTCACTTCGAAAGTGGGATGATAAGGATCTTCAGGTAGGGAAAGAGGTTGTGCCCTGTCTAAAATCACCCTGGAAGGATCTGAGACGAAACATAGATCAAGCGATCTGTTTAAAGTGTTTTTGACGTGATTAACCTGCGACAGAGACATGTCAAACAAACCGTCAAACAGATCATGTTGCCGGGAGGGCAGAAGGAAGTTTCCCTCCGCAATGGATGTCCAATTACATTCCGGGATAATAAAGTCACCCAGGACTATGAAATGATCTCTGTCTGATAACAGGTTAAAAATAGTCTTACTTGCAGACAAAGGTTGGATATACAAGAAAAAACCGAAGGAAAAAAAGTGTAGTTTTAAACAGATTAATTCAATGTCGAATTAAAACTCCGGTTGTAAGAGGTCCGACATAATGGAGGAGTCTACTGCAATCAGTACTCCACCACTCCGTCGGTCAGGTCGATCAAGCCTGTATGTTGTATACCTATCTGGAAAGACTTCAAAGCTTAGAATCTCTGGTTTTAACCAGGTTTCGGTAAAGGCAATAATTTGAAGAAAGAAAAGACAAGAGCTAATGAAGGTAAAGACTAGAGATTTTACTACAGAGGCCTCTAACATTTTGATAGGAAAGAATTAAGGAAGAAAGATTATTTTTGTGTCCCCTAGCATTTTCAGAAGAAGCTGCGCAAACGTCTTTAAACTGTTCTGCAGGGAGAATAATTTTGAAAGAAGAAATGTCGCGCTTTAATTTGAAGTTGAATTTTTTAACAATCAAATTATTTACAGGCATCCTTTCGAGAATGTACGATTGTACATCTTCTATGGTAGTGTCTGGAGCCAAGCGAGAGATAAACACCAATTTTTTGGGTTTAATCGCAATCAGAGGTTTTATACTCAGTGCCTGACTAGCAGGCATGATTGCGGGAACATTACCCGTTACGTTGTTATCATTGCTCGTAATGGGAGTAGGCACAAGAGGGGCAGCAAGAGGTTTCGGTGCGGTAACATTGCTGCTAGTTTTTTTTTTTTTGTGCAACTAGAAGAACAAGACGGTATAGGGGAAATTAGACTTAGAAGATCAGAAGAAGAAGCCTTGGAAGAAGGTAGATTGGTGGTCTTTAGATTCGTAGTACCTGAATCTAAAGGAATATTAAGAGGAGCAGGTGGCTTACTAAGAGCCGTAAAGGCGTTGAATTGGGTCTCCATCTCCAAAAATTCAGATTGGAGATTAGAGAAAGCTGTGCGTATCCGATAAAACCCGAGTTTGGTTTTATTGTGGATTTTCCGTAGATCGGATTCACCCACACGGCACGCTTCGCACGACCATTTAAGGCCTACATTGGCGTTGACGGCATCTCTAACCCGCACAGTTAGGCCACAGCATTTTAAGTGACTAAAATTGTCACAGAGCCAGCATCCAATGTAGTCCGCATTAGCATCTGAAGAGCATTTGCAATTTGCTGCAGAGCACGACACCATGTTAATAAAATAGATATGCCTTCGAATAGTAGGAGACAACGAAGAGAGCAATAGAATATTAAGACAAATTTCTTGAGAGAGCAAGAAACAGTTACAGCGCCGAAAACAGGCAAGCAAGCGAGAACGAAAATAAAAAAAAAACAAATATAGCGAGCACTCGAGGTAAACAAAACAACAGCAGCTGTTACGTCTACAACAAAAGCACTACACAACTTACTCAGAGAGCGAAATTTACTTTCGTGAGCGGGAGAGCAGGAAAGTGTAAGAATATTAGTAAAAACAAAAACAAAAAAAAAAAAACTTGACGCCAAGACGCGCAAGTGAAAAGAATTAAAATTTTTGTAAGCGAATTCACTAATAAGGCAGGATTAGTATGCTACTTTAAGCTTTTACTCACAGGGTTAGCACTAGTAAGATACAGCAGTATTAATGAAAGCACATAAGCAGATCAATTAAACAGAATAATTAAGAAACACAGGGAGCAAAAGCGAAACACGTCCAACCACCACGAGTAAGTATCGAGTTACATCTCTCCAACTACAATTAAGAACACAAACGCATTAAATATGGCGGAAATGCTTTAAGTTCTCCTAAATACACTTAAGAATCGAACACATATTAACACACCATGGGCGTGAAGTTCACAATTTCTTTAGTTAGTCAGAACTTACTAAGAGCGCTCTCCAACATCTACATGCACATTTTCCGGAGGACTTCTTCAGGGCATCGTGTAACACTGGCTCCGCTGTGGGTGGCATGCATAAAATGGAGATGTGGTTAATACTAGTTAATTGCATGTCTCGCTATCTCTCTCTCTCGCTTACCCTTGACACTGTAAGAACACCAGCTTTGTCCATTTTCATCCTTCCCGCCACTGAAGAGCACATGCGCCTGATTGTTGATGTCGACTGTTTCCAGTTCCTCCATTTTCTTTGAGTACTCCTCCCAGACGTTTACATTGTGTGTGACGACCATAATTTCGCGTTTATTTAGTCTTTTTATACCGCCGGCGTACATAAACGCTAGGCGATCTGAAATACTAGCCTTTTAACCATCGTCATTTTTTTATATTTTTTTTTATGTTGTTGTTAAAAAGTTAGCTGACTTCGATTGTAATCGATTGTTCGCACTGTGAAAAGCTGTTTCTTTCAAAATATCGATAAATATTAGGTAATACCATATTTATTCATATTTGCGATGATTTCCATAACATAGCTGCCCCGAGCAAACGTCTGTCCCAGGAAGCAGCCAGCGGTTTGTAGTTTTTCAAAAGCAAATTTAAATAAATTTGCAGCAGTCTCGCGGCATCATGTTCTACGTCATTTTCCGTGAACTCTTTTCCAAGGATAGCTCGTGCAATATATTCTCAAAAGCGTTGAAGCTTGTCGGGGAAGATCCTCGTGTACAGGATGCGCTCGTTGCACCGATAAAGTGCTTTGGCGAGTGGCCACGTCGTGGTCGCCGTCAGCATAAGGCGCACAACAACTTCGAACGCAATGGCGTGCCACACATGCGAATGCAGTTCTATGTGCAAAGATTGCGCAACAAAGCTACCGTACAGCTGGAGTCAGGAAGCTACCTGCTTGAACAGATCTACAAGTTCCCCAAACCCATGACCAACTATTAGATAGGAGAAAATGGCATGTAGAGCTCAAATTCTTCTTCGAGTTCATTTTGTCCAATAAACGACATGTGGCACAGCTCAAGAATCAAGTAAGACTTGCTGTAATTTATACTTGAATATATATATCTTAACACTTGTTATTTACTCTTGCAGTATACTGTAGAAGCACTCTTCCGGTCAGAGCAATATGCCCTGGTTGACAACGCCTTTCGGGAGTATCACTTTCTGACCGAATTCTCTATGGTTCGCGCTGTCCAAGCACAGTATTTATTCAATCAGATTATGGGCAAAACATTAATGTTGATGATTGTAAGTTAAGGAATGGAAAGTTCTATACATACGTGGCTGTAAGTTTAGTTAGCAACTTTTTAATTAGATTATGAATATTAGAATATAGAATATGGCATCCCGCGAGCAACTGAATGCACGCAGTGTGTAATGGCCCGCGTTTTGCAATGCGTCCCATTATTGTTTATTTTTTTTTTCAATAACGAAAATAATACCTTCGGCTTTGTGGTAGCCAAAGGTAAAGCAGTGCAACGCTAACAGTAGTAAACAACATGCACTGTTGATAACACCGGTTCTTATCAGAGCATACTTCTAAGCTTATCTTAGAAAGCAATGCAAATTTTCTGATAAGTCCCCAAGGTGTTAAGCTGACCTTGCAAGCAGTGCAACTGTTATCATTCCACCTGCCCAGCTAATTAGTGCCTACTTCGAGGCTGCTGTCAAAATACTTAAAGCTTTAACTAATCAGCTGGACTGCGATCACAGCCAACTTCACCAACTCCGAATACCTTCCAAAAAGCTAAGGATGGCTGGAACTTTTCACTATTTAAGGTCCACACGCGGCTGCAGTGACCCTTTTCTTTTCTTGGTTAGTTAAAAATTTAAAAAGAACACAGAAACGTACCGAAGTGAGTTGTGAAAAACAACAAAAAAAAAATTAAGAAATTTTCCGCAAGTGACCTTACAAAGGAGTATTGGAGGATTCGGAGGAGTGCTCCCCATATAAGTGACCTTTGGCTGGCAGGGGCATTTGGCACCCCAAAGTCCAACGACTGCATCGCTGCATACAGATATCACAAGATAGGTAAAAACCATCTACTTTGCAAGTCCATTTTTTCAGTTCTTCCCGTATAAAGAGATCCCTGTTAAGCCGGTGCAACAACGTTGTCTGGCCAGCGCCGTGCTCAGGGCAGAGCTTCGCAATTTCGCATCGCATTGCTGAAGCTCAACGGCGCTGCGTGACCTCTGCACGGTATTGCGTGATCTCTACGCAGCCGTGCCTTTTTTCTTTTCTGCAAAGAATCCATTGCAGTCTTGTCTGCTTTTGGAAGGCATTGCCTATTCACATCTTGAAGTTGCACCGTGGGATACAATTGCTCCCCCCCTGTCATCATCTGGCGCTGCTTTCTACAATTCACTTGGCCACAGATTAAGGAGCTAGCTTGTGTTTTTTTTTTTGTCTTTGAGTCTTTGTTTAAACTGCACGAGTCCAAATTAAATTTTCAAAATTAACTTAAATTGTTGAGTGTGTGCTGGGGATAAAACAAAAGTACAAAATATAAAGATATAAAAGAAAACACTTGTAAAAGAAAAAAACAAATTAGATTGCTAACCAATGTAAAATCGTTCAAGAAAATTTAACAATTATCTAATGTATCAAGCTTTAGTTCAAATAACGATCTGCTTCACCATTACGCTGGAAGGCCTTTCAACGCTGAAGAAATTCAATTGTGAGTACTAAACAACAACTGTGCATGTCCTAGGCTTGTAATATATGTGATTTTGTTTTATTCTCTTGAATGCTCTGTTTATCCTTTTGATCACGAAAACCATCTTTTTAAAAAAAAAAAAAAAGAACAATAACAAACAAATTAAAAGAAAAAAAACTAAAACAAAGAACAAAGAACGACACCAACAATGAAATAATGTTAACAGCTGTTGTAAATCCGTAATAAAGGTGTCAGGATCAATAAAAAAAAAATGATTTTGTACTTTCACGATCCTTAAGCGCACTCTTCAACAATATTATCTTGTAATAATAATTATATATATTAAACATAAAAAAAAAAAAAAAAAAAAACAGATCCATGAGTGCCCCTTGTAAACTTAAACTATAGACAATGTAAGCCTCATTTTTTTTTTTTAAAAATTCCTTTCAACAAAAAGTTGAAAAAAATGAGTGTTACATTGAAATTTAAATTATATAAATTGAAGGCCTCATTTTTTTAAAAAAAATCATTTCCCCAAAAAGCTGTCAGCAATGAATGCTACCTGTCCCCTTAACCTGTATAAATTGTAAGCCTAAT
Source organism: Zaprionus ornatus (assembly GCA_018904035.1). Classification (NCBI taxonomy): domain Eukaryota; kingdom Metazoa; phylum Arthropoda; class Insecta; order Diptera; family Drosophilidae; genus Zaprionus; species Zaprionus ornatus. The sequence goes on along the minus strand of JAEIFZ010000231.1, from coordinate 5,301 downwards.
TGAAAAATCATTTGCACACCAAAACTGTAATCCATGAGTGCCACATAAGAAAAAAAACCAAAATTAAATTAACAAAACTATGAGAAGCAAATTCAACTGCATAATGTTATACGAACATCCAACCCCTTTGAGTTCGAAACAAACTTAAGAAATTGAAAAACACATATCCTAAATTCGTATCCAATTGAAACATGTTCTCTTTATGAAGAGTTATGAAACTTATTGTACACGATGAAATATCTACCGGGATAATATTATTATTAATTATTATGTCAATCCAACTTCTGCCTCTTTACGTTAGGAATAAAATATGAACATCGCAACAAATACAATTATGTGCTAAATTTTTCTTTTCTGGATAGACATGGCAACATAAGTTAATAGTCGGACTGTTATAGGTATCTTCGGATACAATAATTTTTTTTTTTTAAGATTATGGTAGGGTGGGTAAAGACAGCGAGGTCGCACAACACCTTTGAACCCCGCAAACTTTATATCTTGCAGTCCGAATTTTTTTTGTATTTATTTAACCTTCAATCGTTTTCGTTAGTTACACCCGCTGGTTTTTGTATTTTTCTTGGAGAACGCCTCCCTTTTTAGTTTCTGTTAGGAATCCTAAATAATAAAGTTGTGTAGATGTGGAGAAGGAATATGGCAAAAACTCACCCCACGCCGAAGAGCTAAGACACAAGAGGATTCCGAACGCTATCATTCCTGATCCGACTGTCGGATATTGAAGATGTTGGTTCAGCACTACTTCCTTATTCGCACCTCGACCATTACAAGTGCTTAATGTGTCGAGGAGAATCTGGCTCCACACATTGGTGGCATAGTACAATTCGTCAAAATAGTGTATAATAAACAATCGAAGAGATTCGCGTCGCACAACCATTTTTCTTTTTCACCGTCCAAGCGACTAGTCCAGCGTAAACAAGGTCGACAAGAAGATCAAGTGAGTGTTGGGGTCCTTGCGGAATGGACAGTTTAGATCTCTCCAACTACAATTAAGAACACAAACGCATTAAATATTGCGGAAATGCTTTAATTTCTCCTAAATACACTTAAGAATCGAACACATATTAACACACCATGGGCGTGAAGTTCACAATTACTTTAGTTAGTCAGAACTTACTAAGAGCGCTCTCCAACATCTACATGCACATTTTCCAGAGGACTTCTTCAGGGCATCGTGTAACACTGGCTCCGCTGTGGGTGGCATGCATAAAATGGAGATGTGGTTAATACTAGTTAATTGCATGTCTCGCTATCTCTCTCTCTCGCTTACCCTTGACACTGTAAGAACACCAGCTTTGTCCATTTTCATCCTTCCCGCCACTGAAGAGCACATGCGCCTGATTGTTGATGTCGATTGTTTCCAGTTCCTCCGTTTTCTTTGAGTACTCCTCCCAGACGTTTACATTGTGTGTGACGACCATAATTTCGCGTTTATTTAGTCTTTTTATACCGACGGCGTACATAAACGCTAGGCGATCTGAAATACTATCCTTTTAACCATCGTGATTTTTTTATATTTTTTTTTATGTTGTTGTTGTTGAAAAGTTAGCTGACTTCGATTGTAATCGATTGTTCGCACTGTGAAAAGCTGTTTCTTTCAAAATATCGATAGATATTAGATAATACCATATTTATTCATATTTGCGATGATTTCCATAACATAGCTGCCCCGAGCAAACGTCTGTCCCAGGAAGCAGCCAGCGGCTTGTGGTTTTTCAAAAGCAAATTTAAATAAATTTGCAGCAGTCTCGCGGCATCATGTTCTACGTCATTTTCCGTGAACTCTTTTCCAAGGATAGCTCGTGCAATATATTCTCAAAAGCGTTGAAGCTTGTCGGGGAAGATCCTCGTGTACAGGATGCGCTCGTTGCACCGATAAAGTGCTTTGGCGAGTGGCCACGTCGTGGTCGCCGTCAGCATAAGGCGCACAACAACTTCGAACGCAATGGCGTGCCACACATGCGAATGCAGTTCTATGTGCAAGGATTGCGCAACAAAGCTACCGTACAGCTGGAGTCACGAAGCTACCTGCTTGAACAGATCTACAAGTTCCCCAAACCCATGACCAACTATTAGATAGGAGAAAATGGTATGCTAGAGCTCAAATTCTTCTTCGAGTTCATTTTGTCCAATAAACGACATGTGGCACAGGAGATATGCTGCGAATATATCGATACAATGAGCAAAATATATTATAGTTATTTTAAGGTAAGCCGGTGATTTTGAAGATACCTCTCATGGGCATGGAGGATAATGCACAAGAGCACAATCTTCACCAAACGTGGCGACATACTTAATCAGCAACTGGAGGCGCCTATAACAGTGCCCAATGCACAGCTCAAGAATCAAGTAAGACTTGCTGTAATTTATACTTGAATATATATAACTTAACACTTGTTATTTACTCTTGCAGTATACTGTAGAAGCACTCTTCCGGTCGGAGCAATATGCCCTGGTTGACAACGCCTTTCGGGAGTATCACTTTCTGACCGAATTCTCTATGGTTCGCGCTGTCCAAGCACAGTATTTATTCAATCAGATTATGGGCAAAACATTAATGTTGATGATTGTAAGTTAAGGAATGGAAAGTTCTATACATACGTGACTGTAAGTTTAGTTGGCAACTTTTTAATTAGATTATGAATATTAGAATATAGAATATGGCATCCCGCGAGCAACTGAATGCACGCAGTGTGTAATGGCCCGCGTTTTGCAATGCGTCCCATTATTGTTTTATTTTTTTTCAATAACGAAAATAATACCTTCGGCTTTGTGGTAGCCAAAGGTAAAGCAGTGCAACGCTAACAGTAGTAAACAACATGCACTGTTGATAACACCGGTTCTTATCAGAGCATACTTCTAAGCTTATCTTAGAAAGCAATGCAAATTTTCTGATAAGTCCCCAAGGTGTTAAGCTGACCTTGCAAGCAGTGCAACTGTTATCATTCCACCTGCCCAGCTAATTAGTGCCTACTTCGAGGCTGCTGTCAAAATACTTAAAGCTTTAACTAATCAGCTGGACTGCGATCACAGCCAACTTCACCAACTCCGAATACCTTCCAAAAAGCTAAGGATGGCTGGAACTTTTCACTATTTAAGGTCCACACGCGGCTGCAGTGACCCTTTTCTTTTCTTGGTTAGTTAAAAATTTAAAAAGAACACAGAAACGTACCGAAGTGAGTTGTGAAAAACAACAAAAAAAAAATTAAGAAATTTTCCGCAAGTGACCTTACAAAGGAGTATTGGAGGATTCGGAGGAGTGCTCCCCATATAAGTGACCTTTGGCTGGCAGGGGCATTTGGCACCCCAAAGTCCAACGACTGCATCGCTGCATACAGATATCACAAGATAGGTAAAAACCATCTACTTTGCTTGTCGCCCACACCAATGCAAGTCCATTTTTTCAGTTCTTCCCGTATAAAGAGATCCCTGTTAAGCCGGTGCAACAACGTTGTCTGGCCAGCGCCGTGCTCAGGGCAGAGCTTCGCAATTTCGCATCGCATTGCTGAAGCTCAACGGCGCTGCGTGACCTCTGCACGGTATTGCGTGATCTCTACGCAGCCGTGCCTTTTTTCTTTTCTGCAAAGAATCCATTGCAGTCTTGTCTGCTTTTGGAAGGCATTGCCTATTCACATCTTGGAGTTGCACCGTGGGATACAATTGCTCCCACCCTGTCATCATCTGGCGCTGCTTTCTACAATTCACTTGGCCACAGATTAAGGAGCTAGCTTGTGTTTTTTTTTTTTGTCTTTGAGTCTTTGTTTAAACTGCACGAGTCCAAATTAAATTTTCAAAATTAACTTAAATTGTTGAGTGTGTGCTGGGGATAAAACAAAAGTACAAAATATAAAGATATAAAAGAAAACACTTGTAAAAGAAAAAAAAACAAATTAGATTGCTAACCAATGTAAAATCGTTCAAGAAAATTTAACAATTATCTAATGTATCAAGCTTTAGTTCAAATAACGATCTGCTTCACCATTACGCTGGAAGGCCTTTCAACGCTGGAGAAATTCAATTGTGAGTACTAAACAACAACTGTGCATGTCCTAGGCTTGTAATATATGTGATTTTGTTTTATTCTCTTGAATGCTCTGTTTATCCTTTTGATCACGAAAACCATCTTTTTAAAAAAAAAGAAAAAGAACAATAACAAACAAATTAAAAGAAAAAAAACTAAAACAAAGAACAAAGAACGACACCAACAATGAAATAATGTTAACAGCTGTTGTAAATCCGTAATAAAGGTGTCAGGATCAATAAAAAAAAAATGATTTTGTACTTTCACGATCCTTAAGCGCACTCTTCAACAATATTATCTTGTAATAATAATTATATATATTAAACATAAAAAAAAAAAGAAAAAAAAACAGATCCATGAGTGCCCCTTGTAAACTTAAACTATAGACAATGTAAGCCTCATTTTTTTTTTTTAAAATTCCTTTCAACAAAAAGTTGAAAAAAATGAGTGTTACATTGAAATTTAAATTATATAAATTGAAGGCCTCATTTTTTTAAAAAAAATCATTTCCACAAAAAGCTGTCAGCAATGAATGCTACCTGTCCCCTTAACCTGTATAAATTGTAAGCCTAATTGAAAAATCATTTGCACACCAAAACTGTAATCCATGAGTGCCACATAAGAAAAAAAAAACCAAAATTAAATTAACAAAACTATGAGAAGCAAATTCAACTGCATAATGTTATACGAACATCCAACCCCTTTGAATTCGAAACAAACTTAAGAAATTGAAAAACACATATCCTAAATTCGTATCCAATTGAAACATGTTCTCTTTATGAAGAGTTATGAAACTTATTGTACACGATGAAATATCTACCGGGATAATATTATTATAGATTATTATGTCAATCCAACTTCTGCCTCTTTACGTTAGGAATAAAATATGAACATCGCAACAAATACAATTATGTGCTAAATTTTTCTTTTCTGGATAGACATGGCAACATAAGTTAATAGTCGGACTGTTATAGGTATCTTCGGATACAATAATTTTTTTTTTTAAGATTATGGTAGGGTGGGTAAAGACAGCGAGGTCGCACAACACCTTTGAACCCCGCAAACTTTATATCTTGCAGTCCGAATTTTTTTTGTATTTATTTAACCTTCAATCGTTTTCGTTTCCTAAATAATAAAGTTGTGTAAATTTGGAGAAGGAATATGGCAAAAACTCACCCCACGCCGAAGAGCTAAGACACAAGAGGATTCCGTCCGCTATCATGTCGGATATTGAAGATGTTGGTTCAGCACTACTTCCTTATTCG